>OZ034800.1:65465195-66672195 GCA_964028335.1 Altica lythri
CCGCAGACATGCATGTTTCTGGCTCATTAGCCGTCATCAGTGCGGCATAACCAAGTAGGGCATTGCACTTGGCTAGCAAAAGTGTTGGGTACTTGGGAGCAAAGGATGTTGGGGAAACATGTGTAAAGAAACATAAAAACACAAAAACAACGAAAGCTCACACAGGAGTCCTATCGCCATTTTGTGCTTTCGGCCAGCTGTGCCAATGGGTTTTCGGCTAGCAACTAGCGTCGCAACGTTGGCGAAACGGACTCATTGTGTTTGAGTCGTTCTAAGCCCAGGATATGAAATAAACGAAGTGCCAAGAAAATGCGTATTAATATAAACAAAAGGGGAAAGTTATTGGGCATGTACGCAAAAAGGATCATAGGAGTACGAGTAAGAATGGTAACCGCAGACATGCATGTTTCTGGCTCATTAGCCGTCATCAGTGCGGCATAACCAAGTAGGGCATTGCACTTGGCTAGCAAAAGTGTTGGGTACTTGGGAGCAAAGGATGTTGGGGAAACATGTGTAAAGAAACATAAAAACACAAAAAGCCGAAAACCCATTGGCACAGCTGGCCGAAAGCACAAAATGGCGATAGGACTCCTGTGTGAGCTTTCGTTGTTTTTGTGTTTTTATGTTTCTTTACACATGTTTCCCCAACATCCTTTGCTCCCAAGTACCCAACACTTTTGCTAGCCAAGTGCAATGCCCTACTTGGTTATGCCGCACTGATGACGGCTAATGAGCCAGAAACATGCATGTCTGCGGTTACCATTCTTACTCGTACTCCTATGATCCTTTTTGCGTACATGCCCAATAACTTTCCCCTTTTGTTTATATTAATACGCATTTTCTTGGCACTTCGTTTATTTCATATCCTGGGCTTAGAACGACTCAAACACAATGAGTCCGTTTCGCCAACGTTGCGACGCTAGTTGCTAGCCGAAAACCCATTGGCACAGCTGGCCGAAAGCACAAAATGGCGATAGGACTCCTGTGTGAGCTTTCGTTGTTTTTGTGTTTTTATGTTTCTTTACACATGTTTCCCCAACATCCTTTGCTCCCAAGTACCCAACACTTTTGCTAGCCAAGTGCAATGCCCTACTTGGTTATGCCGCACTGATGACGGCTAATGAGCCAGAAACATGCATGTCTGCGGTTACCATTCTTACTCGTACTCCTATGATCCTTTTTGCGTACATGCCCAATAACTTTCCCCTTTTGTTTATATTAATACGCATTTTCTTGGCACTTCGTTTATTATATATATATATATATATAAGATTAATTTAATTGTTAATAGCTGATCAAATAGTTACAAACAGTGGAAAATAATTGGGTATACAGCTAAATGTTAAGAGTACTCTTTATACTAAAATCCAATATATTTCTTCGATTTTCATCGATATCATCAGGGAAAAGCTACAATAGTGTGAGTTAAGTTTTTTTTATAAAATACGGTGATGTGTAGTTTACTTACTATGTGAGATTGACATCATTGTTATTAGATACATTATATATATATATATATATATATATATATATATATATATATATATATATATATATATATATATAAAACGAACAGAGCGTTTTGTGACAGTCTAAGAATGTCCAAAGATGATACATAATGTATCTAGTGCCTTACTGTCAAAAGTAATAATTTCAGTTTTGAACTGAAATGGTGTCGGTTAGAAATTTCTAACACTTTAAAAGACACCTTGGATGCTGCGATATAAATAGATATAAATATCATTCAACCTATATCAGGGCAAAACCAAACTACAGACACGTGTTTCGCTCTTAGTTTGAGCTCATCAGTGTAGTACAGGCTATGTCTCTCAAGTCACTAATCAAGAGACATCCCTGCTATAAATTAGTGACTTGAGAGACATAGCCTGTACTACACTGATGAGCTCAAACTAAGAGCGAAACACGTGTCTGTAGTTTGGTTTTGCCCTGATATAGGTTGAATGATATTTATATCTATTTATATCGCAGCATCCAAGGTGTCTTTTAAAGTGTTAGAAATTTCTAACCGACACCATTTCAGTTCAAAACTGAAATTATTACTTTTGACAGTAAGGCACTAGATACATTATGTATCATCTTTGGATATATATATATATATATATATATATATATACGAGTTATAATTAACAATTTTACATTTTTTTTTAAATTTGGAATTACAATTAGAACGATCTTAAATATTTAATTAATTTGGTTATTAAAATTATAAAAATTATTAAGTTTAAAATTTTTTACTTGACATTGAGATTATTTTAATGATTTGGCATTTTATAGGTCAGATTGTGGAATTAACTTAGTAAAAGTGACTAAATCACTGTATTAACTAAAAATGCTATTTTTAGAAAACCCGTTATAAGATGTTTTACTATATATATATATATATATATATATATAATTATATATATATATATATATATATATATATATATATATAATTATATATATACATATATAAAACGAACAGAGCGTTTTGTGACAGTCTAAAAATGTCCAAAGATGATACATAGCGTATCTAGTGCCATACTGTCAATAGTAATAATTTCAGTTTTGAACTGAAATGGTGTCGGTTAGAAATTTCTAACACTTTAAAAGACACCTGGATGCTGCGATATAAATAGATATAAATATCATTCAACTCACATCAAAACCAAACTACAGACACGTGTTTCGCTCTCATTTGAGCTCGTCAGTGTAGTATAGGCTATGTCTCTTCAGTCACTAATGAAAAGACATCCCCGCTATAAATTGAACGATATCTATAGATTTAAAATTGGGAAAATTTAAAGTGTTAGAAATTCTAACCGACACCATTCCAGTTCAAAACTGGAATTATTATTTTTGACAGTATGGCACTAGATACGTTATGTATCATCTTTGACATTTTATCGTTGTTTGTGTTCTTTGACACATGTTTCCCTACCATCTTTTGCTGCCAAGTGCCCAAAACTTTTGCTAGTCAAGTGCAATACCTTACTTGGTTATGCCGCACTGATGACGGCTAACGAGCCAGAAACATGCATGTCTGCGCTTACCATACCTACTCGTGACCCTATGATCCTTTTTGCGTACATGCCCATTAACGTCATGTAACATGTGCTTAAGGAGGAAGTGAGTGAATGTCATATCTGATGGGATTTGAATTCATTATAACGTTTCGCTTCCTAACCACTTGATCATCCAATAGCTTAAGTGGTTAAAGCGTGCCTGCGTATAAGGCAGTGATGGTGGGTTCGAGTCCCACTGGATGTGACATTTTTTCAATTTCTCCTTAATGTCAGTTAATAATATCTTACTAGCGTGTCCTTTAAACTTTCTTTATTGAAAGATATATAAGGATTACGATTTTAGTTCAATCCTTAGTCAGTGATTATGCTTTACAGCTCGCTGACGGATAACATATACCTTATACTGACGAGGTGCAAAAACACCGAAACCGGTCTATAAGTTATGTTGTCCCTTCTAACTGCAAACTGGAATGGTGGGGTTTAAGTTATCTTGTAGATATTCCAACCCCGTTTGACTTTGAAGTATAATCCAATATCCGTTGGGGCATATAGCCCAGGAAGTAGTTGTTTCTTCTTAGTTGAACAGTCATTGTCTTTGAAAATATGTTTTTTCAAAAACTTGTAAAGCGTTCAGAATGAAATTATATTATTCTTTTTCCATCTAAGTTTACTATTGTAAGTCCTCTTTGATTGCAGATCGCAAACCTAAAAGAATCAAAGGCAATTCATCTTTCCAAGAATTTAAAGTTAGTTTTGACACAAGAGCTGATTTAAGAGTCCGATGAACTCTTTCAATCATGCCGTTTCCTTGTGGATGATAAGGTGTGGTGTGTAAACTTTGAAAACCTAATTGTTTACTGAATTCTTTGAATAAACTTGATTCGAATTGAGTACCTTGATCGTGTGTAATTTTATGAGGTATTCCGAAACGTGGAATATATTGATTTATTAGAGTTCTAATAATATTTTCTGATTCAATATTCCGAAGTGGGTAAACTTCTATCCACCTAGTAACTCTATCAATGACTGTGAGTACGTAAGTGCAACCTTTTGAAGGCTTCAATGGACCTACTAAGTCAATGTGAATATGTTGAAATCTACCTTCAGGGACGTTAAAATCTCCTAGACTAGATTTGGTGTGTTTAAAAATTTTTGATTTTTGGCACTGAATACATGATTTCGTCCAAAGATTAATGTTTTTATTCATATGAGGCCAGAAGTATATGTTTTTGATTGCTTTGATTGTGGCTTTAATGCCTAAATGAGCTACGTTATGTACTTTAAGAAAAGAACTGTAACGTAAACTACGAGGAATATATATACGTTGTTTATTAGTAAAAGTTTCATACCAAATTTTGAAATAATGTGTTTCAACTTTAATTTGTTTGAGGAAAACCTTATTGTTTCTTCTTTGGTTTGAAGAATTTTGTTTTTGTAAAAGACTAGTTAATTCTATATCTGAATTTTGTTCGTTAAATATATCTTGTAAAGTAAAATTAATATTATCGATTTGATCGTGCTCAATTCGGCTAAGAAAATCTGCAACTTCAACGTTTTTGCTGCCTACGTATTTAATTTTGTTAGTAAATTGTAGAATATATTCGAAATATCTAAATTGACGTGGTGATTTTTCTGATTTCGAAAAAATTGATTTTTCTATAGGTTTGTGATCTGTAAAAACATGGAAATCTACGCATTCTAACATGTAACGAAAATGTTTAATGGACTCATAAATAGCAAAAAGTTCTTTGTCAAAAACACTGTAGTTTTGTTGACTTTTGGTTAATTTTTTAGAGAAATATGCTAAAGGTTGTCTAACATCTTGAATAACTTGCTCTAAAGTACTACCTATGGCTGTTGAGCTAGCGTCTGTAGTTAAGATCAATTTTGCTCCTTCTTTAGGATGATTAAGCAAAGATGCTTTAATTAACATTTCTTTTGCTTTTTCAAAACATTCTTGGCATTCTTTTGGCCAATTTTCAATATTTTTAATCTTGATGCATTTAAATAATTAATGAATTCGTGTAAAGGACTTAAGATTTTTGCGAATTGAGGTACAAATTTATGATAAAAATTAACCATTCCTACAAATCTTTGTAATTGTTTGCAAGTTTTTGGAATTTTGTAATCTGAGATAACTTTAACTCGTTCATCAGATGGCAAAATTCCTTGTGGAGTGATAGAATGACCTAAAAAGTTAACCTTAGTAACTCCAAAAATACATTTAGATGGTTTGACATTAACGCCAAATTTTTCTAACCTTTCAAATAAAATATCTAGATGATGTAAATGTTCTTGTTCATTTTTGCTAAAAATTAAAATGTCATCTAGGTAAACGAATAAAAAATCTAATCCTCTGGTGACTTCATTAATAAATCTTTGAAATGTATTACCAGCATTACGTAACACAAAAGGAGTACGTAGAAATTCGAATGCACCAAATGGAGTAGTAATTGCTGTTTTGTAAATATCTTCTTCAGCCACGGGTATTTGATGATACGCTCTTACTAAGTCGATTTTTGAAAAAATTTGAGATCCGTAAATTTTTAAATTAATGTCAGAAATCAACGTTAATGGATAACGTTCTGGAATTGTTTGTTTGTTAAGAAAACGATAATCACCGCAGGGACGCCAATCTGCAGAGTCCTTCTTAGGAACCATATGCAATGGTGACGTCACTGAAGATGATGATGGCCTGCAAATACCTAAGTCGACCATGTCTTTAAATTCTTTTTTGGCAATTTTATATTTAAGGGGATCTAACCTTCTTGGCTTACTATAAGGTAAATGCCCTTCGGTAACTATGTGATGTTTTACAACATGTTTTGCTTCAGAATGAAAATTGGGAGATGAAAAAATGCTAGAATACTTTTTAAAATAATTTGTATACTGATTTTCAACCGTAAATAGTTTTGGGAGTTCCTGATTGAAATTTTGTAATCTACCAGTGGAAATAATAAAAGTTTCGTTATCTATTAATTTTTGTTTTTTTAAATCAAGTAGAAATCCAAAATTAGATAAGAAATCTGCACCTATTATGGGTTTAGCTATATCTGCAATTGTAAAAAGAAAAGGAAATTTTCGGCGTAAACCGAGGTTTACGTTCAGAATTTTTTTTCCGTAAGTTAGAATAGTATTGCCTGAAGCGGAAGTCAGTAATATATTTTTATCTTTTTTATGATTGCTAAACATATTGTAGGGAAGACAGCTGATGTCTGCTCCACTATCAACGAGAAAATTTAATTTATTAGTTTTATCGTAAACAAAAAGACGTTTTGATATAGGAACACTGTTGGTAGATTTACAATTATTTACGGTTGAGCTATTTAGTTTTTTGAATTTGTATTAATTTTGTTGAAAGTGTCTGATAAAAGACATGGTGGACCGTTACATTTTTTGGCATTATTTCCAAAATTTTGATGATAATAACATAAATTGCCTGATTTATCACGACTTCTATTCCGATGATTACTTGAATTTACTGATAAATCGCGGCTTTTTGATCTGTTTCGGTAAGTTTGACATTGACATTTATGGTAATCGTCTAATGAAAAATTATTTCTAAGAGAGGAAATTTCTCTTTCAAATTCAGTTTGTTTATCTAATATGTTCTTAAAAATATTTTGACAATGATCTATAAAGTTAGTAATTGTTTTGTTCAAACTAGACATTTCGTCTGATTTAGAAAAATTTTTAATTTCAAAGACAGATTTCGAGTTTTGTCTAAGTATTTCCCAAATTTTATCTGCAACATTTAATTAATGAGAGAGATCATTTTGACTAGAAGAAGTTAGAGCAATTTCAATTACATCCGGTAACCGCCTTCTCCATAATTTAATTAATAATTTTTCATCGATTATTTTATCACCTGCTATTTGCAAAAGTTCTCTGTAATATGTAGAAGGTTTTTTATCACCTAATTCAGAGCTAGACAGCAATTTATCTAAACGAGCTTCCTCTAATAATGTTAACCGACTCAGAATGGTATCTTTTAGAAAATTATATAAATCATTTACTGGAGGTTTACTAATAACATCATAAACCTCGCTAAAAATTTCTGGTGGTAAATGTGCCACAGTAATGTGATATTTACTTTTGTCACCTTTGACATTATAAATAAAAAATTGACTTTCTAATTGTTTGAACCAAAGTTCTGGTTTTGATGACCAGAAAGTTGGGAGTCTAATATTTTTTAAGTTTTCTAAAGAATCAATACCCTCAGTGACAGAGATATTTGGCTCTGTCATATTAAAATGGTTATATGCAATCTTTCTAAAAAATGGCAAATCAAATGGCTCACCTAATCAAATCCTTTTTGGAGAAGCTTCACACGATTATCCGTATGATTTCGATTCGGTATGCTTAGCTCAAAACGTTTGGGTCTGGATGCTCAGGTCGGAAAACTCTGGTCGTGATGCTCTGATTCAGCTTGAGTTCAGCTTGGGTTCAGCTTGAGTTCAACTCGGGGTCAGCTTGAGTTCAGATTGGGTTCAGCTTGAGTTCAACTCGGGGTCAGCTTGAGTTCAGATTGGGTTCAGCTTGAGTTCAACTCGGGGTCACCAATATTTTAGTGCAATGGTCATTACACCAAAATTAAAATAAAAGTAAAAATGAAAATATAATAACTTGTATTACTGCAGCAAAAATGCATACATCTGACTTTTGTTGAAATATCAAAAATAATCATCTATCAAAAAACTTGTTTCGCCTTCTTTTATATCAACCACGATCCACTGTCTTGGCAACGGTGATCTTCCATATTTTCTATACAGGTTGAGATTATTTTGCTATCCATACGAATAATCTCATAAAGCTTCTCAAAAAGAAAATGAATCTTAATCAGTGATTATTAAATCACTGAAAAAGAAAAGAAGAGACCAAATAATCGCCAACGATTGAATATAACTAAAAATCTTTAAATAAAGAAACTTTGTGTGCTCGAGAGAGGCACGAGCACCACAATATATATATTACACAGAGAAATAATATATTTTAATTTAAAATACCATTTAAAATCTTCACTTAGGTTAAACTTTAATAGTAATTCTTAATTCATTTTGCTTAGTATATTTCAATATCAATAAATCTATAATTACGAGTTATACCTATAACAAAAAGTAAAAAGAATAATTTTAAACATATTACTCTTCCATTCTATTCAATAAATCAATTTTCAAGATATCGAAAATCTAAACAACAACTTCATAATCCTCTCTAACTCAACGAAAATAGAATAGAGATAAAACTGAGTCGCTCATATTACTCATTGGACTTTCCAGACTATTCTGAACACATCTGTTTTCAACTTGTTTTGGTCAATTTTGTCCAGTTGAAATTCGAATTTTGGTACATTGCTGTATTTGTCAGAATATTTAATCAGAATCTATTAAAATAAAATAAACAAACGCTAGAAATACAATTAATGATCTGTTTATTAATGTTTAGTATGTAAAAGTCAAATTTCTGTGTTCATCATTAATTTAGTAATTTAGAAACTAATGAGTTTTAAGCTCAAAAATTTTAATTATTACGTTAATTTTGTTCTTTTTGCTTTAAAGCGCCCAACAAAAATATTTATAAAGTACGAAAATGTACAGCTCACCCTATTTTACATACGAAAAAACTAGATAAAGTAAAACCGAAGAAAAATCCTTACTATCTACATTCTATTAAATATATTTTATACCCTCTTCACGTGTCGCATATCTGCAAAAAATTCGAACGACCCCGCCTTCCATCCCTCCATCCTCGTATTCCATAAATTACCTTTTGCCACTACAACACGAAGCTGCTGATAAACTCCAGGGGCAATTTGAATTTTTATACGGAGAACGTCCTCTGCGAGGAGGAAAGTCGGGCACGGGGACGAGACTCGAGGGGACCTAGGGGGATTCAATCAGTAGATGTGTTTGCATGCTAAACCCGCATATACATATAAATTTATTTTTCTAGTACGTCAACATTGATGCGGTAAGTTTGGCGGTGATGGTGCTATAGAGGCATCAGCCCGAGGATAAACGCACTGGGCCTCGACAGGATTCGGTTTTTGATGATGCGAACCATCCTCGGGGCTTTAGCTTTATAATATACCTCCGGGAAATAGGATGGATATTTTATATTTTAAATTAGTTGAGAGCTTATAGCAACTCGACTGTTTTACACAATGGTTTTAGTTATATATTTTTAACTAAATCAAAAAATATTGCGCAATAATTTTGGTGATCAGTATATTCAGTTCAAGTTAACATTGCATTTATGGCATAAAAAATAAGAATAAACAACGCAAATGGAAAAGTGAGTAAAACAAACAAAACATATCAATATGTTCGTTAGTCTTAATACTACAAATCTCTGACTTTTACAGCCATTTTGAATTCATTGTCGTTTTGGGAAGGCAATAAAAACACCATAGAAGAAAAACATTTTGACAAGTCTTGGAAAGTTCGGATCTGTCTTAACAACCCCCGCAAAACTAGATAATTTCAAACAAATATTGAACTACAAAACTTTAGACAAATCTTAGTAACTGCAGACAAATATTAGTTTTAATACACTCACAGACAAAAATATTGCATATTTTATTTTGAGTCTGTTTTTGAATTATATTTTTTTCCTTTTGACCAGTTTTGTACTTTTTCTTGCTAAATCTGTTATGCTGGAATGTTTTACGTATATTAGAATTTATTTAGAGATAAAAGAATGCTTAGAGATAGTCTTTATAGCCGAAGAAGAAATAATGTAACAATAAACTAACAAACATTGCATAGTGTGCTTTAGCGACCTACAATGATTGTTCTTTTGTTTGTCGATATTGAAATGTCCGTTGGACAGTTTTGGTTTTTGATTCTGCAGGTTTCTTGCTGATATGCTACATTTAACCGAGTTAATGTGTGTTAAAATTGTTATGTTAGCCAATGAGGATTGCAGACAAGAAGATATTGCGCAGAGACTGCGTAGTGTGTATCCATCAATCGCCTGTTTCTCGTATAGTAAAGCGATACAATGAGACTGGAGAATACAAACGGCGACCTGGTCAAGGACGAAAAAGATGTACAACGCCAAGAGATGACCAATATTTGAGGCTTCCATCTCTGCGAAATAGCACACTTACAGCTCCCAATTTGAAAATTGAAATACTGATTACAAGACAAGTTAATGTTAGTGTCAAAACAGTGACGAGAAGACTTAAAGAGGTTGGATTATATCCAAAACGGTCTGCCAGAGTTCCACGGTTTTTTCCACAGCACAAAATCCAACGGTTGCAATTTGCAAGAGCCCATGTTAACTGGAACGAACATCAATGGGGAAGAGTTCGTTTCACAGATGACACAAGAATACAATTATGAGTATATAGGAGGTCTGGAGAACGTTTCACAGAATGTAATCTTGTTCACAATGTTAGCTTTGGTAGCGGTTCCATTATGCTAGGTGGTGGCATTAGTTGGGAGAGTCGTACGGAGCTGGTTGATATGAATATTCAAATAAATGCTGACTGGTACATACGCAACATTCTTGAAGAGCATGTTTTCCCTTATATCGGCTAAATTGGGTATAATAACTTTGTGGTAATGCATGATAATGCCCGTGCACATGCTGCAGGAACAGTCACAAAATATATACAACTGTGTTTTTTAATAGAGGAATTTGAAAAGGTTAAACAAAATTACTAGAACGCTCAAGAAACTTGTTTGACAATTTTCGTCCTGCTTCTTTATATTACAATCTGTAGGTATTAGGCACACCAGAAGAAGTTTTAAGTTTAAAATTAAAACATGAAAAAAATGCAAAATTAATAATTGGAAACAAACATAAGAAATTCTGGATTTAAATTAATGTATAAAAAACATTAAGCGATTAAGAGATCTGGATATTTAAATAATAATTTAGTTACTTGAAGTTTAAACAAAAAGAAAATTAAAATTATTGAAAAACACCAGAATTCCGTCAAATCAAACAACTCTGAAAAGTATAAACAAAAAAGAAAAGCGTTAACGACATAAGGAGTCTTGGTCCTGTGAGTTCGTCAATGATTAATAAGTGTTTATAAATTTAGTCGTTATGATACAAGAGAGTAAAATAGACCCCAGAAGACATAACAATCCACACAGAGAAATACATACAATTTAAAGTCGAATCGTTTACGTCTCTCAAAGCGAAACAACAAGCATTACTCGCTCATTTCCATCCGTAACGTAGCGGTGGAGTAGCAACTATTTCTATATAAGAGAGAAGTATTATGTGTAACACAGTAAAACAATTGAGCTCAAAACACTCCGAATTAGTTTTGTCGAGTGGCCGAACAATGAAGACGATCAAGGTTTTACAATGTAATATAGAACAAAGAGACAGACGTAGACGAAGGGAAAGTACCCTCCGTTATATACGTTGTAGGCAACATCATCTGGGAAACAGACAACAGCAAAACCTTCTTCCATTGTGACGGTAATGAAGACTGATGATGGCCGGATGTGATGACACGTGACGCTGCTGCTATGCTCTCCTGCTACTTGCTCTCACTTTGCTTTAAATGACATGTGAAAAACGGCTGCCGTCTTTCAGCCGGAACTTTTTTTATTACGATAAAAGTGCCAAAACACTGTAGATATTTATATATAAAATACATTATACAATCTAAGTAGTTTTTAGTAGAAAAATCCTAAACAAATAAAATCTACTCAAAATCACTACACATGATTAAATTTATATATTCAGTTCATAATTGATAATAATATGGAAGGTCAAAGTTCAAAAGCCACTGAGGAGCAATTTATGCAAATGAATATTATCTTATTATCTATGATAATCAACAAATGAACGCCACAATATTACATCTGCAAATAATGAACTCGATATAACCGTTATTCACAGTAGAAATACCATCACACGAATATTATCCACCAATATAAATCTATAAATATGATATCAACATGAATCCGATCAAACGAGTCACACATTGACCTAATGTAATATATAATCATAATTTGACACAAATCTAACTTTTACTGCAAAATTTGTCTGTCTCCTACATTGATCTATAATTTTTCTAGTTGCCCTCATTATAAACTTTTTAATAAACACAAATTAATCACCTGTCTCAAAACCCAACGATCGTTTTTTAATAAATAAATCAGAGAAAAGTGTGAGGTTGAACAAATTTTTAATCAATGGTTTCACTCATTTTTTTCAACTTCCCATGTGATTTTCGAGATAATATCATCGGATTGCTATGTTCGAGTAAAAAGAATATCAGAACTCGTCCTCATTCCCTTTATTGTAAAAGCGGCACGATCTGTTTTAATGGAATCAAGTAGATGTGGGGTCGCTCAGGCCTGATGATGGCAGCATACCATAACCACAGCAACGACGTTTTGCCATTATAACGAAATTGACAAGATATCAGATTAAATTGAACGAATGCTCTTGTTACCTCATTAATTTGTTGCTTATTTTTAATTAAAAAAGCTCTACTGATTTCCTACACCACCTTTCTCCCTTTAAAGTAAATATATTGGTCTACATAATTTTAGCAACATATTATTATGTACTCGCACACTTCATATCTATCACAATTTTATTAAAAAAATTTTTACTTAAACATATATAAACCACCAACTAATCTTGCCAAGTGTTAATACGAGGACAATCTTAAATATTTCCAACTTCAGCCTAAGTTTTTAATTCTTAGGAAAGACCTTTTTTGACCTTTCTTTAATAGTTCCTAGATTTAGCAAATATTTTTAGCAGTAGGAAATTAAACACAAACTATTAAACTTTAGAAACACAAACTCGGTCAAAATTATATAGATGTTAAGTTCCGGTCAAAAAAATGTGAACTTTCTGGAATATTAAAAAATGATCTATTGAAACAATTAATTTTTTGTTAAGTAATTTTTTTTTAAATTTCCTTCGTATGCCTCGAGGTACCTACTTTTAAAGAAATATAATAAACGTACTGCTACTGCATATATTTTAAAAGAAACGACTTTTCAACAAAACGTTTATTATGCAAGTGCTTCTTCAAGAATAATAGTATACCTGTTATTCACTAGTGAATAATAATTTATTTTTCACTGTATAACGTCATAGCAGAACGTATGTCCAAACTTAAAGGAGAATATTATTTATACGCTAATTACTGTGATTTCAAATATATGATTATATACCATAAACTCGCTACGACCTAAATGTATAGGGTAAAGCGTGTTAGCTGTTAAAAGGTAGGTCTACTCTATATAAATTTTGACTAATTGAGTTATTATTTTATAAGTTTTGTCTTTAATTTTGAACACAAGTAAGTCGTGGACAAAGTATAGTATTCTATTCATGTATAATGGCTATTATTCATTCAGATGATTTACAACACTCGCCCATGGCTCGTGTTGTAAACTGCATATTCGTGAATAATAGCTACCATTATACAGGGTGTTTCAGGATTATATGGTCAAATTAAAAATTTGAGTTCAGGACCCAAAAATAAGAAAAAAGTTTCCTATGGAATAATATCCGGAAACGCTTCGTTAAATAGTTATGCCCCTCCAAATAAGGGGGTTGAAATTAGGTTTTTAATTTTTTACTTAAAGATAGGAAAAGCCAAAAATATGAACTTTGGTAAATATTTTGTACTGGTAGAAACACTTCAAAAGAATTTTTTTAAATCATCCCCTATTATCAAAAAGGGTAAGATTAGCAACCCTTAATTCGTTTTTTACTACAACTTTTATACTTGTTAAAATTTTATCATAAAAAAATACACCCTGTATAAACTAATATATTTAGAACATATTTTTACTCCTAAAGTTTTTTGATAAAACTAATCGTTTTTGATTAAAAAAATAAAATATTCAAAACCGCACTATTACTGATTTAAAAAATTATTATCGTAACAAGACGAAAAATATCTAGTAGGCTGCTGTCAAATAATATTAGTAGAAGTGTTTCTACCAGTACAAAATATTTACCAAAGTTCAAATTTTTAGCTTTTTCTATCTTTGAGTAAAAAATTAAAAACCTAATTTCAACCCCCCTATTTAGAGGGGCATAACTATTTAACGAAGCGTTTCCGGATATTATTCCATAGGAAACTTTTTTCTTATTTTTGGGTCCTGAACTCAAATTTTTAATTTGACCATATAATCCTGAAACACCCTGTATATACGCTAGTTAATTAACATCCTGAATCAGTTTTTGTCTTAATGTAAAAGTAATATGTATCTGGTAGCAGCGATTTTATTTTTCTGGAACTCTTAAATTATTTTTACTTAATCGACAGTATTTTTATGCAATTGTAAATAACTTTTAGAAGGGATGAAGAAGAAAGTTGGATTTAAAAAATTTAGGCTATTAGTAGTATTGTTATGTAAATGGAGTATTACCCTTTGGCCTTAGTTTAAACCCGCTTCTGAGATTAGTAGTAGCAGTGGAGGTGGCGTGACAAGGTTACTTCTCGTGTGTTTTGGGGTCGAATCGAGATGGAAGAGGCGCTTGACAAGACGTGCTGTGCATCTAACACCGCGAATTAGTTCTACAAAGGAAGAAACATTATACAACATTGCTATGAACCAAGACGACGACTTGCTTGTTTATTATTGGCGGGACGAGTCTTTGTCAAATTCTATGACGCCGATTCTATTTGATTAAAAATCAGATCCCTGGTACAGCTTTTGTCAAAAGGATAAACGACAAAATAAAACAACGAAAATAATATATTTTTATAATTCACGTTCACAAAGTTTCTATTTCGACACTAAAAACAGTATCGAAATAGATTCATTGTAACACTGTTTTTGGTAACTTTTTGTTTTACACAATTGGTTGCACTGCACTGATTTTCAACGAAAGAGTTCAGGTAGTAAATCAAGAAGTATGTTGTAGTAAATTATTATCTACATTATCAGCGTTATTGCTAAATTCGGAATATTTTATACAAATTTGACAAACACTCTAATTTAAAATCATTAAAACTGACAAGTGTCAAAACTGTCAAGATTGCCAACATAAATAAATATTTCGAAAAACTCTCATTTTATTTTTTTCTATACTTTTTAAAGTTCATTATAAAAAATAGTATGTAACACTCGAATTACAATGACGGTTTGTAGTACTCGTTCTTTGCGAAACTCACCGCTTCGCGGTTCGTTTCACAAACTGAACTCGTACTACGAAACCTCTGTCATTGTAACACTTGTATTACAATATACTATTTTGCAGGGCTGATATCGGTTAACATGGTATCATCTGCTAAATGTAAGGCGGCTCGCACACCGGAGCAATATGCAACTAGCAACATGCAATAAGCAACAGGCAACATATTTTGTTGTACTTCGCATACCAAAGCAATAAAAAATCACTTGTTGAAAATGTCGTCTGATGAAGACGAAGAGATAATGTTGTGGAAAATATTAAGGAAAAAGAAAAGAAAAAGGAGACGATATTGGATTCATCCAGCATTTGAAGCGTTGAGTAAACATGGAGCCAGTATATGTGCTCAAGAATTAAAGACGCATTCCACACAGTTCCAAAACTGTTACCGAATAAGTCCGAGTACTTTTAAAACGTTAGTTCAGCTGATAGCACCTAACTAAACAAGACACCAATTACAGATATGCGATCAGACCACAGGAACATATTTTAATCACATTAAGGTAAGATAAATTAAAATACATAAAAAAATATTTTATTGAAAAAACTAAAAAATATAAAAAAAATATTATTGTTTTGTTAAAGACGAATTCCTATTGTCATCAACTGACATGTTGGGTAAAAAATTAAAACCCTTAATGATCCAACACTGCTTGATGAACGAAATATTGTCAAATTATGGGCGATATAGTTGCTTTTCAACCAGCACATCGTGTTGCTCTAGAAAGGCGATAGCGATATTGTATTGCGTGGGTGTGCGATATCAACAAAAATGTAATGGAAAAACACATTGGCGATAATATTGCTTATTGCATGGTGCTAGTTGCTAGTTGCATATTGCTCCGGTGTGCGAGCCAGCTAACGAGTTTACCAGAATTTTAAAGAGAATAAAAATATCGGTAAAGATTAGTTTTATTACACGACTAAGTTTAGTTCAATCGAATGTATCTGATATATTCTGTTGTTAAAAGAATTGTGGATAAATTTTTGAAGTTATACGATTAACTAGTCAACATTCTAGTTTTTTTTGCGTGTGTAATGCTGAAAGTTTTTTGCTTGTTTTATTAATTTTGCTCATTTCTTTATTATTTATATTAATATTTTAATATTTACTTTATATTTATTGTTATTTTTATTTACCTTTTTTTTTATGAAAATTCTACTCTTAATGACAGTTTCGCCGCTGAATAGATATAACATCAGTAAAAAGCCATGTAACTGAATAGTAAACTATTGAGTATAATAAAAATCGGTTTTAGTATAATTTGTGTATAAAATGTTGTTTTTGAATTATGTACCAATTTTTTTTAATTATATTTAAATAAAATTTATTTAACTAGATATTAATAATAAATAAATCTTTCTTTTAATACTTTTTTTCTATCAATAGGGTCTTTTTCTCTACAAACGCGAAGGATAAAATATTTATAAAGATTTTATCCTGTTTAGTCTAAGAACTAAGAAGTATAACTTTGTATATACAGACACGCGTTTTTTTTTTAGTTGTTATCTCTGTTTTTAATCTATCTTTTAAACTTAGCTGGTAAAGCTTCATTTTCAAATATTTTAAATATATTTCTTTTCCGACTATCAGGATTAACTACTTAATAATCTGATGAATTCACTATCAGCATTACTGTTTTGTAACTATATCTTGTCTAGTATTATTTTTGCAGACATTTAAAAAAATCTGTTACAAAAAGTAATTTATATCGGCAATCAGTTAGACCTAAACCCAGATTTGATAAACCTTTACTCCCGAAATCTCACTGGTCGACAAGAGTTGATTTAATGTTCCAACCTCGCTTTGTTTCTTTTCCTGTCCTATTATTTAAGTGCCTGTCTATATTTCTATACCCAACGACGTTATTCGATTAATTAAATGACCTTCTCATATTTTATCATTACGAAAGCAATAAAAGCTATGTCGGCGACACCGAGGCATAAATTTCTAATCAGAGCATTGCAGTGGTGGGATGTGGTAAAAAATTTATTTTTCATAGATTTGAGATTAGTAGATTTTGTGAAAATGTTGTACTACGTCATTATATTTCCTTGAACAAACATTTGAAAACACTGAACTTAACACTGAAAACTTAACAATTTATTGTAAACACAAATAAATAACAATTTTCTTTAACTAATTTACACAACTTTAATACAATTACAATTACTAGATAGCGTCGTTAAAATATCTTGTATAACAATTCGCACTTTATCGCCAGCTACTACAAATACAATTAATTCTCCTGTCCGCAGCACCCTTTTTATAGTATAAGATCGTTCCAGAAACATCCATGCAGTTACATCTCGAACAGAAAACTCTCGAAGCACCGCTATAACAGCTCATAGAAGGTCGATTTCGTTCTGAGACAAACTAGAATAGATTAGAATTCCGAGAATTATAACACCTCACTCCTCAGGCTGGGCAACAGGTCTGGGTTCGTAACAATAGGTAGGTACTTAGAAAATATAATGTTAAAGCTACACGCATATGTGGCAAATAAGAACGAGTTATATAGAAATACTACACAAACACAAAGACCAAAGATCCAATACATGTATACATACAAAAAGTTAGTTTGTAGACAAAAGTATACCTATATAGATTCCTTGGTATTAGTTTTATATCTCATTTAGAAAACCATTTATTCCCGTTTTATTACCATTTATGGAATGCGAATATTGAGTAACGCTATAATAACTTTTTGGATAAACGTCGAAGTTCATTTCAAAGTTTGCCAATAACTTTGTTTTCTATTTGGCATGAGGACCTTTAATTAAAATTTAAAATGAAAAAGATAACAATGTTGTACACATATCGTTTTTTAATTTGATAAAAAAAACTAAACAGAACAATAATATAATATAAAATGTCAATCTCTGACAACACGAACAAGAACTTCCATTTATCTTTCGGTATTACGTCTCCATTTGTAGCCGACCTTCTTATTCCAATAATCTATGTTACCGACCGGTGTTAGGCCCTTCTCGTAGGACGGTGGACAAATAATAACGTTGTTAAAGACAACATGCGGTAACAGGGAACAGGGGATTCCCGCGTGACTGAGACAACAAAACCGTCCGCTTTTCGCTTCTATTTGATTAGAGTCTTGTCCGGTAGTGTCCTATTCTCAATCTCAATCCTCCGATATAGTTGAAATGGTCCCTGTTGCCATAGGAGATACACGCTTTTTCTGGTCTAATACCCAGAAATTGGTGTAAATATATCGAAGAGTCCGATTTAAGATTTCAGTCCTGATCACCAATCTTACATTTTTTACTTTGTGAATTTCGGAAAAAGTACAGCTCAACAAATTACATTATTAATTTTACCAACAAAATAATCATTTAAGCAAACATAATTTAATCATTTAAGTAAACATGATTTACGGCATTTTTTAATAAAAATAAAAGTTTGTCTATGTAGAAAAATTAAAGAGATAAAAATAAAATTCTAGTAGGTGTAGAGGTAAAATTCAGAGAAAACTAAAAAACGCACTGCTGGTGTTGAATATGATAAAATATTCAGTCCGCAAAGTAGGCAATAAATACAGAGATAAAACCTTAATAAATGATAAAAGGGTCGTTAAATTGTGCACAGGATCTAAAGTCACCTTAAATTATCATGGTTTACGCCACCTTCCAACTACTTTCTATGTGGTTACGTGGACAACATTTAAAATGTATTTGTTTTTTTTTAATACGATGACACTAAAACAGAATTTTTTTATTCAAGTTAACAAATTTTTATTACTGAAATGAATTTGGGAAAAAAGAAACGTAAATTATAATTGTTTTTTTAGACCAGGGAAGTTAGAAAAAATAGCGGAAATTTGGACATCCAGCAGATATCGAGATGCGATTTTCTGCATTGTGTTCAGGAAGGTCCCAGAAAAAAAGTCTACAACGTCTGGTTTGGCGCATTTTTGAAAAATGCCTTCTGGACCGAAAAATGCATTTTTCAACTGCATCATTCGTTTATAGGAACGGTTGGAAATTCGGAAAAATCGCTCGGAAATCGTTACTCAGGGGCTGCCAAACTTGATTCTGGAATTAGAATTACCCAGGGTTGCACGGGGGTGGATTTGTGGTGGTGCGCATGGGCTTAATTGGGGGAAAAATGGCATCGTACATGAAAAGCACTCCAAACTCGTTACTCAGGGGGTTTCGGGATGACAAATTCAATTCTGGCATGGTAATTACCCGGGTGCGGCTCTGCGGTGGCATCCGGGGGAACATTATAGGGGAAATTGCATAGTCCATAAAAATCGCTCCAAATTCGTTTCTATCGGGGATTTTCGGGGATGCCGAATTCAATTCTGACTGTGGCACTACGAAATGTGGGTGCCGCTGAAGTGCTTACTTGAATGCAAGCATTGCGATAGCAATTGCTCAAACCAAAAAGGCACTTCCAACGAGGTCGAAAATAGTGACGAGGAAGAAGATGAAGAAGGAGAAGAAGATGAAGAAGGGAAAGAAGAATAAGAGTTTGAACAAGATGTTTAGTATCTAAGTTGAAAATTTAAGTTTATAATGAATAATTCAAAATAAATAAAAACTCTTACATGTTATTTGAATAAAGTACTATTTTCGTACTATTTTCATAATTTGTGATTTTTTACTTTCTCCTTTACCATTTCCCACAGCACCAACATCGAGCACCCCCGCGGAGTTCTAATGCCAGAATTGAAATCGGCATTACCAAAAACCCCCGAGTAACGAGTTTGGAGTGATTTTCATGCACGCTGCCATTTCTCCGTCAATTCACCCCTCGCGCAGCCCCCCAGAAGGAACCCCGAGGCAATCTAAAACTAGAATTTAATTTGGCATCCCCAAGAACCCCCCGAGTAACAACTTTGGAGCGGTGTTCTTGGACTTTGCAATTTCCTCCCAGTATATTCCTCCGGATGCCCCCGCAGAGCCACCACCTAGCGCCTCCGAGTGATTACAATGCCAGAATTGAATTCGTCATCTCCGAAAATTCCCGAGCGCCCCGAGTAATTCCAATGCTAGAATTAAATTCTTCGTTCCCAAAACCACCGAGTGTCAAATTTGGAGCTATTTTCATGGACTTTGCAATTTCTTCCCCAGAAGGTCCCCCCGGATGCCCCCGCAGAGCCACCCCAAGCGCCTCCGGGTGATTACAATGCCAGAATTAAATTTGTCATCCCCGAAAACCTCCAAGTAAAGAGTTTGGAATACTTTTCATGCACGCTGCCATTTCTCCCCCAATTCACCCCATGCCCCCCACAGAGCAACCTCCGTGCACCCACGGGTAATTCTAATGCCAGAATCGAGTTTGGCAGCCCCTAAAACCCCCCGAGTAACGATTTCCGAGCGATTTTTCCGAATTTCCAGTCGTTCCTATAAAGGTGCAAGAAATGATGCAATTGGAAAATGCATTTTTCGGTCCAGAAGGCATTTTTTAAAAATGCGCCAAACCAGACGTTCTAGACTTTTTTCTGGGACCTTCCTGAACACATTGCAAAAAACC
This sequence comes from Altica lythri, assembly GCA_964028335.1. NCBI lineage: Eukaryota > Metazoa > Arthropoda > Insecta > Coleoptera > Chrysomelidae > Altica > Altica lythri. The sequence continues at coordinate 65,485,857 of OZ034800.1, forward strand.
GCATCTCGATATCTGTTGGATGTCCAAATTTCCGCTATTCGGGCGATTTTGATCTAAAGCAGTGGACCTTGTCATTAAATTTTCAATAATTTATTTACAAGTTTAATGACTTCTGGCGACGTATAAGCCTCGATCTAGACTTTTGGCAATAATTTTACACTAATTTTATTGGTAAAAACTATAAAACTACAAATTTTCCAAACTGCACCTTATGATTTTATTCATGTTAAAAATTTACACGTTTGGCCGCCCGCCCACGCGTTCCGCCTCGGAAGCGACTTCTGGCATTGACACTACACGCTATACAATAGAAAAGGAAGGATTTTATATAGTCATTTTTACTGCACCTTATCATTTTCAATTTTCGTAGCCAGCTCTCCGTCTATAACCTTTAAATTACAATTTTTGTAAGACTTTGCGCATTTTATCATTATAAATCATGAACCATTCTCTATCCTTTTATTATTTTTTAATATTGATTGTAATTTGGATTTAGTTTTTGCTACTAATCCTTAAGGTGTGGAGTTTTTTTAGAAATGAAGTAAACGGTGGGTTCTATATAAAATTCCCATTTGGTATTTCGCACATTCCGAAATCAACAAAGCATGTTTTCGACATTCACATTCACATATATATCGACGTGGTGGTGGGTTTATAACATCAAAGAATTTTTTGTTTGTGTTAACTTGTTTAGAACCCAAGTACGGGTAAAAATACATTTACATTTTTCTTTGATGTACGTCTGCGAAAATTCGAAACCGAATTTACTTTAATTCGGACCTATCGAATCGCATATATGGCGTATCTGCTGGCATTGTTTTTTGGTGAAATCTATTTTCCTAATGTAACAGACGTATTGGAAAGGCTTTGTTCCTAGCTTCTTTTGTGAATCAGTTTTTTCAATTTTTTTGTGTTCTTTCCCTTTTATTTTGTTACAAATTTAAATTTGCGTAAAGAGCTACCTACTCTTGTGACAAAACGTTATTTATGTCTTGACTCATATACGAGGGTAGTCCCAAAAGTACCCTAAATGGTTGTTGTTTAAATCACTATGGCCGAAAGCATCAATCTTATAAAACTGAAGTTTTAAGTTCGAACATGCCAATTTGTTAAGTATTAGTTTGGCAGCCATCCATAATAATGCAACCAATATCAAAACTTCTTTAGGTGGGCTAATCTCTCTTCTATAAAAATAAAATATTGAGTAACACTAGTTTAAAAAAACTTTAAGACCTGCCGAGACGAACATCGCAGTGGTCAACTCGTTGGATGATTGTGTGTGAGTAAGCCTATCAAAAAATCCTTTACAACACAATGGGTCTGTTCAGACTAAGTCAGCGATGAGTTGTGATGAGTGTTGATGAGCATCGCTTACTAAAACTGGCATCTCGGACACGACTAGTTAAGTTAAGTTGCGATGACTTGTGATGGATTTTGAAGGCGGCCATTTTAAAAACATTGTAGTTTAAATAAATGTTATTAATGCGATAGTATGATATAGTAAATATAAAATTAAAAAATTCAGGTTGTGCAAAATGCAGTGTGTTATTTATAGCTACGAACGCTGTCAATATTTTATTTATATGACACAAAAAAGTAAGGTTATGTAGTAAATTGCATGCAATAAGTAATCGTGTCCAAGGGCAAATAGTCAGCGCTTACTAGTGATGCTCATCACAACTCATCACTGACTTAGTCTGAACAGACCCATTTTTATTAAAAAATTTGACCTCAAAAATTTCTCTGCCCGATGGGTGCCGCGTTTGCTTACAATTGAACAAAAACACCATCGTTAAGTTAGAATCGAGCGTTTGGCGATGTTTTACAGTAACAAAGCCCAAGGTTTTGTTTGATTCATAACCATGAATAAAAAATGGGTTTATCATTTCACATGGTGGTAAGTTATGGCTTCAGTTTTTTTTTATGTAAGTGTGATAATTTTCATTGTTTAACTTCAAAAGGAAAGAACGAGGAGTATTATGCGCAGTTATTGCCACGTTTAAGTTATTAAATCAAGAAAAAATTACCGTATTTGGCGAAGTAAAACGTATTATTTCATTATAAAAAACGCACTGGCTCATACATCCGGTATTGCGATGGCCAAAAGTTTAAACTGCTTTGTCATGCACAGCTTAAGCTTCTTGAGATTATTATCTATTTTCAAACTTAAAAAAATTGTTTGCTCGTAAAATATCAGGTGGTGCTTTTTGTTGATGGCTATTTTGAGGAACTCGGTAGGTTTTAATAAAAGCTTTGTATTGAAGCTATTAAACACCCTTAAAACAGTGTATCGAACTTAAAGGTGAGTGTATTAAAAAATAAAGATATATTTTTTTTAATTTTTATGGTTTCTTTGTTAGGGCGGGTACTTCTGTGACTACCTTTCTATGCTACCGAAAAATCTATTACAGCTATATAAACTTCGCCAAAATATAAATATAAGAATATCGTTTAAAAAACTACTAACACTATATACTTAATGCAAAAATTCACGTATTCATGCTCTTAAATAAGTACCTTCACCAGAAGAAATAATAATAATGATTGCTCAACAAAATATATTTTGGATTTATTACCATTTTAATTTACATCGACTACAACCAGGGTTTCTGCACCTTGACTAAAACATATTCGATAAAAATGCTTTTTAAGATATGCTGGATAGAATAGTGGCAACCGTTCCAAAACAGGAACAACTACTATTATGTGGTGATTTTAACGCTAAGATCTATAAGGAAATTTCTTAAAACCACACTTTGGCAATCAGAGCTTTCATCGCATATTAAATGGGAACGGATTAAGACTAGGCAGTCTAGCAGCAGATAACCATACTACGTTACAACTTAAAAGTAGGAATTAGATTAATTATGTTTTCATTAATGCCAGAGACGGACATAATATATGAGAAGTTTCAGACAAATAGTTAACGATAATGACTATTTTTTGGTGTGTGCAAAAAATATTGAGCAAATATCGATAAAAAAAAATTCGAAAAGAGGTTGACCTTAAAGGCCATCCTTGCAACTTCCCGCTAGTTTTAACCGCAAAGCTATAGTAACGTGACGTATTTTGACGTTTTTGACTTTTTTTGAAATGTTTAAAAGCCATAACTTTTTAACGCCTTATTCGATTTTGATGTTCAAGATGGCATTCGACGCAGTTTTTTGAGACCTAAAAACGTTACTGGGAGTGCAAAATCGGTTGGTCAAAAAATCGCTAAGTTATTAAAAAAAAACACTTTTTTGAAATTTTTCGACAACGATATCTCACGAACGAATCAACCGATTTTAATTTGCAAAACGGCATTCGACGTGGCTTTTTAAGCTTGAGAGCTGATTAGGTTATGAAATTGATCGATTCAATAGCCAAAAAGATATGCCCAAAAAACATCATTTTTACCAATTGTTTTTTTCGGTTATTTTGAAATTTCTCGAAATCTACCGGCTCGCATCGGTTCAAACTTACAGGGAATCTAAGTTAGATGGAACTCTTTGGAATGCTTTTTATTTCATTCCGATCGGTCAAGCCGTTCAAAAGTTATAAGAGGTTTACATACATCCACACACACACACACACACATCCACACGTACATACAGACATACAGACACCCTCGTAAAAATAGTCAGGGGAGGTTCCTAAGACTTCAAAACGTTGAGATCCGATGAAAACTCTATTTTCGAAAAACGGGGTGAAACCAATAACTTCCCGATTTTAAAAATTTTTTTAATTTTTTTTGCGGGAAGTTAAAAAGAAAAAAATGTATGCCAACAGCAAAATAGGATATTGACAAGACCCTATCCATAAAAAATCATACCAGAACTTTACAAATAAAATCGACTGAGAACAAAGGATTAACGAGGGACTGCGTTGGGGCCCTGACACATGCCGCAAGTCAAAATTCTCTGACACTGGCATGGATACCAGGGCACTCAGGGTTTCGGGGCAATGAGAAAGCTGATGAATTGGCCCGTGTGGGAGCTAATACTCCAATGATTGGCCCGGAACCAATCGGCGGAGTTGCTTATACATTCAGAAAGGCAGCCATTGAGAAATGGAGGCTAGAGAAGGCCCAGGAGTGGTGGAAAAAATCACCGGGCAAGCGACAAGCCAAAGTCTTCATAAAGGGATACTCGGCGAAGTTTACTGCAGAGCTGCTATCACAAAGGCGAAATGATGTCAGAATGATTGTCAGTCTCTTTACAGGACATTGTAGGCTCAGAAAACACATGAGTCAGCTGAACTTAGCAGATAAAGACATTTGTCGATACTGCCAAGGGGAAGAGGAAACCGCATTTCATGTCCTATGCCAATGTAAAGGCCTTGCAAGGACGCGGTATCTATTACTGGGAGAGGAGAAACCGGCTGCTCCAAGTTATGCGGAGTGGCCACTGTCAAGGCTATTAAGTCTCATTAAGAGGGCAGAGCTGGACAAGGTGCTCTAATCCTATTCTACAGATAATGGGTGTTCACAATAGATCTGCAAAGGTCGCAGTGATATAGGCTAACTGCCAACCCAATAAAACATCTATCTATTTATCTAAGGATTATCGAGAAGAAGTAGAATATTCCTGGACTGTTGACAAAGATGCTTGGAAAAGCTCAGCAAAGAGTGTAACAGGCACAAATCCATGGATCAAACGTAAAAAATTAATGAAAAGTGCGGAAGGGTATGACTAAAACTTCGTAATTTAGCAAGAAAAGTAGTTATGCGTATAATATAAGACAGAAATGAGGTATAGAGACCTAAAACAGAGACCAGAAAAATGTTAAGAAGAAAAACATTCTGCAACTGAAACAAGACTGCTTAAAATCCGCCTAAGAAAATTCTATTTAAACATATTTAACTTTAAAAAGGTTCCAACCTAGAGGTTAAATCATTAAGTTAATCAGCGAAAAAAAACAGTATTTGAGGTTCTCCTTAACATTAACAGTGATAATAAACGCTTTAGCAGAACTACTTAGAGACAAAGACATAATATAAAGAAATGCTAGAAGCTAAATAAGCTTAAAAACAATATAGACCCGGAAATGACATAGTTGCTTGTGAATGTATTAAAAATGGAATAGAGTCATTGCACAGACACCTGTACATGCACGTATTATTAACATGAGAAAGTGTAACACTGTAAAATAAATGGAAAGAAAGTATTATCGTTTCAATCTACAAAAAAATATAGCAAATACTGAGAAATCTCCCTTATGAGCACTGTGGACAAGATGCCAATATAGTTCTGGAGGGTTTAAAACCAACAATAGAAGAGAAGACTATCAGTGCCGCTTCCAAAAACTGTTAACTAAATTTACCATTAAACAGTTGTTGGAAAAGTACTAAAAATGTAACTAACCTTTTGTGGATTTTAAACAAGCATATGACAGAATATTACGACTTAATATGTGGAATTCAATGGCTAATATATACATTAAAAAAAAAGTATTCCAAATGTGTGTAAACGGCTTTAAAGGTATAATAAAAATCGGTAATTTACTGACCGCTCTTGTTAAGGTAAATAGCGAATTTTAGCAAAGAGACGCTATATATGCAATTATTTACCATTAGCCTTGAGAAATTAATAAGCATAGCCGAAATAAGTGTTTAACTATGGTTTGTTAAGATGAAAAACGCGAGATAGAATAAACAAACACAAAACTAAATATATGCATACTATCAGAATGGATTGTAGATATAAAATGAGCCAAAATGTCATTGTAGGAGATTGTAGTTTTAAAACAGTTGTAATTTTTAAGTATTTTGGGACCATAATTGCTTACTAAATAATGTGACAAAAAAAATGTTAGCAGCGAATAATATGTCAAGAAGAACAAATGAAGATTTATAAAACCGTTATACGACCGACTGTTATGTATGCTAGCAGATCTTGGACTCTGACCAAAGAAAACGAACGGTAAATTTCTACGCAGGAAGTTTGAACCACAGCGAAGTTCAAAACACAATAGTGTCAAGTGACACGTAACCATAAAATATATAAATTTTACAAAGGTACAAATGTTCTAAATAAAAATATAGGCAAAAAAGCTGCAATTAAGAGTACAAAAAAAGTCTGACACACGGGTTGTATAGCTGACCTGGAAAGAAATACCAATAGGACGAAGACCTCTTCGGCACCTCCGAATAAAATGTCGTGACAATTTCAAAACAAACCTAAGAACGGAACCAGCTGTGTTGGAAAATGGGCAACAATGGAGGCGAATATACGATCGACTGTCATGTATGCTAGCAAAACTTGGACTCTGACCAGAGAAAACGTACAGAAATTAAGCATTGTTAGCTGAAAAGTTTCACGCAGGAACTTAGGACCTCTACGAAATAAAATTTTACAAAGGTGCAAACATTTAAAAAAAAATAAATGAAAAAAAGCTGCAATTAGCAAGTCATGTACAAAGAAAGCCTGGCAAACGGGTTATAAAGATGGCCTGGGAAGGATTGCAATAGGATGAAGACGGGCGTCCCCAAATGAAGTGTCGTGACAATATCAAAAGAAACCTAAGGACCCAGCTGTGTTGGAAGATAGGCAACAATGGAGGCAAATAGTATAATCGGCCAAGACCCATCCCGAGTCACAGAAAAAAAGAAGAGGACGAATATTCCAATTATCACTAAATGAACACTGTGTATACAGTCAGAATTAGATTTAGGATACAACTCTCTAAATCGGGTGAAGGTTGGAGTAAAACACTCTCATGTCACCCTGATTTAGTCAAAATAAGGACATTTTTGTGTGACAAATTTTTAACAAATGTTTTAGTTACTAAGATAAAAAAGAAAACAAAGTGGGACATGTAAGAAATGGTAATAAATTTATCATCCTATTCATTTGTTATAAATTAACATTGAAGAAAGAGTTCAAAAATGTCTAGAGAAGGTATACTTTTGACATTATTTAGCGTCGATATCTAAACTGAACTAAACAGTATCAAAAGCTCAGTATATACTATGCTACTTTTTTAGTCTTTACTTTAGTGGTAAATACAAACAACTTTCGATGTTGTTCTTAATTGGTACCTATAGTAGTATTTTCTGACCAAAATAGTATTTCTACAAATAATCAAAAATTTGTTACATAAAAGTAGCAGTAACAGTATAGTGCTGTGATGCAGACAACATCAAAAGTGACAACATCAACGTGACCAGTGAAACAAACAGCAATATTAACCGTAAAGGACCTAATAGAGGAATATCCGTAAGTGATGCTGTATTATATCTAAATCAGTTTAAATATTTAAAATTACAGTTACACATGTCAATTATTTTTCTTTACGTTGTTTTAACAAAGAAAAAATATTCACACCATTCTAGAATTTTTACAGAAACAGTAAAAGATTTTCAGTCTATACTTCTTTATGCAGTTTAGATTTTAAAATCTAAAATCTGAAAAAAATTTTTATCTTTGAAAACGACAACCGATCTGGTTGTCGAAAGCTCAGAAGAATTATTTTTAAACAAATTATTTTCATTTTTGTTAGGCATTTTCAGTTTTAAAAGACGACCCTTGACAAATTTGACATATCTATCAAGATCAACAAGCAAGGGTCATTTTCAAAATATTGATTTATATTTTTTATAAGTTTGTTTTAGTGGCAAAAAGATCCCCGAATAAAGAAATAAATAGACATTATTATGCCACAAAGAAGCTATCGAGAATATTTAAATACATTTAATGAAACTCTAGAAGATGACGTAAAGGTTGCTGTGCTGAGCACTAGATAGCTAATCGCTAGATCATTTTCGATACTATACACGTTCTTAGAGAGCCCAAAAATCCCCCATAGTAATGAGTTATGACTAATTGTTTAAAGAATTTACCAAAAACCAGGTACTTCGAAGATCACTCTCAATATCATATTTGTATTTGGTAAGCCCAAAACTCCCGGGTTTTGAGTTTTGACTAATTGTTTAACGATATTACCGAAACCTTCAGAAGACGAGAGAAACAGGAAGTATCCTGTGCACCAGGTACTCCGGAGATCACTTCCACTGTCATGTTTGTTTTCAGTGAGCCTTAAAATAACCGAGTATTAAGTTTTGACTAATTATACAACGATATTACCGAAATTCCAAGACGCGATGTAAACAGAAGGTATCCTGGGTAACAAGTACTCCGAAAATCCATTTCAATGATATATTTGTCTTAGCAACCTCAGAAACCCCTGAGTAACAAAATCGAATTCATTTCAGGCAATAAGTTCTGTTTGAGATGCACTTTAAAAATGCATTTTTTGTATGCACAAATACAGTTTTCCAATATTACATGATTACATAAGGTCACAAAATTTTCTGATGCTCTCATAAATCGAATGCAACAAGAATCATAAAAATCCGTTTTACTGTTTAAATTTGGGAGGTTCAGTGCTCCATTGCCTCGACTATAGGTTTCAATTAAACAAGCAACGTAATTTACCAATTTTAATATGAAAAGGTTACTTAATTTTAAAAAGTCTTTAACGGCTTTTTTAACCTCTTACAGGTTTTTCAGTATGGATCAATGTTTCTATACATGATTTCATTATAAAACGAAAGCTCTGTGAGATATAGCGTTATCGGTGGAATATACTAACTTATACGAAACTATATTGATACTGAAATTGTTATAGTAACGAGTCCAGAAATTGTATCTAGCACATTAACTCTTTTATTATGTTAGACATTTCCAAAAACTAATATATGAGTTTCTAGTTATACTACTGTCACATTCAAATCCCGTCCACAAGTCCAAGATGTATTGTTTATTGTTATTTAAATATAAAACTTGTTAACAGAAAAAAAACTAAAACATTAACTAAAAACTTTAATAATGTATCAAATTTAACTTTTATAACAAAAATTTCCTGAACCAAATCTATACTTTCCTGAAATATTATTTAAAAACAAGTGAATATAAGATGGAATAATTTTAAAGCTGTTGAACAGAATTTCTATATAAATGATATAAATTTTCTGCTTTAGACAATTACCAACAAGTTTTCTTAATATTGGTATAAAATACTAAACTTCTTACAAATTCTAGCTAAGTTTGCCAATTTTCAGTTGTTTATTAACATCAAGAAAGTTATCCTGACAGCCGAAACCACCAGCTGAAATCAATCAACATCACTCACGGACACTAATTGCTAGTGGAACATCGAAAGAAAAACAACTAAAACCCAAAACGAACGAAAACAATAAAAGAAGAAAAACTAAAAAAAGGTAAAACAGGCCAGTCAGTGGAAGGTTCTACTTAGAAAATTATTAAAACATTGAAATCGATTCGTTTATTCGCGTTCAGTTTAAACTTATAAAATTGTTTTTTTTTATTAATTAGGTTAATAGGTCTATAAAATTTGATAGGGACAACAATGATATAAATCAATAAGCAACTATTGGATTATACAAAATTTGTTGTGTCAGTATTAAAGCAAAATAAATTATAAAATAGGTACACGAAAATTGGTTTAGATAATATATTTAAACTTGACAAATTTCATGCAGATTAAATTTAAACATTGTTAACTAGTAATTATTTCAATACACTAAACACACTAAATATTAATTATATTATAAGTAGAAATATAAATAAAATATACACAAAGTTGTATATAATTCACTTTTTCAATTTTTTTTTGGCATCTTTGTTTTATTTACTGACATTTACAACTGTCTAAAATTGAATCATTTTCCATATCAACATTTTAAGAATTTTTAAAAACTTTCCACAGACTAATTTACGAAAGGAAAACAGAAAAATAGGAAAACAGTGAGTTGCGGAGGTGGCTCAGGGTGGGCCCAGGCCGACGTACCACAAAACCACCATTTGAGGGCAGGACAGGACCGGCCCGAGTCGCCAGCAAGATGGCGCTGCGGTCAGTCCCTGTAACAGATAAAACCAGTCAGTTAATGATGTATATATAGTCACCTGCAACACATATATTATTGTATAGAAATAATATAAATATATAGCTTGTATTTTTTAAATATAAAAAAGTAGTCATTAATAAACTAAAAGTAATAATAACTAAGTGAGGGCCTTCATCAGTACCATCTTTGAAGCCGCTTGCTGAAGCGAAAGCCCCAATTTATGACGTGCACAGAACCCTGGAGCGTCAGCTGTATGACGTCACCTAAAGTAAGGTCTGACATTATGATTTGTTAACGACTGGAAAAGCCACCACAGGCCCAAATTCTAAACATAACCTTACTTTTGTAAAAAAGCAGAGCACTTATAAGTAGTTATGAAACTCTGATCCTCTAACAGCTGCCATTATTACCAGCTTTAAAACGCTACAAATTCTTAGTTTTTAATAGCTTTTGACGTTTATACCTTATAAAATTCTTGTAAGAAAACTATATTTAGAGTAAATGTTGGTTACAGATAGCAATAATAAAAATTGGACAATTAGCCCTATCTAACTTTAAAAAATTAAAAAAAAAAACTATTTAACAGCGAAAAATTCTAAAATAAGCAAAAAGAAAAACTAACCGCCCTGTCTTTTTACCAAAATGGGGTAATGTTCGAAATTTGGGTCCAATGTATAAATCAGTGCTAAACCTTACCTTTCATTAAGCCAACGCTTCAATGCAGATTACTAAAGTGATAGTGCTAAGGGGTCTCAGAATTTACCTCCTTTCTATTCTAGAGATAACGAGTAAATCTGTTTTTTATAATATTTAATTAATTCTTATGTAATTTAATAACAGGTATGATATTTGTTGATTCATTTGATTTTGAAGCAACTGGTTTTTAACTATCGAAGTCCCAGAACCAGTCACTTACGGTCATAAATTGCGTATATTGTTGTCACGGTAACTTTTATTAATATAATATTCGGATAATTGTTAGATATAAAAAAGTTGTATAACAGCTAAACTGTATTATTATTAAGAAAACAAAAAAATATAAATGATTAAATACAAGAGATAATAAACATTAAAAGTAATAATAAGTCAGAAATAAGACATATGTTTATTTAAAAATTAAAGAATTTCTTTTTTTTACAATTTTACATAACAGGTACCTATTATGGTGTTTAAATTAAAAAAAAATCACATAAAATATATAAAACAGTAACATCCTGTATTAGCAATTGCAATTATAGACATGTGGATCAGAAAGGCATTCTGGCAGAAAAACAGAAAGGGAGCAGACGAGACCTTCAAGGGTGTAAATAACAATTGATTATTGATCCTGTGATTTTGAATCAAACACAAAAAAGGTCGCCGCAATATATACACTGCTTCCGTGGATTACAAGAAAGCATTTGGTAGGATTTCCGATTTTTGGCTCATTGGAATCTTACAGATTTACAAAATACACCCCACCCTCGTTTCTTTTCTCGAACTTATCATGAAGCAGTGGCAAATTAACCTCCACCTACATCTGAACGATAAGCATCTTTGCATTAATAAAATTCCTATCCGTAGAGGAATCTATCAATACAACTTCCTTAGTCCTCTTTGGTTTTATTTCGTAATCAATCCACTCTCCAGCATGCTTCATGAGTCAGGATATCAATTTAATATCAAAGCTAATAAACACCAGCTCGAATATTTATCATCCTATATACATGGACGATATACAAGTGTAGGTACGCCTCGAACCGACAACAAATTCAAAATTTGCACGATAATATTAAAAAAATATCTGATTATATACAAATAGAATTTGGACTAAACAAGTATAAACTTTTAACATTAAAAAAGAAAAGTTGTTAAAGGAGATGTGGTATTGCCAAATGTGGAAATCATAGATTCCATGGACACCTACAAATATCTAGGGTTGCAGCAGGATAACATAATTGACCAAAAGCAAGCTCAACAAAGAATTAGGGAGCAATTTATAAAAAGAGTAAGCCTTTTAATAAAATCCCATACCTATGCTGTACCGATTGACTCGAACTATGCTGACAAAACACAACTGCCATCACCCTAAGTCACCACACTATCACGAATAGAAGAAGGAAGAGCTTTTACTAACATTGTAAACTAACATTACAAGTTGATAAAGGATTTTACGAAATTTTTTTAAACATCCAACTTGCATGATGTTGTAGTGAAAGCAGATAAGACCAACTCATTTCTAAAGCTCGCAAATGAAATCGGAAATCGTAGCAGGCTGTGGTAAACAGCAGAAATATGCCCAAAAAGCACTACATGAACGACATCACTATGACCTAAACCAACACCACATTGACAAAGAAGCGTCAAATCGATGGCTTTCTGAGGTCACATTGTTCCTCTAGATGGAAGAATTTATGATTGCGATTCAGGATCAGATCATTAATACAAACAATTGCAAAAAAAATATATCATAGGTAATCCAAATTGTACATCGGACAAGTGTAGAAAATTTCAACAAACCACGGAAACCATATATCACGTAACATTGTGCTGTTCAACCCAAGCACCAATTAGCTACGCAGACACAATCGGGTATGCAACATCATACACCAGAAGTTGGACAATAAATTTGGATTACTTAGGACATACACTTTTTATTACCAGTATTATCCACAGGCAGTTTTTGAGAATGCTGATTTAAGACTTTACTACGATAGGCCTGTTATCACCGATAGATAGGTGATGCATAATCGGTCCGATATTGTGGTAGTGCATAAAAAGGCTAACTCAATTCCCCTAGTAAATATAGCCAAATAATAACAACGTTTTAAAAAAATATAAAGAGAAGGTGACAAAATGCATCGATCTTGTTATTGAGGTAAAACAGATGTGGCATGTTGAGAAGGTACAAGCGATACCAGTGATCGTGTCATCTACAGGCCTAATCCCTAAGAGTCTCTTAAAAGGCCTTGACATCCAGAAGACAGTAATTCTGAACACCTGTCACATTGTTCCTAAATTTTATAACATGTAAATTTTGAGCCTATTGGGACAGATGAATACTTCCAGAATTTTCTGAGTAAGTATTAGTCTGTTTAACATAATAATAGTTATTAAAATTCATGCAAACGGGTGATCTTCATTCTAAGACAAAAAGCTTTTGGTTGCTATTCAGGATAAAATAATTAGAACTTAAAATTATAAAAAAAAAATAGTTTAAAACTTAATTAAATTACTTAGGTACTCTTTTGTTCTATTTTTCTCTGAAACAATCAGACTGTACTGTCTGAGTCTCCCTTAATACATATATACAATCGAAATGTAATCTTCAAGGTAGCTGGCAACAACGTTTTTAATACCAAAATATTTTAAAATCTTATTGCTACGCGCGACATGATCCTGAGATTATCTGCATATTTGGAGATATCATGAGAAAACTAAAAATATCTATGGAAATAATGTTTTGTGTAAAATAAAACAAAATATTAAAAAAATATTAAACATTAAAATATCCTGTGGAAAGAAAAAAAAAGTAAAACAGTTGAGAAAATTAAATAATTAAAGAAAATTATAACGAATCGTAAAAAAATACAAATTACAGTAAAAAAAATATGAAATTCATAGAAAGTTAAGAAACAGCTTAAGAGTTCCAAACAAATTTTCTTATATACTCTTAGACAACTGTGAAAAGCATTATTAGTAAATAAACAAAAATTCCTATATATTGAAACACTTATGGGGACATAATTTATTCAACAAAATTGTAACAAGATCTCTGCTGGAATATGTCGAAACAGTTTTATAATAACAATGAACTATTTGAACTCCCCTTAACTGCCCATACCTACATCCCCTTATATACAACACATGAACATTCTAGAATTTGCGAAAAATAGAATAAGTTATATATTTTATTTTTTTATATAATAGATAATCTCATTCAAATTACAAATCTTTTAGAACCTTACTTTATAACCGGATACAGCGATTTTTAGTAGATTTATATCTACTATTCAGCTGGTTCGCAGGTCACGACTTCGGGAAAATTTCACTACGGTTTTTCGTTTTGGGCCCCCCTGACCTCAAAAGCACCTTCCGTTCAAAAGTTTATATATATATATATATATATATATATATATATATATATATATATATATATATATATATATATATATATATATACAAAAGGGGAAAATTATTGGGCATGTACGCAAAAAGGATCATAGAATTACGAGTAAGAATGGTAACCGCAGACATGCATGTTTCTGGCTCATTAGCCGTCATCAGCGCGGCATAACCAAGTAGGGTTTTGCACGTGGCTAGCAAAAGTGTTGGGTACTTGGGAGCAAAGGATGTTGGGGAAACATGTGTAAAGAAACATAAAAACACAAAAACAACGAAAGCTCACACAGAAGTCCTATCGCCATTTTGTGCTTTCGGCCAGCTGTGCCAATGGGTTTTCGGCTAGCAACCAGCGTCGCAACGTTGGCGAAACGGACTCATTGTGTTTGAGTCGTTCTAAGCCCAGGATATGAAATTTTCTTGGCACTTTGTTTATTTCATATCCTGGGCTTAGAACGACTCAAACACAATGAGTCCATTTCGCCAACGTTGCGACGCTGGTTGCTAGCCGAAAACCCATTGGCACAGCTGGCCGAAAGCACAAAATGGCGATAGGACTCCTGTGTGAGCTTTCGTTGTTTTTGTGTTTTTATGTTTCTTTACACATGTTTCCTTTGCTCCCAAGTACCCAACACTTTTGCTAGCCAAGTGCAATACCCTACTTGGTTATGCCGCACTGATGACGTCTAATGAGCCAGAAACATGCATGTCTGCGGTTACCATTCTTACTCGTAATCCTATGATCCTATTTGCGTACATGCCCAATAATTTTCCCCTTTTGTTTATATTAATACGCATTTTCTTGGAACTTTGTTTATATATATATATATATATATATATATATATATATATATATATATATATATATATATATATATATATATATATATATGAATAATGGTATAGTGACTGGTTCAATATAACGTGAAGTCAATAGTGGAGTTGCAGTCAATGTTATGGCCAATGTAAATGAAGAAAACTCTTTTATTTTTGTCAAGCTTTCGAATTTATTTAATTCTTTTTCAAGACATCTATAGTGAAGAAAAAAATTTTTTATACAATAAAATTTTTTTTATAATGTTTTATATGTGATAACTTACTAATACGTGAGGTTATGAAAAAAGCTGCGAATTCTGTTTGATAAAATTAAAGTAAATCATATTATTAAAATACATAAAAACATATACGTTTAAAACTTATTATTTGATTGACTTTTAATATGTCTTCAATTTCTTTTTTATATATGTATGTTTTTTTATGTATCTATGGTATTTATTTTAACACAGTAGGAAAGCAAAACATTGTAATGATTAATTTATTTAGATTTTATTTTTATATCAAGTAACTTACTATATTCGTGAAATACAGAACTTTAATTTCAAAAATTTTTTATAAAAAAATTTTTTTAAATGTTAAATTTATGAAAGTTGTTATTTTTTATGTTTTTATTTTTGTTTATTTTAATATTATATTAATCTTTATGTTTGTAATCCTGTTTTAATTTATTAAAAGTTTTTTTATATTTATAAGTTAAATTTATATGTTAAATTTATTTATATTTATTTTTGAAATGATAGAATGTAACAATAAATATTACTCAGCCCTTCTATATCTGATTTTCTATTAATACATGTTTGCCTTTTATCAATGTGTGTCATTTCTAAGAATAATCTTTTTTTATGGTTCCTTTCTCTTTCCAAAATTTTTGTTTCTTCAAATTTAAAACTATGATTATTTTTGACTGCATGTTCTGTTAGTGCACAAGCATTAATTTTATTATTTCTAATATCACTTTTATGAGAGATGTTCCTGCTGTGTACAGTTCTGCATGTTTCTCCTATATAAACTCTTTCACAATTAGAGCAAGTGATTTCATGTATTAATAGAAAATCAGATATAGAAGGGCTGAGTAATATTTATTGTTACATTCTATCATTTCAAAAATAAATATAAATAAATTTAACATATAAATTTAACTTATAAATATAAAAAAACTTTTAATAAATTAAAACAGGATTACAAACATAAAGATTAATATAATATTAAAATAAACAAAAATAAAAACATAAAAAATAACAACTTTCATAAATTTAACATTTAAAAAAATTTTTTTATAAAAAATTTTTGAAATTAAAGTTCTGTATTTCACGAATATAGTAAGTTACTTGATATAAAAATAAAATCTAAATAAATTAATCATTACAATGTTTTGCTTTCCTACTGTGTTAAAATAAATACCATAGATACATAAAAAAACATACATATATAAAAAAGAAATTGAAGACATATTAAAAGTCAATCAAATAATAAGTTTTAAACGTATATGTTTTTATGTATTTTAATAATATGATTTACCTACTTTAATTTTATCAAACAGTATTCGCAGCTTTTTTCATAACCTCACGTATTAGTAAGTTATCACATATAAAACATTATAAAAAAAAATTTATTATATAAAAAATTTTTTTCTTCACTATAGATGTCTTGAAAAAGAATTAAATAAATTCGAAAGCTTGACAAAAATAAAAGAGTTTTCTTCATTTACATTGGCCATAACATTGACTGCAACTCCACTATTGACTTCACGTTATATATATATATATATATATATATATATATATATATGAATAATGGTATAGTGACTGGTTCAATATAACGTGAAGTCAATAGTGTATATATGTATGTATGTATGTATAGTTCCGATATAACGAAATTTGTGGACACGATAGCGGTCGCATTTCGTAACGAATCCAAATCAAATTTGGTACAAAAATCAATCGTCCCAAAATCTCGGTCGAGTTCGTTAATGCACCAAATCGGTACGGCCGTTTGGGCGTGACATCAAATCAAAATGGAAAAAAATTCGTAACTTTTTTACTTCACCCTGTACAAAAAAATGTTACGGGACGTTTTAGTTTGTCTTAAAGAGACCTACAACTTTTATCTAAAACATTTTTTTCTGAAAAGTATACTTTTAATATATTCAATTAATATAAATCTACTGATGCGCCTGGCTTACCAAGGGCCATTTTTTTAAAGAAAACGACACAAAATCAACTTTTTTAAAAATTGAGTTAGCGAGTTAGGGTTTTTTAAGATAACAGATAATCTTATTTAGGTTATAAATTTTTTTAAATGTTGCTAATATATTAATAAATAACAAGGCTACAGCGATTTTTCGTAAAAAAAAACAGGATTAACTTAAACTCTTAAAAATTGAGAAAACGAAATTTGTATTTTTTATATAATAAATAATCTTTTTCATATTAAAATTATTTTGCAAATATCTTAATAAACATCCAAGGTACAGCAATTTTTCTTAAAAAACAAAATACTTTTAAGTTTTTAAAAAAATGAGATACTGTGCTGCGGTATTTTATATAATCTATATGTACTAATATTATAAAGCTGAAGAGTTTGTTTGTTTGTTAGAACGCGCTAATCTCAGGAACTACTTACTGGTTCGAATTGAAAATTTTTTTTTTGTGTTAAATAGACCATTTATCGAGGAAGGCTTTAGGCTATATAACATCACGATGCAACTATTAGGAGCGAAGAAGTAATGGAAAATGTGAAAAAAACGGGGAAAATTATTGATCCTTGAGGGCTTCCATTGCGTGCACTGCGAAAACGGTTCAAAATGCCAAAAATATATGTATGAAAGAATTATTATTCCTCTTGAAATGATCTAATAAAATGTCCGTGACAGTATATGTCTATCTTTTAAGATTAACTCACTAGAACCGTTTTTATGGTAATCAAATTTGGTCGAAATTAATGCATTATTTGTTAAGATTTGTATCAACGTAATAATATTAATCTTTATCCAAATAAATGTGTTGTTGATTAAGAGTATTTAATTGTGAACAAAATTGTCTTTGACATCACTTAATTTCAATGAACATCTTACAAGATATTACAATTTTAAAATAACTAGGACGCCACCGTAAGGTGGCGCAGTTATTATCTCATATATCTGAAAAATGGAAAAAAAGACACGACAGTGTTATGCGGTACAAAGTCCGCCGGAACAGCTAGTAGAAAATATTCAGATGACAATGTTTTTTAAATTTTGCAAATATCCTGATAAACTACCAAAATACAGCGATTTGTTTCAAAAAAACAAAAAAATTGAGATAGCGAATTTTAATTTTCATCATAAATTAATTAAAAGTGTAGAAAATATTGTCTTATTTATTTAAACATAAATAATGAAAATCAAAGAAAAATATACAGCTTTTGTAATAAAAAGTATGAATGTAATGAGTATTTAATAATAATGAGTAAATGCGTATAAAACTTGAGGCATATTGCTCTCGATAACTCTGAAACAAAACCGTTGTATTTTATTGTCGTTATTAGAGCAGTAACAGCATATAAAGTTAAAAAGGCACATAACTGAAACGGTCAAATCCGATAGCGCAATTATGACCAATAACTTTTTATGTTATGTTGTTGAATAATCCTGTATCGTGTTTCGAAAGTGGAACACATTCAAAAAATTCATAAAATTCGGCTGTATTACAAAAAGATACTTTGTAGTTTATACTACTGGCCTCGCCGGAGAATGAAAATGGATAAAATAAAACCTTTTCGAACTGGGCTGTAGAATGGTAAATGATTTTTTATCCTGGTCGTGATTTATTGATGTGGTCTAAATAGTATTTTATTAACATTTTGTTGTTGATTAGCTTCTTTCTCTATTGTGAATTTTCTCGCAATTCCACAAGTGTCCCTTCTATCTAGATACCCTTTGTTATTGATGTTACCTTAATATTGTCAATTTTTGTTTTATGTATATATTGTATAGCTGTAAATGAACATTATATATAATAAATGCTTATATAATAGAGCTAAATACACAATACAATGAACCAGATAAAATAGCTTTAAATTAGCGAAATGGAAATATATTATTGTGTTTTTTGCTACCACATCACCAATCGGGTGGTGGCAATGCCAAACTTTTTATCCAAAAACTGCAACGAATTGATATATAAATTTTCCGGTTTTCGGACACACGGGCATCCGAATGTAATGAACATTGATATTATTGCTACGGCTGCATGTTCGGAGCCATAATTAGTGGGTGATTTATACCCAGTCCGGTACATTACTCACAATTACCATAACGTGCCACACCTCTTATTTGTACGTGACCTGTCAAGCCACACTGACCAATACGATACCAATGACGACAACTTATTTATAGTCATTTCTCGTTGACGTTTTGTTATTGTTAGCTTTTCTCTGTTTATGTACCTCTATGCTTAAGGTAATTAAATAATGACTATAGGCCCGTATACATAGAAACCATTAGTTTATTAACAGTTGTCGACCTGTCGTCATAACCGGACTAGCCCAAAAGCACACGTATCTAATAATCCTTGAATGAACTAACAGTATATCAAATTTTCTATTACAATTGGCGCATTGGACCAACAAACAGAGCTAGTGGCACCATTAAAAAAGAAGAACATATAACATTTCCGCTGATAATATACTCGATATAGGTTATTCGGAAACTCAGTTCGTTTTTATTTAACAGAGAACCTAATTGTGGTTTTTCAAACCCAACTTTAGACATTAATTGCATATTTATTATAACTTTTCACAGATAGACAAATATTTAATTCTTCGTTGGGTATAAACTATGGGAAACGAGAAGCAACATTTTCGTGACATTTTAACTTTTTTACTATCAAAAAGCACAAAAATTTAGTTCCAGCAATGCGTTTACAAACCGGTACAAAACAATTGGTAATAGATTAGATTAAATTTGTTGAATTCGTCCGTTCACGGTCACATAAAAAGCAATAGCTATACAGCGTAATTTGTTTTGCTGTATTAACGACTACAATTGACTTTTTTGGTCCTCCGTCCAGAAACAATACTATTAATTACTTCAAAATCGTCCGGAAAATGGCATTTTCCGGCCTAGGCCGGCAAAGTAGCTTTTAGATTATCTAAAGAGATGGCGCTATGAGTTTAAATTTTAAGTCACCAAAAATACATAATAAATATAACTTTTAATTAAATTTAATTAAAAACAACGTACAGTATACTAAACTTACCTATAACTTTTTCTAAATGTAAGCAGGATTCTAATTTACATTTAATTTCTCTCACAACTTGTATTATAAAATTTGACATTTATGTCAATTTACAACTACTTATCATTCGATTATGGATATAGTTCATTGTCTCTGCTATTTTTATATAAAATTATTAGATATTGATTTTAATATTTTCAATATAACAATTTTCTCTGTGCTGCTTATTAGCCAGAGATAATAGAATTAATTAATTAATTTGTCTATGTTATTAGCACAGTATTTGTATGTATAAAAATTAATTACCAGCTGACATTTTGTCGGCTATCTTCTAGTCAGTGGTCTTAGTTCAGTTAGCACAAGCAGTCAAGTCTTGAACATAACAGAACTTTTGAAAATATTAAAAATTAGTCGAACCAAAAAATAGTGTGTGTTACACGTCCGGAAAATATTTTGCAAGTGCTCGTATTGTTTCGCCTCGGTGCTACGCACCTCGGCTACACAACTTTACTCGCTCTTGCAAAATGTCATTTTCCGTCCTTGTGTCACAAATAACTATTTAATGAAAATGATTAATTTTTGAAGCAAATCAGTATTGGCGACGAAAAATGAGTGGTTTACAAAAACTACTTCAAAGATCGATACTCAGCAACAAAAGATTTTGCTATCTGGTTGGGTGAATTTCAAACAAATCGTTTTTTTTTTTAGACAATCCCGCAATTAATTATAACGCGTACGGAAATCCACTGTACAAATTAAATGATTTATTCGAACAAAAAGCAAGAATTAGTGATTTTATCACAATAATGCGAGTGGTTATACAAGTTTGGTAACTACCCAAATGAGAAGTAAATCCCATTCTAGCTGTTGAATGGAATATACTGTTACATCCACTTAATTCTCTAGCTCAGGCACCTTCTCACTATTACTTGTTTCAGTCTTGGCAAAATTTTTGGACAAGAAAACCTTCATTTTATATTAGGAATTAAATATCACTTAGGCTAGTTTTTGCAAATAAAAATGAAAAAATATATTGGCCTAAAAATGTTTAGGTTTAAAAAAAAATTGTTTCTTAAATTAAATATCTTTCCAAACGACCCAATATAATGTACATACAAATTATTTCACTATTAATAAGTAGTAACCAATATACAGTTAGATTATGTTATTTACTTTCTAAAAAGGATAAGAAATTGAAATATAGCGAAGATAACATTTTTTGTCATAAAAAAATTTCTTCCCGACAACGAAGTGAGAACATTTTGTCTTCCGAAGAATACTATCTAAGACATAATTAGATTTCTATATTGACCTTTCGGAATTATGAGAGGCTTTTAAAGTAATTAAAATTTTAGGAAGATTATGAAATTTCTTATCATAAAATAGCAGTAATTCATTATCGTGTGATAATGAATGTAGATACTTCATTGCATAACCAGGTCCAGTTGTCTTCCATAGAAGTTTTATTTCAGTTGCATTAAGCTTTTTAATGCTCGGTGAAAGTAATTTATATACTTCTTATTCTCTTATTCCGGAAGTTTAAATTTAATATACTGTTTCCAGAATGACTTGAACATTGGTACACTTAGGCGTTGTTGTAAATAACTGTTGCTGACGTCATTCTGAAGCTGCCGCTGATGCTGGCGGCTTATCCCCAACGTGGTCGACATTAGCATTCTGTACGGTTTTGCGCCATATAATATTTAAGCACGGTGGTTAGGTTGCTTTACAAGATATGTAAAGCACTTATTAACGTTACTTATGACTGGTAATGTGACGGCCTCTGTATACTTCCAACCCGCTACGATTGTTTTAGCTCGACTCTGCTGAAATACATTTTGTACTGCGAAAATGCTACAATTACAAGATCAGGTTAAGAATTTATACCGAAGAGTTGTAGTGTAAAGTAAGATACACAATTTTATGAAAGAAAAGTTTGTAAATGTTCGCATAAAGAGTTACTACCATACTGAAGAAAGAAAACCGCAGAAATAAGAGGTCAACTTTTCACAAGTCTGTTGAGGTAGATTATTTTCTCACAATCTAGGAACTCAACCAATAGAACCCAGTTTATTTTGTATTCCAATTTTTTTAACTTAAATATACTATAGAAAGGGTTATTAAGCATCAGAATAATTGTGGGTCAGAGTCAAGAAATTTTAATATTAAATTGAATCTAATATTAATATCACTTGCACACTACATCAATTATTGTAAATTGACATTAACATCCATAATGCTTATATTCTTATTTAAAAACTAAAAATTGCTAAACGCGCTTTATATTTTAGAATAACGAATATATGTATCAAAGTGGAGAAGAAATTCATTGGTTAAGGTGCAGTCTAGGATTTTCAGATTCCATTGTGCATTTCTTATTGGAATACAAATAGGATGTGAAATGGACTGTTTACATTTGAAAAATGAGCAGAACGTTTCCTACTATACACAACAATAAAAGAGCTTGCAGATTTTTAACTACCTAATCATAAATTGTGCACCTGCCAAGCTTGTAAAGGGCGAAATTGTGGATATACTATACTAAATTTAGATTCAAACAACTGGACGTGCGACATATGGACATTAATAATTAAATTGCAAGCCATCATCATACAATTATATGTTGAAATACCTTGACTTCTCTATATTATTTATTTAAATTTAATGACTTACAGTTTCATGATTTATAACGTTGTCAACATAACTCGTTGTTTTTACTAAATAAAGTGTATATAGGAAAACAGTACATACTATTTTCATTTAATTAATTAACTAATTAATTCCTAGTTTTGAAGAATTAAAAATGTAAAACCAAACGTAAGGTACTCGTATAGAAATTTTAAAAAGATTACATTTAGCAATAAGTTGAAAACACATTATAGATTTTAAAAATTTTCTTAAAATTAATTCTTAAAAAATATACATTCTAGGGTATACAATTTGATAACTGGTTTCCATTTTATTTCATTATTAAGACAGGTTTCTTTTGAAAAAAATTTTAATATTTTTTTTACAATTATTTTTATTTCATCTACACTAACATTATAAAGAGGAAAGGTTTGCATTTTTGTTTGTTTAAAATGAATAGGCTCCGAAATTACTGGACTGACTTCAAAAATTCTTTTACCGTTGGCAAGCTACACTATTATATCTACAAAAAATGCCGCGACAGCATATGTCTAACTGTTATAGTTACGTCACAATAACTAATTTTTAATTTTTTAAAAGTTTTTATCTTGGTATTAATCCTTATCAAAATAACTTATTTCATAATCACGACAGATATCACAAATTTAGCATGTGCAATGGGACGAGGCTACTTATAAAGGAATTAAAGGACAATTAAGTTGTAGCAACCAATATAACTGAACCACCAGCTGGTCAACTAGCTCATACACTGAGGATACCGATGATCCCAACTGATCTACCAAATCCATTTAAACCGCTTCAATTTCCTATCAAAACATCTTTCGCTTTTACTAATAATAAGTCTTAAGGTCAAACCTTCCAAATAGTAGGGATCGGTTTTCCTCATGGCCAACCGCCTAAGGCGGGTCGGAGCACCTAAAAATCAATTTATTTTGCTGCCAGAAAATAAACAACATGTAATATTGTTTGCAGGGAAGCGTTGACCCAATAAATTTAATGGCTTTTGTTATTTTTCTTTAATCCCCGTGCAAAGCCAAGGCGGGATGCTAGTTTGTTATATATTTAAAATTTAAATGATGTATTTGGTTTGGTATTTAATTATTAAACCTTGAATTTAGTTACGCTGTGTTTTTATTATTTATTGTGTAACCTACTTTGCTACTCTACTTGTGTATGGGATAAGATGTTACTGAGATTTTGCTAATCTGATTTTCTGTTAATACAATTTTCAGTTCTCCTAATATGAGTCATTTCCAAAAACATTCTCTTGTATTCGTTTCTTTCTTTTTCCAAAATGTATGTGTTTGCGAAGTCAAATTGGTGTTTATTTTTTATCGCATGTTCTGCTATGGCACAGGATTTTGATTTATTAGTGTTTATATCACTTTTTTGCTATGTACCTACAGTTCGAGATGTTTCTCCTATCTATATTTGGTTGCAATTCAGGCAAGGGATTTTATAAACTACGATTGAACTTTCGCTTACTTTTAGTGGATCTTTTGGTTGAGTTTATAGTTTGGAAATAGTTTTTATGTTCTTTGTAGCTATTTTAGAATTTTTGATGTTTTTAAATATTTTTATCAGTTTTGTTGTTAAGGAGGGAATATATGAAAGTGATCCAAAAGTGGGAGAAACTGAAGCGTTAGTTGTATTAAGTGAAGATGTAATATTATTTGGTAACGTAACTCGGTTTTTTGTTAACATTAATGTTTTGTCAATTATCACTTTGATCGAACAAATTTTTTGATTTCAGCTTTAAATTTAAAAAAGTTAATAATCAGAAGAGGCTAAATTAGGGTAGTTTAACTGGAAAAACAATTTAAAGACCAACTCATGTAGGTCTATCAAGCTGGCAGTGAAAAGTCGGCAGAAACCATCGAAACATGATTGGGAATTTGTAGCTAAATAGTTGCTAATTAGTTGCTAAAATCACGATTTTGTAGCTCTATTCAGTTCCATAAAAAACAAGTTACTGCTATCTTTACAACAAGCTAGCAGTAAAATGACAGAACGGGCTCAGAAAAAATGGACTAATGCGTGTGAATTTGTTGCTAATTTGTTGCTCAAAACCAGTACAGGAAAAAAATCGAAAAACCCCAGAATTAGCTAGAAATTGTTAATAATAACTACCAACCAGTGTCCCCGCTATCGTAATATACAGTTTGTATTGACACATTGATGTTATGGATTTTGTTGCTGGTCGCAGATGTCATCAGCAGAGCCCAGAGAGCCAGCAACAAAATAGAAATGAAAAATCGGCCCAATCGGGTAACCGATAACTAACTCCTAGTGTCCATGCTATCGTGACACGCAGTTATTATTGACATAACTCTGTCATGGATTTTGTTGCTGGTTGTGAAAAGCATCAGCAGAGCCCAGAGAGCCAGGAACAAAATAAAAATTAAAAATCGGTCCAACCGCGTGATCTATTGAAAAGAATTTTATGCATTCTTAAGGATTGAAAAAAAAAATAAAAAGATTTTTTTCTCCTTTTTGTAATTATTATTGCAATATTGCAACAAGGATAATAAATTTTGGACTTTCTAACTAATTGTTTCTTGTAGAAAATTTATTAACAAACATTTTCTTTTTGTATAACTTTTTTCCAAAACTTATAGTTTAAAAGTTTTAAGCAAAAAAAGAAGAAAAAAAACAGTAATTTTTTACTTGTTTTTTTTATTTTTTTGAATATTTAACAATGTTGCGTAACTTTTCCAGAAGGCGGATAGTTTAATTATTGTTGTATAAGTTGTTTTCAACTAATTTCAACAAAAATTTTCGGGTTCCCTCTCAAAAGCCAACTCAAAACAGATCCTGGTCTAATATAAAATTTAAAATTGTTGCGAGGAAGCCACTAATATTAAAGGCTATTTTATTCTAAAATTATCGTTCGCGGTGCATTCGAGTTGTGGATCTGATGTGAATTAAGCATGCGCACATCGTATAGTGACAATTTGTTACCAACATGTTCCTGACTTGTCGCGGATAGGTTCCGCGAACAAAGCTAATTTTGCGTTTTCCGTTTTAACTTACATGAAAAAAAGAAACTCACAAGTGAAAATGAAGGTAATACAACCCCCCTGAAAAAAAAAAATTTTTAAATATATACAATATGTATAAAAAATATATTTTAAATAGCTCATTTTTGGCCGATTTTCGTATAAGTATATTTTATATATTTTAAAAATGTTCAAAATATATCTTAGAACATATATAAAATACATGTATTCAAATACTTATACTAATATAAAATATATATATATATATATATACAGAGTTCTGTCAATAATAACTGCGTGTCACAATAGCATGGACACTAGGAGTTAGTTACCTACCGGTTACCTGGTTCGGCCGATTTTTTATTTCTATTTTGTTGCTGACTCACTGGGCTCTGCTGATGCTCTTCACAGCCAGCAACAAAATTCATGACAGAGTTCTGTCAGTAATAACTGCGTGTCACGATAGCATGGACACTAGGAGTAAGTTACCGGTCACCCGGGTTGGGCCGTTTTTTAATTTTTATTTTGTTGCTGGCTCTCTGAGCTCTGCTGATGCTTTTCACAGCTAGCAACAAAATCCATGACAGAGTTCTGTCAGTAATAACTACGTGTCACGATAGCATGGATACTAGGAGTTAGTTATCGGTCACCCGGTTGGGCCGATTTTTAATTTTTATTTTGTTGCTGGCTCTCTGGGCTCTGCTGATAACATCTGCGACCAGCAACAAAATCCATAACAGAGTTTTGTCAATAAGAATTGCGTGTCCCGACAGCATGGACACTAGAAGTTAGTTATCGGTCACCCGGTTGGGCCGATTTTTAATTTTTATTTTGTTGCTGGCTCTCTGGGCTCTGCTGATAACATCTGCGACCAGCAACAAAATCCATAACAGAGTTTTGTCAATAAGAATTGCGTGTCCCGACAGCATGGACACTAGAAGTTAGTTATCGGTCACCCGATTGGGCCGATTTTTAATTTTTAATTTTGTTGCTGGCTCTCTGGGCTCTGCTGATGACATCTGCGACCTACAACAAAATCCATAACATCAATGTGTCAATACAAACTGTATATTACGATAGCAGGGACACTGGTTGATGGTTATTATTAACAATTTCTAGCTGATTATAGGGTTTTTCGAATTTTTGCCTATACTGGTTTTGAGCAACAAATTAGCAACAAATTCACACGCATTAGTCCAATTTTTCTGGGTTAGTCCTGTCATCTTACTGCTAGCTTGTTGTAAAGATAGCAGTAATTTGTTTTTTGTGGAACTGAATGGAGGTACAAAATCGTGATTTTAGCAACTAATTAGCAACTATTTAGCTACAAATTCCCACTCATGTTTCGATGGTTTCTGCCGACTTTTCACTGCCAGCTTTATAGACCTAACTCATGTTCATATTGTCATAAAGATCTTGTGAGCTGGCCCATTGTCGTGGAGAAACAACACTTTTTTCTTCCGCATAAGGGGATGTTTCTTACTTAGTTCCTTGTTTATTTTGTCAAATATAGATATTTAATGGTTTGAATTTTACTTAAAATATGTCTATGCAATCCATTACCTATTGAGCCACTTTTAGCCGCATGGAGCTATTTAACATGGTTCTGTTTAATTTCGTATTTTCTTCTCTGATCTGTATTCCTGGATTGACGTCAAAATGTGGTCATGTTTTTTCTTAATGATCAGTAACCGCGGTATCTATCGGAAGAATACTTTATTAATATTCAAAACTTTGTTTATAACATAACTAGTCCGTTCTTTATTTATTTATGCTCCTTTATTTTAGGCTCTGTTAAAACGATTTTATGGACTCTTTCTAGTGTAACTGCATCGCTCAGTAAGTGGTTTATTTAAAGTAGATATGCGGCCACTACGAAATTCACAGAACCAAAATTTGGCAATGTAGTTTGTAGAAGTATTAGTCTTATAATATTCAACTGTCAAAAACACACTATATTGCGCAAAAAATTTACATGCATGCCATTAAAAAAGATTAAATTTAAAGTGTTTTAACATTGCAGTGTCCTCCTCGGCGAAGAAAGTTACTTATCATTTCTCTACTAAATATAGAGACATGTACAAGGTAGAAGATTATATATTTTAATAGGAAAATGAAAATAAGATGCACCTGTATATTAATAAAAAAAAAACACTTTTAAACTGTTTCCAAAAATCGATATATCAAATAGTATTCTTTTTGCAAACACATCTGTAGATGCGGTCCACACGTGCGCTCATATGGCCGTGATCTCCGCATAATGTAGGAAAATCTTGGAATACTAACTAAATGTAAACACGATTTCGAACCACTTTGCAAATGTATTCGGTTTCAAATTGTTCTAAATAGACAAATGTTATTATTCAGTCTAATAATTCCTTGTTGATTTGAATCTGGTAGCGATTGGTATTCAGACTTCGTCCTTCCAGTTAACACATAACTGCGACTGCATTTAATCAAATATTTGACACGAACAAGGACTATTATGTATGTATATGCAAAGTGTATGTGAGCTCTGTATATGACATTTACATGCTTTCTATTAGTAGGTAGGAGACATTTGCATATTATAAAAATAACTTGTTAAAGAAAACTGACAAACCACAACTAGTATGAAATCCATTTATCAGATTTACGTAATCACTACATAGTATAAAACAAAGTCGCTTTCTCTGTCCTTTGTATGCTTAAATCTTTAAAACTACGCAACGGATTTTGATGCGGTTTTTTTAATAGATAGAGTGATTCAAGAGGAAGGTTTATATGTATAATAACATCCATTAAATAGTGGAGAAATACTGTTATTTTTGAGGTTTCTAATGTGATGTCGTTAATTATCAATTTTTTTCCGCTTACATTGCAAACGCAGGCTGAACCCTACGAGATTTATCAAAATAATGTACTAATTATTTGTACACATTGAAAAGGTCTACAGAAAACTCCGCGATGGTACATGTCTATCTCTTATGGATATCCCAGAATAACATTTTTTTGTCATTTACTTTTTACGACAAATAATGGCTAATTTTCGAAGCGATTTTAACCAATACAGCATTAATCCTTATCCAATTATATAGTTCAAATACATTGTTGATTTAATATAGATCTATTTAGTCCGTTACAGCACAAGATTTGAATGAATATTTTTGAAAATATTACAGATTTAAAATTGCGGGACGTAGCGCTTGCGGTGGTACTGGCCGGCCGGGGCGGCGCCGGCGGCAGCGTGCCTATAAATAGCGCGTCGGAGGCCGTGATTTTCCCTATAAGTAATATGACGCCACCGTAAGTTGGCGCAGTTGATATCTCATATATTTAAATGAGCAAAACTTACTTACCTAAGAACTATGACGCCACCGTTAGGTGGTGCAGTTAATATATATTATAATATACCTAACCGATAAATTACAAAGCAATATAAATAATAAAAACTGGTAACTAACGAGAAAATATGATAAAAAATACAAAAAATTAATCGTAAAAATTAAAAAAAAAAATTGGAAAAAACATTAGTGTTAGGCGGTGCGAAGTTCGCCGGGTCCGCTAGTTATTAATAAAACTAGCTTAATAAGTTTAACGATTTTAAATTTTTTTTTGTTTTTTTCGTTGTATTTTCCAATGTACCGCAATGTCAAAAGAATTATGTAAAAATCTTTAACTTATTTACATGCTCAATTGTCTCATTAACGCATATGCACACAAAAATTAACGTAAGATATGTTTTCTTAAAAGGAAATTAAGTAAATGTAATATGCGACTTGAGTTGAATTAAGATATGATAGAAAACGCCGAGTAAGCATTAATGAATCTGTTGCTGAAATGGTTAAAGGCACTGCATGCTAGAAGTAGAAATTGAGTCAGTCCTACTTGATATGAAAATTTTTATATTTCTCCTTAATGAGTCTTGTTTGTCTAATTTTCAAATTTTAAAAACCCATCAGGGATGCTTCAAAATAATAAGTTTACTAAAAACCTCTGTATCGTTTTATTTTGGTGTGCAAAAACGAACCTCATCGCTAATATAAAATTAAAAAAATGGTTTTGAAATTTGAAAAATATATATTTCCCATAACGTCAGAACTAAAATTTTCATGTCCAAGAGATTTAAGTTTAACTAAATTACTAGCTGATATTAAAGAAATACTTATGAATTTAAATCAAAACAATGAAAAATTAATTACGATTTAAAAGTACAAAGAAAATTACCAGCTATATACAAAAAACTAGTAAAAATAATGACTTTTTAAATGATAGATATAATTTAACAAAAGGTTTTTAAAATGCATTCTAAACTGTACCTCCATCAATAATAGTAATAAATATAATATAATAGAGCCAATGTACAAGAAAAATTATATGGACAAAAGCTATGCTCTCCTTAATGACACAAAATACTATAAATAATTAAGCAACAATTCAAATGACAAAACACAACAAAGAGTAAATGGATTATTAAAAAATATGAAAAGAATTTAAGTACCGATAGGTAATATCAAACAAACAAACCAAATCACTTAGGATATAAAATGAAGTAATCTATGATTTTATGCTATATCAAAAATACATTAACGTTCTTAGAGAAGATGAGACCAATAATCAGGAAACTATATAACATAAATTTCTTATAAAAGCCTACAGTTCATATTTTAGAATGCTTCTGCATCTAATAATTT
Organism: Altica lythri; assembly: GCA_964028335.1. NCBI lineage: Eukaryota > Metazoa > Arthropoda > Insecta > Coleoptera > Chrysomelidae > Altica > Altica lythri. Next base: position 65,516,182 of record OZ034800.1, read on the forward strand.
TATGAATAACTTGAAAAAACATGAAAATTACATACTAGTAAATTTAACCTAGTTTCACTAAATATTAATACTTTTAACGTATCTTAAAAGCGTAAAAACAAATAAAAATAAACCTTAATACAAATTCAAAAATATTAAGTAAAACAGTTCCCCATTCGGATCTCCGGGGGAGGACAATCTCGGGGAAGTCATAATGGAAATAACAAAGCCATCGATCAATCTACTAGTAGACCAACCTCTAGTTTAGCCAATTTTACCCAGAAGCCAAAACGCAAAACATTAACGCAACCCATCACTATTTACAGTCTATAAAACCTCACGTTCTTGTTCTTGCCGAAACACAGGTTTCTGTGAAAAATAGCCTGAAGCATCTTAAATTTTTAGGTAACGAACTTTACCACAACTTCAAACGACACCATGGAGTATGTGTAAGAAGCATACTTTCCTGCTCTAGATTACCTGTACTAGAAAAGAACAGTGACAACATACGTTGGCTACAATTAACACTAAAAGCCTCTAGCAAATTTATATGTTGTATTTATCGGCCATCAGACTGTAATTTCGACGAATTACTAGAACTACTAGACACACACACACAAAAATTATTGACAAAAAAGACGTACGAATGTGCTCCCAAGGAAAAAATCCATATCAATATATATATATATATATATATATATATATATATATATATATATATATATAAATAGTGAAATGTTAATTTGCTGTCCGGGATCTAGTAACGGAAATTAATTGGGTAGCAGCAATTAATTTCCGTTACTATATATATATATATATATATATATATATATATATATATATATATATATATATATATATAAGTAATTTAGATTATTGGGTATGCAGCAAAATTAAGGAACGAGTGTACTCTTATAAATTCTTTAATTCAAGCTTTCGGCTGTGGTTACAGCCATCATCTGGGAAGCTACAATACATTATAATAATTAAAGAAACTTAATAGTACTAATATGAGAAAGTGTACTTACAACTTTTTGAGAATGTTGTTAAAAAGGTGATAAATAAAAACATGGATTATAATAATTCTGTGATTACATCAGGAAACCTGTGGATATATAGGATGTAAAATTAATATAAAATACGCTAGGGAAACAACAAAATTAGTTATCAAAATGTATCGTGACCGTCCGCTTCGGTCCACGATAATTAAAATTTTGTTTATTCATTCAATTTCGAATCGGAAACAGATACAACAAATGGTGTAAAATTTACGATAATAGGTGCAGTTACAGTTCTAAATAAAAAGCAAAAAACAATATTTGAATATAGTTTAAAAACAACACTGTGAAGATTATTTAGATAAATTGTAAATTATATCTCACATGAACAAAGTAAAATTTAGGAAACACGATTAACATCTTTTGGAAACGGAACAAGCGATTTTATTGGCAAGGAAACATACCTATTTAAGAAATTTATCATTTTCGACAGTCTTTTCTCTGTATAAATGCTGAAAATGTTTATTTTATTGGAACAAAAAAAGGAACTATGGCTTTTACCCAACCTTTCTCATATTAATTTTCATCCGCTGCTTAACGCAAAATGGTAAGAAAGTTTTTTTAAGCGTAAAGTTTTGCTAAGAATTTGCTTTAGCCCTAATCTGATGGAAACCGGAAGCGCGTTTTAAGTCTAAAGAGAGGCCCGTCGCAGGCACAAGGAGCTCCCTATTTACTCGTTTCCAGTTCCGAAGGGAATAACCCCAACTTCAAGCCCTTCAAATATTCAGGCTAAGAAATTTCGCTTCTTACTACACTGTAAATAATAATTTTTAAGGTCTTACACATTTACCAACGGCGTAACGTTATGTCATAAAAATATGTTGCAGATGCAACTGCAGATACGTAAAATTTACCTGTTTTCAAGTTTATCTATCCAATATGTAGGTAAATTAGATAATATTGAAATAAATTATGTATCTCGCTAGAAGAGCTTATATAGAGGTAAACCACACATTTACTGCAAATAGTTATTAATATCTCTTCTAATGACTTGTTTCCCTAGGATATATTCATAGTGTGAAATCAGTTTCTTTATGAATTTCAGTGGTATCGTGTTGTAGAAGATGTTTCTATTCAAGACTTTTTGTTACAATAGGTAATCAGAGTTTAACATGAGAACCAGAATTAACGATAAAGATAACTCTTCATTTTCACTCACGGTATTCAGAATTAAATGAGTAGGATGCTGATTGTTGCAAACCATAGAGATATTTAGATCGGGAAATAGATATAATACGATACGAAATGTAATATTACAAAATTTGAACTTTATGTTGAGAATTTTCAAACAGCACGCAAAACTTTCTGCATGAAATATTTTGTTCTTTTATTAATGCTTTTAATATGAATAAGTATATTCGTTATAAAAAATAAATTAACATTTTGTAGAATTAAGTCTTATTTAAAAGAATGGAGTGGCATTGATTGTTATAAATTAATGAAAATTTTACAACAGTAATAATAAATTATTTTCATCACTTCGTGCGGAAAGCACTGCTTTCGACCATGCAGGACCATGCTGCTTCCTTCAACGTTACGAAATATAAAACTTTTCATTACTCCGTGCGGAAAGCACTGCTTTAGGCCATGCAGGACCGCGCGGAAAGCAATGAATGACCGAAACAGAGTTGATAAAAGTGTGTCCCAATCAAAAATAAATGAGATAGAATGTGAATTAACAGAAATTAAGGATGAATTTTTTAATAGTTTTGCATCTGATAACGCGGTAGTAAATGCATCACGATATAATCAATCAAACGTTTCATTACAAAGATTCATAACTACACATAATTTTGTAATAAAAATGTTATAATTTCTTAACTCTAAAAATTTTTGTTTTAATGGAGGGATTCGCCTCCCTCAATCCTCCTTTAGCGTCTTCGCGGTGCAGGCGGATGATACCTACTACTACTTTTATTATCTTCTTTTCTTTTATTTTAGACAAACTCAAGAGCTTTCCTCAAGGAGTGATAAAAAATAGAATACGCAACTCGTGGCGTGATGGGATCACCTGCTTTCCGCACTTGTTACGGAATGTACTATTAAAAAACTAGTGTAGATAAAAATGTGTTGAAAAGACATAGAAAATTGTAAAAATTTAGTTTAAAAAAACGAAAAAACACCCTTTTAAAGCACATCCAACTAAGTTAAAAATATTTTTTTAAATAAATTTAAAATAATAATAAATAATCGTTTATTATGCAGAAATTTCAAGAAACATAGCAGTCGTAAATATTTTCTTATAAAATTGGAATTTTGGTCGGCCTTGTGCTTAACCCAAATGTACAGATGCGACATCTAGTGGTAATAATTTCAACGAAGAGCTACATACCCACAGACAAACAATCAAACATACAAGGGAAGCTAATCAAATAGTGTAAAAAAGGCATTCACAAATTTTAAGATATAGAACAATTAAGAAAAATGTTAATAAAATAACAAAAGAAAAATACAACAATAGAAAGTTCAGTAGATATCGACAGGAAATTCATTGCAAACATTTAAATGACTTATTACTATTATATTTTTAAGTTAATTTTGTTTATAATTATTTCTTAATTTTCTGACAGCAAAAGCTTATAAAAAATTTCTAACAGAATTGTATTTCCACGAAGTGCCTAGATGAAAGTTTTACTTTATCATAGAGACAACTTCAACAAATATTATTCTGCATAGTAACAGGAGAACAAATTCTAGGAATTTTTCATCCACCGTTTGACCCCTATTTTATCCAACCATATTTTAATATAAGTATTAAATGGTCGTTGGTAACTTACTTCCGTCCTTTTCAGAAAGATGGAAACAAGATGCTGTTTTAAATCTAACGAAAAAATATAATGAGTATTTTTTAGCCTTTGAGTATTTATTGTATGCTACACTTTAAGGTAATCACGAGAGTCAGTTTCTTTTTTTAAACGAGCAAGGCAAATAGTTTACTCATTTTCGAACTAGGACTATTTAAGGTAAAGACATACTGCGACGGAATCGCTGTAGATTTGTAGATTCCAACTCGAAAAATTAAGTTTTTTATAAAGGGTAAAAATTCTGTCATTTTGGCAAAAGTAATGTACAGAAAAAAATGTTTTAGTTTTTTTGATAAATCCAGTGAGTAAAAGTGTTTACTTCAGTTTGTTCTTTAACCTTAATAAATAGAGAGAGTCCATTTAGTAATTTTTACATGGTTTCAATTGATGAAAACCACGAAGAAGCTGCAAGAAAACTCCAGATTTCAGTAAGTAAAATCAATCATTCGACAAAAAAATGGAGAACTAAACTAAATAGTACAAAATCAGTCTATATCAGTTTCACCTAAAACAGGGAACGATATCAGCCTATTAAAATAGATCACATCTAACAGAGTCTGCAAAATACCTAGGGTTAGATTTAGATAAAAAGACTACGTTCAAAAGTCCATATTACAAAGAAGAGACTAAGAGACATGAAAACATAAAATTTAGAAAGATGTACTGCATGCTTAAAATAAATTCAAAACTATCCATTGACAAAAAATACTGATTTAAAGGCAGATACTAAGGCTAGTATGAACATATGGCACACAGGTCTGGGGATGTGCTAGTAAAAACAATATTAAAGTTACACAGAGATTTCAAAATAATGTACAAAGAAGCAGCGTTGATGCTCCATGGTACGTAAAAAAACAGCTGCATCCATCAAGATCTGAAGGTGGCAACAGTGTAACAAATTATAGCCAAATGTGCCAGCAGTCATTAAGAATGTACACTATAACATGTGAAAAACAATACCATCGATATAGAAAAAAGGCTCAAAAGGACAAAACCCTTTAAGCTAGTGAAGTGAAAAAAAAAGTTAGTGCAAAAGCAGAGCATCGCGCGAGCTCAATAAATGTAAATTTTAGTGTAAGTAAGTAAGTAAGTTAGTACCTATTGAAATATTATTGAATGGAACTATAGTTTTTGTAAACTAGAATAGAACTGTTCATAGATTATTCCTGATCAGATTGTAGTGCAAAGTACTATTAGTTGATATTTATAAAAAAAACTTGTAAGAATCTGTTCCGAGTTTATGCAATTTGTAAAGGAAAAAATATTGTGGTTCATCTTAACATATTTTTTTTGAGAAATTTGTTTTTATTAAATATTAAATATTAGCCATAATCTAATATAATTGTAAAACGTATGTTACCTTTAGATTATTAGTTATATCAAAAAATCTTCTCACGGCTATACTAAAGTTAAAAAAGATTTTAAAGATTCTGGTAAATACGTAAATAAAAATTTGTGTGGTACAAGGAGTTTTCTTTGGTATTACCATTTGAGAACATTTGAGAAATGGATGATATTCTCTCTCTAAATACGTGTTTATTTTTTTAGAAATAACTACATTATATCTATTTTGTATTATTTGTTGCAAGTTTAAGCGGACTGACTAATCCTAACAGCTAGCTATAAGCCGAGACTTTAAAGCTCAGCGCCGTAATTGGATCTACCTATACTATACCAGCAGGTGTGGACTGTTCTTTTTAACTATTAAACTAGAAATGCTGCAGCCAAACCTGTACAGATCAAAACAGGTAATATAATGCAATGGGGCGATAACCAACCGACGTTAAACCCTTATTAAGACAATAAAGGTCATTTTGCATAAGATTGGAACGAATAACAAGTGTAAATAAAATTTTGGATCATTACATTAAAAAAAAAATATTTTTTTCTTCTCAGCTAAAAAATCAGTTATCAGTTAATTCGATTATTTACCTATTATTCTACATGTCACTACAACTGCTACTAGTCTATTGTCTGTAATGCTGTTATTTTAACTTGTATGTCTTTCTTTCATTTAGAACTTACCAAAATTTCTTTTGAATAAGATTGTCAGCCAAACCTGTACAGATCAAAACAGGTAATATAATGCAATGGGGCGATAACCAACCGACGTTAAACCCTTATTAAGACAATAAAGGTCATTTTGCATAAGATTGGAACGAATAACAAGTGTAAATAAAATTTTGGATCATTACATTAAAAAAAATATTTTTTTCTTCTCAGCTAAAAAATCAGTTATCAGTTAATTCGATTATTTACCTATTATTCTACATGTCACTACAACTGCTACTAGTCTATTGTCTGTAATGCTGTTATTTTTAATTGTATGTCTTTCTTTCATTTAGAACTTACCAAAATTTCTTTTGAATAAGATTGTCAAAAAATCAAATAACAATTTCACCAAATGATATTTTTTAATTAAACCCAACTTTATAATTGCTTATTAATTCGAATTCATGACTCGTTCTCTTCCTAAATTGCAAGCTGCCGTATGGTATTTTGACTTACTACTTTTTAGTAGGTTATCTTAGCATATCCTGTTAGTTACTAATTTATTATTATTTTATTGCACTTATATTAAAATAGATGGTACGATAAAATGAAGCTGAAAAAACCCTATGTTAAAAAAATTAACATACCTTTGAGAGATGCCACAGAGATGATTGGACATTTAAGTATAAAAGAAATAATATCAGGTGGCACAATATAGAGGTGAATGAAGAAAAAGGGGAGACATATAATCAAAAGTGTACGAAGAAAATCTGAAAAAGAATCTCTATAAATTTCTTAAAAGATTTGAGAAAAACGATTCTATCGATTATTTAAATAACATTAACAAGATAGTAAATATTAATTCTAAGCATCATATTGTAAGAAGAACCAAAGTTGATTAAACTTTTTTTTAAATGTCGACCATAAATCAAGATTAGTTAATTAAGTTAAAATAGTTTTTTTTAAGATTGACTAAAACATATATCTTTTATGTAAATGAATTTTTATTGGACTACATTACACAGTTTTGTTCAGAAAATTACACTTTGTACCGCCTTCCTAATGTTTCCCTACTCAGACAAATGAACCAAATAATGGACCGACTGAAATATATGAATCCCATAAAAGCTCTCGGGTGTCTTGATGTGGGTGAGATTAATTTCGACTTTAGAGGTGGTTAATGCTCCTGAACTATGATCATTATTAACAACATACGACTAACTACGCGTACCTGGGTAAGGGAGTTACGACAGGGTCGGATTCTTAGTTATTTATGGCACTCTAGGGTGGCAGTCGTTTGTACCAGTGAAGAAAGTGAAACTCCCTTTGAGGAGTTTTCTTATTTCAATTCGACCAGTATAAAATATTTCTTTAAAACGGATCAATTTAAATACGAATTGAACAGTACTGGGATGTCAATTTTTTTTACGTGCGGAAGTTTTCCTGGCGTTTAATTTTAAATTACTCTAGCTACGCAACATCCTTTTATTGGATAGATATATTTTGGTGGTCATGCTATTATTTGTTTCATTCCAGGATGGCAAGAACGACGACGAGAAAAATAGTTTTCCACGGGAAAAATAGTTTGTCGGAAAAGTTGGGAATGCACTTTGTTGGACAATTAATCTTGAACCTTTCTATAAATCAGATTATCGATATTGGAAAAATTTATCATCGCTTGTTATCGGTATGCCTTGCTTTTGATATTAATGGTATTTTCGCCGTCGTCGATTTGAATTTTTGGCGAAAGCTCTTATAATGTAGGATTGGATTGAATTGATTACTGCTATAATGACATAAGCCATGAAAAGTTTCCTATTTCACGTTTTTTTTATAAACAAAGAATAAAAGATTGCATTTATTAGGTACATAGTAACAAAGATGTCTGTATTATTAACAAATAGTCTCTAATTTCTATAACAGTTTTGTAGATATATTCAAATACTGGTATTAAATTTGGACTCATTCGTACTAAACATATACCACTTTATACTTTTATTGTTAAAAGCTTAAAAGCAGTTGCGGCATTTGCATTTCGATGGGTTGATTACTCCAAAGATTCTAATTATTAAAACTTTCTAAACTTTTGAACTGTAGTATCTACAGCGCCCTCTAGAAAATCTCTAGTTCACTTAACCGTTCTGTACTGTTACACTTTCAGAAAGTTTAAAAGAAATTAGCCAACAAGGCATTTAACCTGGGTAAAAAAAGGGATCGGGATATTTATGATTGGATTATGGTAAGAATATTAACTAAGGGGAAACTTAACTAAGGGGAAGCTTTACACAAATAATAAAGAAAAAAATCGTTTATAAGTACACACAAAAAACGAATAATTGGTTAGTAAAAAATACAAGATACAATTACGTGTATTTATTTGAAAACAGTCGCGATCATTTGTTATCACTTTTGATTACGTGTAATTATTTGTAATCACTTGTGACCACTTGCAATTAACTACTTCCCATCACTTAAAATCACATGAAAAAACCTGGGATCACTTCAACCAGTTGTAATTAATTATGATTACTTGAAATAATTTGCGATCACTTGTAATCACTTCTGATTACGTATAATTATTTGTAATTTCTTGTGATCACTGGCAATTACTTTCGATTACTTAAAATCTCTTAAAATTACTTGGGATCACTTAAAATCAGTTGTGATCAGTTATGATTACTTGAAATCATTTAAGATCACTTGTAGACTTGCTTGCTTTAAAGTATTATTTCATGATGTTACGTTTTCTAGTTCATACGTCTCAACAATTTAGCCGCGATAAGAAAAACATGCTTACAAAAATGCCATTGCATTTAACATGAAACACACAATTAATTTTGATGATATCAATTGCAATTATTCAACGTTTACACCGAGGTTAAAAAAACTGTATTACATCGACAGATACCCATTCATATTTAATACGTATTTCGACGTACATTCGCTATCATTAAAATCCTTTTGACGCTATTTTAATGAAGGGTAGCAACATAGTATTATTATGTTCAAAATCAATTATTTTGAAATTCGGTTTGTGCCGTTTCTGCTTTGACTCGACGTGGAATTAATTCTACATGGGATAAAATCAATACCACGAGAAATTAATTTCGATGCCCAAGCTCTGGAAAACAAAAAGAACAAAACTGTATGAAACCCCATTAAAATTTTCTAATTAGAGGTCGAAATTTTATTAGTTTGCATTAAGATCGAATAATGGGTATTTGAAAATTGAGAAATATTTCACAGCAATAATAAATACAGATATTGGATAAAAAAATAATATCAAGAAATATTTAGTAAAAATTAATTAAAAATCTACTTACTACTTAATTACATAATTTAATAAGTAAAAGCTGGGACACTTACTTACCTGAAACAAAAAAATATATATTAGAAATTGTTTCAATTTAAAAATCTTGTTTTAAGCTACTAAAATACAGTTATATTCTTACGATTAAAAGTTATACATATCTTTCCTACACAGTTTTAAACGTTTCTACTAAATGTAATAGCTAGCATGACTTGTTGAACTTTAGAAAAACACCCTGCCGCACAAACTATAATTCCAGCATCAGTTTTTCCACTTTTCGTTTTGCAGTTTCGTGTGCAACGACATAACAGTGATTTATTCGGCAAAAAGAAAACGTTCACTTCAGCTTCAGCTATGCTGTAATGATCCTACATGGTGTAACAATTGAAATAAAATTTATTCTCAGTTATGAATTTTTGTAAAAAGTTTTACAGTTATATACATAAAAGAGAACAAATAAAATTTAATATATGTATTTTTTATTAAATTAAATGCCGAATACACGTATCAATGTGCCCATGCCATAGAAAAAATAATTATAAATTGTTTTTGAATCAGACTTTTTATTAGAATGCCGAACACACCTAAAGTTGTAAAATAAATTTGTGTGGTTTATATGTCGTTTTAAAATCGTTGCTGCTCATTAAATCTTTTTTGAGTTATTGCTTTGTAAGTAAAATAGTACATTACGTAACGAGTGCGGAAAGCAGGTGATCCCATCACAAGTGCGTTTGTCGCGTGAGCCGAAGGCGAACGCGGTAAAAAACACGAGTGATGGGATTACCTGCGCACCGCACGAGTTGCGTATTCTATTTTTCATCACTCCGTGAGGAAAGCTCCTGAATTTGTCTAAAATAAAAGGAAAGAAGATAAAATAGAAGTAGTATTAGATCTGATCCGCCTGCCCCGCGAAGGCGCTGAAGGAGGGTTGGGGGATGCGGATCCCCCCATTAAAACAAAAATTTTAAGGGTTAAGAAATTATAACATTTTTATAAAAAAAACACTTTTTTATTACAAAATTATGTATAGTTATGAATTTTTGTTAAATACGTTAAATGTAATATTTGAACAGTTGCTTAATTCTAGAGACATATTTTTTTATTCAACTTAGTATATTAGATAATAATTTAGAATCAACAAAATCTTTATTTAGTAATGAAAAGTTTGATTGATTATATCGTGGTGCATTTACTAGCGCGTTATCAGATGCAAAACTTTAAGAAAATTCATCCTCAATTTCTCTTAATTCACTTTCTATCTCATTTATTTTTGATTGGGAAACACTTATCAACTCTGTTTCGGTCATTCATTGCTTACCGCACGATCCTGCATGGTCGAAAGCAGTCCTTTCCGCACGGAGTGATAAAAAGTTTTATATTTCGTAACGTTGAAGGAATCATTGCTTTCCGCACGGTCCTGCATGGTCGAAAGCAGTGCTTTCCGCACGGAGTGATGAAAATATTGTTTAAATTGATTATCGAAATTTTGTTGTTTTGTGTTTCTGATATATACGTAAAGATAAAAAAGACAATACTGTTCGCAAATATTATATGGAGAACGATACTTAAAGCTGCAGTTCCGAGAGTGATAAAGAGGAAGATACAAATAAAGCAAAATGTTGGTATGTGTAGAGACAAATCAATTGATTTTTTAATCGTGCTTCTCACTGATACTTTATTTACAGACTTTTGTAAATGAAATTGTTAAAGTCCTAACCTTTTTTGGCACACATAAAACATCTTGTGTTACAAATTGAGTAAACCTTCCATTATTTAACAAACCGCTCTTCAGAAAATTTATGTCGAAAAATAGCTTGTTATTTCTATGTTTTTAAATTTAGCTCTTCGATCCAACTGTAAAAAAAGTTTTTGACAAAATAAACTATTTTAATGACAAAATAAATGAGGACTACGAGGGTGTATCCAAAAACAAAACGGGAATTTTGCTATATTTCTTTATTTATCAATATTTTTATGTAACATTTTAATCAACTTTAATCACACAGTGCTAGAGCCGGTGAGTAATGAGGATAAACAATCGGTGTCATGCCTCATGTAAGCCAGCCCATTGTCGTGATGAAAGAACCAGTCGCGTGTTCGCCAAAGATCTGATATTTTCTTTCAAATATCCTCCCTTAATATCTTCAAAACCTCCAGATAGAACTTCTGGTTGATAGTTTGACCAAGTGAAACGACCTCTGAGTGCACAACACCTCTGCAATCGAAAACACATATCACCATTGTCTTGATTTTTGATTTAATTTGACAAGCTTTGTTGGAATGAAGAGAGTCAGCTGTTTTTGGATGGCTTGGTTGCTGGTTTGTTTCAAGATCGTATCTATAGCACCTGGATTTATCACCACTAATCACTTTGGAAATTAATTCTGGGTCATCTTTGAGCTCATTTCAAAGCTCTAAACATGACAAATCGATGGTCATTTTGGTCATTTGTGAGATGGCGAAGGACGAATTTGGCTGCAACCCGATTCATGTGTAAATCTTTTGATAAAATTATCTGAGTTGAACTGAATGAAACTCCATATATCTCACAAAGTTGATCAATGGTTCTGCGACGCCTGCGACGGTTTTCACAAACAAGGGCATTGGTTTGTTTTCGTTAGTTCTTAATGTCGAAGGCCGTGTGAATGGTAGTCAATGGACACTTCTTTATTTTTAAAATGAGTAAACCACTCATACACTCTGGTTTTACTTAGGGCAGCCTCTTCATTAGCAGTCTTCAGCATAAAAATAGTCTTCGCAGCTATTTTAACTAACAGGGAACAAAATTTCACAGCAGCGCGGTGCTCTTATAAATCCGCTATCACGTTTTTCGCCGAAATGAAAAACAAATTACTAAAATAACTCACGGAGGAAACAATCCAATCATAGCGACACTGTAGCTCATAGTGACTCAGCTGGTGTGACCCTGACATACGGCCGGTCATACAATGGCTTCTCCCACTTTAGCTCCCCACCACAGCGCGATTCCTTTTTTTTTGGACACTTCCTCGTTCTGTACTGGTAAGAAACAGTTTTTAAATAAAACAATGATTAGGTAGCGTAACAGACAGCGAAGATAGGAAAGTGCATTAAATATTTTTAGTGAAAATAGTGCTTCATTTATTAAAAGAAAAATTAGACAAAACATTTATTGGAAAATCAAATTTATTGTTGCGGTACTTTAAAAAATATATTAGCTTTTCTGAATTTTTAGAAAAAGATCATAAAGAACTTAATGTATAAAGTAGATACAAAAGCTCAAAAATCGAAGGGTTCACATAAAAATAACAATTAGCAAGATAGCAAAAAAAAAATTTTTTCATGAATAGATTGTTGACTCTCAAGAAGAAATAATAACGTTATAATTTATTACAATAATTAGATCAAAATTCCTTTGTTATGTTTTTAAAACAAAAAGTAAAAACATATATACTAATGATAAGAAAGAGTGTAATCAATATAGAAAAAAAAACGAGTTATAAAAAATAAATCAACAGAAAAAGTGGAAAAGTAAAAGAATGTCGTACTTTTATTATATAAACTTGCAACTTAAATGTACATAAGTGTGACTCCTTGTACAATACGGACAATAGAGGTCTAAATCACAACCAATCGATATGGGTGCTGCTCCATCCGAATTAAAGTAGTGGAACTGATTCAATTTGCAAAATTAAGCGTTTTCGCTATTGATTCTGGCCCCTTTTGATTAACGTTCAGCAATGTATATACACGCGAAAGAAATTTTATACAAAACTTTTAGTTTATGAGTTTGATCACGATTTTCTAAAGATATTTTTGTTCTACAGTTTTTTCTCATTTATAACTAATAAAAATGATTAAATTTTCAAAGATCATACCTTTTAAATTTATTAATAAAATTTTATAATCACCAACTTAATAAAAAAAATCCGGATGATATCATAAGGACTGTCGACAGGAGTGAAAATTAAAAAATGTATTTTTAAATTTCAAACTTATTGCATGTGGTAGTTTCAAAGTTAAATAAAAAAAAAATAATAAATAACATTTTTTTTATAAATCTCATTATGAATATTGAACAAATGCTTTGTTTTTTATTTTTATTTTTTATAATTATGTGTATAATCATATTCGGTAGGTACTCCGACAATTAAACAATTAATGTAATAATTAAAATAAAAAACGGATGAGGCAGTCAGTGGGACTGCCAGAAGAAGTTATACTTTTATGTACGCACCCGGATTCATGAATTTGTATGCAAAGGATTTAGCAAAATCATTATGAGGTCGCTAAACAGGAATATCTTATCGACCTCAAAAACCTCCTAGTACCGAGTGCACAGTCATTTTGTATCGAATTTGCATTTGCACCAGGTGTCTCGGAGACCATCGCGATCATTATATTCGGATTCAGCGACCCAAAAATACCCCGCGTACCAAGTGTGCACTGATTTTGTATAGAATTTGCATAAAACCCCAGGAGAAGAGGTAAATACCATGCACCCTGGGCACCAAGTGCCGCATAGAGTTTCGGCATCATGATATTTGTGTTCAGCGACCCCAAAAACCCCAAGTACATAAATTGAACCCATTTTAAGCAAAACTTACCGAGTTGTAATTTTTCTATCTATTGTCTGTTCGCTTTTCAAATGCAAAATGCAATTTCCCATGTTTACATTATTAAAAATAGCGACAAATTTCCTGATACTCTAACAAATCCAATGCAAAAAACCACATTCCGATCCATCTTACGTTACAAATTTCGGAGGTTTTACTGATTTAGTGCTTTATTTCCTATTCGTAAAAACTCTTTTTATGTAGCCAAAAATCTCAAAAGCATCGTGCTAGATATACTGAAACCATGTGATGGTAGGTACTCTGGACTACAATACAGTACTCATTACAGAATATTATTATTAATATAAAATACTTATCTTAATATATTAACTTACGTGACAGAATTATATAATAAGTTGTCAAACACAATGTTATACGTCACTATGATATTCAAAACATTAGCTCAGACTGTTTTTTGTATATCTTTCTCTTTTCAATGTACTGAATATTTAAACAGTATTCAAAAGACTTATAGTTATGATTAATAACATGTAGTAAATATTTCATCTTTATTTGTACCGACCAATATACCATGTATGTCATTGTATGTGTTTCTGTCTCTCTCTTACCCACACCATTATATATGTAATGATTTTTCCCATTTAACTCTACACAAATATTTTCCGCCGAGTGCACGAATAGAAGTATAACTTCAAAAATAATTTAAAAAACAATGCAAACTATAACCGCATAGAACTTTTCAAAAACAAAATTAAACTTTATTTGTATAAAGTACAAAACGAACGTATTATGACACGTAAGGGTAAAGCTACAGATATACTGCTATTACTACAGCATGTTGCTGACGCGAACTCATAAAATTTTGCCCATATAAAAAGCGTTCAACGTAACCACTTAACTACTGCATAAGTTGGAACTTGGCTGAATGCGTACATGCAGGTGGCCACAAAAATGGAAAAAAAGTTCAAATCGGTGTTAATTCTTGATAAAGCTCCTAAAAATATGTGTAGTACCTAGTTCATTCGATTTGGAAATGAGTCTTGGAAAAGGTATCTAATTTGCTAAGCAGGGAATAAAAATATTCAAAAGTTATTAAACATTAAAAAAAAATATTCTGAAAGAAGATAAAATTTACAATAAAAAAATGTCGAGTTCCTGAACTCTACCTACATTATACATAATGAAAATAGCGCAACCATGCGTCCGGCGCGAAACTATCGTGGGTCTAAAAACCGACCGAAACAAAAATAAACATTGTTTTGGTCCATTAATATTAATTTAACTTTAAAAATTATAACTAAAAAATCTTTATTTATTACTTGAAAACGACAATCGATCTGGTTGTCGAAAACTTAGAGTAACTAAATTTTTTTTTATTTATTCAAATTTTCTTATGCACTTTCAGACTTAAAACACGGCCGCGGTCCTTGACAAATTTGACTTATCCAAGTGGCGAAAAGTTGTCCAAATAATAGAAGAAAATATAATTCAAAATTCAAATTCAAATACATTTGATGACACAAAAAACATATAGAGAATATAAAGGGTAAAGATATCGTGGCATAAATATAGGAAATACTTACGATGCTTTCATAGTCTATGATGTAATTAAATCGTGATTTTACTCCCTCATTTATGTTAACTCCTAATACTGTACAGAATTTTAATTTTTTAAGAGTATTTTCAACATGAATAATCTGAAAAATTGTTGGATAAACATAACCTAAATAGCATTTCTGATCTTCCCGTAAAATATCTACTGCTAAGGCTAATGGTTTAGTAATTCAATGTATTCTACTAAGTATTCGATAGGTCTCCATTTAGATTTGCTAAGGTGTCACAAATATTTTCTAGGTTATCTTAAATTTGCAAAATAACATACAAACAAACAATTTCGCCTTGTAGGACACAGTAGGTACCTATTCAATTTAATATTAAATACATTGACTTATTTTCGGCAAGTTTTAAATTTGGTTTGCAGATTTAATTACTTAAGATATTTGTAATGAATACACATATTTTTATTGAAGACGTGACAACATCGTATTTACAATTAATAAGACCACAGAACAATATGAACAGACGTGTATTATACTGGGCGAATTTCATGTAACTAACAGAGCCTACTGAGATGGAAATAAAAAGTGAATGGCTTATAAATATTCGGACACTTCAAAATATAACTTAACTAATAACTTGTTACGTCGCCTTTTGCTTTAATTACCGCCTGAATTCTTAACTAATACTTGACAGTTTTCTTGTCTTGTGTAAACGAATTCCAAATTTCTTGCAATTTCACACGCAGTTCAGGGATTGTTCTCTGAGGATGGTTTCTCAAATGTTGTTTCATTTTGTGCCAGACCGTTTCTATTACATTTAAATTGGGACTACTGGCGGACCAAGAGAGGACATGTACGTCATGATCCCCAAACCATTTTTTTGTGCTTTTGGCAGTATGGCATGATGCGTTGTCCTGCTGATAAATGCAATCTCCGTCAGGATATAAGTCTGCTATGGTCGGCAATAATGTGTTCTCAAGGATTTCTTGGTATTTAGCTGCATGTACTGTGCCATCTACAAAATGAAGACGTCCCATTCCAACTGCAGACATACAGCCCCACACCATAATACTTTTGGGAAATTTCACTAAACGTTTAATGCAGTCTTTGTGGAAGGTTTCAGTTTTGCTTCTCAAATCAAATCAAACTTTATTTCCACTCCCAGACATTTTGTGTTTAGATACACATTACATAATACATAATATATATACATATAATAAATATGTGCTTCATCGAAGGAGGTCATCGAAGGAGGAGTGACCTAGGACCTAGGCACTAGTGCCTGTTTTGTCGACTCTCCTCCCTCGAAGAAACCAAAGACAATTATTAATATGTAGAGGAAACGATGGGGTAGTGGCAGAGAGAGGCAAGACTTGAGAACTAGGGGTATGTAGACATAAAGATATTTAGAAAGGTAAGGTAGGTTAGTTGTATGTTTTGTTTATTTAATACCGAGACTCTGATAATTCAGGTGCAGAAGATCAGATAGAACTGCAAGATTCAAGTGATGGAGAAGATTTTATTGGGGACATGCCTGAACCTATTACCTTTGAAGACCTTCACCGTCACCCACTTCCTGGAGAATATGTGTTGGTTGAGTTTGATGGAAAACATCCTGTATATTATGTAGGGTTAATTAAATCACAACTGACCGAAAATGACTTCGAAGTGTCGTTTCTGAGAAAAAGCAACAAGACCTATGAGACGTTTCTAATGCCAGATGTTCCAGATGAGTCGTTGGTACTGAAAAAAAATATAAAAATGATTTTACCCCCTCCCTTAACACACGGACTGACAAAACGTCAAAAAAGTTTGGTAAAATTCGAAATTAACTTTTTCTACAAGCATGCGTAACACAACACTTTCCCGCACGCATTTCAATTCAGAAAATATCTCTTTCCCGCACGCATTTTTTTTTTATTAATTAGAGATGTTTGCCGATAACCTTTTTGACAAATTATTGTATTATTATCTTTATCTTGTTGGACTACATACAAATAGTAAAAAAAATTTAGATTTTACATGAAAATAGGGGTTTTTAAAATGTTTGTTTTTAAAAATTTTTTAAAAAATCATAATTTATTAAATCACCCCTGTTAACCTTACTCAAAGCAACAACAAACTCACCTGTTTAAGTAGGGTTGCTATAGCTACATTCGTGTATTTATTTATTTATTGTTCCTTATCTTGTACCTGATGCTAGGTTAAATTTTGATGGAAAAATATCTTTTTTTAACGAATATATATGGTTTCAAATTTTGTGTCTCACTGTTACTACCTCTCCCCTACTGTCAGATCTGTGACTGTCAGTTTCCGATCACAGATTGAAACGATTTCATTGGATGCTTTGGTTATTTTTGAACCAGATATCCGCCGTTTTACAAAATTCTGCTTATTTATGAAAGTTTTAACCATACTTTTACAGTATTATTAGTTTTATTATTTAGATTTTATAAAAACCCAAATTTTAGATAAAATGTAGTTAAAGAGAAATTGCTAATCAATAGTGAAACTACAGAAATGCCTCTTGTAGTTAACTGCGTAGTTAACTAATTTTTATGTAACTAAACTAAATTTTTAACTACTTGTATTTTACTCTTTTACAACACTGATTATCATTATATTCGTGACTGTTGATTTAATGATCGTAAGTACCTAAATCATGGGGTAACAGTCAACTTTTTTAGGCTTTTATGGTTTCACATTCACCCTTTCGAATTTATTTCAATTCCTTAGCAAACCCCTTGCCATGAGATTAGAAAACCATTAAGGAATTAGACACATTAACATACGTAAGTTTAAACACATTAATTATGATTTAAAAGGTTAAACTGAATAATCATACATTTAAGAAATGTAAATTAAAAACCAGCTTAAAAAAATTAAAACGTGATCGCCAATAGTTTAGGTTTAGATTATATCAATTACATACACATCAAAAGGAGCGACGCATTCAGGGTTTTTCTTGAGCTTACCACAGTTGACGACTACTACCTTACAATTTACTTAAAATTTTTAAATCAACAGATATATAGGTTGATATGGATTTTTCTTTAGCTACACATGGATTTCTGGAAATTGTGATTCATCCTTAAGGAAATCGGTTGCTAGTTTTAGTTTGGTTTTTTGTATTAGATAGGTTTTTGTAAAGTTTTTGTTTGTATTGGTTTTGGGTTGATATATGGGTATTATTGATTAGATTGTTATAAAGTTTTTTGTAAATATGTCAATTGACTAAAAGTTGTTGAACTATTATGAATTAATTTAAATTTAAAATGAAAACAAAAAAAAAGAGAAATTAGAAGAAGAGGCTAGGGCTGGAAGGAGGAGGAGCAAAGAATGTGAAATAAAAATAGAGCAGTAGAAAGAACGTGTTAAAAAGTAGGGGTGTAGAAAGAAGATCAAAAAAAAAGAAAAGTATATTTAGTTTTTTTGTTATAGTGATCAATTTTCCTAATTGCAGAATCCACGTACCAGGAGATGTTATTGATTGTAGAATATATATATGAGAAAGAGGCACCCTTTGTCGGCAACTGTCCAAGAGTGTAAAGAAATTCCCTTAAGAAAATCGGTTGCAAGGATTAATTGGTTTTTTGTTAGATGTAGGATATTTTTGGAGATTGTCAATAAGATTTTGAAATGTAAATAAAAATTTGAAAATAAAATAGTATCCTGGGATATGTGGATTAAACAGTAATTACATAATTTTAAACTCCTATTTAATGACCTAAAAAATGTTTATTGTTGTTACGGTCATTTTTTTAGGCACCTTTAAGGTAGCTTCGCACAGGCATTGTTGATTTTTTTAGGACATTTTATTGTCTTTAAGGATTTTTTTTAAATGTCTGAATTTTTAAATTATGATTATGATTTATTAATAACTTTGTAATTTTTTATGCCCTGCTTAGCAATAATGTAGGTACATACCTTTATTGGACGTCATATCTATGCACTACCTATGCACATCTACTCATAAAATCTGTTATAGCATGTTGCTAACGCAAACCCATAAGCTTTCCCTACCAGAAATTATCTTACGCCTATACAAGTTTCACTTCAAACAAGCAATAAAATATGTAATCTCTGGCTAAATTGCTACCAGACATAACCCAAAAAAGACTAAGAAGAAGAGAATAAATCAGTGGCTTGGTGCAACAACAACCAATGTCCAAAATGACAGTTTCGAATAAAAAGCACTTGAACATTTGAGTCACTTTTCATGAGGTGATTTTTCTATATCTATATTTGGCAACACTACGATTTCTGTTCATCTTCATTTTTTTAGATAAATGTACTAACAAATTATGGACATTTTCACTAAATGATAAAAATATTGGGAAAAATAAAAGGACATTGGTTGTTTTTATAAATACGTGAAATTAGAATTTCAGGAGATTGGTTGTTTAAGAAAATAAATGTTAATGAATGAAAGGAATAAAAAATTTATTTTGATACACTTAGAAATGAATAAAAACATAAAATTAACTAATTCTATAATTCCTTTATGCATCTTCTTCATCTGATGATGCAAATGGTGCCACATCTGGGACTTCATCGTCTTGGGTAAGATTGTGGTAATACAGGCTTGATGGATGAATGTAGTCTAAAATAGATTTCAAGTCATTAAGTTTTTTCGAAGGTAATGGTAATGGACCTTTGTTAAGGGATTTAATGTCCATAATCTGTGGAATTTTTGAAGAACGACGTAATCCGCGATGCCTCATAAGATCAAGTCAAAAATTCTTCGTCGTTTATAATACACAGTCGATGATGCGTTCCTTCGATATTGCATCCATTGTATGTTAAGCCAGTCAATAGGTTCTTTATCAGTATTGATTTTTCTGTGCACAAACACGCCACTCAGTACTGATGAAAAATCAAAAAAATCCATTTGTGACATTTCTGTGACATGTAAGGGCGTCTTTTTATGGATCATCCTTATAAAATTCATCCAATCCTTTGGCACCTCCAGTTTTACACTTGTTGCATTCTTCTGAGCTTTCTCAATAGAGGCATGAATGCTATCCGCTTCCATGTGGGTATGACCCGGAACAAGATATTTATGATTGATAACTCTTAGCTTCTTTTGGGACTGGGATATATCGTTCATATACAATAGACACATTATTGTAAAATAAATATTTCGGGTTTGCCCTCCACGGCAGTCGCTATATAAAGTTATTTCCTCTACGTCATCTGGTAAACTTCGGAAAAATTTAAGAACACAAGCAGATATTTCTTGACCTCCTCTATGGGCTACTGTTTCATCCCACATAAAACAGTCAGCACGATGCTTTTTCTGTACAATTGAGTAAGTCGTTAAATTAAAAGTCCAAAGAGATCTTTTGTAAAAAGCTAGTCCACTTCTCAGTAGAGGCATTGCAAGACATTGCTGCAAGTCAAAACAGGCGAAAACAGTGTTAGAATTTTGCAAGCTCTTTGCTTTATCTATTGATTTTTCATTATAAAGACCATCAGCCACTTCCAAGTGTTTGTCATACTGATCCTCAATAGATCTTTGTTCTTCTGGATCTACAGATGTTTGGATTAAGACTCTAAATTTGTCACATTTATGGCACGTGTCATTTTTTGGTTTCTTAAATGATAAATTAAAATTTTCAACAAAAATTTGTCGGTAAGTAGGTTCACTTACCGCAAGCCTGCCACATTCTCTGAATTCTTCGGCATAGAGTCTATACATTTTCGTGATTGAAAGTTCACTGGACAAATACTTTTTTGCAGAATGCCTCCGAGAATAGTGACTCTCATAAGTAGGAAATTTGTTTATGTGATGTATTACCTCTTGTTTATCATGTTCTGAAATAGTTCGATGATTGTTATGTCTACCTCTAGAGTCTCTTGGACAAATTGAAGTACCTGAAGCACGTCGCTTCGACAAAATGACACGTATTTTCATCAACGTTATACCAAGGGTATTCAAAAACATGGTTTGGCAAACTTCAGTTCCATTTAGCTGGTATTTTCTCGAAAACATGCGTCTACTTTGAGCAGTATCCGTCCTGATTCTCTGTCTTTTTTTCTCAAATTCTGTTACACAAACATTAATATATTGATTTTGAGCCTCACGAGAAAGCGCATAAAAATGTTGAAATATTTGAAGTCTCATCCCATCTGGTATGAAGCATTTACGACGACATTGGCAAGGAGGCTTTAAAAATTTACCCGGTACAAGTTTACCTCTAGTTGAAACATATGGTCCCCCCCTACCACAGTGTTGCTGCCGAATATTTCGTTGCCAAAGATGAGACTGTCGCTTTCGTTTTCTTGTGGGATTATCTTCCTTCTTTCTACCTTTTAATCTTCTCCTTTGATTTTGAGGGTTTTGATTTGTAGCTCCAATTTCAGCTTCTGCACCGTTTTGTTCCATCAAAGGAGCCCGTATCTGATGAGTGTTCAGATTCTTCTGGTCGGTATTCTTCTAAAGAATCATTGTCAGAATCTGTAAATATAAGAAAAAAATATAGGTATTTATCTATCCACGTTTCAATAAAATTTAACTTTACCACTTGATGATCTCTCATTTTCATTAATATCATTTAAAGTTTGTCCTCTGCTAGTTGACGGCTCCAACAGATTCATATTGATAATAACTGGATGTAATGTGTTAAAAGTTGCAACGTTACTACTTTCTTCCAGAATTATCGGTTCATGTTGCAAAGCTACTGAAAGTGGATCACTCAACAAGATTTCTTCAGAGACCGAAACGTTATTTAACTCTATATTCTCTGTTAATCGTATTTCATCGCCTTCAAAAAAAATATGTTAAAAAACGGTTGTCCATTGTTTCTGACCACAACATACCTGATTCTTCCGCATCTTGGAGGCAATTATTAACAATCTTCCAAGCTCGACTGTTAAAATTCATCTCCAAACAACGTAAAACATACAATCACAGCAGCAAAAAAAAAGGTTAGAACTTAACACACGTGCTCACAGGATCAAAACAAACACTGAAAGACGGTTGGATATTGGTTGCCTATGTTTCGTCAAATTTCCGTACAATAACAACCAAAGTCCATAATATGCACATTGGTTGTTGTTATCCTGAATTTCTCCTCAAATGCGTACGAACATTGGTTGTAACAATGTGAGAAATGACTACTTAGAATAGACCTAGGACATTAGTTGTTGTTGCGTTTGGAAGTTTAAGTGTGCCATATAAAGAATATGAATAAAACTGAAAATGGCAGAAAATGGACATTGGTTGTTGTTACACCAAGCCACTGAAATTATGTAATCTAAATAGTTTAATAATGGAGAATACAGTTGGTAGCTACATATTTTACTAATATCCAAGTAAAGCTGCATATTTATACCTAATATTATACATCCGTAGCAAATGATACAAACAACACCGTATTTAACAAAATTTATGATAATTTACTTTATGAAAAAATATAATAGCGATATACCCAGACTGATCTAAGATAAGGTAATTTGCAGTTAACCAACAGTATAAAAGTTGTGTAAATATGACGAAAGAATTTACGACTCATCTAACGTAATATTTCGTTGACACGCAAATGCCCCACAGGAGGGCATGAAGGTCAAGATATTTTTTGATATAGAAATAAGACACAAGCAACTTAATTTTGATATCTAAGATAAATTTCTTTAAATTTAATTTTTATTGGTCTTACTGAATAGACTAGCGATATTTTTTAAATAGAAGTAAGAATTTTTTAACCGCATAATTTAGAATTTCACAGGAGTGAAAAATATCTTAATTTTAATTTAACATAATGTATACAGACCTACGTAGATAAAAAAGTATAGTATAACTCCATTTCTGTTTCTTTATTTTATTTTACCTTTATACTATGCATAAGCATTTACTATAATTTGAATGTAATGACAAGCCATATATATGAATTAATATTTTGCGTGTCGTTGTGAATAGACGGTTATCGTGACATATTTTATGTAAATTGTAAAAAATGTGAGGTAATTTTTTGTATTGTTTTGATGTGTCGACAAATTCATTTTATAAAGAAATTAAAGTTGACAGGCACTTTTGTTAAATAGTATAAAAGTAAAATTTTCCTAAATAACATGTGGGCTAAGCTCAATCTCTTCATTGCGACTAAAGTAGCGTGCTGTATTTATATAGAAAACAGTTTAGGATAGGTATTAATACGAAAGGCACATAGAGCAGTAACAAAATCTTGACCTGAAATTTAATTTAATTTAGCTGAAATTATACGGTTTAAATATTATTCGATAACAATATACATGGTGTTTAAAGTATATATACAATGTAGTTTTAAAATTAAAACTTTTTCTGATTCGTCTGCTACAGATAAACAAGAGATAAATCTTATAATGAGGTTTTGAAAATAATATTTTTATTTTTTTTTGCATGTTGATGATGGGTATATTTATGACTGTTAATAGTAATAATATTTATTGTCAAGTCCTGTTAGATACATGCGAAAAAGGTACTTTATGTTATATTGGGTGTTGTTTGTTTCTCAGTGTAATTTAGAATATTTTGGTGTCAT
This sequence comes from Altica lythri, assembly GCA_964028335.1. Classification (NCBI taxonomy): domain Eukaryota; kingdom Metazoa; phylum Arthropoda; class Insecta; order Coleoptera; family Chrysomelidae; genus Altica; species Altica lythri. The sequence continues at coordinate 65,539,962 of OZ034800.1, forward strand.
ATCTGTAAACTACAAAATTTTGCGTAAGCATTATATATGGTTGAAATCAGAAAAAAATTATTTTTGCGTTTCTGATATTTATTTATTTATAAAAAATTAAACACATATATTTGTTAAATTTAAGCAATAGATTGTAAAATCGTAATCAACCACATGTTGATCGGGTAGGCGAAAAGGTCTCTTTTATTGGTCTTTTATTGGCCTCCCACTGGGCCCATGTAAGGGGTGACGCGAAAGACTCTTTAAACATATAAAATTATACATTTAAAAAAACACTTGTTAATATGCCTTATTATACTAACTGCTTATTACAAACGAATCACACCACAATGGCCAAAACACATGAGTGACAAGTCGCAGAAAGTTTGTTAGCTACCTACGAGTGTTTTCTTGAGCGGGATCGAATATTTTAAGTTGCACTTTTCTTACTCAGGCCTTATTACCCGACAGGCTTATTACCCGAATCTACCATACTTAGGCATACACAAGTAGGTATAGGTTTTGTACCGGTAAAAGAATCGTCGTTTAAAAAAAGAACTAAGAAATAAATTTAAGACCTTCCACAGCTAGCCTTATTTTATTTATTGTATTTAATAAAAATAATAATTCGATGTGTATACGAATATACTTAATACTTACATACATTTTTATATATCAAACATTACGATCATACGATGCAAATGTTTGTTCGATAAGAAAATAAATACTTACTAAAAATGCACATCCAAAATGTCTAAGGAACGCCAGTATATTCTACTTATTTTAATAAAAAAATAAAAACTTTTTTGTAAATACATGTTACTTAATTTGAAAACTTGTTACCTCTACATTTAATTGCAATGGTTTTTTTTAAGCAGACGTGAAATCGCATTAAAATTTATACGATTAATTGCTTGTCATTGCTTTCAATACGGAAGTCTTGACTTAATTTACATTTCTAGTAACCGTCATGTACGGCTCGTTGTTGAAGGGTTGAATTTAATAATTATTAATGTCATATTTTTGTAGATGTCAAACCACACTGATGGTTTCAGAAACTTACGACCTATTTTAGAAAAAAAAAACTAGTGTGGCAGTCAGTGGGACTGCCAGCAGAAGTTATACTTCTATATGATATTCGTGGTAAAAAAGACTCCAAAAACCTCCTAGTACCGTGTGCACACTCTTTTTGTATCGAATTCGCATAAAATTCCTGGAGACGACGTCCGTCTTAAGCACCAGGTGTTTCGAACACCATCGCTATTATTATAATCGTATTTAGCGACTCAAAAAAACCACCGAGTACCAAGTGTGCACTAATTTCGTACAGAATTTACATAAAACCCCAGGAGAAGAGGTACCCTAGACACCAAGTGCCGCGGAGTCTTTTGGAATCGTGATATTAGTATTCAGCGACTCGAAAAACCCCGAATACTTATATAAATTGAACCCATTTTCAGCAATACTTACCGAGTTGTAAGTTTTCTCTCTATTGTCTGAATCTTACTTTTCGAATACAGAAATGCAATTTCCATTTTTACATTATAAAATATAGCGACAAATTTCCTGATACTTTAACGAATCCAATGCAAAAAAACGTATTCCGATCCATCTTACGTTACAAAATTCGGAGGTTTTGGTGCTTTATTTCCTCCACTATTGGTAAAAACTCTGTTTATGTATCCAACAACCTTAAAAGCATGGAGCAAAATATACTGCGACCATGTGACGGTATTTTAGACTACAATACAATACTCATTACTGAATATTATTATTAATATAAAATGCTAAACTTTATATGTATACTTACGTGACAGAAATATAAAATAATCTGTCAAATAATCATGTGGTCCGTCACTATGATATTCATACATTAGTTCAGACTGTTTTTTGTATATCTATCCCTTTTCAATATACTGCATGTTTAAACGGTATTCAAAGGACTTATAGTTATGACTAATAACATGTGGTATATATTTTATCTTTGTTTTTACCGACCAATATACCTTATAGGTGTTTCTGTCTCTCTCTTACTCACACCATTACATATGTAATGATTTTTCCCATTTAACTCTACACAATCTTTTTCTACAGGGTGTACGAATAAAAGTATAACTTCAAAAAATTCTCCGCCATTGGTAACTTGGATGACAGTTTAATCTTATTTCAGTGGTTTCTAATATCAAATCGGCCAAAACGATGAAATGGACTATAACAACTGCTTAAATTTTAAAGCCAGGATAATTATAGACGATCGGCATTTAACATATGTTAAAATAGTAACCGTGGTGCTGGTTTTTCAAATCTAATGTTGTACGTTATTTTGACATTACTCGGAGTGTGATTTGGTGAATGCAGCATCGATAAACAATTTGCTAATGTCGCTAAGAGACATACAACTACTCCTCTAAAGGATCGGTGTGTAGTAAAATTAGGTGGTCAAAATGTGCACATAATTACAGGTGAACTCTGTAGGTCCCTAGCAAATACCCACAACATTACCTACTGTGTGTAACCATATAGTTGTCTACAAGATATGATATTTTTTTAACATCAAACTGTTCCCGTTCTTCTGGAATATTAAAAAAAAATATCCATAAATTGTTTGTATCTTAGAACCTGTTGTTCTTCCATTTTTCACTGCTGCTGGTTTTGATTTGCATTACATGTAGGATAATTTTCAACTAAACATTTTGGCAGCACTAAGAGATTGGTTTAATAACAAGGGTATTCCCCATCTACCATGACCAAGCCCAATCGGCAAATCGTAATCCCATTAAGTCTGTAAGGAATACGCTTTAGAAACGTGTTGCTCCTCATCTGCACAATGTTTACCAAAGTCTTTAACATCTTCTTACACATGAACTGTTCCTACCAAATCAAAACAAAATTGATAATTTAATTTAAAGCAGCAGCCAAGGCAGTGTCAAGCTGTAATTAATAGTGCTTAAGAGAACACAGTTTATTAAAGACATTTTTTGTTAAATTATTATGGTATTAAATTGGTATTTATTTTGACTTTTGTTTGGTTATTTCATTAAAGGGAAATTTATATTATACTGAAATTAAGATGAATTTATTGATGAGTAATCAGAAATTACAGCTTTCTAAACTCCAAGTTAATTAAAATTGATGTATGATTAAGAAAAAAACTGTGTTTCTTATACGTTATTGATGTATATAAGAGATGAAGTTGTATGTGATAGTTGTCTGTTCTTATTGTATTTTAATTCTAATTTTCATTATTACCAGCTGGTTGTAGTTATCATAAAATGTATAGCAAATTGTGTTAAATTATCAAGATCAAAAATATTACAAATCTAGATTAGCACATTTTTTTTTTTTTGGTTAATACTAATAATGGATCGGAATCTTAATATTTGAATTAATTTAATTACAATATTTTATTTAATTTACTTTTAATTTTATACAATATGACTTCAATGTAAAACATACTAAGAATTTCCCTAAAGAGCTAAATGTTACGAGATCAATAGCTACTGTGAGACATGTTTCATCTCTCAAGGGAAATTTTATACTTATTCCAGAATATTGTATAAAGAGAATTAGGTATTTCCAACAAAAACTGGATTTAAAGCGCACATCAAAGAATTATTTATATAATACAAAAATACAATAAACAAATTAATATTTAATGTGCATAATCCTGGATTTGTAGATAATAGAATTACGTTAACAAATCAAATCCACAACAGGGAAATCCCGAAAAGTTTTTTGTTGATTTAAACCACTGTGAATCTGAAAACTTTATTAATTCCAGTTGCCATAAAATTAATTCGGCCAAAACAACAAATCCCTGCTGGTGCCGTCGAAAAAACCTGAACAACCCTCTTCACATCCCTTATATATATATATATATATATATATATATATATATATATATATATATATATATAGATCGAGTCGCCGAAGCGGGGATATATGCAAACGACATCTGAATTTTTTAAATCTGCATGTCTTTCGTTTTTTTTTTTCGTCAATAAATAACCCTTTATTTGACAATATATACGCAAACTAGGGTACTATATACTTGTTAAAAGTTCTCTGGATAAGCGAGTTCAGACAGATATATGAGTTAAGTCTCTGCCTAGGAGTCCGGGACTTCGCGCGTCCGCGTATCCCCATATTCATCCTGGATATTTTCCCTGGAATTGCTGCCTAAGGGTAATAAACTCTAAGCGACACTGTCACGTATTTCGAATTTATATCGGGTTAAGAGATTGCAGGTCTCTATTTAATCCTCTACATCAGACATACATATTTTTAGTAGGTCCATTCCTCCCACACCCTCATAATTTATAAATGTTTTAATTACAATACTTTCTGTAAATGTAATAAACAGAATAAATTTTGTTTAATATTATTAAAAAAATACTAACATTAAGAATAAGAGTTAATATTTAAAATCTGTACAAATCATAAATCCGCCTTGACCTACAACGACCGAACGAATGGAGAATCGTTCAAAATGACATAACTAAAGGTCGCTCATTTACCCTTTTCGATATTGATTGGCGGAATCTTTTTCGCCATTCAGAAGGGAGTTTACGATCGACTCATAAAGCAGGCTCCATGATGCTCCAGCGATCTAAATGGACATAAAAATTGTTACTTATTGGCGTCCGACGCCATTGGAGACCATATTCCTTCCACCGTCCTGACGGCGCGGCATTTTAACCTAACTTTTCATAGCATTGGCAATAGTCATAAAAAATCTAGCTTTGACCACGAAATTGCATTAGGGAAATAGAAAATGCTTACTTTACTAAAATTCAAACATATACTAAATTTGTTACAATCAAGCAGCTTTATTACAAATAACCATATTATTCACTGTCTTTTTATCCATATAAGTATCTTACAGTTTTGTCATTAAACAAAATAAATCCATATAATAATTATGGCCTTATAATTTAAATGTTTCTTTTTATTTCGTTGTGAGTATTTCGTGCATTTGCGTTTGGTATATTATGGTTTAAAACCGATCAGCAACCCAACCACCACGAACTGTGCGAGTACTATGCAAATTTAATCGCATTTATTTAATTTTTTTAAATAATTTATTCTGATTTCAGATGATAAGCACAGCTAAATGTAGTTTACAAAACTGGGTATTTTTATTTTACTCAATTTGTATGCAAATAGCGTATGTTCTTTTTTAATTTTTTCCTTTTCATTCAATTGTTCATATCCACTTCGTTTCTAATTAGTACATTTATAAATTCTGGTGCGTTTTTTTTTAGTAAAATCTCTTTTTACGCCGTGCAAAATTCTCACAAAGAATCCGGATTATCATTTCGACGAAGCAAATTTGACCAAATAAAAAAGCTGCTCCAACAACAAAATGTACTATTGTATAGAGATTTTTACGTCTTTCATACTTTATCCTTTATGGCCCCTTTAATTATTTTTATCTAGCTGGCTCTAAAATAAAGTTTTAAATGGAATTAGTTCAGCAATAAAACCATACTCAACTAGTTTAATTTTATCGTAGGAATGGCAGCTGTTTAGAGTTACTTAGTCAAGTGTTCGAATTGTTTTATCAACATTTCTTTGGGAACGTACTTACAGTATTTGCATATATTTAATGTTTACATTTTATCTAATGATTTCTTTAAACTATAACTATAACGAAATTTATAATGAAATAAAATGTTTAAAAATATATGACTTATGTACAATTTACTATAAATAAATAAATATCGTAAGGTAATTAAATATTAACAGTTAAATAAAAACACAAATGTTTTCACGATATCCACAATATATTACTTATATTTACGCGTTTCGCTATGATATAGCTTTTTTCTACAAGCATGTGTAAAACAACACTTTCCCGCACGCATTTTAATTCAGAAAATATCTCTTTCGCGCACGGAGTGCGATTGGTTTATAATAAGTATGATTTTAGTCAACGTGGACCGTTATAAACCAATAATTTTATTCTATTTACTTTTTAATGTTGAAAATGATTGGTCTCTGACGCGTGGCTGGTTATCTCTTTAGTCTTATTAGTTTTTTTATGGCTTTCTAGTATTGTATTCTGATTTGTCATTGAAATTTTATTTTGTGAATTTTTTTTGTATTTGAGACCTTTTGAGAATATTCTAGAAGGTATTTAAAATACAAATTTAATTTAGTTTTTAAATAATTATTATGATATAGATCCTGTTAGAGATGAAATTTCATCTGAAACTGAAGTAGAGAACGAGAAATTACTACCAATAAATATGGATGTGGGTCACCCTCTGCTCAAATGATTTTTTGAAATATGTACAAACAATTGATGTTGGAAAATAATGGCTCAAATTATGATGTCATAGAGCAAATCCATATATTAACAAAAATTTCTAAGCCATCGATAAAGAAGGTGGTACCTAGGGAAGAGTGTAATCCACGAAAAAAGAGAACACAACAATCTCTTACCAAACTAAATTAATATTCGTAGAAAAATTTATGAATTTTATTCTAGAAATGTTGTACCGTCTATTCAAATGAAGAAGTTATGGCAGTTCACGGTTATCCATGTAAATCAACCAATACCTTGAGAAAAGTTTTGCACTCGTTAGGATTTAGATACCGAACCCTGAATAAAAGACAATCGATTATGGAATCGCAAAGAATCATTATTGCCCGTAATGTGTACTTAACGCAATCGATAAAGCACGCCAAGAAGGAAAGTTCATTGTTTACCTTGACGAAACTTGGTACGACACTCACGACATTTTGAAGAAAGGATAAAGCGACCAATCTTTTAAATGCTCTTTAAAGGCTCCACCAAACATAGAAAAACGCGTAAACATTTTACATGCCCGAAATGAGAATGGTTTTGTGCCAAATTATTATGAAGACATGACATCTACATTATTTGAAAAACTGTTAGCAAATTTACCTCAAAATTCAGTCATAATGATGGATAATGCTCCTTACCATTCGCGAAAGACTGCAGAAATTCCAAAAGCTAAATCTTAAAAAAATGTCATTTCTTCATACCTAGATAGCGTAGGGGTAGCTTATTCTTCAGCATCTTTAAAAACGGATTTTCTTCTTATATTAAAATCTTTAAATATTAAATAAATAAGGCCTTTATTGGAAATAATACAAAAATCTACATTTTATATTCAGAATACAAAAAGTCGTTTTTACAAGGGCGAAGTCTAGCAACAAATTAAATGAAGTTATGGCTGAGTAATATGGACATAATGTTATTAGTTTACAACCTAATTATTGTGTATTTAACGCCATCGAGTGGATTTGGAGCAACATTAAAAGAAAAGTTTAAAAGAAAAATGTGACCCCAACTTTATCACGAAGTGTGATTGACACTATAAGGTTAGTTGTTGCAGATATTTCGCATGAATTATAGTATAAATGCGTTAACCATGTTCATAAAATTGAAAATAATTATAGAGTATTTCCAGTTCCTTCCTGTGCCATCGATTTAAGTGAGGATGATACTTTTGACGAGCATTAAATTAAATTAAATATTATTTAGAATCTAAATCTGTATCATTTGGTACTCATTTTCGTTTTAGGTTTTTAACCTATTTTCCTTCTCGAGACATGAGCTTGCGTGCTTTAATTATTATAATTTAAAGTCAGACTAATACATCTCAGATTATAATTAATCTTTAAAAATATTTGTAAAATCGTAAAATAGAGTATCTAAATTATAAAGAATCTTAAATTTGTTTTGTCCATATCTAGAGGACGAAGGTTCATATATATTTTAAAAATTTCATAGAAAAAAACAAAAATGTGAAAGGAACGCGGCACTTTTGTTTTTGTATTACGTATTTTAACTAAGTGTATACTGCTGGTAACTTTTACATAACTTACTGTCTAATTTTTTAATTTATGACAACGACTGTACGCAACTAAGATGTAAAACGATGTTAAAGAGTTGTATCGATGAATTAACTTACACCACCATCTATTAGGAATTCACAGAACTCGACAATAAATGCATACTATTTTAAATAAATTAATAACTAAATAAACAAGATTTTGTAGTTGACTGAATTGTGAATCTTAACCATGGTCTAATCTACTTGAACACACAAAAATGTCATGGATCCAACCCTTTACGAAGTGTTTAGTTACATACAGACGCACAGATACTCTTTTGATTTTTCTAATTAAAGACATTCTCTTCATTATTTTCACTCTTTCTAATCGTAAGACATTTTGATAAAGACTGTTAAATGTGGATAGATGGTAAAATGCATATTTCATTATCAAAATTGTTGTAGTTTGTTCGTTTAGAAAAATAAGTTTGTTAATTGTATTTGTTATTCAGTTGGCAAACAAAATAATTATTATGTTTGATGTTTGTGCATATATGACCCCACTATTTCTTTGGTTCAAGCATTCTCTTTTTTCTGTATAAAAGCAGCTAGAAAAATGAGCTAAAAACTTTGATAAAACAGTAACCTTCTCTGTTCTGTATTGTTAACCTATAATAATCTTGTAAGGTTAAAAAGATATTTGACTATAAGCTAAAAAAATTCCTATATGTATATGCTAAGTACAATTATTGAGACAGTAAGAGCCATAGAGAGCCCTATTTCAAATTCAGAATATCCAAAGCAATTTTCGTAGAAACACCAAATCGAATTTTGTTTCCTAGCTAGTAAATGGGAAAGAAGAAGAAAGAGTCGGGCGGCACCTAAACAGAATTGACCTATATAAAATTGCCTAGAAAATATGTTCTCGAACTTCGAGTGCTTATACTATTAGTGCTTTTTATCATATTGAAAGGGATCTTTATACTCGGAAGATTTCCTCTGGGACAAAGAGACGTATTTCAAAGCTGAGTGGTTCCAATAAGGAGAATGGAGTAGATTATTTTATACGAGGGGTTAAAGTACATAAATATTATTGTTTAAAACATGTTGTATCTCCTAATACGTCAAACTTTCCTTGGTTGTATGTGCATCTTTGGTTTTTGTATATAGTCTTAAAATTTTTCAATGTTTTAAGACAATCTTAAAAGTTGTGTTTTTTGTTAAGGAAAAACATTTAGAAGTAAATTAAAAGTTGAGAAAACTAAAGTTTTTGTAGGATTAAATCTATAAAGGCAGTTTGTTTTGACCTTCTAGAATGGATCAGCGAGCGTACCCTTCGATACTTATTATACCACCGTATATAGACTACAATAGTAGGATCACTTTCGAAAAAACTCATTCGATGCCACCGAGCTCTCAGTCCGTATCCTTGGTACATTGATACAAAAAATAATTAGAAATCGGTAGATTTAAAAAATGGAGAAAAATTTAAAACAGAATTTATTTATTAAAAAAAGGTAAGTTTAAAAGTAATCAAAAAGTTAACTAATTATAAAAGAAAATTATAAACTTTTATCGGTAGATTACTTCCTAGATCCGTAGGTCTACCAAAAAATCGGTAAAGTTGGCAACGCTTCTCGCCAGTTCTCACAAAACTGCATAAAAACGTCGACAAAGCGGAACGAAATGAGGTTCGAAGAACTTCAAAGGTGGCATGCAAAGTGATCCCACTATTCGTGTCTATATACGATGCTTCACAGGGTACGATTAGTTAAAACAAATATAAACCGATGGACAAGAAACTTCAGAGTTTAACAGCTGTTCTCTTGCAACATTGTACCGTTTAGAGATGTACATTTTGCAAATTATAACTTGTCTCGAAGCAATAAAACTTACGTCTGATTGCGGGTATAAGCAAACCGAAAGAAAATAAATAGAATTTTGTTAGAAAAACTAACTAACTTTAACCTTACTTTACTTAAGTATATTATATTCATTTACTACTTTCTTCTAAATTTTAGCAAGTTTAAAACTCTTCTACGAATTTTTAATTTACCATTTTAGCATTTTTTTCTTAGAGAACAGTTGAACAAATCAGCAAAACTAATAGTAACCAGAAGCTTTTTGTCGTCAATAATGTCAGTACACATCGAGTATTTAACATCATTATTTTTATTACATAAAATTCTCCTTTTTTTGTTTGTGAAACTATAAATGATTTATAACTGTTTTTAAAGTTTCATCTTTATACGTATTATTACAGAAAACTGTATCATTGTCATATTTAATAAAGCGTGTTTGTCAATAGATGGCAAAGAATAATATAATATCATTCTAACGCTTTATAAGTTTTTGAAAAAACATTTTCAAAGACAATGACCGTTCAACTAAGAAGAAACAACTACCTCCTGGGCTATATATATAACTTAAATTATAAGGTCCTTTGAAATGCTTTTTAAAAAACGTTTATTGAAAAATCTACAATTAAATTCACCCGACAAGTTTAGCGGTAAAATTCTGACTAACTAAAATAATGAATTATTATATTAAAAACGATTATAATAAAAAATGCTAAATAATAATAAAATGTATTACACTAGGAAACACGTGTACCGATGTCAGCGGTTTTCTAGTTGGCGCCGGAGGTATTGTCCCTATAACTCCTCTTCCCCTAGAATGAAGCCTCTCGTGGTAGGTGAATGCTCCTTTGTTGTTCGTTAACGGTATCAGCTGTTGAGTTTTTTAATTTCTTGGAACTTCTGATTCGGGAAACTATAACACTTGCTATTATAATTAAAATTATGTACAATAATATGGTCCATAAACTGGGCACGTGTAAATTGAACTTTTCTTCTGTAATAGGACTCAGGTGATTGATTGGAATTTCGTTTAATTTTAAGTTCTCCAATTTGATTTGTTTAAAATGAAGATTAGAGTTTTCTATGATGTTTGGTTGTCCAAATGTTCTCTCTTGGAATGTTAATTCTTGATTTTTAAAGATTATTTTGCATTTCGAATTATCGATAAGATAAATTCCGGTCAAGATTTTCATCTCTGTGGCTTCGGGACATTTTATTGATAACTTTTCTTCAAAAGGAAATATCGAAAGAAATTTATTGATTTCATGAAGTATTTCCATATGGTTTCCTAGTACATCGAGTCGAGTGTATTGACAATTCGTGGAGTTGTGTCTTAAAAGTATTTCTTCTTCACATTTTATTTCGTTGTTATTTTGTAGGTAGTTTGGACAATGAAATATTTTACTTCGTGTACATATGTCGTTTAAAGGTTTAATTAATTTTTCTGATTTTAAAATGTATTTAGAATTTGGAATGATTGTAAAATATTCTGAATCAAATTTAGTAGGGATAGGTAATAAATGGTATAGGTCGAATTCTGTTTCAAAATCGATAGGAATAGATAGGAAATATTGAATCTGATTTTTCTCGATCCTACAATTTACCTGTATTATAGCTTCAAAATCCAAAATGTTTTCATATTTTAGTTCGAATGGTAGTTGGGTTTTATAGTGACTTTGTATTTTTTGTAACTCTGAAAACAGATCAGCTGATTTTATAATACTCGGATGCATAGTTTTTAATTTACAAAACGTTAACGAGTTTTCTACGGTTTCCATTACATCTAATACTAAATTAATAGTATATTACGTATCAAGAGTGGTAAGTAGGATATTACGTACGAGTGGAAAAGTTACGCACGAAGCCGCGTAGCGGCGAGTGCGTAATTACACGAGTACGTAATACCTCTTACCACTCGAGTTACGTACTATGCTTTTTCTACGACTCAATATTTTAATTTTAATTCTAAATATTTGACATCTCTTAAAAAATTTATTACGAAATTTGGCGTTTAAAATAACATTTATCGAAGTAGTGACATTAAGTAACATCCTAGATTAAATAATAATTTAAAATGTAATATATGTTGCCTAAATCTGTTTTATTTTTATTTTATTTTTTAATAAAAACTATTATATATTTATGTTTTAAAATTGACAAAAAGTATGTAAATAGACCAAATAAAGTAGTACGTACATAAAAATTTTTATTGCAATTTAATTAAACAAAAAATTTAAGTTTTCTTAACTAAACGCACATGTATGTTATGAGATCTCATTACGTGCATGTTATTGTTAAATGTCACTTACAAGGAATGTCTACAGTACGATTTTTGACGTTTACAGTCATGGGCGTAGAAAAAAATAATAAGTAGTTCGTTTAGTAAATCTTTCAAGTACGATACGTTCTCGAAGTTAGCTTGAAAGTCTATGATATCTTTGATTTCTAAGATTTTATCTTTAAGAGTTTGTTCATTCTTTTGAATATCGAAGATGGTTTTATTAAAATTTTTGATTATATTATTACTAACGGAGTATTGCATATTTAATTGATTTTGTAAATTAATTTGGTTCTCTTTTAAATGTTCAAACATTATGTTTATTTTTTTCCCGTCCTGTGAATCTAAGTTTCCTGTTATTGATTTAATGATAGAACCGAACCCGTTTATTAAACCTCTCTTTTTTCTAGTTTGTGAATGAATATTAAAATTATTAAATTTTTCTATTATGTTATCTTGGCCAGTACGAATTATATCGATTATATTGCTAGTTTCGATAAGGAAAAAGGTAGAATTAGTAAAATTTGCTTTAAGATGTTCATATTGTTTGTTTAGATTATTAAATTCTTTTAACAGAGGATTAAGGTCGTAGAAATGAATGAACGTGTGGGTTGATTTTTGTAACTTAGCTGGTCCTAACTTGATGGGAAGGATCCCTAAATTGTGAGTGATGTCTTTTATTCCGATTGTTGCGGTTGCGTGTCCGATTGTGACGCACCTGAAATAAAATTATAAGTATTCTTTTTTGGTCTTTTAATATTTGACAAATGGATATCTTCGGCAGTATTTTTATGTCTTGTAATTATTTTCGCGGTTTTATGTTTGAGATTGGTTGATTTAATTTGTTCTGGTTGATATTTATTTGTTGTTTTGCTTTTAATTTGTTTATTTTTAACATATATTTTGGTGGGTGTTGTTTGTTTTATTTCTTCTCTACTTTCATTTGCCTTGTGAATAGTTTTTTCTTTATTTTCTTGTAATGTTTTATTTAAATTGGAATATAAAAGTTTTACTTTATCTTTATGATTTTCAATATAACTGTTAATTAGTTGATGGTCTAAATTGATATCAAAAGGAGAATTACTATCTACATGTCCTGTGACAATTTCATAAGGTTTTAATTTTGTAGCTGAGTGAATGCTATTATTATAGGCAAGAAGTGCGTAATTTACTTTCTGTTCGATCAATTCGGTTTTGTATTCCTTTTGATTATTCAATAGCCTTACGTGTTCTATTATAGTAGAATGGAACCTCTCAACAATACCATTTGATTCTGGATGTTGCGAGCTTATAAAGTGAATGTCTACTTTATGAAGATGTAATAATTCTTTGACAAGACTATTTTTTAATTCCGTGCCATTATCAGATATAATTTGCTTGGGTATACAGTGATGAGTGAAATATTTAACAAGGGCATTAACTACTTCGATTCCTTGCGATGAGTTTATTTTGTACATTTGACCGTACTTGGAAAATGAATCTACGATAGATAGGAACTTTGTGTTTTCTAATGTAATTGAGTCTAAATGCAAAATCTCGAAGGGTCTCGTAGCTGTAGGGGTAATATTAAATGTAGGTTTAATTGGTTTACGGTCATATTTCGTGAGTAAACAAATTTCGCAGTTATTTATGTACGTTTGAATAGAAGCTCTTTGGTTTGGCCAGTAATAGGTATTTTTGATTCTATTTTCGGTCTCATCTAAACCTCTGTGATTTTGTTTCGCCTCATGGTAATTTTGAATGACTTCTTGTACTTCGTCTAAGGGAACGTCTATTAATTTTTTAGTGCAACGAATTAGTGATATTTGTGAATTTTTAAAATATTTTTGCAATATGGTGCTAAATTTTTCATACAGGGTATCTTCAAAATAAATATGATATTTGATTTTGGGAACTATGTAATTTTTTATGAAATTAACAACATCGTTTTCAAAATCATTTTTAGATAATTGCACTAGTATTCTTTGTTTGTTTTCATAAGGTCTTATGATCTGAAGGGTAGCTGGTTCAAAATTAACTTGTGATACAATTATTTGGTTTTTACCGATATTAACGGCGCTATCCGAAATTGGTATGCCAATGAGGGGATTTTCTCTATTAGTATGAACTGTATCTTTGTCATCTTCTATGTCGTTTTCAGCTTCCTCAGCCTCTACTATAAGAGAGTCATTTTCTCGATTTTTTGTTTCTGAACTTAAATTTTCATTAAATTTTTCTATGTATTCGAAAATGTTTTTTGATGTGTTAGGAAGATTATTGGTTTCGTTATAATTTAAATCTATTCTGGATAGGTAATCACTGTTAGTATTTAGAATACCTTTTTTGTATACGATATCGTACTCGTATTCTTCGAGTTTCAATCGCCAACGAACCAACTTTGAGTTAGGATCTTTTAGGAAAAATAACCACTGAAGTGGTTTATGATCTGTGACTATGGTAAATTTTCTACCGAAGAGATATGGGCGAAAGTATTTAACTGCCCAAACGATCGCAAGAAGTTCTTTTTCGACAGTTGAATAATTTATTTCAGATTCGTTTAAAGTTCTACTTGCGTACGCAATCGGGAGATCAGAACCAATTTTGCCCTGGCTTAACACTGCACCTAAAGCAAAATTGCTTGCGTCAGTGGTGAGATTAAAGGGTCTACTAAAATCCGGGTACTGCAATATAGGTTCATTTGTTAGAAGATTCTTACAATTTTCGAAGCATTGAATGTAGTCTGTGTCTTTGATATTAATTGTCGCGTCTTTTTTAAGCCTTATTGTGAGTGGTTTAGTGATTTTGGAAAAGTCTTTGATAAATTTTCTATAGTACCCTAACAATCCTAAAAATCCTTTTAATTGTTTTTTGTTTGTGGGTATTTTACAATTTTTAATTGCTTTTATTTTATCAGGGTCGGGCCTAACGCCTTGTGGCGTGACAATGTGGCCCAAAAATGCCACTTCTTTGCAAAGGAAATTTGATTTTTCGATTTGAATTTTGAAATTTGCGTCACGTAACCTTTTAAAAACTTCTTTTAAATTGTTAATATGCTCTTGCAGGCTAGTACTGAAAATAATGATATCGTCTAGGTAGACTAAGCATTTTTCATTTAAAATCCCTCTAAGTACGTTGTCCATCACCCTCTGAAAGGTGGCTGGAGCATTTCGTAGCCCGAATGGCATGCGAAGGAACTCATAGTGCCCATTTTCCGTATTAAAGGCGGTTTTAGCTATATCTTCTTCGGCCATTTCAATTTGGTGAAAGCCCGAAGCTAGATCTAGCGTGGTAAAGTAATGACAACGTCCTAATTTATCTAAAAGGTCATTAATATTTGGTATAGGATACCTGTCACTAATTGTAACTTCGTTAAGACGTCTATAATCAATAATAATTCTAAATTTTGGTTCTTTTGAGGAACGCTTAGGAATAATCCAAATAGGACTAGAATAACCACTATGAGAGGGTCTAATGATCTTTTGATTTAACATACTTTGAATTTGCTTTTGCACTTCTTTTCTATATATTTCTGGGTATCGATATAATTTAGAATGGATAGGTATATCGTTAGTGGTTTTTATATGATGTTTTATTTTACTAGTGAAGGTTAATTGATTGCCTTCTACATGAAAAATGTCGGAATATTCTTTCACCAATTTAGTTATTGCTTCGTGTTCTTCCGAATTCATATGATCGGTTTTTACTTTAGTAATATCGAATTTAAATTTATCTGTGTAATTATAAATATTTAAGTTAGGAAAAATCATTTGTTCGTATTCATCGAACGGTTCGACATCTATCGCGGGGTTTAGATCAACTTTATAATGGGATTCCGAAGGATTAATAAGTGTACATAAAGCTTTATGGTTTTCTACTTTTGCTATACATTCGGGAATCTCCAAATTTTTAATTTTAATATTAGGAATGATTACTTCGCCATTGTCTATGTTGCTTATATTTAACTTAATTATTTGTTCCGTAAGGGGTGGCACTACTATACAATTCATGTACTCCCTTTTTGGCTTAAAATAATTGATTTTTATTTTGTTAAACGGGGTTATTAAAAGGTTATTTACTAAATCTATCTTAGCGTTTAATTTTTTTAAGTTATCTAATCCTAAAAGACAATCGAAATAATTGTGGAATTTAAATATGCAATAGCTAAGATTGATTTTGTTTTTCAAGTTAAATATTTTCGAAACGGGAATTACTGTACGATAATTTTCTTGTTTTGTTCCAAGTGCGGTGGAAACTTGGAACGGCTTGCGAATAAAAGATTTTTTAAAATATTTTTCTGCAATATTAGGTATTACAAATGATTTAGTACTTCCCGTGTCTATATGTACTTTTAAATTTTGTTCTGGGAAAATTATGTACGGTAATTCGCTATCTATCTTATCTAAATTTAATAATTCGATTTTATCTATTCCGTTAGTTCCGAGGCTGCTTCCTCTAAAAAATCATTATTTTCTGTTATGCAATCCGCGTCGTCGATATAGTTTAATTCTTGAGCATTAAAATTTTTCTTTTGGGAATAGTTTTGGTTATGTCCCCAATTCAAATTTTGGGAATTTTGAGGCTGTCTATAGGTACTGGTTGTGTTTACGCTCATAGGCGTTGGATTTGGTAATTTTTTATTTGGGTTAGATTTGAAAACATTCGAATTTTTACTTGTACTCGGTCGTGGTTCATAGTTTGGAAGAGGATTATTATTATTATTGAACCTATTTTGTTGATTAAAATTATTGTTATTATAGGTTTTATTCTTTTGTGGGATATTATTATTGTTATTTTTAAAGCTAGTAGTTGAGGGGTTACTGTACGATGTAAATTTAGGAAGTCTGTTTTTATGATCTTGATTTGAACCTAAATAAACTTGAAAATCGTTAGTTAGAACATTCAAGGCAGAATTTAAACTGTCTGGGTTTTTGGTTCTCATTAAGGTACCTAACGGTTCTTTAAGTCCTCTAAGCAAAACTCTAAGAGCTAAATTTCCGAAATAATTTCCTAGTATAGTTTGTTCGTTTACGTTTGAGTGCGTATTTAATAATGAAATTTGTAAATTTAATAAATGTTGAATTTTATTATAAAACTCAAAAGGAGAATCGTTGTGTTGTTTTAAATCGGAAATTTCTATGCTTAGCGTGTAAATATCTCGTTTGTCTGCATAAGTATTAACTAAAGCTTTCTTTAAATCATCCCAAGTTCTTATAGTACAAGATGCTATATTAATCGCGGCTTGACCTTTTATTTTAGCTAGAATGCTTGACATCAAATATTCGTTTTGAAAGTCATTAACATCAGCAGTATTATAAAATTTCAGAACTAGTTTTTCACTTATTTCTATAAATCTAGGTAATAAAGCTATGTCACCAGTAAATTCTGGGATCATTTCTAAATATTCTTTCTTTAATTGAGGAATAGGCATTGTGTTTGGAATATTTTGGGGTCTAGGTAAATTTAAATCTAAATCTGAGTCAGAATCGTCTGTGTGGTAATGTGAAGAAATTTCTCTAAACGACATAAAAACACTTACAGTAAAAGTAGTCTCAAGTCCATAGAATTGATTTCCAGTTGTCCGTGGAGTTTGCCTAGGTTGATATTCCCTCTTCCTATTTAGCTGTCTTCACGTTGAGCTACTCAGTTCACCCAACTGGAAAATCGCGAACTCGACACAAACTATAGTTTTTTGAATTGTTACTAAATCGTAAAAACGAACCGATATTATATTCACTAATAACGTGTAACAATCCTACTGACTGCGCCACTTAAATTATAAGGTCCTTTGAAATGCTTTTTAAAAAACGTTTATTGAAAAATCTACAATTAAATTCACCCGACAAGCTTAGCGGTAAAATTCTGACTAACTAAAATAATGAATTATTATATTAAAAACGATTATAATAAAAAATGCTAAATAATAATAAAATGTATTACACTAGGAAACACGTGTACCGATGTCAGCGGTTTTCTAGTTGGCGCCGGAGGTATTGTCCCTATAACTTATATATATATATATATATATATATATATATATATATATATATATATATATTATGATTTTAGTTCAATCTTTAGTCAGTGATTATGCTTTAAGCTCGCTGACGGATAACATATACCTTATACTGACGAGGTGCAAATACACCGAAACCGGTCTATAAGTTATGTTGTCCCTTCTAACTGCAAACTAGAATGGTTGGTTTAAGTTATAAGCCATTCACTTTTTATTTCCATCTCAGTAGGCTCTGTTAGTTACATGAAATTCGCCCAGTATAATACACGTCTGTTCATATTGTTCTGTGGTCTTATTAATTGTAAATACGATGTTGTCACGTCTTCAATAAAAATATGTGTATTCATTACAAATATCTTAAGTAATTAAATCTGCAAACCAAATTTAAAACTTGCCGAAAATAAGTCAATGTATTTAATATTAAATTGAATAGGTACTAAAGTAGATACGTCAGTTTTCGCTGGAAGTAGGTACTATTAATATCCAAGAATGGTCTATTTAAATTCACATGAATTTTGACTGATATTCAAAATAACACATTCCTTTGCACAGAACAGATCCCTGTTTATAGTCAATTATCCTATTATATTATTGATCTAGAACGAAAATAGTTATTATCCTATCAAGTGCGGAAAGTTATACTTTCCCGCAAGAGTTAGGATCAATATTTTTTCTACAAGCATAAAAAAGATACTTTATTCATTTTTTAAATTTTATTTTCAACTCCTAACAATGTAACAAAATTTTAATTTGTGACAATTAAAGTTTGTTGTTGCTTTGAGTAACGTTTACAGAGGTGTTTTAATAAATTATGATTTTTTTAAGAATCTCTATTTTTATGCAAAATAATCTTTTTTTTACTATTTGTATGTAGTAGGTACAACAACATAAAAGTAATAATACTGTAACGAGCGAGACTCCCCCTAGTACGCCTCTGTCGCCCTGATAGCGCTAGGTAAACAACTGATTCCCGGAAGTCTAGTGACGCGTACGATCGAGAATAATCCTTTTCTTCTACGCGCGTCGAGAAACTGTTTTCGAAGGATGTTCTGGAAGCTGTGGACTGGTATATAAGCTGAGATGCCGCGGACCACAGGGAAGTTGAAAAGTTAACAGAGACGGTCTAAATAGTTGAGCGATCTACGAAGTGAAAATAAATAGTGAATATAAATCGAAGTTAATTGTTGTACATAAATTAGTGTGTTATAGTTAGTTTAGTTATTTAGTTATAATTCGTTTAGTTTGTAGTGTGTAAATAAATTAGACATTTTTGTTCAGCAGTGATTTTATTTTGAACCCCTAGAACGTAACAATACAATAATTTTCCAAAAGGTTATTGAAGGGCATATTCATTTAATAAAAAAAGAGAAAGAGATATTTTCTGAATTAAAATGCGTGCGGAAAAGTGTTGTTTTACGCATGCTTGTAGAAAAATATACTTTTATATTTACATTTTATTACAAATAAATAATATAAGTAAAATTCAAAATGTAGCACATATACATATATTAATAAAAACGTTTAATACAACTTTTAAATTACTCAAGCAATAGTAAAAGATCCTTTTTACAAATGTATAATAAAACTTTTAAATTATTCAAGCAGTGGTAAAAAAATTATTTCGTCAGTTTTGAGTTTAACATAAAAACACAGTACTCAAAGTCTATAGGTATCCATCTTTTTTAAAGTCTTCTATTTTACATCCAAATGGCATCGTAGTGTAACATTATTGTATTAGTGGCTGTAGGATAATAAAATTTCACATCCAATGGGTTAATTGAGGAAACTATACTCCAGTAAAAATTTGATTTTCCTGGTCCGCCCCAGGTGGTGTCGCATTTGACTTAAATATGCTGATGTTTTATTAATGTTCTTTATAACAGAAATTTTTCAGAAAAATTAAGATTTGTTAGACATTTCAAACCGATACAATGAAAAAAATATTTTAATAAATTACATAAAAGCAAATAAAAACAAATACAGATGCAGATTTAGATGTAACATGTAAATGTTGTCGGTGTATTTGTATGATCAATCCTCTTCCATTATTTCACTGGAAGAATCAGAGTCACTATCAAATCCAAAATCGGAATCGTCAGAAATGAAATAATTAAAGGAGGAATATTGTCATGTGAGCAGTTTCCCATGTAAGTAGTCCAATCTGCCAAAATAAGTTCGTCTGTATGTCTACAAAAATTTTGCCACATGTCTGGTGTACATTTAGTCAATGCTTCTGTCCAAGTTTTTTTAACTCTTTCCTGGTCAAGATAAGTAGATGTAATATGTTTGTTATAATATGTCTTAGTAAACCCCCATGCTAGTTCTATTGGATTGTAGTGACAATGGTATGGTGGTAGTCGAAGTACTTCATGTCCTCGTTGTTTTAAAATTTCATCCACTACATATGTCTTTTCGTCAGTTTTATAAGGTAAGATTATAGAGTACAGTTGTTTCTTCGTCATTTTTGTGTCAAACCTAATGTTATTGTTAATCAACCATTCCTGCATCATTGCTTTTTTCGCTGAAAAATAGGGTGGTTTGTTAATTTGAACTGAATGGTATGGCGCGTTGTCCATGACCACCACACATTTTTCTTGAAATACAGATAGAGCAGGAATGAGTTGATTAACAACCCAGTTTTTAAAAAGGTCACCATTCATACTTTTGTGATAGTCAAGGTCTGTATTCGAAGAGTCTAGTAACAAGTCACATCCTTCCAAAAATACAGTATCAGTCCCTGCGTGTAAAATAGTAAATCGCTTTCCTTCGGATTTTACACGAGCTGGATTACTTTTTAGGTCAGAATCGTGCACTCACTGACGCACTGAATTACCATTTTGATAGATCCATGTTTCATCTAGGTACACGAATCTAACTCTCTCAGCAAGACTTTTTAGTTGTTTATATTTCCGAATGAAAGCGATCTTTCTAATTTTAACGTGTCGTTGTTCACATAAAATATGTCGTCCATTTACTTTTTTAAATTTGTATCCCCTTAATTTTATAAGTTTGTATAGTGTCGTACGTCCCCCTTTAAAATCAAAATTTTGTTTAGCATCAGTCAAAAGTTTGTCTAAAGTAAAATGTTCAGTTTTAGCATGGTACATCCAAATCTGTCGCTGTAAGTCTTTTTTTAAAATAAACTTCTCAAATGTATCAGTTTTACATCCTTTATCTGCGACTTTCTCATTATTTTTCAATCCTTCTTTAATAATCTTCCGTATTTTCGATACACTGATCTAAAAAAATTAAGCATTTAGAATGTTTGTCATATTAATTAGATTCAAAAAATATACCTCAGTTACACAACGGTAGTTAAGAGATTTAAAAATATTTAACAAAATTTTGAATTAAATTATAGTTACAAAAATGTATAATTTCGAAATTTGAAATCTGACAACATTGTATATAATTTATTATGATATCTGTCAAAAAAGGTTATGTGTTCTTTTAATAATATAAATTTTATTTAAAAAAGTGATACATATTTATAAATTCATTACAAAAACCTCTCTCAATTAATCTAATGCAAAATATATAAGTTTATGTTAGCGACTAGCATTGATTTAAAAGAAATACACATAAAATCGTACCTACTTGAAAAACCTCGGCCAATTGATTTAAATAAACACTCTCACAGCTGTTAGCTTGTTTCCTAAAGATACCATAACATCTAACGATGCTGTTGTGAATTTCTGTACTTATTT
Organism: Altica lythri; assembly: GCA_964028335.1. Lineage (NCBI taxonomy): Eukaryota > Metazoa > Arthropoda > Insecta > Coleoptera > Chrysomelidae > Altica > Altica lythri. The sequence goes on from OZ034800.1 coordinate 65,561,585, forward strand.
TTTTTGGCATTGTATATTGAATCTAAGAAAGCATCAAATATTTCGTTATTGAATATTCAACAATTTTACCTTTGACAATGTGCTGTCAATATTTCGACAGTAGGTACCAACCCAACAAATTGAAGTGCCAATCCAAGAAATAAAATGCATAGTCTACTGAGATTGAAATAAGAAGTGAATGAATTATATCTTGTAGATATTCCAACCCCGTTTGACTTTGAAGTATAATCCAATATCCGTTGGGGCATATAGCCCAGGAGGTAGTTGTTTCTTCTTAGTTGAACGGTCATTGTCTTTGAAAATGTTTTTTCAAAAACTTATAAAGCGTTAGAATGATATTATATTATTCTTTGCCATCTATTTTATCTTTATGTTTAATGTAATGTAATCATCTAATTCTATCAAATCGTATTACGTTTTGACGTTCGTTTTTTATCGTCTTGAATTCTATAGGATTCTTCACTGTTACTTGTTCAATCGTTCTTAGAACATATGTCTATATTGTATGACTTATATGTTTTTACTCTTTCTGTGCTGGTTTCTATCACATATACAAGTCTAATTAGTGTCCTGTAGATTCTGATTTTGCTTTCAGTAGTCATATGTTTGTTCTTCCAAATTATATATTTAATTAATAATAATAATGTTTATTCACTTAGTAATTTACATAAATATAAATAATCATAGTTACATTATTACATAAATATAAATAATAATCGTAAGTAATAATAATCATAAATACTTAATCATAATCATAAATTAAGAATAAGATTTGAAGCAAATAAACACAAGAAGCCCATAAGAAACCGTAAGGTTGTGCATGGACCCGACCGTGTTTGTTACATTCACAAAGGAAAAAAAAAAATATTTAATGTACATATTCTATATACCTATTATTGCCGTTCATTTGATTTTATTTATATCTGAATATTATCTACTAAGGTATGCAAGACGTGTCTATCGGTAATTAAGATAAAATGTTTTATTCTGGACTTAAATAATTTGTATGAATTTATCGTCCGTATGTATAATTTATATGTGGCCGGCAGAAAGTTATAAACCTTATTTGACAAGTAAAATAATCCTCTCTGCCCTAGAGCCTTTTTGGTAGTAGGTATTCTCGTGTTTCCTAAATATTTATTTCGAGTCTCATAAGAGTGCTCGATTTCATGAATGGTGGATCTTCTTTTATATAAATAATTTATAATGTTATAGATATAAAGTTGTCGTATATCAAGTATACGTGTTTCTTCGAATAACTGGTTTGAAGGGTAAGTGATTTCTTTAAAATACATAATTTTTATAATTTTTTTTTGTAATATTTGAATTTTTTTTAGATACGTCGGTGAAACTGATCCCCAAGCTAGAATAGCATATGACAAACGTGACTCAACGAATGCATGATATAGTATCTTTAAGTGAGAAATATCTAGGCATTTCCTCATGTACTTAAATTTATAAAGAACTAGCCTTAAGTTATTTGCAACATTATTGATATGTTTGTCCCATCTTAGATGAGTTTTCTTGCAGATGTTTATTTTATTGTTTTTAAATTTAAATATTATCCTCACATACAAGCGATGTAGTTGACTACATTGCTTCAGTGAGTACTATGTTTATTTGTGTCATTCTATATTAATTTTATTATCGTACTTGTATTTGTATTATAGTGGACAAATAAACATTATTATTATTATTATTATTATTATTAATCAATTTCTATGCCTAGATATTTAATCTGATATTTAATAAAAATTTTTAAACAGTGTCCATAATTATTTATGGTAAGCTCAGTGAAATCTGGTAAGCTATTTGAGTAACTAGCAAATGGGATGGCTACTGTTTTTTCCATGTTAACTGTGAGTTTTTTATGTGAAAACCAATCGAATACTTTAATTAGATCTTTTTTACAAATCTCTTTTAAGATTTCCCAAGTTTTGGCTGAGTATATAACTAAAGTATCGTCTGCAAAACTTATTACTTCACCTTTTATTTCATTGGTAAGCAACAATTTGTTTATATAAAGCAAAAATAATGTTGGTCCCAGAATAGTACCCTGAGGAACACCGTATTTAATAACTTTATCAGAACTTTTATAATTTTTAATTTTAACTGATTGCTTCCTGTCGCATAAATAGCTTTTAAATAAATTTAATATCGTTCCTCTAATCCCAATTTCTTCCAAAACCTCCAACATCTGTACATGACATCCAGTGTCGAAGGCCTTAGCCAGATCAAGGAAAACACAGATAGTTGGTAAACTATTGTCGCAATGTTATTATACAACACATTTGTGAAGCGACATGCAGCATCGGTGGAAGACAAGCCATTTTGGAAACCGTACTGATTAGGACTAATAATGTTGTGTTTTGCAATGTATTTTTCCAATGTAGTCTTTAGCGTTTTTTCTACAATTTTTGCAAAAGTGGTTATTAAGGAGATGGGTCGATAATTAATCATTTTATTTTTTGCTCCCTTTTTAAAAACAGGGATCACTACCGATTTTTTTAATTCAGCCGGGAATATACCAGTCTCAAATATTGTATTTATTAAATGGGGCGGCTATTTCGTTTCCTATTTCCTTAACTGTCTCATTTTTAATGTTGTCATAACCTGGCGATTTATTCATTTTTAGTGTTTTTATGATTTAAACAACTTCCTTTGTGTCGGTAGGTTCCAGAAAAAATGAATGTAATGTATGGTTGTATTTGGGTGCGGGTGAGGGTGGGGGATGTATTTTGGATGCCAAATTTTCACCTACCTTTGAGAAGTATAGATTAAAATTTTCTGCCTGTTCTTCTTCACTTTTTAAAAGTTCATTATTTTCAGAAAGTATTTCAGAAATATCAACTTTTTTTTCGGGTACGTCAATTTCTTTAACTATTTTCCATAAATTTTTTGAATTTTCCTTATTTTTTGTTATTTTATTATTGTAAAAATTTATTTTTGCTTCTCTTACAATTCTATTTAATTTGTTTCGGTATTTGGTATAACTTGAAAGGGTGATGGGATTTTGATTTTTTAAATACTCTTTATAGAGCTGATTTTTAGTAGCAATAGATTTAATTATGCCTTGCGAAATCCAGTCTTTTCTCTTCATTTGAATTCGTTTGATTTTCTTGACGTCAGTACTGTACGCGATGTTTTCATTAACTATTTGAGTAAAATACTGGGTTTTTAAATTTATGTCATTTAAATTATAAAAAGGCGTCCAATCAATTTCATTTAATTTTTGTCTTAATGTGTTATAATTTATGTATTTAATGAACTTTTTGTGATCGTTTTTTGAAGTGAAAGACTGATCCAATTTTAATCTGACTATAGTAGCTTTATGGTCCGTGATCATGGAATCAAATGTGAGTGCTAAAATTTTGTTGTCAATATTTGAACTTTTTGTTTGCAAAAAGACATGATCTAAGCACGTTTTCATTCGGGTGGGTATGTTTATAAGGGAAGTGAGATTAAATTCTGCCATAATATCTAAATATTTTGAGGAGTCATCAGGATCCAATATATTAATGTTTATATCTCCAAAAAATATATGGTTTTCAATTTTATTATTATTTATCTGTTTTAGATATTCATAAAGACTGGCAAGAAAACCATTTACTTCTGTGGAAGGGGGTCTGTAAATTCCGGATAGGAGAAAATTTGTATCTTTTTCATTATTTTCTATTTTTATTTGAAGGAAATTAAAGTTACCGATAGACACAATTTTGCTTTTAAATTGGATGTCATTTTTCAGGTAAATTAAAAGGCCATCATGGCTATTTATTTTTCCCTGATTATAAACCAGATTATAATTCGTCAAATTAAATAACTTTATATCATTAATAATAAATGTTTCTGTTAGTGCAATACAATCGAAGGAATAATCTATTTCTGATAAAGTAACTTTAAGTTCGTCTAGATTTTTGTTAACGCTTCGTATGTTTTGTTGTAATAAAGTAAAATTTCGATTTGAATTGTTTTTTTGAAACTGATCTTTTAGTTCCTCGATTGTGTTTACTTCCAGTGTATCGAATGAAGTAAAGTTTATATCTCTGATAAATTTATCCATTTTTTTTTAATAATACTGACACAATACAAAATATGAATTTTTAAAATATTTTGTTTTTAATTACCTAAGGTTAAGATCTGAAGAAAAAATAAAGTATCTTAAAATGTAATAAATTAAAAACTATGTAAATACCAAACAATTTTCGCAATTTAAATTTTTTGATATTTGATAATAGTTCTGAAATACCGATCCATTCTATATATGTATTTTACTACTAAAATTACACCAACTCTATTATTAAATGAAGGACATAAAAAGAAATGAAATAAAAAATGTTAAGAATAAGTAACGAATTTGTAAATTACTTTATATATAGCTAGTCTTGGAACCTTTTCTAGTCCTAAGAGCCAGAATGGGTTCCTTATGTTTTTGGATTTCCTTCGTATGGGTCGGAGTGCTTTGTTGTTCCAACTTTGACTTGATTGCTACCGGTTGCTTATTTTCTTGTTGAATCAGCTTCGAAGTTTTTGGTTCCTGGGAGGAAGGGTCTAACAAGGGTCTAATTATCCTGCAATTCTTAAGACTTTATTGACTTGTGTGCGGGTTTCTGTAATTAAATCTGTGTGGCTAGTAACTTCCACTCACAAATAAGTACATTGTAAACTTTTTTGTATTGGTCGGTGCAAGTTTAAATATAGCTTTGGCCTTTATTAAGTACCATCGATCAGCTTGTGTGTCCCTCCGCCCGTGTGCTCTTCAACTCTTGAAAGGAAGGTCATAGGGTCATGAAACTTGGAATTTAGAATCCTCATCTCATGGGAAATAACCCTACTGATTTTGGATCAGATCGGATTACCCTTTCTTTTGTGTGCGTTATAAGTCTTGAACAAAAAATCACATAGTCATAAAATTTGGTGTATAGAATCCTCATGCCAAGGGAAAGATTTCTAATGATTTTGGTTTAGAACGAATAACTCTAACAGTAAAATTTTTACGGTTTTTTGAAACTCGTGTATTTAATTGATATTTCCATCTGTTTGTATGCGTTATTCCTCTCGAAATGAAAAACAAAGCATCATGAAATTTTGAATGTAGAATCCTCATTTAATGAAAAATAATCCTATTGATTTTAAAATTGTAACTTTTTTTTTAAATTCGTACAAACCGGGTATTAGTAAAATCCTACTAATTTGCATTTTTGAAACTAGGTGTTATGTATGTATGGTGTTAGCGGGCTCGCACACCGGAGCAATAAGCAATAAGCAACTAGCAACTAGCAATAAGCAATATTATCGCCAATGTGTTTTTCCATTACATTTTTATGGATCTTGCACACCGACGCAATACGATATCGCTATCGCCTTTCTAGAGCAACATATGTTGCTAGCGACAAGACGTGTCGGTTGAAAAGCAACTATATTTCCCATAATTTGGCAATATTTCGTTTATTAAGCAGTGTTAGATCATTAAGGGTTTTAATTTTTCACCCAACATGTCAGTTTATGACAATAGGAATTCGTCTTTAACAGAACAATAATATAATTTTTTTATATTTTTTAGTTTTTTCAATAAAATACTTTTTTATGTATGTTTTATTTAATTTATCTTACCTTAATGTGATTAAAAGTTGTTTCTGTGGGCTGATCGCATATCTGTAATTGGTGTCTTGTTTAGTAATATGAGGTGCTATCAGCTGAACTAACGTTTCAAAAGTACTCGGACTCATTCGGTAACAGTTTAACTGTGTGGGATGCTTCTTTAATTCTTGAGCACATATATTGGCTCCATGTTTACTCAACGCTTCAAATGCTGGATGAATCCAATATCGTCTCCTTGTTCTTTTCTTTCTCCTTAACAAGTGCCACAACATTATCACTTCGTCTTCATCAGACGACATTTTAAACAAGTGATTTTTTATTGCTTTGGTGTGCGAAGTACAACAAAATATGTTGCCTGTTGCTTATTGCTTGTTGCTAGTTGCTAGTTGCATATTGCTCCGGTGTGCGAGCCCGCTTAGGGGTAACAGATACACCTGCGAACTATAAGATCTATTGTGTCCCCCTTTTCTTGCTATATTTCTGATGATTTCTCAGACTTATAGCAGCTTTTCTAGTCCTATCTTCCTTAGAAAGTTTAGGATATTATTGGGTTTTAAATTAGGTAGTTCTTCCCTTTCTATTTCGTATGACCCTAGGTATTTGACCCTAGAAGTACTAGGTATTAACACGTATATGTTTTGCTTCAAGTTTAAGGTGTTTTTCATTGGTTTAAGGCTGGTTTAAGTTGCTAAATTTGGTATCAGAAGTTGCGGAATCTTCGGATCTCGAGAACTGTGTATATACTTTGAACATTGATTGCAGTTGAAAGGGGCAAAACTCACTTTAAGTAATTGTGAAATTTTATAAACAAAATTACTGAAGATAATCTAGGAAGTAAAAACCTGTTGTGATAAGACGCAACCATCAAGTTAAAATGGAGTTCCAGTGGCGTACCTGTTTTTATTAAAATTAGTGTAGATTTAAATGGGTGATGGAGTTCAGAAAATTTAAATGTTGTAAAAACTCAGAGTTCAAACACTCCCTTTGCATAAATTGCTATGGACTTTAACACAACATTTGTTTTGAGAAGAGAAAAAATGTATCTTGCTTAACTGGATATGATATTTACTGTTCTAGAGAATGTCAAAGGGCCAATATAAAAAAATTTGACAATTGTGATAACTTACTTAAAGATCAACTAATGGAAAAGGATATTTTATATGAAAAATTAGAAAAGGCCTCTAGGGAGGAGAAGGAAGAACTATATATAAACATTGAGAATATTTCAAAAGAATTAAAAGAAAAAGACAACTATATAGAACGCTTGAAAAGAAATACCCAGAGCTTTGAAGATGAAGTTTTTGAACAAGAGGAACGCCTTACAATGTTACTAAAAGGTAAAAGTGAAACGATTAAAGATTTAAATAACGAGATTACTAATATACAATGTCTAAAGGATAAACTTCATGCAGCATTACAAGAACAAAAAGCGCAATTTAAAAAAGTGAATGCCAACTTAACAGAATGTATTAACATTAATCAGCAAGACATGTCAGCGGATTTTTCAGGGGGGGCGCAAAGTTCACGTTTCGCCCCGGGCGAATTTGGAGCTTCACACGGCTCTGCTGGAATGATCTAGAAGGACTAAGACAATCGAAGACGCTCCTGGGAAACTATAACCAGAAGAGATCTCACAGCTGTCTTAACCTCCGAATTATAACAGGAATACTAACCGGTTACTGTCGATTAAGAGGACACATAAAGAAACTAGGATTACACATACACATACTTTCAGAATGTATGGCATTAAGTACTTCTAGGGTCAAATACCTAGGGTCATACGAAATAGAAAGGGAAGAACTACCTAATTTAAAACCCAATGATATTCTAAACTTTCTAAGGAAGATAGGACTAGAAGAGCTGCTTTAAGTCTGAGGAATCATCAGAAATATAACAAGGAAAGGGGAACACAATAGATCTTATAGGTCGCAGGTGCATCTGTTCCCTAACACCATACATACATACAAACAAGTAAGTATTGTGACAAGTATGTATTGAAATTTAATTCAAAGTTATCAGAATTATTGCTTACAGTAGATTATTACAGAGAGCATTCATTGGCATTTTTAAACATAATAAAAAATATTGTATGAAAAATCAGCAATTATGATATATCCCGTTTAATATTAAATTAATAAACCAAGAAAAGTTAGTAATTTAATTTTTGTAAACACAGAAGAAGTGAAAGGAGGTAAAAATGAAGTAGTTATAATTGAAGATAGTCCTTTGACGAAAATAGTTAATAAACATGATATTGAACAAAACCTTTAGGTGGTAGATGTAGTTAAAGATAATGAGCAAAATTTTCAGAAGGTAGGTCTCGGTGTCTTAGACACATAAATACTGAAACAAGTAAAAAGCAATGCCCTGCCATTTTGACGAAATTTTAATGTTAATTTTACATGAACAACCTCTATTGGTATATTTGTCAGAAACACTTCTCACTAATGATATATTTGATTCTGAAATAAAAATGCTTAACTATAATATTTATTTATTTATAAAGTTAACAGTGATAGCCGTCATACTGGAGGGGCTATTATATACGCAGACAAACAAGTGAATGTAGTATGGGATAGGTCATTTGGTGAACCAAAGCAGTACTGGCTTATAATGATTAAATTCATGTTTAAAAGAATTGTAGTGACATTTTTAAGTGACAGTAACTGTTAGTTATTACGGGTGATTTTAACATAGATTGGCTGGTAGATACAGCGGCTAGTGTTTAATTAAAGGATTTTATCTCAGACTATGGTTTAAAAAATATAGGAAATGATATCCTTCTAATAACGATAACGGAGGTTCAATTATAGATATGATTTTAACAAATTCCGAAAAGTTTAATATACAAATAAAAAAAAAACCCATAATAAGTACACATTTTAATATATTGATTTATACCAATGACAGTTTATTTAATAGAGAACCTGTAGTAATAAGAAGCCGTGGTAGAAATATTGACTATATAAAAATAAATGAAAAACTAGCTAAAAGACAATGGATTTATAGACTAGATATAAATCAGAGATACAATGACTTTTATTTAAAACTTATAAAGGTATTAGATGAACTTGCACCAATAAAAACTATTACGATCTTTCCCAAATATAAAAATTGGTGGAATGACACTGTTCAAAAAGCTACGCGTGCTAGGGATATTAGTTATCAGGCATATATTTTAAATAAATCTCCTACGAATCTAGAGAAATACAAACAGACAAGAAATTTAGCGGTTAAGGTAATTTGACGAGAAAAAAGTAAATACTATGAACAACAAATTGAGAATAACAAACAAAACCCTGTTAAATTGTGGAAGATATTGAAGGAAATGACACCCAAAACAAATATTACGTTAACAGTATCAAAGAAATAGTCAACAATCTAGATTATACTAAGCCAGATTTTCCTATTGTAAGTTTTAAATTAATTAATAGGGACCTCTTAAAGTAAATTATTTTTGAAATGGCAAATTCGATGGTACTTTCTTACTTCTTAAATTTACTTTCTTAAATATCTGCAATATACAAAATGTATATACACAAAATTTTGAAGACCATTCAACGATTTACGTACGATTATCTTCTATATCTATCTATACTTATAATAAATCTGTAGAGTGGTCAATTCTGTACATGAAATATATTTCCAAAATAACTATCAGGGGGTGATTAGGGATCGATACTGATGCCAAAAATGCAATCAGTAAAATTTTTGTCTGTCTGTCTGTCTGTATAACCGCTATAGAAACAAAAACTACTCAACGGATTTTAACGAAACTTGGTACAATTATATTTCATACTCCTGTGCTGGTTATAGTATACTTTTCATCACGCTACAATCAATAGGAGCAGAGCAGTGAAGGAAAATGTTGGGAAAATGGTAGAAGTTACTCAATTTTTAACCGACTTCAAAAAAGGAGAAGGTTATCAATTCGACCATATTTTTTTTTATTTTTTTTATGGATGTTACCGAATATCTTCGGTATTTATAATCCGATTTACAAAATTCTTTTTGCATTTAAAAGAGTAGAGTGTCCCATTGGCTTGAGTGGCTGACCGCTACTAGGCTTCTGGATCCACCTCCTGGATCGGCAGGACCCTGGTGATAATAGCCTCGCAGTGGCACACCCCGGGCAACGGCAAGCTGGGAGAGGGCCTTCTGTCCCTCCCTCATCTTACGGCTAATAATTACACAAACAACCCTAAGTGAAGGTGTGAGGTACCGTGCTGATGTACTGAATGGCCAACGGGTTAAAGTTGGTCGCGAACGGTCCCCTGGGGGCACCGGGCGAAACCCCCTTGTAATTAGCCTTACCTGGTTATGCGGGGCTCTGACCAGGTGGACCATCTCTTCCCTAGCTTCTCGTGGGCCTCGTATGGATCCTCATAAAGACGTAGGTACAGTCAGGATCCTGCAGGCAAATCTCCAACATGCAAAGGCTGCATCGGCCATAGTGTGTCGGAGATTTGAGAGAGAAGGCGTGGAGTAGCCCTCCTGCAGGAGCCATGGCTATACGGAGGTAGGGTTGCAGGCTTAAAACCACACCATGGCGAGTTGATATATGACACCAAGGCTATAAAGCCCCGTGCCTGTATATTGTTTTCTAAGGCAGTTGGATGTAAGCTGATTCCGGTGCTATGCACTGGGGATTTTGTTGCAGCCATACTGTCAATATCCACGGAAGAAGGCATCAGAAGGCTAATGGTCTGCTCGGCGTACTTTCCTGGAGAGGACAAGGTATGTCCTCCAGGCCACCTAATGGACATCATTAGCTACAGCCGGAGGGAAAACCTACCGTTGATCGTGGGGGCCGACGCCAATGCTCATCACATAGCGTGGGGTAGTACGGACGTCAACCCTAGAGGTGAGTATCTATTACAATTTATACTTAGTAATAGTTTACAGATATTAAACAGAGGCAATAAGCCAACGTTTGTAACAGTTACGCGCAGGGAGGTTCTTGATATGACCCTCTGCACAAATAACATCTACGACAAGATTGAAAACTGGCATGTCTCGACGAGCCGTCTGGGTCGGATCACAGGCATGTAAGGTTCAATATTGTCACCCCTAAAATTATTGAGACCACGTTCAGAAATCCACGGAGAACGAATTGGGCGGACTATGTAAATTCCCTCAATGAAAATCTCGAGGATAGAATGGTGTCAATAAGAGATGTGTACAGTTTGGACTGGGAGGTGGACAGGGTAAGCAAGGCTATTGGGTCGGCTTATCGTGAAAACTGCCCGGAACAGACAAGAAAGTACACGAGAAACACTCCCTGGTGGAACGAACACCTACAGAAGCTTAGGGCTCAGGTGAGAAGGCTGTTTAACAAGGCCAAAATCGTTCATAACTGGGAAGAGTACAGACAAAAGTTAACGCTGTACAATAAAGAAATCCGAAAAGCCAAAAGAGACTCCTGGAGGAGGTTCTGCGAGGAAGTCCAAACGACCCCCGCATGTTCAAGAATCCACAAGGTCCTGGCTAAGGATGGTACAGCGAAAGAGGTCAGCCTCCTCAAAAAGGAGGACGGATCATACACCAAAACGTTGGAGGAAAGTTTAAGAATGCTAACATTGGCACACTTTCCTGGCTCACGGTTTATGGAAGCGGGATCGGATAGCGTAGGCCACGGTCAAAGGCCGGTAAGGCCCTCAAGGGATGACTGGAAGCTAGCTACCGAAATAACCAGACCTGCAAAAATCAGATGAGCTATCAGCACATTCCGTCCATTCAAAACACCAGGAACGGATGGAATATACCCAGCCCTACTCCAGAAAGAGCTGGATGTAATTATAACACAACTGTGTAAAATCTTTAAGGCTTGTTTGGCCTATAGATTTATACCATCTGTTTGGCAAAAGGTGGAAGTCTTATATCTCCCTAAAGTAGGGAGGATGACGGACCAAACGACCAAGTCATACAGACCAATAAGTCTATCGTCGTTTGTAGCAAAAACGCTGGAAAAACTGGTCGATAGATATATAAGGGACGAAATCTTAACGGAGAACCCATTAAGTGATCGTCAATATGCATACCAGCCGGGAAAATCCACAGACCTAGCGCTGGATGACTTGAACAGGCTATTGTCAAAGTCAATTGAGGACAAAGAAGTAGCCCTAGCGGCGTTTATTGACATTGAAGGAGCCTTCAGTAATGTGGGACCTGAGTCAGTAACAGACGCACTTTCAAGGAGGGGAGTCCCCCCACTAATATGCCAATGGCTGTATGCCAACCTAACGAATAGGATCGTAGTGTCCAAGTTAGGTGAGGCGTCCATTGAGGCAACGGTGGGAAGGGGCTGTCCGCAGGGAGGTGTACTGTCACCTCTGCTGTGGTCAGCACTTGTGGATGACCTCCTTAAAAAACTCCTCAATGAAGGCCTTCACTGCCTAGGCTTCGCAGATGATATGGCCATAATCATTCAGGGGAAATTTCTGGGTACAGTCTCAGAGCGGATGCAGTCCGCAATGAATATGGTGTACAAGTGGTGCAAGGATGAAGGCCTAACAGTCAATCCAAAAAAAGCATCAATTGTCCCATTCACTAATAAAAGAGCGTTACAAGGCTTACAACCAATAACGCTCAATAACGTGCTGCTTCCAATGGCCACAGAGGCCAAATACCTGGGTGTGGTATTTGACCAGAGGCTATCATGGAAGCAACACATTCAAAAGGTCACACATAAAGCTACAATAGCCCTTGGTAGGTGTAGACAATTGTGTGGCAAGAACTGGGGATTGAACCCCAAAATGACCCTATGGTTGTATACACAAGTCATTAGACCAATGTTAACCTATGGTTCGGTGGTGTGGTGGAGTAGAACGCAGCAGTCCGGGGTGATCAGGCAGCTGGAAAGCATTCAAAGGCAGGCATGTCTGAATGTTACAGGTGCCATGGGAACCGCTCCAACGGACGCACTACAGGTTTTACTCAACCTACCACCATTGCACATTTACATTCAGGGCGAGGCTATGGCAACTGCTCACAGACTGCTACAAGGCCAGGCCCCCATTACCTTATTAAAAGGCAAAAAGCAAGCAGAGTTATACAATAGGGTTAAGGCAGATCAAATAATGAGTATGCCTCAGGACAGGATAGTCCCCAGGTATAACTTTGTGAGAAACTTTCGAGTAGAAATACTGGAAAGGGACTCATGGAACAATGGCCCCCCAATCCAAGGGGAGTCAATTTGGTATACCGATGGCTCAAAGACTGAGAAAGGCACAGGGTCAGGTATATACAGTAGAGGACACAGGATAAAAATCCAACTAAGTCTAGGTGCGTATGCCACAGTGTTTCAGGCTGAAGTAACGGCCATACAACACTGTGCAACGGAGATCGTAAGTCAGGGTATAACGGGTAAAACCGTAGTCATATACTCGGACAGCCAAGCAGCTCTAAAGGCGATAGTCTCAGCACAAATAAGCTCACAGCTGGTGTGGGACTGCGTTGGGGCCCTGACACATGCCGCTAGTCAAAATTCTCTGACACTGGCATGGATACCAGGACACTCAGGGTTTCGGGGCAATGAGAAGGCTGATGAATTGGCCCGTGCAGGAGCTAACACTCCAATGATTGGCCCGGAACCATTCGGCGGAGTTGCTAATACATTCAGAAAGGCAGCCATTGAGAAATGGAGGCTAGAAAAGACCCAGGAGTGGTGGGAAACATCACCGGGCAAGCGACAAGCCAAACTCTTCATAAAGGGTTACTCGGCGAAGTTTACTGCAGAGCTGCTATCACAAAGGCGAAATGATGTCAGAATGATTGTCAGTCTCTTGACAGGACATTGTAGGCTCAGAAAACACATGAGTCAGCTAAACTTAGCAGATGAAGACATTTGTCGATACTGCCAAGAGGAAGAGGAAACTGCATTTCATGTCCTATGCCAATGTGAAGGCCTTGCAAGGACGCGGTATCTAGTACTGGGAGAGGAGAAACCGGCTGCTCCAAGTTATGCGGAGTGGCCACTGTCAAGGCTATTAAGTCTCATTAAGAGGGCAGAGCTGGACAAGGTGCTCTAATCCTATTCCACAGATAATGGGTGTTCACAATAGATCTGCAAAGGTCGCAGTGATATAGGCTAACAGCCAACCCAAAAATATCTATCTATCTATCTATCCCATTGGTCCCATAGAAATTTGGTCAAGGTCTGGTCATCAGTGTGAAAGATATTCCAGGAAATAAGGAGCCGACTTCAGGGAAATCGAAATCAGATGCCTAGGCTTTTTCAATTTTTTTAAAAAATAAAGATTTTATTTCTGGCTTTTAAGTGCATATTTTTGAAGGAGGTTTAATTTTTTTTTTAAGTTTTTTTTTAAGTTTCCGTCGCGTGTGCAACCTTAATGGTTAAAGCTATACAGAAATAATCTTATTTTTATAATTTGGAGGTCAACTGTGAACGGATTTTACAAAATTTTACACACAAGGGGAGTTGCGGAGGCGTGAAAAATTAAAAAAAAAATTAAAAGTTAAAATCTATAAGTCCTACAGGTTTAAAACTTTGCAAAATAGTTATTTTTATAATTTGGAGGTCAACTGTCAACGAATTTTACAAAATTTCGCGTAGTTGCGGGGGCGTGAAAAATAAAAAAAAATAAAAATAAAAATCTATGAGTCCTACAGGTTTGAAACTTCAGGGGGTGATTAGGGATCGATACTGATGCCAAAAATGCAATCAGTAAAATTTTTGTCTGTCTGTCTGTCTGTCTGTATAACCGCTATAGAAACAAAAACTACTCAACGGATTTTAACGAAACTTGGTACAATTATATTTCATACTCCTGTGCTGGTTATAGTATACTTTTCATCACGCTACAATCAATAGGAGCAGAGCAGTAAAGGAAAATGTTGGGAAAATGGTAGAAGTTACTCAATTTTTAACCGACTTCAAAAAAGGAGAAGGTTATCAATTCGACCATATTTTTTTTTTATTTTTTTTATGAATGTTACCGAATATCTTCGGTATTTATAATCCGATTTACAAAATTCTTTTTGCATTTAAAAGAGTAGAGTGTCCCATTGGTCCCATAGAAATTTGGTTAAGGTCTGGTCGTCAGTGTGAAAGATATTCCAGGAAATAAGGAGCCGACTTCAGGGAAATCGAAATCAGATGCCTAGTTGTTTTCAATTTTTTTAAAAAATAAAGATTTTATTTCTGGCTTTTAAGTGCATTTTTTTGGAGGAGGTTTAATTTTTTTTTTAAGTTTTTTTTAAGCTTTCGTCGCGTGTGCACCCTTAATGGTTAAAGCTATACAGAAATAATCTTATTTTTATAATTTGGAGGTCAACTGTGAACGGATTTTACAAAATTTTACACACAAGGGGAGTTGCGGAGGCGTGAAAAATTAAAAAAAAAATTAAAAGTTAAAATCTATAAGTCCTACAGGTTTAAAACTTTGCAAAATAGTTATTTTTATAATTTGGAGGTCAATTGTCAACGAATTTTACAAAATTTCGCGTAGTTGCGGGGGCGTGAAAAATAAAAAAAAATAAAAATAAAAATCTATGAGTCCTACAGGTTTGAAACTTTGCAAAATAGTTATTTTTATAATTTTGAGGTCAATTGTGAACGGATGTTACGAAATTCCACCCACAAGGGAGGATGCTAGGGCGTGAAAGAAAATTTAAAATTTAAAATGTATAAGTCCTACAGGTTTGAAACTTTGCACAATAGTTATTTTTCTAATTTTGAGGTCAATGTGAATGGATTTTAGAAAATTCCACCCACAAGGGGCATACGGGGGCGTGAAAAATAATCTATACATATAATAAATCTGTAGAAATGAAAATTCTCTACATTAAAGATATTTAAAAAATAATAATTTTTTTATTTGTATGTCTGTATGTTTGTGCGCGCATCACATTAAAATTACTGATCCTATTCAAATGCGGTTTTTACAGATGTACTTATTTGTATTCTTTCAACTTAATATTTGGTGTATAAAATTTTTCCTTCGACCTCTTTAACGAGGTCGGTGAAGAAATTTTTATATAACAATCAACACGCCACGCGAACGACGGACGTCGCGGGTACACCTAGTTTAAACATAAGTCACTACTACCACATATGGTTATAGCATCATAGACAATAAAAATTCTAAACAATAACATCTAACTATTCCTGCTTAATTAAATTTACAACAAAAATGCATCTATTAGGCACTAAACTGCCAATAATTAATAAAAGTCAATTGAAAGCTGAAAAGAATACAATTTCACAAAAGCAACACGTTTTATTCAAACTCAATCATCTAAGTTGCTTTGACAATCACCCTATTTACAATTCTAAATAACATTAACGTCTCTTTGAATTTCGAAGGGAGCGGCTATAAATGGAACACACCCTTCATGGGTGAAAAGCTTTAAGTCACAAGGGAAACAAATTTCTTTATTTAGTTTGTAGCTTCTTTAAATAATCCATATTCCCTAATAATAATTTATTACTACATAATTATTGTTTAGAATGTTATTTCTGCTTGGTAATACTTAACATTCTGATAAAACGACAGTTTTTTGACATAAATATAACATTTTAAACAATAGTTGTCGATCGGTACAAGAAAATATAGGTAAGGAGACGATACCAGAAAACAAGATATCTCGGAAATTCGTATCTTATGAATACAGTTTTATATTTCAGTTTCAAATGTCCACAAATTTTCATTTTTAATATTAAGTTAAATTTTTCGAAGTTTCTATTTTATACGAGGGTTATCTTTTTAAATTGACGCTTAGAAGGCGCCACCAATAGAACCTTCAGACATAAATCTAATTTTAATCTTTTGTTGACATAAATCCAGAGTTTTATTGCTATACAACAAGTCGTGTAGGCACAGTGAATTTTTCAAATAAGCAAGTCGGTCGAAAAATGGATCTAAGCCAAAAGCAATAAATTTTTACAATTTTCGGAGAGGATTATCCCAACAGCATTTTTTTAGTGAAATGGTTTCTGTGTTTGGAAATGAGAACCACGCCAGTCAACTATTTCTCGCTGTTTTTGCATATTTCAACGTGGTCGCTTCAGTCTAGGTCCATCCAAAACAGAAGTGTCATTGCAAAACATTGATGCGGTTCGTCAACTAATCAAGTATAACTCCTGTGTAATACACTTTGAGGTAGAGACATCTTTGGATCTTTTAATCACCTGAATCCAAAACATCCTATATGAAGAACTGAGTGTTACGAAGTAGGTTTTCCTGTGGATCCCTCGTTTGGTCACAGAAGATCAAAAAGCGGATCGCGTCGATTAATGACGAAACACATTGAAGTGGTTCAACAATGGTTAGTGACAATAAATCTTGAAATTACGCCTACGAACTTGAAACTAAAAACACCAACACGATGAGAAAAAACCAACAAAAGCGATTCGTTCACGAAGTGTATCGATGAAAATTTATATGTCAAAATTTGGTTATGTGGCAACAATTGCTTTAAAAGATCAAATAACGGTTACTTGCGATTGGGTTTGGGAACAATGCTTTTGTTCACACTGCGCAAAAGCTTTGAAACATCAAATTGTTACACCATCCACCGTATAGTCCCGACCTAAGTCCTAACGACTTTTTCACGTTCCCAAAGAGGAAGTGAGTGAATGTCATAAGGAGGAAGTGAGTGTATGTCATATCTGATGGTATTTGAGTTCATTATAACGTTTCGCTTCCTAACCACTTGATCATCCAATAGCTTAAGTGGTTAAAGCATGCCTGCGTATAAGGCAGTGATGGTGGGTTCGTGTCCCACTGGATGTGACATTTTTTCAATTTCTCCTTAATGTCAGTTTAAGAATTTCTTGTTTGTATAATTTCTAAATATCAAAAATTTCAAATATATCAATCTTGTTGGTACATATTTTGAAAAGCAATAAAGTACCTTAAGTCAATCTATTTTGTGTCTTTATGGCCATATGCGAAACTAAAAAGACAAGCCTCGTACATATGCTTATTTTAGAGATATCGCGTCCTTGTATTTAGCTGTATAACTACAGAAACTATGTTATTTGATTATGACAATTAGATACAAATAAAAATGATCATTTTACTCGTAAAGTATCGCATTTTTTACACATAAAAATAAATAAATTATATAATATTTTGTAAACTGTCAACAAATTTTTGTAAGTGTTTGCATTTGATTACGTGTTTTTACTGTTATTAATTTTCAATCATAGTGACAAATTTAACCGATATGTGTAGAACATACATTCTGCCTAGCCAACATGCAATCATTCAGTTTTAGTACACATGTTCCAGATTTCAAATTAACGTGGGCTTTCGACAATTTCATCGTGCACGTTCAGGAATGGACAGAAATACCAGAAATGTTTTATTCCTCCACAAAAAATCCAACGTCCTCTCTGGGACAAATAACAAACAGCAGAAAGGGAGAAATTAGATCCAACTGGTATATTTTAACGTAAAAATAAATTTTAAAACATAGTCAAAAAGAATAAAGAAAACATTTCTAATTTTAAAATACACCAATGAACATTATAATTCATTGCTTTATTTGAAATTGTTTTTATTGTCAAAACGCATCCAAATTTGTCGACATTAACACAAGAGTGCATTACTGGTTTAAAGCTAAATTTATAGTTGGCCGATTCATGGTTATTTAGTAGTAATGTTGTGGGAAAAATTCTACAATAAAATTGTATTGGAAATTTACAGAATTCTCTGTAAACATGTTTTTATTTGTTTGTACATTTTTTTTATTTCTTAAAAAGACTAGGTATATAAAAGTGTATTTATATGGTAATTCTTTGTATAGATATCGATCATTCGTAAACAAACTTCTGGAATTTTGTCGCAAATAAGGTAAAAAGGATAGACAGACCGAGCAAGATTAGAGTAGCAAATTAAAGTTGGATCTACACACCAACTCCAACGGTGACTGGTTAGGTATTCCAACAGGGCATCAGCCTAGGAGAGATGCGGTTTGAATCAAATTATACTGTTCATCTTGTCAGAGAAATTGTAGGGATTGTATCAGGTTTGTTTCGAATTGGAACTGGCGGATTCTCTTTTCATTTCCTGTATGTCGTGTTGTTCTTTTTCTTTCCTACATTCTTTCATTCTGGTCGATGTCATTTTCTAGAAAATTGTTATGTGGACAGCAAAACGTAAACGTAAACTGGCTGAATTTCAGATGATATGATTTATAAAAAATAATTTGTTTTATATGTATTCATCAACAATTAAAATAAATGCACAATAAGTTATTTGTAATATCAAAAATATAGTAATGTTTTTCACGATATCGTTTCAACAACTTACAAATATAGAAAGCTTTATATTGAAATAAGGCGTTAAAATTTTTATTGAAAATATTTAATAATTAGGTACTTCGTTTTAAATAAAAAATTATTATGCAAGAAAAATGTTAAAAATCTTAAAAAATTTGTAGAAAATGATGAAAAATGTCGAATATTAGGTATAAAGGAATCTTGAAAAACGTCAATAGTTGTAAGAAATTCTTGACAATCTTGAAAAATTGATGAACATAGTTAAAAAACTGTCAAAAATTATAAAAAAAAAATTAAACATTTTAAATACAATTTTACGAAAATCCTGAAAAAAATGTTAAAAATCAATCTAGAAAGATTGTTGTAAATCGTGAAAAAAACTTTAAAAATTGTGATAGTTAATGATCATAAAAAATTCTGAAAATTATGAAAAATATTTAAAAACACTGATGTAATGTTAAAAATGTTGATAATGTTGATAATCTTGAAAAAATTGTCGAATTCTGAACAATCTTAAAATTATAGAAAATGGTTAAAATACTGTTACCTAAAGATTATAAAAACGTGTACTTCTCAGGACGCGCGACAGAAGTGATAACTTCAACTAATCCAAGTTGAACTATTTAATATTGAAATTTTTTAACTTGAGAAAAACTTTGCCTATTACTTAAATTTTATGTACATTAATATGATAATGTGTATAAATTTAAATATTTTGAAAATTCTAAAATGTTTTTTATTACTATAACTTTCACTAATTAGGATAAAAAAAATTTTTACTATGACAGTTCGAAATTTCTAATCAGTCTCGTAGTAATTCGCAATACAGCCACTCTTTACGTGGAACGGCCTGATTATTTCAGCAGAATCGGATTTCACCTATTCTTCCATTTTTTGTTTAACATGTATTGACGTTGATATTAAGCACTAGAAATTTTGGCAAGCTTATCACAATTATCATTTTGTGATCTAAGTTTTTGATCAATTTTTTACTGAATAACACAATTCTTACCTTAATTTCCGTTAATTAGACCTACAACACAACTTTATTTCATGTTTACCACAAATAAACTCCTTTAACCAGTTTTTTTTATCACTATAACTTTTACTAATTACGATACAATTTTTTTTTACCCACGACTCATAAGTAAATTGCGTATTTTTTAACCTATAACTCTGTCAGTAAGTGTCAAATTATTGAGGAGTTGTGTTATAGTTTCATTTACTAAACTAGTAGAGTAAGTAAATAGAAACCTGTATTATTATGTTGGTTACCTACAGTTTTCATTAAATTAAACTAACATTTGACATTTATTAGACAGAACTGTCTGCGAAATCGAATATTTTTGACAACTTATGACAAAATTTAAATTTTATATTTGTTATTTTTAGTTTAATACAAAACCATTTGGTAAGTCGTGGGTAAAGCATAGTACTTCATTCGAGGAACAAATTGCATATTTAGCTCGTTTCTTTAGCCCCTTCGCTCGCCAAACACAATCGCTGTAATATGCAATTTACTCCACTCGTAAAGTAATATACTATTACTATGACAGTTCGAAATTTCTAATCAGTCGCGTAGTAATTCGCAATACAACCACCCTTTACGTGGAACGGCCTGATTGCTATTTAATATAAACTTAAAATTCTTATCCTTATTATCAATAATAACATTAATAACACACTTTATAATCAATTTTTATAAGATTTATCACAAATGAAACCTCCAAAACACGTCTTTTTTATGCTAAAATTAGGCTAATCAGACTGTCATTTCATTAGGTTTATATACGAAGATATAGAAAATAACCTAATTTTTATGATATTAAATGGATATAAATATTTAATAATTAATACAAAGTAATGAATTGTATTTAGTGACAGATTAATACCGCATAACACGGTAAATTCAAATATACTTAAAACTTACATTGGTAAAAGCATAGAGAGAGAGAGAGAGAAATGATATTATGTTTCACTGCGCCTGCGTGTAACAACGATAAACAACGCGTTATGATAAACGCTTTTTTCAACGCGTTACGCTAAAATCAGTTTACCCTCCCATAAGAAGTTATAACTTCAATAAATAAATAAATAAAGATATTTGTATTTTTATTAATATTAATATTTACCTATTTCTATTATTATTATTATGTTTCACTGAGCCCGCGTGTTACAACGCGTTATGCTAAACGCTTTTTTCAACGCGTTACGCTAAAAATCAGTTACCCTCCCATAAGAAGTTATCACTTCAAAAAAATGTTGAAAATAGTAATTGATGACAATTCTGAAAAATAGTTGGTAATTTATAAAAACGTATAACCGTAAAATACTTTTGAATATTCTGAAAAATGTTAAAACTGTTAAAAGATTATTAACAATCGTAACAAATTGTCAAAAATTAAAAAAAAAAATTAAAAAAGTGAGTAAATTAAAAAGACGACCAGGTATTAAAAAAATTTAGAAAAATCGAAAAAAAAAGAAAAAAAAAGAAAAAAGATGAAAAAGTTCACCGGGACAGTTAGTAACTGGATATGGTTGCAAATATTCTTTAAACATATTTAAAATATTTAATTTATTTTACAAAATCAAATGTCCACGCATTATATAATCGTTAAAACTCCATGTACTGCTAAAATATTTCTGCTACAAAATTGAAAATTAAATAAATCAATCCGAATTTTACTTCATATTATTTTTGTATGTTAATCGGTTGGAACAAAATTTTCCCCTTCAGTCAGTCAGTCACTCATACACACAAACAAAGCTATTTAGTGGATTGGAAAACAAACATAATTTTCCTTTTAGTATTCGCATCATCCAATTATATGATCACCATCAGGACCAGCATTTCACCGTTTCAATTCACATTCTCTTCCAGTTTACATTGACATATTATATGAATTATTCATATCCGATAATACATACCTGCACTCAAGATCATCTAAAATATGCAATATACAGGGAACATATAGGTGACCCAAATATGAATTCATTTATTATATATAAAGGGCACGTTGTATGGGAAGTAAAGGAAATTACTAAAACAATAAATGTTACTGGTGTACCTATAAAGCTATATTTGAACTACATCAAAACTATATAACTAAAAGGTTAAACAAAATAATACTATGGGAAGCATAAGGTTCGGTTTTTTGAAAATTTTGAAATTTTTGAAATTTTCTAGAAAGTATACAAACAAGAATAGATTAAATAACATTAAGGAGAAATTGAAAAAATGTTGCATCAAACAGGACTCGAACCCTCAATCTTTAGCTCTACGCGCTGACGCTATAACAACTAAGCAATCAAATCGGTTTTCGGTCGTTAAATTCAACTCATGTCACATGTGACTCTCATTAACTTTCTCTTAAGGCTTCTCAAGGGTCCAACATTACATGGTAGAGATCGTGGACATATTATCGATGACGATTTTTGTCAAAATTTTGGTACTTTTTACCCTTTTCCTCCACCTCTTTTGTATCCACCCAGCTATCTGCCATTTTGGATTTAGGCTACTTAAGTGTTTAACATTACGTGGTAGAAATGGCGGAGATATTATCAATGATGGTTTTTTGCCCACCTCCTTTGTATCCACTCAGGTGTCCGTCCGTCGGGATTTCGAATTACCGTAACGACACATTCGACTAAAAGCTTTTCATCCATATTATCCATAACAATTTCCAGTAAAAATAGGCTTTATCCCTTATAGCTACCCCCTGTATACACTAGTGCGTCCGCCTGAGTGGGAACGTAACTACCTGTATGAAATGAGCATGTCTCAAGGGAGAAATGTCATATTACCGATGACAGCGATATTTCGGCTCTAGCTCTCCTGCTAAACTGCACACTTATTTTTGACCTAAAACTGTTACTAGTGGTCAGTAGCATAAAATTTTGTTCATCTTAATTCTGATATCTATTAAACAAAAACTGTTTAGTTGTTCTCGGAATGGCTAAAGTCTTAATTAGGTGCAGAGAATATCCTTTTTAAGTAAAAGCATCATACTGTAATCTGGACAACTGTGACCCGAAAGATGACCTCGATCATACTTATTACGATTTTCTAATCAAGTAAATTTTTTTATGTGATAAAGGTTGGTTTCCCATAAGACAACTTTCTCGTTGCCAGATAAAATATTTATTAGTTGTTATTGTCTAAGTGCAGACTTTCCTCTACTGTTGACTGTTGTTCCCGCAAATTAAGTTTACGTACTTTTTACTGAAAACTAGTTAGCCTTTTTGGTTCATTCTTAGAACTTGTGCAGTAAAGACGTGTTTTGAATATTTCTAAAGATCTTGATGAAACCTTAGTAGTTATAAGAAATCTCATCTTCTTTCTGCCGTTTTATATATCTAAAACAGGTGACCGTTATCCGCATTTCCCTTCTTGGATCTTCGTCATCATTTGATCAAGCGTCCCGAAAAAAGTGATTTATAGGAACAATTTTAGGTTTTCCTTACTAGAACTTTCTCTTTAAAATTAATTGTAGAATCGACACTACTCGCTTGTGTATACGACTGTAGCGCCTGCGCACGTCTCATTTAACGATTTTATTCCACGCAAATAATTCCACGGACTTTTTCTTACGGTTTTACTATTACATTTTTTTCAGTTCGGTCGTGCAGCAAAATCCCTATCTCCTCCAAGCCTGCCGTAAGGAACTTCGTTCCAAAAAGGAATTAATTAACGAGCTATAACCTCAAGTAGTTGAGATCAAATTTATAACGTATAGAAACCTTAATTATATTAAAATAAGGTGTTTGTTTCCTTTCTACCTATATTTTTGTGGTTTGAATTTTAATTTAATTTTTAGTAATTTAGTTTCGCTAGTTAAAGAAAATAGGCCACAAAGTAACAAATTCGCTAATTAACAACTAATCTAGATAAAACTAATTTATTATTATTAAAAAAGAAACAACTTTGGTAAATCAGAACAAAATAAGCAGGAAATTGAAGAAGACGTCTGAGAGATAGAATCAGATCATATCTTCTCAAAAACCTGCCTAAGAAAACATTCCAGGTTAATATATACTAACGTGAGGAATGGCAAATTGTGAGCGCTCAACCCAAGCTTAAGGGTTACGTTAAGACTGAAAAGAACTTATAAATCATGCGGATCAACAAAGATGTGCACAAATAGTCAGGATGCTATTAGGGCTATAAAGATAACTACAGGGGTCTTTAGACAAGTACACAAATGCCAATTAGAATTTGATTTTTTGACAGAACATAACAGTATCACACTAGTCAGAAAGTAGGAAAATAAAGAGCAATAAGCTCCAATATACTGCACATAATGCACAATGGAACCTGAAAAAAGTTAAACAAATACTAAACGGTTAAGAGGAACTGGATCGTAGCAGTCATATATGCGATAGATTCAACTTAATGTTTGTGCGGTTCCAATAAATGATAAAAAAATTAGAGTAAAACTACCTACCTGATCTAAGGAGAAATAGACTTCGCATAAGCTTCAGTACATTTTGTAAAATAATTCATGGCAATAAGAGTTTGAATATAATATTATCTAAAAAATAATTTTATGCAGAAAAATAAAGTTTAATTATAAAATTGAATCAATAAAAAATCCAGTAACAGTGACAACACTGACGAAACCTTGGTTAATTTAGCAATTATTTTTTTGTTAAAAATATTAATTTATGTGAAAATCACTGGTGCAGCAACTACATTTATTGATATTGATTTTAAATTATACAAATATAAATATTAATGCACTGCTAATAAGAAATAAATGCAAGATTTAGTGAAATTATAAAGTTCGTATTCAGAAAAATCTAGCATTAAAAACGAAATCCCATAATCTTACACAGTATTAATGAGTGTACAAACAGAAAACCACTTGAATATATAGAGAAATCGAAATATAACTGATATTTAAAAGAACATGATGTGAGAATGTATTATCTGTGTATTATAAAAAAAATAATACATTATGCATGTTAATAAGAATCATTAGCAGCTAACAATAAATCTTTAAAATATAGCCAAAAAGCGATTAGTTTTATAGAGGTCTGAAATGGAGCATGTGACAGCAAAAATATCAATAAGAGCTTTTTACGGCAACTAGAATACCACCGATATTGGATAATCGTTTAACGGGTATGTTGACAATAGTAGAGGTGATAGAACAAAATTATATATAATTACATTTTTTTTTCTGCAAACAAATTTCTATTTCCACAGATTAGAGAAGAGAGGACCACAACAATAAAACTCTATGTGGAATACCACGACAGAGGTTGCGCAATGAACAAAAAGACTTATTTCCAGAATATGGCCATGGGGGTTAACTGCGAACACCGTGAGGCAAGCTACTACAAGACCCAGAGCGGTTACACAACTTAGTCCGGACATAATAGGCGACTACATAGATGCTATCATGAGTAAGATTAACAAAGCATTCAAGGCACTTAAATCGGACTTAGCTGGATACATGGAAGAGATGACCGCAAGGCTGATTCCAAGCTCCCAGTCTGGATGAAATGTGGTGTTTTAGTACGTAGTACTTAACGTTGAGTCTCACACTCCTTGCAAAAAATGCATAAAAGTTTCCCTACAAAACATACTGACTAATGAGGCAGACCAAAACAAAAGGAACAGGACTACAAAGAAGATTAATTAAGAAACAAGAAGACCTAGAATTTGCCAATGACATATGTCTCATAACGTTGAATAGACAACAAATGCAGAATAAAACAAACAGACTAAAAGACAAATCCAAAACAGTTATATTAAAAACAAACACTCAAAAAAAATAAGCAACAATAACAAAGACGTAGAATTTGCGACTGACATCTTTGTTATAACTTTTAATAAACAACAAGTGCCTAATAAAACAGACAAAGACAAAGCAAAAAAAAATTAGATTAAAAATAAACTAAAAACAAACTAATTTCATGTAACAATAACAAAGAAGAACATGAGTACTTTCAAGGCCAAGAATAGAAGACGTATACAACAAGTTCTGTTATCTGAGAAGTCTTATAATATATATATATATATATATATATATATATATATATATATATATATATATATATATATATATATATATATATACGAGGCACAGAAAAGGAAATGACGAGCAGAATAGGTCTAGCACAAAACGTTTATATTTCGTTATGAAAGGTATGGACCTTAGCAAATATAAACAGAAAAACAAACGTGCGCCGTTTTCAAACCAATATTAAATGAAATATAAAGAAGTGCAAGCCTTTATCTACGACTAATAATGAAAGTATTTTGGCCAACTAAAAAACAAGAGAAAACACAATAAAAATACGAAGATAGAGGTAGGTCACATTTTACGGAAACCCCAGACAAGCTCTGCATTACAATATACCAGGTTAAGAAGAAAAACAAACACCAGTATTTACATGAAATAGAATAATAAAAAAAAATACTTAAAAAAATTAAATTAAAATGGAACGAGACAAAAACTGTAGCAAAAAAAGAATGTGGACAAAATTAATTAACATAATTGGACGGTCATCAAATACCCTTAAAACATTGTATATAGATGAGCATAGTAGGATCACTCTCACATAAACTCGTTCCTCGGTCCACATTTCGGCCTGCATCGTTATCGCTCACCTGCAGCGATGCCAACCTAAAATTTTTGAAATCAGTATATGTTTATAATATGATATAATAACAAAACTTGAAGAACTATAACCTAATAAAAAAGTTAATAAAAATCTAAAAATGATAGATGAGGTAGCAAAATAGATTACTTTCTAAATCGGTAGATCTACCATATAATCCGTAAAGTTGTCATCGTTCTCACAAAAATGCACAAAATACGTCGGCAAACTGGAGCGAAATGTGGCACAAAGACCTTCAAAGGCGGCGCGCAAAGTGATCCTACTATTCTTGTCTATATACGATGCTGATAACACTGATGTGCTATTTGCTTCCTTTATTGTGGAGCTGTATAATAATAAAATTTTCTTTGTTAACATGCTCTCAGAGAATAATGGTTTGTTTCTTAAAATATTTGGTATATTATCTCTCCAGTACAGTAAGTTTCGGTTTTTCAACGCACACCACCATAAAAATACAATCCTTACAGAATGGTATATGAAACCAACAGATATTTAATTTTAAATCACACTACATAGCCAACAAAAAATCAGTGATAGGCAAACCGTAATTGAAAAAGCATAGAATACATGTATAGTAAAACACGATTATCTGTGTCCAAAATACTAAATAATTAATTTAAAACGAACAATAAAAGACCGAGCTTTATAAATCACTTAAACGCATAATCGTAATAGAGCAAACTGGACATATATTAACAAACAAAAACATAAAAACATCACTCATATCAATTTTTATGCAAACGAGAGAAGATATCTCTATAATCAATAATATAATCAGGATGAACCTCAACCACTATAAACGGATTTGCTGCCATGGCAGGACGAAGATTGAATCCTGTTAACAATGTAGACAAAGATAAAAAGCGCTTAAACGAAGATAAAAAGAGACGTATGGTCGTTCAACGATAAATTATTATTGAAAGAAATCATTAATCTTTATTAGGGTTATCTGAGAGGGGTAATTTTGGCTGTTGTGTGACGACATGATGACTGAATTTACTTGAATATAATATGAAAATACTCTTATAAAATGCTTGAAAAGTTGTCAGTAATAAATTATGATAAAAATAAATTAGTTACTCAAAGAAAAAATATAACAGTTTTGATAATAGATATTATAAAGTCTGTTTACAGCTTAGACTCATAAATAAGAACCGATTTTCAAACAGTTCACAATTGGTCATTAAGATTATTCATACACAAGAGAGATAAAATAATTATAGGCACACCGATTATTTCTTTTTTGTATTTTAAGATAAAATAATTTCGAGAACCATTAAAAATATTCAAAAGAAAGTTGTACAGGTACCTACATCTTTAAAAACTCAGCACTTTGAGATCGTTCATTTATAGTATAGGTGGCCAAAATTAAATCGTTTAACATTGTTTTTTTTACATAATTTTTCAAAACAAGAAAAAATATACTACACGATCACCTATGTAACAAGGAATCACGAGATAATATTTAATGTTTACCATTCTTTTGACCATCTGAACAAAGATATTTCTCGTTTAGTTTTATGGAAAGTATTGGGGCTCTATAATATGGTATTAAAGAATATTAAGTATATGTTTAACAATTTGTTATTGGATTTTTATAAATTGATATTTTATAACTTGTTCCATGTTTTTAATTTAGTGATTTATCAAGTTTGCTAGTTCTAAAAAAGTGCTTGAAAACAAAGATTAAACGGAAGACGTTCTGTTGGTTATTTAGAACGATAACCGTTTTCAAAAAAACAAAAACAGTTTACACTTGTAAGTGTAAAGACCGATCATGTCACGAAATGTGAAACACTGCAAAAACTAACATATAAAAAAACAAAATTAGTAAGGTAATGATTCTCTGATCTAATGAAAAACGGTATGTAACTAAAAAAATAATACATACAAAGGAATATAAAGACAAAAAATGAAAAAAGAATTATAATCTATGGCGTTACAAATTTTAAATAATGTACAATAAAAGAACACAAACCACGCTATGACGTTGTTAACTAAGCTGTTGATATCGTTGAAAAAGAAAAATAAGGTGAATTTTATGACACATAAAGGAAGTAAAAAAGCACAAATTTTAAAGAGCTTAACACGTTGGCTGCGATACATATCCTCGAGGATATGTATTCAGTTCTGTTGATATGCGGGGTATTAATTTGGCGGGAACTTTTCATATGCGGAGTCCGAATGAATCACTTCCACTGTCAATATTTCTATGCTAAAAATAGCTTTGGAATCAGCAAAAGCTGCTTAATCTGTAACAGAGTTAAAATGATACATATCCTCGACGATATGTAACGCATATGAATTATAATTCATAGTTCATATGCGGTACATACCCTCAAGGATATGTACTGATTTTAGCACGTCGCATGTTAGCACATTGCGCAGTTGTAAAACATGCGGATGGGTGGGGTCTATAGAGATTCCTGTTTCCTGTTGCCAGTCGCCAGCCCGCCAGTACTGTTTTGCTATCGAAAGTCGCCGGCATGTCTAAACGCACCAGGAAAATCTTAGAAAAAGCACGTCAGTTGCTACGTGATGAAAGTAATTGTGCAAATATCACCTCATCTGATGTTGTGCCTGAACCAGAAACGCCTATGGAAGGAACTTCTTCTAACCTTGCTGCAAAAGTGGGAAATTCTAGAAATTTTAAGCGTAAAAGGAGCCCTTCTGCAGATGATTCAGATTTTTCAGATCCTTTCGACAGTGATGACTCGGTCAAAGATAAAACATATCAAATGTCATCGAATGAGGAAGATTCGGAGGAGGAGGAATCTGAGGTTGATTTACCCAGTGGTATTCAAACAGAAGATAATAGTGACAGTGAAGTGGAAGAAACTGAAGAAACTGATGGTTTAATAGATACAAATATTGATGCAACATGGCATGATATGACAAGTAACCCTACAGATATGCCATTTGAGTTATTTAGTAAAAGATGCACACTTGATCCTAATATAAGTAACACATCAGTAAAACGTCCCCTGGACGTTTTTAAGTTTTTTGTAAATGATGAATTGCTCGAGTTGATTGTCACTCAAACAAACATATTCGCTGGTCAACAGCTCAGCAAACTTCAATCAAGTAGGTCAAGGATGAAGTCGTGGACTGACACCAATAAAGTAGAAATATGCAAGTTCTTAGGTGTCACATTAGCGATGGGTTTAACAACAGTTCCTACCATAAATCTTTACTGGTCAAAGGATCCTCTATACCACAACAAATACATATCCTCTGTAATGACAAGAGACCGATATTTGCTAATCCTAAGCTGTATACACTACGCTAATAACGAAACTGCAGATCTCACCAACAGACTTTACAAAATTGAACCACTACTATCCATTTTACTGAATAACTTTCAGACTGTTTTGTGTCCTGGCAGGGTTTTGGTAATCGATGAATCAATGGTTCCTTTCAGAGGGAGACTTCACTTTCGGCAGTACATACCGAATAAATCGCATAAATATGGTGTAAAGCTTTATAAGCTGTGTACTTCGAATGGTTAAACTTTCAATGTAAAAGTATATGCAGGGAAGGGAGATACGAATCCTGAACTCGGTCATTCACAGTCAGTTGTTTTGAAATTACTTGAACCTATCGAAGAAAGAAAAGGAAGAATATTATTCGCCGACAATTTTTATTCCAGTATACCTTTATGTAAACAGTTGTATAGGGAACAATTACTCTACTGTGGTACATAACGTTCAAATCGAAAAGGAATACCGAAAGACTTCTCAAGAAAAATGAAGAAAGGAGAGATTCTAGGGAAGGAAAGAGATAACATAAAAATCATCAAATGGATTGACAAAAGACCTGTTTTGATGATATCCACTCATCCAAAACATACAAGTACTGTAGTCCCTACAGGTAGGTACTTATTTACTTTAGATCTTTGTACTCACTCATTTACCAAAATGTATTATTCCAGGAAAGCATAACAAAAAAGGTGAAGTGAAAAAACCACAAGCAGTGATAGACTACAATAACGCAAAAAAAGGAGTGGATTTCAGCGACCAAATGTCCGCTTACCATACCGTTATAAAAAAAAGCTTCAAGTGGTATAGGTAAGATCATTACATTTTAGCCATCGCTTTTAAATTTCATACGTCTCTTTTCTTTTAGGAAAGTTTCATTTGAGCTGTTACTTGGAACCACCGTGGTCAATGCATGGATTGTGTATAATATGTTATCGGATAAAAAAGTGGGTATAACTGACTTTAAAAGACAACTGTCAAGTGATTTAGTAGAATTTTCCGAAAATACTGAGAGTGGTCCATCTAACAATAAAAAAAAAAAGAATGCACACTTTTATAAAACCAGAGGGGCCTGGTGTAAAGAAAAGACGACCTTGCAAAGGATGCTATAATAAGTTGAGGAAAACATTACCTAGCCGGGAAGCCGACAGGAAAGTTCGTCGCATAATCAGTTTTTGTGACGATTGTCCGAAAAAACCTGGCTACTGCCTTTCGTGCTTTAATGAACATATAATGCATTTGTAATAAACATTAAATAAAAAAATATTTGAAACACCTAGCAGTAGTTTTTTTACAGTATAGGTATTATTATAAGTCTTATAATTGTTCAAACTAGTCTCATCTATTTTCTCATTCATATGCGGTTCTAGTCCTCGAAGATATGTACGGCTTCAATGGTACATGAAATGACCATAAAACTAACAGATTTCTATTCCCAAAGCTTCTATAGTTTAGTCTACAAACCGACAGATGGAGGTCAGTTCCACTCTTCCTACATATCCTCGAGGATATGTATCGCACACTTGGAAAGTTTTATTACATATCCTCGGCGATATGTATCGCAGTGGTGGAGAGACAACGAATTCTGCTTCCGCAGCCAACGTGTTAATAGTATAAACATACAAATGGTGGAAAAGAATAAGTAGGTACCTTGAGGTGTTATTAGACTCAAAGCTTAGGTACCTAAAAACTTTATCTTAAATCCATAATCAAAAAGGCCGTTAGAGGTGGATCAACGACGTAAGGTTTAGACTTAATATGCTATAATGGATCTAGTGGTTAAAACAACAGTCACCTATATTAGGTACCTTGGTCAAAACTTAAAAAAAAAACATTAATAATGTAGACAACACTCACACATTTGCATACCTTGGCAACTGGAACTATGAAAGACACTTTAACAGCAGCAACAAAAGTTCTGTTAGGTATTTTTCCTTTATACATTATTTTAAAAGATAAGACAAGGATAGAATTGGGTAGGCTCCCAGATAATCTAAGAAATATTTCGAGTAAATAAGGACACAACAAAATAAAGTGGGAAATGTGCAAAGACATCTTGCATAAAATTAACCATATGGTTACCAAAAACCTGTCTAGGTAAATATACATTAACGAAAGAATTAGCAAGCTTAAAATAATTATATTAAAAAAAATGGTTAAAGAGTCTGTCGCAACACCCCTTACCTGAGCCCAGTAGGGTGCTAATAAAAGAGCAATAAAAGAGACCTTTTCGCCTACCCTCACCGCATGTGGTTGTATGAATTCACGATTTTACAATCTATTGTTTATATTTAACAAATATAGGTGTTTAATTTTTTATAAATAAAAATAAATAAATATCAGAAACGTAAAGATATTTTTTTTCTGATTTCAACCATATATAATACTTACGGAAAATTTTGTAGTTTACAGTTATGTCAGCAAAATATTCTAAATTACACTGAGAAACAAACAAGAAATAATCTCATAATGTGGTACAAAAATACCCAATGATTATTAAATTTAAATCCAAAACAGCAAGGGATAATCTCATAATGAGGTGTTGAAAATAGATAAACTTTAACAATTCCAATAACAATCAGATTGAAAGAGATTTACACTAATTAAAATGCTATTGCATTACAAAACATCCTAATGTTTTTTTTAATATCAATTTGTATTGTTGGGTAATAACAGAAAATATATAAAATGTTAGCCATTATTCACAAACAATTATTTGTGTCTTGTTTTACGTACGGTATACATCATCCTATTGATTGTTCGGTAGTGATAAAAGATATATGTGTTTGTGTATGATGGAATTCCTCCGCAGTTCTACAGCTTTTAAGAATCACATAAAGGAAGTGGGTTTGGTAAATTTTTTGATAGTACATGGATTTGTTTCACGTTCCAGGACATGTGTGTGTGGGAATAGAATCGGTGATGGGTATATTTATGACTATTAATAGTAGGTATTAATATTAATTGACAAGTCCTGTTAGATACAGGCACTAAAGGTATTTTATGTTATATTGGGTGTTGTTTGTTTCTCAGTGTAATTTAGAATATTTTGGTGTCATATCTGTAAACTAGAAAATTTTCCGTAAGTATTATATATGGTTGAAATCAGAAAAAATATATCTTTACGTTTCTGATATTTATTTATTTTAATTTATAAAAAATTAAACACATATATTTGTTAAATATAAACAATAGATTGTAAAATCATGAATTCATACAACCACATGCGGTGAGGGTAGGCGAAAAGGTCTCTTTTATTGCTCTTTTATTAGCACCCTACTGGGCTCAGGTAAGGGGTGTTGCGACAGACTCTTTAACCAAAAAAATATATTCGTTAAACAATATTTTTAACTGAATGAGCCAGTTAAATATCCAAAAATTGAACCTTTGAAAAAAAAAGCGCAACCTAACCTTAAACTATGGCATTCATAAGCTCAAAATGTAAAAATTTGTGCGACTTTTACAGCCAATAATAACGACCATCTATACGATGGACGATAGATTCCGACTAAAACTTATAGACCAGTAAGTAACAAGTAGCATGTGTAAGTTAATGGAAAATTGATGGTAAGACAATTAACTATCTTTCTCTCACATTCTAAAGCAATACCAGATACGCAGCCTTATTTTCTATAAAAAAAGTCTACTGTAACAAACCCGCTAACCACGACCAACAGATGTCATCTACTTAGATTTTGAAAAAGATTTTGTCAGAGTCCAATTTAACAAATTGCTGTTTAAATAACAGTACTATGGAATAAAAGAAGACATAAGCATATGAATCAGTAACTTCATAAAACACAGAGATTACATGGTTACGGTCAACGGAGTCTACTCATCATATCAGTTCTTAGTGGGGAAGCCCAGGGGTCAGTGTTGGGGCCACTTTTATCTTAAGTATACGCTTCTAATCTGAGAGCAATACAAATACCAAAATAAAATACTTTGCTGTTGACACCAAATTTTTCTGTGATCTACTCCAACAATATAAAGATATGCAAGAAGATCTAAAATCCTGGTGTGAAATGTGAAAAATGACACTAAATGCAAATAAATTTACTGTTTAAGGACTTGGACCTAATAATCCAAATAAAACGTAAGTTCTAAACGGCCTAGAGCTACAGCGCACTGTTTCGCAAAAAGATTTAAGAGTGAAAATTTCAGGGTATTTTAAATGAAAGAGCCACATCACTGCCATCGTGAAAAAGCGAACTCTTTAGTCTACTTGACATCAATGAACTTTAAGGCTCCATCACCTAAAATATTGCCACAGCTATATGAGATCTACATACGACCAAAAATTTAATATGCACATTCGGTCTGGAACTCCTACTATAAGAATGATATCGACTTGCTAGAAAAAGTTTAGAGAAGAGTGACAAAATTGCCACTTAAATTGAAAAAAGACTCATATAAGGACAGGCTAAGAAAGTTAAGACTGACCGAAACAAAGAAGACTTAGAGAAACATATAAAATCATAAACAACATTTATGCACACAGTCTTCAATTGTTCACTTTTAGCCACAATCATTTAACAGGGCATTCAAAATAGCTTTATAAGGAAATGTCAAATAAGCTAGTAAGGAAGAGCTTTCTGTTAAATCGAATAGTGTACATATGGAACTCCCTGAGTAAAAATGTTCTTCTAGACATAAAAGTTTAAAACACCTTTAAATAATAACATCGATTGTGAAAAGACTGAAAACTGTGATATAGCTACAACTGTGATACTTTCCTTTTTTCTCTTTCTTATTTTAGTATAAAGTGTAAGAGCACAAAATTTAAGCATTGGACTCATCAGCAGAGCCGCTTTCCAATGTCTACAATAATAAAGGTCATTATCAAAAACTGTCAAGAATCGAATTGAAGAAAACACGAATTATTGTTGTAACACCTTTAGCGGTTAGGTTCCAGAAGAGATCTCTAACGACATAGAATTCATGAGCGCTACAAGTATAACTTTTATTACAAGTAGGACACTAAGGAAAATTGTAGCTACCTTACATCCTGTTCTGTAATAACTTTTAAAAGGACCTATTTAAAAAAGTATTAAAATCAATTTATAATTAAATTAATGAACCTCCAACCCAAATGCACTTTGGCAACAGATACAGTAAATAAAGAGACCTTTTTGCTAGTGTTTATCACACCCCGCATAGCCCCTGTTCCTTACACACTAAACAATAAATAAAAATCACCAGAGTGACCTAAAACGTAGAGGAGGTACGTAAATTAAGGTTTTTTTAGTGCTATACTCGAGCCGTTCAAAAGATGAAATTCAAGGACGCGTGATCAGTGACTGTCCGGCGTAATCGTACGATGCCACGCCTTCTAAACTGAAATAACGAAGGACAGTTTACACTGTACTTATATCAGAGATAATATAAACTGTAAGCATCGAGGGTGGGTACTTTTTTGTTGAGTGGTGTAAATCGGACTTGTGACATTGGGTGGGGAGAGTAATATTCAAAGTGTGCGTGCCGTGCCGTTCACGTGATCATTCCATCTTTGGACGGCTCTACTATAGTAAAATCGAATTGGTTTGTGTCACACCTCAAGTAGACGACGTGATCAGGTGCTCAAATATAATTTTACAAATTGTTTATCTGTAAATTGTATTGTACAATTATTTTTAAAGAACAACTAACACTGCTTAACAGAGAATAGGTTACCTACTCTTAAAAGTGCATCAATTGACCTTATTTTTCTTTATCAACGAGATCAACAGCTTACGACGTTATATTAAGACCTTTATAAGTTAAGGTCCCTTTCGTGACTTTATGCCGATGCCGAGTCTGTCGCATTTGATCCCTGGATGTAGTATTAAATGAATTATTAAATAGTCTATTACAACAGTGTATAGGATAATTAGTTTTCCGTACACCACTAAGTATGCAATGATGTATTTGATGTTATTTAATTCGCACATTTGCAACTTAAAACTATTAAAACAGTCACTGATTACAAACAACATAACAGTAGAACTTTGTTAATTCCCATTTTTTGTTCAAGTAATAATTTGTAATTAATTATTTTATATACAAAATGCGTAGCTTAAATTAAATATAATACAACTATTATGGATATTATTAAAATTTGTTAGAGGTAATAAATTACACGTTTTAAATGATTTTACTTAAACATGTCTTAACTAAAATTATTTGTTCTACAAAAATGTACAAACAACGAATGAAATTTATTCAAAGTTAATAGCACACTAAGCTAATTAATATATAATTTTTATATTGATTTCTGAAATGAAATTTAAGTTTGTGTTAATGACACTAGAAACCATTTATCTCCAACTACGACAAAAAAAGAAAGAGAATAGAAATGTAAATAGATACCCCAAACCAAAAGTTCATGAAAATAAACGAATGAATATTCGTGTTATTTAACTTCATACATATGGATCGGTTAAAAAGGCATCTTCTTTTATTTTCATTGAAAGAAGCGAGTTATTTTCATTTGGTTCAAGTACCCACTATTTCTCCAAAAGCGCTTTCGTAATTACTTGTTTAATGGAAATTACAAGGGTGAAACTAATTTAGGTTGCAATTTCTATGTAAATTACCGGTTGCTACTTTTTCGAATGCCATATTTTTCTTAGTAAAAAGAAGTCCTGTTGGAAACTCGATTGCATGTTCTAGCTTGAACTGATGAAGAGCTGCTAAACATGGACAGGGATAATAAACATAATCGCTTTATGTAGCGTTCGTTTCTAAGATTATATTTAAAGTGTGAATAATGCAAACTTGGCTACTTCAAGAATTTAGATTATCTGATTTTGTTTATTACATTCTTAGAATTTTGTACCATGAAAAAAGTTAACTGATCCATAAAAATTTGTGCTTTAACAAATAACTCTAGGATGTTAATATTTAAATTACAGTTTAATAATGCTGCTATTAAAATAAAATGTGATATGAAGTTGTTTATCCAAAATAAGTGTTAAACTATCTTAAAGTTCTATATTTAAATATTCTGTATTATGTTCATTATGGCAACAATTGTTTATTTTCTTCTATTAATTGGGGAACTTTTTCTAATTTAATAAAAAAATAATAATATGTTTTGTATAGTTTATTTATCTTGATGAGTATGTCAAATTTGTTAAGGGCCATCTTTTAAATCTGAAAATGCAAAAAAATATATTTTTAGTTACTCTAAGCTTTTAAGCTTTCGACAAACAGATCTTTTGTCGTTTTTAGAGATAAAAAATTAAATAAAAAAAAGTGTGTGTGTCAGGTCCGACGCGCGATTGGAGAGACTGTTACTTATCGCCAACTATCGCTTAATTATTGGTGCAAAGTTATAAAAATCAATCTTGGAGGTTATCAATGGTTAATGGGTTGTCTCTATCATTCACCATCCAATTCCGATGCTGTATTTTTGGACAATTTGGAAAATATATGCGATCTTATTTTTGCCTATGATCAGCGCTGTTTATTGATTGGCGATTTTAATTTTGATTATATAAATGAGTCTTTTTACACTCGTAAAATTAAAGCAATGTTTTTGCAATATGGAATCGACCAATTAATAACTGAGCCTACACGGATAACTAATAATAGTGCAACTTTGATAGACTTTGTATTGGTTAATAATAATTTAGTTAATGCTACAGTTCATCATACTCCTAAGATTAGTGATCACTGCATAATATCTGTTAATCTCAGTAACAATGACAAAGACATAAGTGTTACCACAAAAATGTATAGAAACTTTAGTGAATCTAACTTAGACAAAATTAAACTCGATTTATTATCTTGTAATTGGAACTTGAATTCTGTTGATGTAAATATTATATACGAAGAAATTTACAAGAACTGCCAAACGGTAATTAATACTGTAGCACCTTTACAAGATTGTCAGTATAAAAGTAATGTGCCATGGTTTGATAATGACATTCATTATAAAATAAAGGATAGGGACAAAATGTATAAATCATTTCAGGCCGCTACTGGTGCTGATAGAAACGATAAATGGGAAGCATTTAAAAAACTAAGGAATGAGGTCGTAAATTTACTAAAAATAAAAACAGAACAATATTATTTTAATAAAATTGATAGATATAAAAATAATTCTCGATTAATGTGGAAGACTCTAAAAAAGTTAATTAATAGTAACTGTCAATATTTTCCAAATTTTATTGAATTTAATTTAAATAATGAACGCCAAATTGAGCATAATATTAATGAAATTGCAATTAAATTTAATAACTTCTTTATAAATAGCATAACCCAAATAATTGATAGCATCCCAACTGAAATAACAGGAAATTTCTGTAACTATAATCTATATCCAAGTTTTTCAAACTTTCGGTTGTTATCTTTGAGTGAGTTAGGGGTCATTGTAAGGTCGTTAGACAATAAGTGCAGTATTTATGAAATTCTTAATGCCAAAATATTGAAAGAGATATTTAAAACTTGTGGTCATGTTATCTTAAATCTAATTAATACTTCTCTGCAAACTGCGACAGTTCCAGATGCATTAAAAGTAAGTACAATAGTTCCTATTCCTAAAGTCAATAATACAATATACGCTTCTGATTTTCGACCTATAAATACTTTACCACCTATCGAAAAAGTGCTTGAATTAGTTGTGTATGAACAAACTCTGGAACATATTGAAAACAATTATATTTTATTTAGCAAACAATCTGGATTTCGTAAAAAATACTCTTGTGAAGCAGCGTTGCAATTTTCTCTGTGTAAGTTTAAAACAGAGGTAGACAATGGTAATTATGTAGTTGCAGTTTTTCTAGACTTAAAGAGAGCTTTTGAGACAATTGATCGTAATATACTCTTGAAAAAACTTACTGGATATGGCATTAATGGTTGCGTTTTGAACTGGTTTATTAATTATTTATTTGGGAGAAAACAAAGGGTAAAAATTAATAATAATATATCTAATGAAAATGGGATTAATATTGGTGTACCTCAAGGCAGCGTTCTAGGACCACTTTTATTTATTTTGTATATAAATGATTTAAACCTCTTTGTGGATTGTGATTTTGTTGATCTGTTTGCAGATGACTCTCGGGTCGCCTGCTTTGGTAATAACTAGAAAACTGTGGTACAAAGAATGAATAGGGCTTTAAATTCCGTAAATAATTATTTAATGTATAATAAACTTAAACTTAACGTGTTAAAAACAAAAGCTATGATAATAACTACAAAATAAAAATATAGTAATATAGATTTGAATGAAATTAATATTACAATTAATGATGAGAAAATTGAAATTGTAACGTCAATTAAATACCTTGGCTTTCAACTTGATAACTTCTTACTATTTGGTGATCACTTTAATTATGTTTTAAAAAAGATCTCAAAAAAACTTTATTATTTTGCAAGAATATCAAAACACTTATCAGCTGAAACAAAAATCACAGTTTATCGATCAATTATTCAACCACATTTCGATTATTGTTCATCAGTTATGTATCTTTTTAATCTAAATCAGATTAGTCAGTTACAAAAACTCCAAAATCGTGGTATGAGGATAATATTAAAATGTAGTAAATATAATTCTATAAATAATATGCTTAAATCGCTACAATGGCTTTCAGTGTATCAGAGATTATACTATTTGACAATGGTATTTGTGTATAAAATATTAAATAATTTAGCACCACCTTACTTTCAAGACTACATTCATTTTAACAATACCATTCATAATTACTCTACCAGATATAACAATAACTTACATATAGCCAGAACAAATAAACGAATGTCCATGAATTCCTTATTTTTTAAATGCTTTGACCATTATAATAAATTACCAATTTGTGTTAAATCTAGTTCGACAGTAAGGGTTTTTGAAAAGAAAATAATTGAACATATTAATGACAATGTATAATGAACAGTACCCATTTTTTTCTACTTGTGGATATTTTTTGTTGTCGTTTCTAATGCAAATTTTTAAATTGTAAATTGTATTTTTTTTATAGGTTTAAATTATAAGAATGTTTTTTTTTTGTATATTTTAACATACTACTTTTTAAGTGTTGTTTTTTACATATTTAAAAAAAAATGTTTGTATATTAGGTGTTCCTATTTCAATAAAGAAATTTCATTTCATTTCATTTCACTATTACCATAACACTGTCTTTCCCCGTACAAAGCAGTCCCTTATATACCGAATTAATTCCTTTCTCGAAACATCTACAAAGATCCCACAAAACAATCCTTCTAGAACGGAAGAGTCTCGAAGCTCGAGATAAATTCATCAGTTATGCGAAAATTTGAAGATTCTCCGTACGGTGACTTACTTGCCGACTGATGGGTCTAACCAATTAACCTGAAACGTCTAACTAATGAAACCAAACAACCAAATATAATTTGTTTTTAAACATACATCACTAGTGATGAAAGTTACCGTTATAAGAATTTCTCTTACTGGTGACGAAAATTACATTTTCATTGAAAGTATTTTATTACAAAATAACGTCTTTTTCTTCCAGTGGTAGAAAAATAGTTTTTTTGAAGCTATTTAAACAATGAAAACATCAGTGCCTACAATATATTTTTCCAGTAGAACTGCTTTATATTCATGTACTGTTTCTTTTAATATTCATCATTAATCGCTCAATTCGCCAAGTGTGAACCGGGCGAACATTGTTTAATAGACCATGCGTCGAATCGAATTTCCTCTCCCATATATCTTTTGCAACATGCAAACTTTCCCTTGCCGGTTAAAATAACAAAATATGCGAGAATACTACGTTGGCAAACATTTTACCACCGCTTTCAAACCCTTTCTGTCCTTTTCTCTCTCTCTCATCGAACCTCAACCATATTGTATATTTATTTTATTCGTTGGAAGTGCCAAATTATTATACAACTCAAAACTGGACTGTTATTTTTTTTAGATGTTAAACTCTCGGTTAAACTAGTGAACATTAAATTTCTAGATTTTTTTAAAGAATTCTATTTTTTTTTATTTCAAAATAATTACATTTACGATTATATCAGTTTTCGTGTACTTTCTCTTTTTAGTCCAGTCATTGAAGAAAAAATGTGGTAAAAAATCTCAATTTTTCCCGACCGCATGAATTTTTCTAAAAATTTACATGCTATGTCATCTAATTCCAAACTTCAAAACTTGGTTGGTTTAGGTATAGGAGGTTAAAAACTATCATTGTAATAGTATATTACTTTACGAGTGGAGTAAATTGCATATTACAGCGAGTGTGTTTGGCCCATGAGCGAGCTTGCGAGCGAAGGGGCTAAAGAAACGAGCTAAATATGCAATTTGTTCCTCGATTGAAGTACTATGCTTTACCCACGACTTACCAAATGGTTTTGTATAAAACTAAAAATAACAAATATAAAATTTAAATTTTGGCATAAGTTGTCAAAGTATTCGATTTCGCAGACACTTCTGTCTGAGAAATGTCAAATGTTAGTTTAATTTTAAAATAACAGTAGGTAACCAACATAATAATACAGGTTTCTATTTACTTACTTCACTAGTTTAGTAAATGAAACTATAACACAACTCCTCAATAATTTGACACTTACTGACAGAGTTATAGGTTAAAAAATACGCAATTTACTTATGAGTCGTGGGTAAATAAAATTAAAAGTCTAGATTTTCGTTAAAGGTTTAATTTTGTTTTTTAATATAGTTTATGTAGTTTTATTCTTTTTCTACCCTTAAAATCTACTTGCTTATTTACGAAAATATAGGAGTTTAGAAAGAGTTTTTGGTGCGTACATAATATTTTGTATCCCATTTATTATGGATTTTACAATAAATTACTTATTAATAAGTTGCAACCCTCAAACATCACCACTAGTAATAAAATAAAAAATATATATATATTATTGAAAGCTAGAGATGTTTTAATGGGGTAGACATGACAAAATGTTAAACATTTATACAAGACCTACAATTTGTTCGAAACTCATTCCTTATGGGAAAACTGCATAATATATGTGTATGTGGGAAACAGATTTCCGATTCCAGTCTATATAATAAAACAGATTTTTGTCAAATTTTTATGTTTTTATATTAAGTATTTTTGATGTGTATTATTACTTAAATCCATTTACAAATGCTTGATGGATTCTCCTAAAATTTTACTGAAAAATGCAATTGGTTTTTTGAATTTAACTGTTTTAATTATTATGTTATTAATTTGATTAAAAAAACCATTTAATATGAAAATTGTGTAACAAAAAAATATAAGACAAGACACGAAATAGTATATTGTAATACAAGTGTTACAATGACAGGTTTCGTAGTACGAGTGAAGTTTGTGGAACGAACCGCGAAGCGGTGAGTTTCGCAAAGAACGAGTACTACAAACCGTCATTGTAATTCGAGTTTTACATACTATTTTTTATAATGAACTTTTAAAAGTATAAAAAAATAAATAAAATGAGAGTTTTTCGAAATATTTATTTATGTTGGCAATCTTGACACTTTTGACACTTGTCAGTTTTAATGATTTTAAATTTGAATGTTTGTCAAATTTGTATAAAATATTTCAAATTTAGTAATAACGCTGATAATGTAGTTAATAATTTACTAGAACATACTTCTTGATTTACTACCTGAACTCTTTCGTTGACAATCAGTGCAGTGCAACCAATTGTGTAAAACAAAAAGTTACCAAAAACAGTGTTACAATGAATCTATTTCGATACTGTTTTTAGTGTTGAAATAGAAACTTTGTGAACGTGAATTATAAAAAAGTTTTTTTCCATTGTTTATTTGACAAAATCTCTCTCACTTTCCCATTAACGTCAAGGAATACGTGCTTAAAGAGAAAATGAGCAATTGTCACCAGTGACATAAGTTGAATTTAACGACCAAGTAAGCTAAATAATAATTGTCACATGTGACATAAGTTGAATTTAACGACCAAGAAAGCTAAATAATAATTGTCACATGTGACATAAGTTGAATTTAACGACCAAGAAAGCTAAATATTTTTCTAGCTTAGCGGTTAGAGACGTACCGTAAATGTTGCGGGTTCGAGTCCTTCTGGATGCGACATTTTTTCAATTTCTCCTTAATGTCGTTTAATTTATTTTTGTTTGTATACTTTCTAAAATTTTAACAATTCAATGAGAGATATCTCAATGATAACCGTTTACTAATTGGTGAAATTATAAAGCGAATTACAAAATCGCAAAAAATAGATTGTATTGATATATTTAAACCGTAGTATAAATCTCCTTAGTTATACTTAAAAAATGTTGCTTTTAAAGCAAATTACAACGTATTACTTGAACTGCACGTTTACCATTGTAAACACAACCCTAAGTATATAATAAAACCTGTTCTTTTATTTTAAAATTCGCTGGAGATTTACGTCTGAACAATACACATAAATTTTAATTTTAGAGATTTGTTCGCGATACATTTCTGAGCC
Organism: Altica lythri; assembly: GCA_964028335.1. Classification (NCBI taxonomy): domain Eukaryota; kingdom Metazoa; phylum Arthropoda; class Insecta; order Coleoptera; family Chrysomelidae; genus Altica; species Altica lythri. The sequence goes on from OZ034800.1 coordinate 65,604,709, forward strand.
CGTTCCATTTGCTCAATGCCGTACTATATAAAATAAAATAAGGCATTTAATATATAAAATTGTCAACGAAGAAATTTATTGTAATCGTTTTTATAAAAATATATAAATAAGTAAGTCGTTTTATCACTATGGATGAGACATGGATCCACCAGCATGATCCTAATATAAGCTGAAACAATAATATTTACATAATAATATTTACAGTGGACTGAAGCTGGTTCGTCAGCTACAAAACAGGTGAAGTCAGAACGATCGGCTAAAAAGTTTTATGACATTAGTTTTTTGGAATGCAAACGAGGTTTTCATGATTAATTTTCTTGAAAAAAATAAAATAATTAAATCTGGATATTCTTTTGGACTACTTGGTTAAAAAAATCGTGAAAGACCCCGTTTACAGAAGAAACCAATCATTTTTCATCAAAACAATAAACGTGTTCACACAGGTTTGTTGACAATGGCTAAATTAAACGAATTAAAGAACGAATTGCTTGAATAGCCACTATATTTACCATACTTGGATCCCCCGAGAATTAAGTAAGTGATAAAGTGGATTCCATATGATGAAATCGTACTCTACCTGAGATCTTATGCAAAATTAAGACCTTTTAAAGCCTGTGTACTAGCAAATGATCGGCAACTTCTTACTATAAAGGCATATATTCTGTATGCTTTAGACACTTTTAATATTAATGTCTATAAAAACACTGAGTCACGTACAGAAGTAATACGACTAAAAATAATATCATCAATTTAATAATTACATACACAAAACTGGATCTGATTTTTTCGAGTATGAAAATATTTTACATTTAGATATATTCAACAGTAATTTTTTAGGATTACACCAATTCTGAATACCGTCCAACTTCCTTTGCAATGCTCAACAGGTAACTTAATTTAACGAAAGATTTTCAGATTGTCTGCAAAAAAAATCTATCCCATGAAATTGTATTGCTGAGATCGCTAAAAAAAAGAAATATTAATGGGCCCAAATTAGAACCTTGAGGAACGCTCGAACTTGCACTATACTCGTAAGATGTAAATCCGTTCTAAAAAACATAGGTACTGTTGTCAATTGCAGTAAATTTTTTAATGTTTTGTTTTAAGGTTCAACATGGACAAACTCAACAAAAAAATTTGAAATACCCCCAAACATGAGATATATATCATTTTATTTATTAACATGATTCGTTTGGTTACAAATTTTAGAAATATGTTCTAACGTCATTCAAAACATGCAAAGTTCTTCGCAATCATTATTATTCATGTAGATCCATTTTCAAAATGGTCAAATAATATAATCATAAATCCGATGTTATGCATCAGCTCACCGTATCAATCTGATTCTATATAGTTTATAAAGCGTTGGTAAATAGCTTAATCAACCTTCCAATACCTGATTAATTTAACAGCTGTTTAACTTGAACAGACTATCAATTCATAACTACATATGAAAATAACCTAAATTGGATAGTTAAAAATAACTACCTACATGTTAATTCATTTTAACAAAGACGGAAAGTACCCATCCTTAACTGAAAATGTATTGAATATGTTTATCTACGTCCATGACAGGAAATATGTCAAAGAAGTATAACGTATAGTTAACCGTAAGTATTATGTAATATACAACTTACAGCACAAGCAGAATAACTGCTCACTATCCTTAATATATACGTTCATACAGATGTTATACTATTGAAATAATAGGAAAGTTAAAAATAGAATTTGTTATATATACTACTTAAATTTTAAGTAATATAACAGATATTCGAATTGCACACCATTTTTGAAACAAGCTGTTATTTAATGCAAAGCGCTACTTTTTACTTAAATAATGAATCGATTGTTGCAACTATTCCGATTCTACGACAAAATCAAAATAATGTGCCCAGTGTCAACACTATTCGTCAGTTGGTGCGGAAATTTAAACACTTGCAAAGGTTTTCGAACTGTTCGTACTGCGGAAAATATGGATAGAGTTCGTGAAAGTGTCGTGGAGCGCCATGAGACGTTTACAAGACATCGTTCTTAAAAGCGGGGTATTCGTCGCACGTCATTACGCACTATTTTAAAAGAAAACTTGCATTTGTGGCCATACAAAATTCAGTTCACCCAAGTACTGTCGCCTAGAGACCATGAAAGTTGCCGACAATACAGTCATGCAGTATTGCAGATTAATACCCAAAATAACGATCTGGACATTACAGAACCCTCGTGTCACAGTATGGTAAGTGTTTGGTATGGATGTGTCATTGGACCTTAATTCTTTGAAGACGCTGCAGGTTATTCTTTTACTGTCACTGGCGAGCGCTAACGTGTAATGGTGCATAACTTTCTGATTCATCAAAAAAGCCAGCAATTTAACTTGCAAAACATGTACTGAAGCACAATATTATGAAAACGATTGAAAGTATTTCTCTGGAAACCTACCAAAGAACGATGGAAAATATAGTCCGAAGAGCTGAGGTTTGCGCGGCTTCTAGAAGCGAACATTTGTCTGATATTCGTCCTTAATTTCTTGGTTTCATTAATGTACAAAGATGCAAAAAATGGACGTATTTAATTTCTAGTAACAAATATTTAAGATACATATTGCCCACCTTGTATAAATAAAATTAAGAGAATCCGATTTAACCGAGGTAAGTTACTGGAGGCTTGAATGCATTTCATCCTGTATGATAGAGGGATGGTTCTCTCTGCCAATGGGGTTTACTGTTTTGTATGTTAAATATTTTTATTTGTTTTTGATTTTATTCTTTTTAACATAAATAATAAATATATCAAATAAAATTTGGCATTTAAAAGGAGGTTAAAATCTCTGCAACAAAACTCATCTAATTAAGTATTTAACAACTGTACTGTAACTATTATTAACTATTACAATAAAAACTTGTTTAAAGAACTATGTTAATGTGTTAATAAAAATATAACTTTTTGTTTTATCTTGATATGCCTTATTTTTTTATCGAATCAATTAAAAGGAACAAGTGAACTAGTTATTGAAATAAACCGGACTTGATTAGAACCTTTTTGATGTAGTGGTACATGTTAGTGATATCTCGAAAAAATCTGCCATTATAGTTTTTAGTGAATTTACGATATAACCAATTAATTTCTTTAACCAAAATTTTTTTGTTACGGTATTGTCTTCATATAGCAGAGTTACTCGCTCTTATCTGGAACATGCATTAACCTGCAGAGTGATTCGAGTCCTTAATAAAAAGCGTCATAAACCAACGCTGTGGGAAATTGGCTGTTTGTCTGGGTCTACGACCGCGTTTATACTTCTATTTCACTAGCATGTGATTTACTTTACACTAATACATTATTTATGCAAGCAGCAATAAAATCCACATTGACGAATAAGAGAATATTGTGGACATAGAATGAACTGTGGAAGATAATTTTGTTCGACTGTCTATAATCCATTTTTATGTATGGTAGAGCAATAAACAGCAACTCGTTTCATAAAACAAAATACTTGATGGCACGGTTCAAGCAGTAAATCTTTAATTCCCTTACTGTTAAAGAAGTCATTTTATATATCGACGTTTATATAACCATCACTTTCCAGAAATCTTAATACTTTAACAAATTTGATTTTACTGTGATATTCTTTTTATTGCATTTCCTGCATTATTTGTTACAACGGAACGCTGAGTACAACTAAATCCAGTTAGAAATAATAAACCGAATTCACTACAGATACTTTAAACCTTCAAGATTTGAGCTGACTTAAAAAAAGCATTACTACATGGGTAATTAAAATTTGTTTTAGCAGAATACAAGGGTTGACTATTTAGTGTTGTATATAGCCATAAGGACAAAAAATTAGTTTGTTGCTTTTCAAAATATGTCCCACCAAGATCGATATACTTTTGCATACGTTCAAACCAATTGGTGGAACAGTTATTTCAGTCTTCAGTTGACACCTGCAAAATCGCTGTTTTAAAGGCATCGACGACTTCTTCTGGCGACAGGAATACGTGCCCACGCATTAAATTCTTGATCTTGTGAAGAAGTCGTTGGAACTTAGGTCGGGACTATACGGTGGATGGTCTAACAATTCGATATTTTGAAGCTCGAAAAACTCGATTGTTTTTATGGACAGTGTGAGCACTTACATTGTCCTGATGTGGGATGAGTCACCGTTGTGTGTTGCTTTGTCGGAGATTCGCGATAAATTTTGGTAAACAAACGTTTATATACCAATCGGGAGTAACCGTTCTTCGATCTTCGAAAGCAATTGTTGCCACGTATATTCGAGAAAGGATTTATTTTGTAGGTTTTTTCTCATCTTGAAACACCCACACAACTGATTGGCATTTATTTTTCGGTTCGTATGAGTAAATTCAAGATTCATCGCCACTAAAAATACTACAAACTTTTTTTAAGCTTCCTTTGTTAAACCGTTCCAATGTTTTTCGACACCAATTAACGCGAGCCGCTTTTTGCTCTAGTGTGAGCAAATGATGGATCCACCGTGAAACCAACTTCTTAACACCCAGTACTTCATTTAGGATTTTTTGGATCGAAGTCTTTCATATACCCAAAGATACATCTATATTCCGGTATGTTACACGTCGGTCACCTTTATTTAACTGACGAACTGAATCAATGTTTTGCTGTGTGACTGCTGTTTTGGGTGGACCTATCCTATATTCGTCGCTGAGACTAGAGCGACAACGTTGAAATTCGCAATGCCAGCGGGAAATAGTTGACTGGTGTCGTGATTTATTCCAGGAAACACAGAAACAATTTCAGCGAAACATTGTAAAAAATTATATCTATCGAAAATATTCTTGGTTAAGATCCATTTTGCTAATTTCCAAAATTCACTGTACCAACACGACTTGTTATATCGCAATGAAACTCTGGATTTATGTCAACAAAAGATTTAGGTTAGATTTGTGTCTGAAGGTTTTATTGGTGGTGCAAAACTTTCTTTTCTATTTCTAAGTAGGTAATGCAAAAATTCTATATAATTTTTTTTATTAAATATTCTTAAAGTTAAGAAAAAATGAGGGAGTTTCATAATTAAAGTTTGGATTCCATACAAAAAAGAGAAGTTGTAAAAGTAAACACGCCGAAAACGTCTTAATCGAAATATCGTGTTCAGCGAAATGTAATGAAATAAAATTGATACCTTTGTTCAGCGAGCCGAAGTGTTCTCTTCGAAACTGTGGATGGATACACCCAAAAGGCCTCGCTGTTGACGACAAAGTATGGAGGCAATTCATTATTTTCTTATAAATAATTCAATATTGTGAACTTAGTCTACTTTTCGAGGGAACAGATTCGATAAAATATAATTCCTTTGTTCCTGGTCTTACCGAATAAATTGTACAATGAATAAAATTTTATTTTCCCAGCGATTTTACGCTGGAGGAGACTTTCCAATAAAATGCACGTTTACCAGGAATTATTGGAAATCTGCTTGCTTTCAATTTGTCAAACAGCCTTCGAAGGAAATTCGATGTTTTAGCATGATGAATAGAAATCACCAATTATTCATTTTCTTCTTTTACCCTAGCTTGGTGTCCGGATATACCTCAATGGACGCCGGTCGTAAAAAAACGAATGACATAACGCATCGTAGTTTTATAACGGAGAGATCGAAAACGATGATGAAAACATCGCGTCGCCATCGTGTCCGCTTCCAATTAAATTCGACGATTCTCTGTATTTTCATTTTGCTTTAAATTCCTCTGAACACAATTTTTTTAAACTAAGATAACGTAGTTAAAATAAAAATCTACTAAATTACTCATAATTTTAAATTTAAAATCAATACTTTAAAAATAGTAGTTTACGTAACAAGTCCCGGAAGTGGTCTTTTACTGGACGAGAGGGCAATTGCAGGGCGAGCCGCAGTTGAGGCCTGCAAGCCTGCGAGTCCAGTAAAAGCACTTTTGGGACGTATTACGTACAATATTTTTTTTAAACCAGCAATAATTTAGTAATTTCCAGTTTATTTTTGGGTCAGAAAATCCCATTTTGTCGGACCGGGCCAGAAAGTTATTGTGATAGTCCGGGAATAGTATTATACGTTACAAGGTCGGTAGCGACGTAGGAGCCAAGTCCGGAAATAAAAACGAGTACTCTAATAACACCTAACGACCATGTATCGTATTATATTTTATTTATTAATAAATTCATAAAAATTTTAACAGTAGTTCGTAACTTGACTAAAAATAGTTCGTAACTTGATTAGTTAAGTCAAATTACCTTGAAAGCCATCTGTCACTGTCAAATAATTTTTTTATTATTAAGATTTAATGGTTAATATAAAACTGAATAACATTGACTTATTTTTATATATCGCAGTAAAAGTAAGCAATTAATTATTTTATTTTAATTTTATAGTCATTGTAGTGTTTTTAAATGTCAAAAATTAAAAGTAATTATCTTCCCTTAAGCAATGAGAGCAGCGTTGCTAGGCAACACATTACAGTACCTGATACCGTAATGTTTGACTTACCGGCGCCAAATTGATTATAGGGGAGTGTATTTACTGGACAGGATGAAATAAAAGCTTTTACCGGACTCATTTTTATTTTCTGGCCTTGTTTCTGACCGGTTTAAAAAAATATTTTATATTACTATTTCATTTTTATGGAATTAATGTCATTCCAGTCCAGCAATATTTATTTTTCGCTCTATATATTTTATTAAATAAATTTAAATAAAAAAATCATAACGAGCTAAGAATAAACTCAGAAACCTTCAAATAAGACACTCTACAAATATTTATTAAACAGATTATTGTTTTTATATATAAATTAATTTACATCCTAGATTATGTTACAGAATATACTTGTTAGTCGGTTTACTAATAAAAAACAGAATATAATATCAGAGATCTCATTAAAAGTTACGGCCATACAGAACTTTTAAGAATTAAGCCTGCAAAGCATCCAAGAAAAGTTTAGGGCCATATTTCAAACAATGTAGTTCATGTATAATATTTTCAACAAACAACAGTTTACTTTGTATTCATAAAGTGCGCCAACCGAGTTTCCGAGTTTTTCTAACTCTAATTAAGTACAAGTTCACTGTTAGTTAAAACCCTTTTAAAAGAACATTATCTTAAAATAATGGTTCCCTTATCATAACCAATGAAAACTGTAAGTGATCTAATATTAACATTTTTAATTTAGTTTTATAATTAAGCAGTTTTAACCAAATTTGGAATGAAAATAATGGAGTAGATAATAAAAAAAAATAATTCTATGAACTCAGTTCCATTAATAAACGATTTGCATATATTGTTCCTAACTTCATTTGAGAAAACAAATGATTACAACTCTCACAGCGTGTCACTCATTTGGAAACAAATGAGGCGGGAGCGTCACTGGCAGAATGACTGCCAGTGACAGTAGGCTATTTATCCCTACTTCGAAACTTTAAAGTACTCCAAAAACAATGGCCCAAAAGTTTACGTAATGTATTACCGAAACCAATTTTTTTCTTTCAATTCATTTTGTATGTTTTGTATCTATTCAAGTTGATAAATTGATTGAAACACAGTTTTTCTTTGTAGACAAGAAAGATGTTTGTATAACTAAAATTAGTTTTTCTATATGAAGAGGACTTCATAAAGAATGATTTAAAAACATGTTTAAATAACGGTAAATAAACCTTGTTGTTTTTTGAGTTTGTTATAGGTAAGACTAGATAATTGGGTTTTTAAAAAAATGTTTTTTGTGATAAATGGAAAGATCATATATAAGTTTTATAGAAAAACTATTTTTTTGTTTCGCAATAATTTAAAAGTTATCTATATATATAAAAATGAATGTTTGTCTGTATGTCTGTATGTATGTATGTCTGTATGTCTGTATGTACTCAATGAACTCAAAAACTACTGGACCGATTATTATGAAAATTGGTATGTATATGTATTTTTCCACGGAGAAGGTTTGTATGATATGCTCACTGATGCCACTCGCCACCAGGTGGCGCTGCAGACTAGCAACTTCTGTCCCGTTCAACCGATTGTCATGAAAATTGGTATGTATATGTATTTTTCCACGAAAAGGGTTTATATGATATGCTCATTGATGCCACTCGCCACCAGGTGGCGCTGCAGACTAGCAACTTCTGTCCCGTTCAACCTATTGTCAGGAAAATCAGTATGATGATGTATTTTTAACGGGTAAGATGAATATGATATTCGTAATAATGGAAGTTACCACCAGATGGCGCTTCCATGTGTCAAATTCAATACTGATTAATACATATCTACCCGAATTCGTATAAATATAAGTTCGAAAAATATATTTTTGGTGCGATAAGTAAAACAAAACTATAAACTTTCTTTCCTTCTCTATCTCTTCTTCTGTTTTATTTTTCTTAAATTTATTTTAGTTGCTGGCGTAGCAACGGGCGCCGGGTACAGCTAGTTTCAAAATAAAAATTATTTTTTGAATCCGGTACCGAAGACACGCCGACAGCTCCCGGACAAACCTGAGCGCATTTGACGTAATAATGTTAGTTTTCACTCATTGCAGTTGATATAGAAATAATAAGTACAGTGTTTTGATCTATTTAATTTTGTTGGCATTGTTAAATATTCAAATTTATATTGAAAATGTCGAACCTCAAAAGTTATCGTTCTTGTTTTGTACCATTATGTACGAATATTACAAAAACAACTCCTGACAAAATGTTTTTCAATGTTCCCCAAGATGACAAACGTCGAAATAAATGGTTTCAAGCACTGCACCGTGATAATCCCAAAACAAAATCGAATTTTTGTTGTTGTGAAGATCATTTCGATGTAAGTATTTCTTAACACCATTGTTATTAATTATTATTTATCTAAGTATACAAATAACTGGACTCCAAACCATAACCTTTAAAATCAAACTTTGTCGCCGTAACTCTCACGCGATGCTCTACAATTTATGAAATACATAATTAATAATATAATTAATAATATAATATAATGGAGAATACATACTTAAATCGGTGTCTTTAAATTGCACCACCAATTTCTTATATTTTACAAAACGTGAAAATAAGGGATTAAGCAGACACTTAAATAGCACCACTAACCGCTACAGGGGGTCGGCAGGTAGCTGCCTCTTTAGAGTAGGATTAACCCAAGGAAAACTTACTATTTTATTTTAAAAGTGAATAAATAGTGAAAATATCTGAAATTTGAATGGACTGTTGTCCACGGCTACAATTAATCATTGAATTTAGTTGAACTTGTTTTTATTGTTTTAACAGTGATTAAACAGTCAAAATATTTGAAATTTGAATTCATTTGATTGTTGTCCACCGCTGAAATTAACCATGGATTTTGGTAAGTAGGTACCTACAACCTACAACGCCTCAAATACTGTATGAATGTAAAAATAAATTTAATTTATTTTTTTTACTCTTTTCGATATCTTTTTGTATATCTGTATATTATAATCTTTATGTAAATGTTTATATTTTTATTTTTTAATAAATATTTTAATTATATATTTTTTAATATACCTATCTATACATATATTTAGAACTCCAAAGTATACTTAATTTAAATAGGGTGGACTTAAAAGGTAAGTTTATATTATTCAATGGAAAAAGAGTGCAATATTATCTGCAGGGGTTCCTAATCCTATATCCCAATTTTCGTGGTGCAATTTAAAGGTAGGATTTTAGACACCCCGTTGCTGTGGTGCAATTTAATAGCGCCCACTTAAATATTTTCATTCATTATATTATTTTTTAACTTGTTGCCTTGGCACCCCGAAATTCAGCAGAATTAAACCGAACGTTACTTTTTAAAAAATTAGTTATCATAAATATATCAACATCAGGAATATTATTAGACTTTGCCTTAATAAATCCTTTATCACACATAGCTATTTGGAACCAACTAACAACTCGTTTTTTAGCAATAAACTTTAAATATTATTAACTAGTTACGAAGTTACGTGTAATAGGCGTAAACGCTGTACTGTTATTAAATAGCAATAACATTATGACGTCACAACTATGGTGACTGATCATGGCGCGTTTATTGTCACGTGATTGTTTTTTAAATTTAATTAATTTTTAATTTGTTATAATTAATTGAAAAAATTTTTTTCAAGTTTTTTGCATCAAATATCAATATTATTAATAATAAAGTTTTAAAATAATCAATATTTTTTTTTTATTCAAAATCCCAATTAGAAGGTTAGTGTCTAATTTGGGACTTTTTGAAAAATGTGAAACTTTAGTCTTATCGATTAAAAAGATATGGAATAAAAACTAGAAGTGCTAATAATAGTATACACGATATTGATTAAAATGTCATTCAGATTTATTTTCATTAATATTACCAACACTATTTTTTAAAAGGAAGTTTCCCAGCTAGTTAAATGCTTTGTTTTATATAAAACGTTTCATTCACAGAAAAGAACAAAGAAAATAACTCATCGATTTTCTGTCCAACAATTTGAACAATCTTGTGTTTGATTATAATTCAGGTCACCATCATTATGAAATTAAGCTACTAATAGCAAACACTGAAAAAATAATTCCGACAAATTTTATTATAAAGGTAACTAAGCACCTGCGACCCCTTTTCAAATGTATAATGAAATTAAGTTCAAGTGAATGGAATCACGCAAGGTTATACACAATGGAAATTGTACAGCTCCCTTGGGATATCTTTCGAATTATTACTTATCTGTAATGAAATACTGATCATTAAAATTGTGTTGTTGATGACCTTTAATTCAACGCACAAATAATTCTAGTTAATTATAATGGATGACTTTTACATTTACAAACATGAAAAAAATGGTATAACTCACATTTTCATGCATTAACAATGTAATTTTGTTTGCGGTTCTTCTTCAGCTATAACAATTTCCTTTCTAACTTTAAAGTTTGCTATAATTTTAACTATTAAATTCGAGTTGCATCTTCTGTTATCAACATATAATTGCATGCACATCTACACTCATATCTGGAAATGTTAGAGATGTTTTATTCATTCCGATGAAGTTTTGGAGAGATAAACGTCATAAAAGTGTACGTATGTGGTATGAGAGAGCTATAAAATGTTGTCTTGTTTTTCTTAAAACAGTAATGAAATTTGTCCTACATAACGGCAAAGTTTGAAACTTCCCAAGAAAGTTCGGCATTAAGATACTGTCTGTGTTTCATGAACTTTCCAGGTACATAGGTAATTTAGTTTGGCAAACAAAAACGGATTAAATTCATATAGAAGTGGCAGAAAATGTATTAAAACAAAATTATAGATCTCAACTTTAACTTTAAGTTATAAACAAATTTTAATTGATAGATCATATATTGTGTAAAAGTAATTTTGAGTAATATACATAATTGCAGAGCATAATTCTGGCCGTCATTTAACAGAGTTAATTAAATTTTTCTTATCCTGTAGTTATTAATTTAATGTTTTTCAATTTAATACTCTCAGAAAATGATTCGCATATACATGAAAGACGATTATATCATTCAATTCTTTCCGTTTTAAACAGTGATTTTCATCAATTTAAAACCCATTAAGGCTGCTTACTTTTTCGAAAGGAACATCTCGTTTTACCAGAAAATGAAAAGCGGAAGGAAGTGCAACTAAAAGAAGACGAGGCAGAATCCCGCAGATGCTAATAACTCCGTCGGTAATGTTCGCCGTTGAAGGATGAGCAGAGCAAAACTTTTATGAAATCCGCATGAATGCAAATTTCTTGTTGCACTGACAGCAATCTGATGTTCTAACAACTTGCAAGATATGTAGGTCGCGAAACGACGCGGCGTCTTGGTGCATCCTTTACTTTATATAATGCTGATATGATAGTTTTTCTTTTTTATGACTTGTAACTGTTATATCTTGCTATGTTTGAATTTATTTGGTCACTATGCATTTACTTAATATTGTAAATTTGTTTTAGAAAAATAACTCATAAAATATGTATGTGTTAAAAACTAATATTCTAAGACGCAATTTACATTATGTAGTAAGATTAATTGTGATAACAATACTAAGGTATCGATAAATAATGTGGCAAAGTTAAGTAAGATTATTTATAATAAACTTAAAGCATAAACCTTTCTATTTCTTTAAGTGAGGAAACTCTGAAGACAAATACACTTGGACGACAGACAAAGAGAGTAGATTTACAGAAACAACAAGTGATCCAACGGACAAGAATAATGTGAAAGTTATGGTGATGAGGTTTTCGGTTTTCCGACCGTCTACTGCCTTTTACTTTATAATATTTAGTTCGGAATCTGCCAGGTGGCGCACCCGTGTCAATTCGCGTGACACTAAAGTCTTGATTTGTTTTTTAAAATATAAAGTTTAACGTATTTAGAACAACGGAAATATTATCCCGATACAAGTAATTTATCTTTAACAATTCGTTTACCATGTTTTTTCTACCGTTAATTGCTTTATTAAAAACACTACAAATAATAGAAAAAATAAAAATTGATACCACAAAGAACTTGGTAGAAGATATTTAAACATAAGGAAGTTGGAAAAACTTTATTCGCATTGAAAAAATATAGTTTTTTTTATGTTTAAACAACAAATATTAATTACGGTTGATGTAAGAAAATGTTGTTCACAATCAACAAAAAATCAAAAAATCCACTAATAAACAACGAAAAAGACGAAAGATTTATAAATGACACGTGTGTGTACCTACTAGTGTACGCACGTAAGAAGTTATATTTCTTTAGCGTAACAAAAAAAAAGTGAGAGGTGTCAACGGACAGCCGGATGGAACGAAGTTCCTTTCGATTAATTAGTGAAGGAATTGTAATTTGTAAACACAACAGAGAGTTTGTACGCATTTATTATCGTCTGTATAAAATCTCTACTTACCTAACTCTATCAGCAATATCCGGAACTTGTGCAGAAACACTGTCAGGATACATTATTGTTTTTATTTTCTATTATTTTAATATTTATTATCTACAAAAAACCTGTATAACCTTAACAAAGTCGCGACACTACTACAATATTTTCAACAGTTCGTTTCTTTTAACAGAAGTGTCCATTTATACAATCCAGAGGTTTAGAGGATATACATCTACCTAGAATTACTTTTTATTTTAATTTAATTTAAAACAGGAGTTAACAATTTAATACAAAATTTTAAAATTAAAATATTTGACAGTAACTGACAGTTAAGGTGATTTGACGTAGGTACCTAACTAGTCAAGTTAAGAACTATTTTTGAAATGTTTATGAACAGGATGAAATAAAAAATATAATACTATTATAGGTACTTAATTTTTTCTACAGTATTTTCTTTTAATTTAAATTAGTTTTTTTTTAATTGTACTTTTATTAATATCTATTATATTCGGGTTTCCTATTTAAATAAAGATAGGTATATCTATCTATGAGAGAGAGAGACAGAGAACATGCGTATGTCGTGTGTCGTGTCGTGACAAATTTTGGTATGAATTTTTTTTGGCTAGCTCCTAGCGTCAGTCGTAACTGTTCGTAACGCCCGAAAGGGAACTTCGTTCCAATAAAAACCTTTTTTAAAATAAATAATACATACCGTCAACGTACGTCAAAATCGACAGACTTTTATCAGTTATAAGCACAGGAAATTATTATTATATCAATAAATTGTTTATAAATATCAGTCACCACGATTCTTTATTTAGAAAAAATATGTGTACCTAATTAATAATAGAATTTTATAAAGAAATTAGAATAAAACCGATTTTTATTATTCTCAATTCTTTACTCTTCACATTTATGGTCTTTTACAGTGGTTGTTGCAAAAAATCTGATTCAAAATTTCAGTATCACAAACGCAAAAAAAAGTGAGAGGTGTCAAGGGACACCCGGATGGAACGAAGTTCCTTTCAATTAATTAGTGAAGGAATTGTAATTTGTAAACGCAACAGAGAGTTTATACATACATAAGCATTTATTATCGACTGTATAAAATCTCTACTTACCTAACTCTATCAGCAATATCCGGAACTTGTGCAGAAACACTGTCAGGATACATTATTGTTTTTATTTTCTATTATTTTAATATTTATTATCTACAAAAAACCTGTATAAACTTAACAAAGTCGCGACACTACTACACTGTTCAAAGCAAAATAGAAACAAAAAGTAAATCCATTATTTTCAACAGTTCGTTTCTTTTAACAAAAGTGTCCATTTATGCAATACCAGAGGATTAGAGGATATACATCTACCTAGAATTACTTTTTATTTCAACTTAATTTAAAACAGGAATTAACAATGTAATACAAAATTTTAAAATTAAAATATTTGACAGTAACTGACAGTTAAGGTAATTTGACGTAGGTACCTAACTAGTCAAGTTAAGAACTATTTTTGAAATGTTTATGAATTTATTGATTTATAAAAACAGGATAAAATAAAATATAATACTATTATAGGTACTTATTTTTTTTCTAGAGTATTTTCTTTTAATTTAAATTAGTGCCTTTTTGGTTGTACTTTTATTAGTATTTATTATATTAGGGTTTCCTATTTAAATAAAGAAGGTATATCTATCTATGAGAGAGAGAGGGAGAGAGAGAGACAACATGCGCATGTCGTGTCGTGTCGTGACAAATTTTGGTATGATTTTTTTTTGCTAGCTCCTAGCGTCAGTCGTAACTGTTCGTAACGCCCGAAAGGGAACTTCGTTCCAAAATTCAAATGTGTCGATTTTTCGTGTTTGTGTGCTCAGTAACGGTGTGCATGCGCATCGTAAAAAATTTAGCTATCAATTTTTATGTGCCAAAAAAAGGACCACTTTAAAACTGATAAAGATATGATAATCCAACTTGTTTAAAGTATTTATGAATAAAATTTTAATAAGAACAAAAGTTTCATATTTAAAATAAGGCTTTCTGTTGTGAACAAACATGAAAGAAAAGAGAAAACGACTGTTGCTCTTTAATATGTTGGGAATTTTATTTTTAGTATTAACATCGCGAATTTCTTTTAATTCGATTGAAAAAATGTTTAGCAGATACGCAGAGTGAAAGAATTATTATTATCATGACAAATTACTAGAAGCAATGCCAATATTTCTCATTAGGCTTTGCAACTACAACTTCTCGAAATTACACTTGTGAACGTTTCAGTTGAAAACAAAAAAAAAAAAACTTTGTGCACAAAGAATTGTGCCGTAGTTGTCCCACAGTTATCTACACAACATAGAGTTGGCCGGCTGAATTGGTGCCTTAACCACCAAAACAGGACCAGTGAGTATTGGCAAAATTGTATTTTTTTGGATGAGACCGAAATTGACCATCGAACTCAGGTTCTTAGTGCTTAAGAAAAGACAAGCGAGACTCCAGACTAGCAGTCAGAGGTATATTGGTTTAAAGAACTGGAAACATAGTGGTTAGAGAATGTCTTGAAACAAAAGGTGTCACAGCTTTAACAAATCTGTATGTTCACTAAATCTAAATTTGATTGAACACCTGTAAGACCAGCTCAAAAGAAGGATACCAGATTATTGAAACATCGAAGGAGATGTCGCACAGCTTATTGAAACAGCATAAAAAGAATTAAAAAACATACCGCACGACAATGTTAAAAATTTAGTAAAAAGCATGAAACATGTTAATAAGAATAGAAATTTGCGTCAGGATAATGCGCATAGTAGATGTTACCATAAAGTTATATTTAGCTGTTATTGAATTTGTACCTACGACACTGCATGTAGTAGTCAATTGAAATGTGGATGTAGTGAATTTTAATAGATATTAAGTTTTATTTTCAATATCCTGTTGTTCAATTTAGGTTCTTAAATTGCAACAGTTATTGACAAATGTATAGTAAATTATTTAAATAAAATATTTTATATACCAAATTAAATACAAAATTAAATAAATGCCCCCATGGTCCAATAATGGAGCCGGCCGGCCCCAAAGGTATCCATGTCGTCTTTTTTTGTTGATAATTATGTAAATGCAAATGTAGGTTAAATTATATGTAAAATCTTAATAAATAATAACATTTGGATTTATAAAATGCAGTCCACAGAATAATATTATACTAAATAAAGAAGTTGACAGGGATACCATTGGTGCCAACCGGCTCTATTGGGCATTTATTTCATTTTGTGTTTAATTTAGTATAAAGGGCACTCGGCGAAATTTACTGCAGAGTTGATACCACAAAGGGGAAACGACGCGCGACGTCAGAATGAATGTCAGTCTCTTGGCAGGACATTGTCGTCTCAGAAAACATCTGAGTCACCTGAACTTGGCAGATGAAGACATCTGTCGATACTGCCAACAGAACAAGAAAACCACATTTCCTGTCCTATATGCCAATGCGAATGGCTTGCAAGGACGCAATATCTAGTAGGTATTCGATGTGGAGAAACCGGCTGCTTCAAGTTACGTGAAGAGGCCACTGTCAATATGGGGCAGGGCTAGACAAGTTGCTCTAATCCTATCCAAGAGATGATGGGTGTTTACAGTAGAACTGTAAAGGTCGCAGTGATACAGGCTAAAAGCTATATCTATAATATGGAAGCCCGATGGAGAGAAGTATGGGAAAATAAAACAGACCCGGTCTACCATAAGTTACTGTCTGGCTTAGATCAACCAGAAGAATTTGACCACCCACGGAAGATCTGATTAACCCTCAACCGCATCAGAACGAGCTGCGGCAGATGTGCCGACTCTTTACATAGATGGGGTTAACGGGCCTCGGCCTCGTGTGATTGTGGTGCTGAAAGACAAACGATTAAACATATTGTACGGAAGTGTCCACATAGGTCATACAACGGCGATCCGATGGATTTCCTGGCGGCTACCAAACAGTCAATCGAATATATACGTACACTGGACATTTGTTTGTGACTTAACCTATCTTTGTGTGTTATTTAATATACTGACTTATTTTATTTGTAATCTAATGTATGTGTTACATTTGTGTTATATAGTCCATGTCATCGTTTTTGGCCGATTTGATATTAGAAACCACTGAAATAAGATTAAACTGTCATCCAGGTTACCAATGGCGGAGAGTTTTTTTTTCTAAATTAGGTCGTAAGTTTCTGAAACTATCAGTGTGGTTTGACATCTACAAAAATATGACATTAATAATTATTAAATTCAACCCTTCAACAACGAGCCGTACATGACAGTTACTAGGAATGTGAATTAAGTCAAGACTTCCGTATTGAATACTTTTTATCTACCGGTGAAACAAGATGCAGTTACGTAAGTGTTGTATTAAAAAACAAACGTCCTCATTTAAATTTCTAACTTGCCTGTATCTGAAAGAGATGTTCTAAATTTCTTAAGAGTATAATTTCTGTCATCGGCCAAAATCGGTGAAATGGACTATATACAACTTTATGTAATGTATACATTTTTTTGTGACTTATTAGTTTGTACTATTTTTGTGATGCATTGTAAGACATACGCTAAATAAAAATAAAATATCTAGTATATCTAATTTTTCACAGTTACTATTATATATTTATAAACAACTGTTGCCTTTACAGACCTTTAAGGAAGCACCAGGATATTAAAAATCGTATTTAATATCTATTAAAATTTACTACTTTTACCTTTCAAGTGACTATTATGTGCAGTATGGAAGTTACAAATCGATTAAAAGCAGAATATAACATAATGGTAACATAGAATATCGACTATAAATGGTTAAATTAACCAGTGTCCAGTGTCCTTTTTGTTTTTTGTCATTAAATAATAAAATAAAAGGTGTGAACTGTTTTCCTGTATATTTTAAATTTTACAATTTATTCAATTTACAACCAGCAGTGTAAATAAATATCTAAATTCTAATTGGAGTAGTTTAAAAGCCTAATATACTGCCCTGTGTTTGTGTCAGAAAATGGTGTACTTCGAACTTATAGTAAGTTTATGATGCACGCGACACTGTAAATGAACTATTGTATTTATATAGCTATTATAGATTTTTATGTGTAGTGAACTTAAAATTTTACAACCCTCATAAAATGTCAATATGTGAAGGGTGACTTACTTTTTATTTAAAAAAATACACAGAAAATCTATTGACATAATAACATACATTTAAATATAAAACAAAACTTTTACCTAAAAATTTTCCTGGAAAAGATTAATTTGAAAAATTATTTGTAGACACTAATGACAACAACCATAATCCAAATGACGTTTTCTGGCTGAATTCCCCCTCGTTTTTCGATGAGAAATCGACGAAATATGTTAATAATGCTGTCAAGGGTTTATTGAAGTGCTAGAAAACTACATTAAACACGATATTTTTGTGTATCAGACACCCGAAGGCGAAATATAACTGATTACTTCAACTTATTTTCGTATTTTCTAATTTATTTTAATTTAGTCTCCTGAACAGCAGCATTAATAAAATGTAAAACAAGCTGTTTTAAATTGAGTTTTACCCTTACCATATACTAAACACAAAATTCATGACCAAAAAGTAAACTTTGGTAAATACATGTAATTTATCAGAACGTTTTTGAAATAAAATTAGAACACTTAAATCTCTTTGTATATCTTAAAGGACCCAAGATAAATTTCCTAAATGAATACTTTATAATTTAAAGTTCAATTAATACCTTACCAAGTCAGAAAAAAATTGCTTCTCTGGTATGTTAGGCATCTAATGGTAGTAAATTAAAAACAACTTAAATTGCAAGATAATTACTATTACAAACAGGCACAAAATTCCAATAATTTTAGGCAGCCTAGGATAAGATTTATTTTACTAAAATTTTATGTTTCCTATAATAAAAACTTTTACAAAAATCATAAAAGAGTTTTTTTAATAGATACTCAATTATAATTATTGATCCTAGAGAAATATAATAATGGTCCGTTGCTTAAAATGTCCACTTAAATGTCAAATATTGTTTTCTCCACTAAGTCCTTCTGACATTTCAACTATATCCTTTTAATAGTAGTTCAAAATATAATTAACTATCATTGACAATAATATATGATGTCTGGCGCAAATTAAACAGGACTTTTAAGAAATATCCGATACTAGTAGCGCCATCGATATGTACATCTTTTATTAATTTTCTGTCACTATTTCATAAGAACCACTTCACGAGCTCAAAGCGACAGTACCTTTTTAAGATCAGCCGAAAATTGAGCATCGAACAAAGAGCCAATAGGTATTAAGTGCTGTTTTAAACTTGGTAAAACATTTACCAAAACGCATTGATGGTTTAAACAACTTTATCGTGATAATTGTTTACCTTGTAGCCGAATCCATAAGTGGTTTATACAAATCAAAGAGGGTCGTGAGTCACTGGCCAGCCGAGATTTGTGACTATGCCAGAAACTGTCAAAAAAGTGCATCTGTTATTAAAAATCAGTCAAAATCTTCATTCAGATTCATTGCATTTTAACTATCAACCACACACCATATTCTCCGAATATGGCACCGTGCGATTTTTTTGTGCTCGGTAAACTACATTTGCCGACATAGAGGCTATCCAAATAATATAATAATATTCTTTATTTGCTTATGTAACAAGTAACATTGTTTTAGCATCGTCAAAAAAATGAACATCTAAAAGTCCTAATCTAAGTAATAGTAAAGTT
Organism: Altica lythri; assembly: GCA_964028335.1. Classification (NCBI taxonomy): domain Eukaryota; kingdom Metazoa; phylum Arthropoda; class Insecta; order Coleoptera; family Chrysomelidae; genus Altica; species Altica lythri. Next base: position 65,624,260 of record OZ034800.1, read on the forward strand.
TTTCTAAAAATTAAAATGGTCACTGTGATTACATTGAACACAAAATAAATAATATAGGATAAAATATTAAATTGGTTGTGGTCATAAAAAGGTGGTCAGATCAAGATCATAGAATTCTTGTAGACTGTATATTGCAGCTTCAAGTAGTATTTTCTTAATTGTAGATTTAAACAGATGGTCATTAAGAATTTGAATTTCAGTCGTAATTTTATTGTAAAGTTTTAGGGCAGTACAGATAAAGCTTTTATTTATTAATGTTAGTCTGTGTTGTGTCACTACAAATAGGATTTTTGATCTTGTATTGTGGTAATGGAAGTCTGCTGGTGAAACTAGACTATTTTTGTTAGTTCTTACATAGTTTAAGCAATTTAAAATATATAATGAGGGAATCGTAAGGATATGTAATTGTTTAAATATGGGCCTGCATGAATCCATTGAAGTCCTCTTTGTTATAGCTCTGACTGCTGCTTTTTGTAAAATAAAGATTTTATAACATTCTGTAGAGTTACCCCATAATAGAACACCATAGTTTAGCAAGCTATGGAATAGTCCCATGAAAGCTGTACGGCTTACATCGGTTGATGTTATAGCTGAAAGTTTTCTTATTAAAAAAATTAGACTAGACAGTTTTTTTGATAAGTAGAGGAGGTGTTGTTTCCAATCCAATTTGCTATCTAATGTGATTCCCAAAAATTTGGCGTGATTAATTTCTTTTTGGATATCTTTTAAAGTAAATAACATTTTGATGGTTTTTTCCCCATTTAGGCATGAATTATTTTTGTAGAACCATGATCGAGAAGTGGTTATGACACTCTCATCAGTACTTTTTAAGTTTTCTTCAAATTTATTAGAGTGAAGGCGTCGAAGACTATTTTAAAGAACATCCCGGTCAATGAGCTAAAATCCTCATTCGAATAACTTGTGGAATGTGCAAATTGCTGTATTAACTCTAAAGGGGACTATTTTAAATAAATAAATTCTATTTGTCTGTATTTTTTTTTCTGTTTACTTTGCGACAGACCTCGTTTAATATTTTTAATATTTTTTATTCATTATTAATTAAAATTAATAATCATCATTTAAAAATATAACATTTGTTATCAAGTGAAAAACAGTTCCGTTTTTTGATCACTTTTCACCATTCCAGGTACACTAGAATCCGAAATTTGGGGTACCGATCGGCCATCAGTTCTTCATACTTGCGATTCTAGCCTAACTTGATTTTTATAACGATTTAATTTATTGATGCGTTGTGTCATTGGCAAATGTAAACTCTTAATTTTTGTTACTTTAGTTATCAATTTTATATTGTTTCCTTTTATATGATTATAAATAAAATAATATACATACCTCCAAAAAGTACCGTCTTGCTTTTGAAAAAATAAAGTTCCTATTTTATTCTCGGTAAGTAATCTACTATTGCCTTATCTTATCTTTAAGAGCAGTTGGAGATTTTATTAATACCAGAAACCGCGATAACTACATGCTTTACATAATTAAATAGTAAACCAAAAAACACATACTTAAAAAAAAAGAATTATAGCTAAAAGATAATTAAAATTTATTTATTGTGGTGGTTATAGGTAAGTTTAGGTTTTGCATGTATGATATTATTGTAAAAAAATAAATTGATGTTGTGGCGTATTGACTATTATTGGAGAAACTAAGGCTATTAAAGTGTGAACGGTTGGGGCTGTGAGATTGTGTCGAAGGCCCTTGGGGAATTTTCACATGTTGAGCGTTTAGCAGACCGTAAAACAGTTGCCTGGATGAGCGCGTATTAAGGTCATTAATAATAGAAAATTTTCCCGCGCTTCATCCAACATTAGCGTCCCCAACGTCTTCATTTTTATAAATTTTGCAATTTTGCACTTTTTGTTTCATTCTTAAAGCTAGCTAACCAACCAAGTGGAAGAACTGCCTTCAGGTAAGCATATACTTCTTGCTTTAATTACTTAACGTATTATGTTTTTTTTAAGACAGAGTATTTAAGAAATTAACTGAAACCCAGATAGCGCATAGATGAAATAATTAAAAAATGTATTCCTAATACGTGTTTCAGAATAAATAAATAAATAAATAAATAAATAAATAAGGTCTTTATTAAATAATTTAGAAACTATTACATAATATTAACAATATAAGGGCGAGATTCAGCTCACCACTCTAAAAAGAGAGGCGTCTGTTCTTCCACCTAACCCATTATTAAGCTAAATTATTTATCTCTTTTACAGTGTTAACGGATTTTCGAATTAATAAATAATCTGTGTATAAGTTTCAGTAGTTTAAGAAAATTTTTGCTGGATAGTTGCAATCAAGAAACATTTTAACAGAAGAGTCGTTTTCAATATTTTCTATTTCCTCGATGATAGCAATTCTACAAAAGCATCCACGCCTCATGAAATCTTTTATTCGAACAAAAATGCCTCAGAAGAAAACGACGACACATACTCGTACTTCGAAGCAAGCAACAACCGTTACACTTTTATTAATATTGATAGAACTATATTTTGAAATATCTTTAGTTTTCGAGTAATTCTATACGGGTATATTGAATCTTTATTGGTCGTATATTTCATTCACAATTTATGTAGCGATTTAAATAAAAACATATTTCTTGTCACAATATCTGTAATAAGTATGACTCTTAAAATGATTTAAAAGTTTTATTTGAAAATATAAAATCAGACAACATTTATCAAGACGTTCTCCTACTTAATAGATTGAATAATCTAGTAATTTCTGTAGTACGAAAGGGTTAATCTTTGAACAAGACTTTTGGAAGAAGGCATATATTTTTAGAAAAAATATTTTAAAATGTACGTACTAAATATCATGTAAAAATTGAAGTTTCTATCTTTAAATATATATATATATATATATATATATATATATATATATATATATATATATATATATATATATATGTAAGAGATGATACAAAAGTATCTAGTGCCGTGCTGTCAATAATAAATCCAGTTTTCAACTGGATTGGTGTTTGGTTAGATTTTCTAACTCAAGACATATATATATATATATATATATATATATATATATATATATATATATATATATATATATATATATATATATATATTAATATGGATTTTTCTTCATGGTGCACGTTCTTTCAATAGAATGTTGGAACGGGATTCATTATTTGTAAATTGGTGGTCTAGATTAAGTATTTTTTTATTTAGATGTTTTTTGTTAAATTATTTTGTTTGCATTGTTACGTTGTTAAGAGATTAGTATTGATTAGATTGTCATTGAATTAGAAGAGATAGTTGTCATTAATAAAAAGTTATTGAATCAAATCAAAGAAATCTCATTTTAAAAATAAATAGAAAGAAAAGTAAATATTCGAAGAATTATAAATAAAGCAAGAGCAAATAGAAATAGAAATTTGGAATGTAGGGGAGCTGAGAGAAACAGTTAAAGTAACAAGTATCGTAGCAGAAAGAACGAGGTAGAAAGTAAAGAAAAGCAGAGAGGTCAGAGCTGGAAAGTGGTAGGAGCTAAGAGGCAAGAAATAGAAAGTATAGCAGCAGGAAGAAGGAGCAAATAGAAAGAAACCAGAACTTGGAAGGTATAGAGAAAGGGTTGAAGAACAGAAAAAAGGAAGTGGAGTAGAAAAAAAAAGGAAGAAAATATTTTATTTTAAATTTATATTTGTTTTTAAGACAATCAGTTTGGAAATATTGGAATCCACGACCGATAATTACATTGAAGTAGGGTGTTCCAGAGGAAGGTCCGTATCAATATATATATATATATATATATATATATATATATATATATATATAATGTACTTAATTTTCTTTAACCATTTTAATATTTTTCTTTTTATTCTTGGGTATAGGTTATATTATATTATTATTTGTATAGTTTGTTTCCTTAGACCAGCTTATGTATATTTTATTTAAGTTTTTCTTGGAATTTTTGGTCCGTGTAGAGTAAAATTAAATGTTTTTGATTGCGTTACATTTTTATTGACGTTTCGCCAATTTTTGCTTCATTAGAAAAGTTAGAAATTCTATGAGAAAGATACACTGTAAATATAAACCAAAAATGTACCTAGTTTGAGGTTTTCGGTTGTTTTATGTTTACCTTATTGCAAGAAATAAATGTTAACACTTACCGTAAAAGTTAACATTAAGTAATTGATTAGAGCACATAAAAATTAAAAACATAACTATAATAGCATAATTAGACTTGAACAGTGGCAGCCACTACCGGTTTGGTACTGATAAAACTAGCTTTTGTTTAGGTATTATTAGTTGGATAGTTAACCTACCAAAAGAGCATATCAGTTCAGTTTTAGCTTAGACAGTTTTCATTTGCAACGAGTTCAAATGTACCGTTAAAAATGTTTTTTATCTACTCTACCTCATATTATGTATCAATTTTTAGTTCGTGAAAACTGTCATTATAGACAGCAGTGCGTGAAGGATTAAAAGTGTGCGTGAAGTAACAATGTATTTTAAATGGGATTTACTTTTTCGCACTGTTTTTGACACACCTTCATATAATCAAATATCCTTAGCATTCGCGTTGTCATGGTGTTGCTATGAGAGCATTAAATTTCAACAAAAGTTATTCTGACAGTTTTGTAGTTTAAATTTTCAAATTTGAATTTGTAATTATTTTTTATTTGTTTATCGTAGATAAAATATTGTATGAAACTGTGCGTGAAGTGCTTTTTGCGCACTTACGCGATATATAGCACTCGCTTCGCTCGTGCTCTAAACATCGCGTGCGTGCGCAAAAAGCATACTTCACGAACTGTTTCATAAATAACTATTATAAGTCCGACCTGTACGTTATTTTTGCTTCCAAATGTGCAGCCATATTGAGGACATGTTAGGTTATTAGCCCTGCAAAAAGCAATTAAATCGCCCCAAAAAACAAAACAGTTATTTTCTACTACAAATGTACTCCTTTATTTCGGCCCACAGTGTATATATTTGAATATATAGGGTGACACGCAAGATTTATACATACAAAAGGTATTTGTTAATTTTTGTAGTAATTAAATATAATTTCACAAAAAAGTTCATTTTACCTACAGATTTCTATCATATAACTGGAATGTCTAGAAAAAACTTACCTGTAAAAATAAACATTTCATTAATATGTGTAGTTACTAATTATATATCTGTTTTTTTTTATAAATTATTTATATTGGTACTTAATATTCACAATAAAATAATATAGTTACAATTTAAAAATGTAACTTGACCTAAATAAATACTCACAAATTTAAATACATCATAAAAATAATATAAATGTTATATTCGAAATGACAGTTTTATGAAATAGACCGCGGACTTGAGCCAACGATGCGTTTCAGATTTTGGCACATTCTTCATGACTGTAATGCCCAATATGTGAGATAAATCGTGCATGTAATTGTTTTGAAAAAGACAAAATACATCATATATAAATTAGGAATAGTAACAAGTAAACTAAAATTAAGATTAATTTTTAATATTAAATTTTTGCATTTTATATAAAACAAATCACTAATATTCACTATGAAAATTTTAATAATAATTCTGTATCTTTAATCTAATAAATCATAGTGATATGTAATATCAGTGTCATATTTCACTAGCGAAGAATACCTCATTGATGTGAATATTACTTCAATTATTTCGGCAAAATACGATAGTAACTCATCTCACCGCCGACATTATCATCGATTATTCTCCCTCGTTCCTTTCTCTAACTTTCCTGCTTCATCCTAACCCCGTCGACCGCTTCTTCCAACTCGAACGTCACAGACGATTCGGCTCAGGAGCTAGGAGAGGCACTCTCACATATAGTCCAGAAGCTAATCCTTTATAGCATATCAACATTTAATACATTTGTAAAAATCAAATAAAATTTAAAATATTAAGGCATTAAAGAAATCTCAGGATATGCATTTGTTTTAAATTACTTTTAAATCTGATAATCACAAAATATTCAAAAGAAAAGATTTTTAAAAATGATTTACGAAATAGTTTTAAATTGTGTAAGGTAAAAAAATACCATTTAATTTAATAAAAAAAAAGTGAGAGGTGTCAAAGGACACCCGGATGGAACGAAGTTCCTTTCGATTAATTAGTGAAGGAATTGTAATTTGTAAACACAACAGAGAGTTTGTATATACATAAGCATTTATTATTGTCTGTATAAAATCTCTACTTACCTAACTCTATCAACAATATCCGGAACTTGTGCAGAAACATTGTCAGGATACATTATTGTTTTTATTTTCTATTATTTTAACATTTATTATCTACAAAAAACCTGTATTAACAAAGTCGCGACACTACTACACTGTTCAAAGCAAAATAGAAAAAAAAAGTAAAAAAATTGCAGTTTTTCTGCTCGCTATAATGTTTGCAATTGGGGACGAAACACATCACCATTTTTACTGCAACCGAATACTATTTAATAGTTAAAGAATACATAATTATTTACAAGATTGCCATAATAAAATTTATAAACTTTGAAACAAAACATAACCTCAATTCCACTAAAATGCATATAAAATTTAAACACTTACACTAACTTTCAATGTTTATTCACTATCACAAATTGGATACAATAGGTCGTATGAAAAGTGTCCGGAAAACGTTAAGATTTTTGATTAGAAACCACTACAAGTAATAGAAAAATCTTTTATGGCATTTTCAATACAAATATGTTTTGTTTGTAGTTTTGTGTTTTGTTTAGAAATAGAAAGATTTGTAAGCTCCTCCCATAGCTGACGTCACACTTTTCTATGCATTGTATTATATCTATCTATGAGAGAGAGGGAGAGTTATTTAGTTTTTGGTCTGTGAGAGAGAGAAACATGCGTTTGTCGGTGCATTGTGTCGGTGCATAGTGTCGTGACAAATTTTGGTATGAATTTTTTTAGGCTAGCTCCTAGCGTCAGCGTAACTGTTCGTAACGCGCAAAAGGGAACTTCGTTCCAATAAATTAAAAGCAAACTATTTTTTTTCAGACAACCCAAGTTTAAAAAAACAGCAGTGGCGAAGCATAGCTTCTTAATGCTTTAAAGTATTATTTGACCCTGTGAACATTTGAGATCAGTTGTTATTACTGGTAAATACTTGAAATCAGTTGTAGCAGAAGAGCTAGAGTTGAAATTCCGCCGTCAACTGTAATATTACATTTTTCCTTTTCAACATGTTCAGGCACAAACTCTAGTGGATACAGAGGGTAGCTATAAGGAGTGAAAGTTGACAATTTTTACGATAATATGAATGATAATTTTTCCAGTAAAAAGTGTTGATTTGACAATTTAAAATACCGACGGATCGCCACCTCTTTTGTATCCACTCAGCTTTTCGCCATTTTGTATATAGGCTTCTCAAGGGCATATTATTGATGGCGATATTTTGCCCAAAATTTTGGCCCTCTTTACCCTTGTCTGTCATCTCTTTTGTATCCAACTAGTTTTGGATTAAGTCTTCACAAGGGTCCAACATTACGTGGTTAAAATGGCAGGCATATTATCAATGACGATTTTTTGCTCCAAATTTTGGCCCTCTTTACCCTTATAAGCCACCTCTTTTGTATCTATCCAGCTATCCACCATTTTGGATTTAGACCTTTCAAGGTCCAACATTACGTGGTAGAAATGGTGGACATATTATCAATGAGGATTTGTTCAAAATTTTGGCCCTTGTTTGCCACCTCCTTTGCATCCACTTAGGTGTCCGCCCGTCAGGATTTCGAATAGTCGTATCAACACCTTCGACTGGAAATATTCTTATGTATATTATCGATAATGACAATTTCCCGTAAAAAATTAGCAACTTTCACATGAACATGTTGCAAAAGAGAATTGTCATACAACGGATGATAGCGAAATTTCTGCTATAGATTATTGTTATCACTTGTGAGCATTAGCAATAACTTGTGATTTACTGATTCATTTATTTAAAAATTCGAAAAGAGGTTGACCTTAAAGGCCATCCTTGCAACTTCCCGCTAGTTTTAACCGTAAAGCTATAGTTACGTGACGTATTTTGACGTTTTTGACTTTTTTTGAAATGTTTAAAAAGCCATAACTTTTTAACGCCTTATTCGATTTTGATGTTCAAGATGGCATTCGACGCAGTTTTTTGAGACCTTAAAACGTTACCCAGAGTGCGAAATCGGTTAGTCAAAAAATCTCTAAGTTATTGAAAAAAAACACTTTTTTGAAATTTTTCGACAACGATATCTCACGAACGAATCAACCGATTTTAATTTGCAAAACGGCATTCGACGTGGCTTTTTAAGCTTCAGAGCTGATTAGGTTATGAAATTGATCAATGCAATAGCCAAAAAGATATGCCCAAAAAACATCATTTTTACCAATTGTTTTTTTCGGTTATTTTGAAATTTCTCGAAATCTACCAGCTCGAATCGGTTCAAACTTACAAGGAATCTAAGTTAGATGGAACTCTTTGGAATGCTTTTTATTTCATTCCGATCGGTCAAGCCGTTCAAAAGTTATAAGAGGTTTACATACATCCACACACACACACACACACATCCACACGTACATACAGACATACAGACACCCTCGTAAAAATAGTCAGGGGAGGTTCCTAAGACCTCAAAACGTTGAGATCCGATGAAAACTCGATTTTCGAAAAACGGGGTGAAACCAATAACTTCCCGATTTTAAAAAAAATTTTAATTTTTTTTAGCGGGAAGTTAACAAATAAAGAATGCATTAAAAAATTAGAAGTAATTACAAAAGCTCACAATTGATAACAACTAAATTTTAAGTGTGATTACTTGTAATCACCTGTAATAACTTGAAATCACCTGTGATTACTTGTTCTTACTTCAAATCATTTGTAATCAGTTGTGGTCACTTGTAATCATTGGAAATCATTTTTAATCACACTCTAAAGTATTATTTGACCAAACATACCTTTACCAAAATCACGTTTTTATACGATTCAGAGATCCAGCCGCGTACCGCACCATAAGCTATTTTTAAAAAAGTTTATAAACCAATTTTTGAAAAAGAAATTAGTTGATTCATGCCCGCTTTATAAACGATACTCTACACTATATAAAAGGTATCGACGAACTCCAAACTTTTTTGCCTCCTAAGAAAACTTTCAATCGAGCTATCGAGCATTTACTCTTCTATTGGAACTGTTTGGATTATTACGTGTTTGGTTTTACCGCGTTATCATGTTCCCAGGAGAACCGGCGATCGGGAGAAAGGAGTTTGCTTGCGATGCCAGCGGGAAATGCTTTTGTAAATTACCCTTTGTATTAGACTCGAATCAGGGTATGGAACAAAGTTGGAAACATTCTTTGAAATGAGTTAAATATGCTGCAACGATATACAAAAAAAACTAGATATACAATACATTGCATGTACTTTTATAATAATTTTAAATTTGAGTTAGAAAATTATACCAAACAAAATTATATGTAAACCACAAAATGGCATCGTAATTTGTGGTTAAAGGGTGTTTCTGGTAATGCTGTTTAGTATAAATTTAATGAGCAATATTTTCAATGTTCATAAACTAGGACATTTTATAGCTTATTTTCAAATAAATAAACATTGAAATTCCATTCATTTTTGTTTTGTATGTATATTGAAAATAAAGTAATTTATCATTTTGCATACTTAACTTTAAAGTTTACAGTAAAACAGTATTTGAATTCTAGAGTTATTAAGAATTTTAACGTATGTAAATTAATGTTTAGTTAAAAAAATTTACCAAAAAAGGATTTTATAGTACCTAATTAAAAAAATTAAATAAAAGGAAAGTTAACTTTATTAAAACTTTAAATAATATCGTAAGTAAAGTGAACACCATATTTATGCAAATATTATTAATATTGAAAAAAGCCAATCTAGCCTTGTAAGGAAGCTGGTGGCTTGAAATTTTAGAAAGTATACAAACAAGACTATATTAAATGACATTAAGGAGAAACTGAAAAAATGTCGCATCCAGCAGGACTCAAACCAGCAACCTTTGCCTCTACCTTGCAACGCTCTAACAACTAAGCTATAAATGGTCGTTAAATTCAACTTATGCCACATGTGACACTGACTCGATTATTATTTTGAATTAATTTTATATATATATATATATATATATATATATATAACGTGAAGTCAATAGTGGAGTTGCAGTCAATGTTATGGCCAATGTAAATGAAGAAAACTCTTTTATTTTTGTCAAGCTTTCGAATTTATTTAATTCTTTTTCAGGACATCTATAGTGAAGAAAAAATTTTTTATATAATAAAAATTTTTTTTTATAATGTTTTATATGTGATAACTTACTAATACGTGAGGTTATGAAAAAAGCTGCGAATTCTGTTTGATAAAATTAAAGTAAATCATATTATTAAAATACATAAAAACATATACGTTTAAAACTTATTATTTGATTGACTTTTAATATGTCTTCAATTTCTTTTTTATATATGTATGTTTTTTTATGTATCTATGGTATTTTTAACACAGTAGGAAAGCAAAACATTGTAATGATTAATTTATTTAGATTTTATTATTATATCAAGTAACTTACTATATTCGTGAAATACAGAACTTTAATTTCAAAAATTTTTTATAAAAAAATTTTTTTTATTAAATGTTAAATTTAATGAAAGTTGTTATTTTTTATGTTTTTATTTTTGTTTATTTTAATATTATATTAATCTTTATGTTGGTAATTCTGTTTTAATTCATTAAAAGTTTTTTTATATTTATAAGTTAAATGTAGGTATATGTTAAATTTCTTTATATTTATTTTTGAAATGATAGAATGTAACAATAAATATTACTCAGCCCTTCTATATCTGATTTTCTATTAATACATGTTTGCCTTTTATCAATGTGTGTCATTTCTAAGAATAATCTTTTTTTATGGTTCCTTTCTCTTTCTAAAATTTTTGTTTCTTCAAATTTAAAATTATGATTATTTTTGACTGCATGTTCTGTTAGTGCACAAGCATTAATTTTATTATTTCTAATATCACTTTTATGAGAGATGTTCCTGCTGTGTACAGTTCTGCATGTTTCTCCTATATAAACTCTTTCACAATTAGAGCAAGTGATTTCATATACTAACAGAACATGCAGTCAAAAATAATCATAATTTTAAATTTGAAGAAACAAAAATTTTAGAAAGAGAAAGGAACCATAAAAAAAGATTATTCTTAGAAATGACACACATTGATAAAAGGCAAACATGTATTAATAGAAAATCAGATATAGAAGGGCTAAGTAATATTTATTGTTACATTCTATCATTTCAAAAATAAATATAAAGAAATTTAACATATACATTTAACTTATAAATATAAAAAAACTTTTAATGAATTAAAACAGAATTACCAACATAAAGATTAATATAATATTAAAATAAACAAAAATAAAAACATAAAAAATAACAACTTTCATTAAATTTAACATTTAATAAAAAAAATTTTTTTATAAAAAATTTTTGAAATTAAAGTTCTGTATTTCACGAATATAGTAAGTTACTTGATATAATAATAAAATCTAAATAAATTAATCATTACAATGTTTTGCTTTCCTACTGTGTTAAAAATACCATAGATACATAAAAAAACATACATATATAAAAAAGAAATTGAAGACATATTAAAAGTCAATCAAATAATAAGTTTTAAACGTATATGTTTTTATGTATTTTAATAATATGATTTACTTTAATTTTATCAAACAGAATTCGCAGCTTTTTTCATAACCTCACGTATTAGTAAGTTATCACATATAAAACATTATAAAAAAAATTTTTATTATATAAAAAATTTTTTCTTCACTATAGATGTCCTGAAAAAGAATTAAATAAATTCGAAAGCTTGACAAAATAAAAGAGTTTTCTTCATTTACATTGGCCATAACATTGACTGCAACTCCACTATTGACTTCACGTTATATTGAACCAGTCACTATACCATTATTCATATATATATATATATATATATATATATATATATATATATATATATATATATATATATATATATATATATATATATATATATATATATATATATATATATAACAAAGTGCCAAGAAAATGCGTATTAATATAAACAAAAGGGGACAATTATTGGGCATGTACGCAAAAAGGATCAATAAGACCACGAGTAGGAATGGTAACCGCAGACATGCATGTTTCTGGCTCATTAGCCGTCATCAGTGCGGCATAACCAAGTAGGGTATTGCACTTGGCTAGCAAAAGTGTTGGGTACTTGGGAGCAAAGGATGTTGGGAAAACATGTGTAAAGAAACATAAAAACACAAAAACAACGAAAGCTCACACAGGAGTCCTATCGCCATTTTGTGCTTTCGGCCAGCTGTGCCAATGGGTTTTCGGCTAGCAACCAGCGTCGCAACGTTGGCGAAACGGACTCATTGTGTTTGAGTCGTTCTAAGCCCAGGATATGAAATAAACAAAGTGCCAAGAAAATGCGTATTAATATAAACAAAAGGGGACAATTATTGGGCATGTACGCAAAAAGGATCAATAAGACCACGAGTAGGAATGGTAACCGCAGACATGCATGTTTCTGGCTCATTAGCCGTCATTTGTGTTTTTATGTTTCTTTACACATGTTTCCCCAACATCCTTTGCTCCCAAGTACCCAACACTTTTGCTAGCCAAGTGCAATACCCTACTTGGTTATGCCGCACTGATGACGGCTAATGAGCCAGAAACATGCATGTCTGCGGTTACCATTCCTACTCGTGGTCTTATTGATCCTTTTTGCGTACATGCCCAATAATTGTCCCCTTTTGTTTATATTAATACGCATTTTCTTGGCACTTTGTTTATTTCATATCCTGGGCTTAGAACGACTCAAACACAATTAGTCCGTTTCGCCAACGTTGCGACGCTGGTTGCTAGCCGAAAACCCATTGGCACAGCTGGCCGAAAGCACAAAATGGCGATAGGACTCCTGTGTGAGCTTTCGTTGTTTTTGTGTTTTTATGTTTCTTTACACATGTTTCCCCAACATCCTTTGCTCCCAAGTACCCAACACTTTTGCTAGCCAAGTGCAATACCCTACTTGGTTATGCCGCACTGATGACGGCTAATGAGCCAGAAACATGCATGTCTGCGGTTACCATTCCTACTCGTGGTCTTATTGATCCTTTTTGCGTACATGCCCAATAATTGTCCCCTTTTGTATATATATATATATATATATATATATATATATATATATATATATATATATATATATATATATATATATATGTATATATATTAGTAAAAATGAATATTGGGAGATAACAGCAATACTTAACGTAAATAAAACTCTTTAAAGTTTCTAATCCAAGCTTTTGTAATAACTTTATTACATTTTCAAGGAGCTACAACATTTAGAGTGACAGAATGCAAGTAGAAATAAATTATAAATTTATATTTACATCTCTGTGAGGTTGTTACGTTATTGTTTTAACAGAAATTAACATTAGTAAATATTAAAAAATAAATATAAAATTAAAATGATGTTTTTTATAAAATTATTCTTTATCTGAAGATATGTCGTTAATTGACATTAATGATTAAATAATTGTGTAACTATGACATCAAAAGTAATAGATTAGAAAACTAACTATAAGGTATTAGGAATAATAAAAAATTTATAAAAATAATAATAAAGTATGGAAGTATTAAGATATAACAATATTAAAGCCTAGATGTTATTAGCCCTAAGGGATTATCCTGGATGTATCTCCCTCTAAGATCAGTATAACTGTGCAATGATATAGAAAAACCAGGAAAAAAAAACTATATCTGCTGATCGTTAGAATAACTTAATATATTTGAATTATAATTATATCTTATCTATGTATAAAATGTAGATTCAATCAAAGTAAACAGTTTAATTGTGGAGAATTTCTAAGATTTATTTGTTTATTAACAACTTTAAACTGTGGATCTTTTTATTTCAAGTTCTTCAAGAAAATCTACATTTTGTTTTTTTTTAATTACAAATGTGTAGTTTTTTATTATTTTTCTTATTATTCCTAGTAAGTTTTAGTATTTATTTATAAAGGTATTTTTACAGAAAACTGTATCATTGTCATATTTAATAAAGCGTGTTATCAATAGATAGCAAAGAATAATATTATTCTAACACTTTATAAGTTTTTGAAAAAACATTTTCAAAGACAATGACCGTTCAACTAAGAAGAAACAACTACCTCCTGGGCTATATGCCCCAACGGATATTGGATTATACTTCAAAGTCAAACGGGGTTGGCATATCTACAAGATATTTAAACCAACCATTCTGGTTTGCAGTTAGAAGAGACAACATAACTTATAGACCGGTTTCGGTGTATTTGCACCTCGTCAGTATAAGGTATGTGTTATCCGTCAGCGAGCTTAAAGCATAATCGCTGACTAAAGATTGCACTAAAATCATAATCCTTATATATCTTTCAATAACGAAAGTGGGCAAATTGCAGGGCGAGCCGCGAGTCCTGCAAGCTTGCGAGTCCAGTAAAAGCACTTTTGGGATGTATTACGTACAATAATTTTTTGAAACGGGCATTGTTGTACCATAAACTTCATATTATTCAGTTTACATTTTCATAACAAGAACTCTTTATTAACTAATTATTAATTATTTTTTTTAACAAACGTTGCTTGCCATAACAATTTCATCTGGTATAATTTCATCTTCCATTAATTCACAATCAAATGCATTATTTTGAATATCCATTTTATAACAAATTTCACGTTTTCAACTAAACGTCAAAATATGTCAAGATATTTTATAGTTTTAAATATATACAAAACTCGGTTACCATAGAAACCAATTGACCGCTATCTTAGACTAACTATTTTATTGTTTTTTTCATTAAAGATAGGCCGGAAAGTAAATAAAAAATGAGTCCGGTAAAAGCTTTTACCGGACTCATTTTTATTTTCTGGCCTTGTCCGACAAAATGAGATTTTCTGACCTAAAAATAAACGGAAAAGTACTAATTTCTGACCGGTTTAAAAAAAAATATTTATTTATTACAATTTTTGTAAGGTATTATTTTGGGCATGTGAATTTAATGTGAATTTAATGACGTTTACATATTCACGTTGCATGGGATGCATCTCAGGAGACGAAATATTGATTAAGTTTACAAATTCAGGTTGCAGGGTGTGCATCTAGAAGATGCAAGTTTACTTTAAAAATACATGGTAAACAACGATCATTTTAAAAACATACGAACGAATTAAGGGCAAAAAAATTTAAACCGTACATATTGATCGAAAGATGTCAACAGATAATTTTTTTTAAATACGCCATAAAAGTTTAACTTTGTGCTTCGCTATTGGCCAAAGTACGCTATAAAAAATCTGTAGAAGATAAAACCTTGTTTTTTTGTAAGTGTTGGATGAAAAGTATTGAAAGCGAAACGTATTAATCAGTAAAGGAATTAAAATTTATACGCTATTTTAATATTTCATCTTCCATTTGAATCCACAAAAATTTTTATTTTGTTAATTTATTCTCTACTTAAAAGCCTTTTGAAGTTGACGTGTCTGTGTTTTGTTACAATAGAAAAAACCGAATACTGTGCAGTGATCAAATTCTTTGTTTTGGAATGTTTATAAGCAACAGAAATTCATAAAAAAATGGTGAAAATTCTAATGAAATCTGCTTCCTCATTTCCAAATGTGCATCGATCGGTTTAAGAGGTTAAAAGTGGTCATAAAAGCATCGAAGATGAACCATGTAGAGGACGTCCAAAAAGTGCAACAACATCAGCAGTTATTGAGCAAGTCTATGATATTGTCTGTTAAAATCCAAGTTTAACTTAGCTTAAAATTGCTGATACCGTAGTCATCTCAGATAAACGATTACTCCATATTTTAAACACAGGATTACATATGAAAAAGCGGTTCGAAAGTTAGTGCCGCATTCGTTAACAATTCAACAAAAACTTTATCGATAATAAATTTCTTAGCGTAATTAGTAGCGTTTTAAGCAGAATAAAACTGATTTTGTGCGTCCTTTTATAACTATGGAGCTGATTATTCAGCTCCAAAACAAGTGAAGAGCCATCGGCAAAAAAGGTTATGGCATTAGTTTTTTAGGATGCAAAAGGGGTTTTGTTGATTGATTATCTTAAAAAATATGAAACAATTAACTCTGAATATTATTACAACCTTCTGGATCAGTCGGATTAAAAGATCGTGCATGAAACGACCCGGTTCACAAAAAAAAAACATTTTTTTTAAGATAATGCATGTGTTCACACAATTTTGTTGACCATGGCTAAATTAAACGAATTGAAAATCCCCAGTATTAACCAAATTTAGATCACTCCGACTATTACCTCTTCAGAAATTTTAAACATTTTTTACGTGGAAAGCGTTTATCGTTGAATGAATAAGCTATGGCATACGTGGTACAATATTTTGCAGAGCTTCCGGAAAATTATAACAGAGATGGTATAAAATTACTGAAGGACCATTGGAATAATTCCAGCTGAGGAAGTTTATATTGAATATAAAAAAAATATTAAAAAATTTACATTCTTATATTTTTGCTTTAAAACGTTTTAACCAATTGAGTAAACTATAATAATTTTAAAATTCAGACAAATTAAACATTTTTTGTGTAAGTTTAAAATCATAAAACAAATCAACCTAAATTATGTGTATTTTATAGTGGTTGATATCACTCTATAAATGTTAAAATTATTTTAAGAAGCATTAATGTTAGTTGATGATTTTAAAATTTTCATATCTGGCTAATTTTAGATACTATTACTAATTCATAAATCATTACAATATATATCAAGAACACGTCTGTTAAATATTTTTCAATAGGTTTATTTTTAACAACGTATACAATATTTAAACTGCTTTTTATCGGAATTCTTTAATACTCTAGGTACCGAAATAAAAACTTTATATCGGTGTGTGTTATGTAGGTATATAGACAGATATTTGTGTCTAAGAGTTAATTTTTGATTATGTTGATGTATGAACGACAAAATAAGCAGTAATGCTACTTAATGTTTATGACTCTATATCACATACTATATTCAAATAAGTTTCTTTTCCAACAGTAGTTAAGCTTTTATCGCATTTTTGAAAGAATAAAATTTAAGTACATTTAAACTAATTTGCTATCGACTTACGTTCTAAAATTTTCATCATTTTTATAGTTAAGATTTAAACGCATCGATCTCGATAATAGCACCTAGGAAGTGCGAAGGTCATTAGGTTCGTGAGAAAAGGGAGTCGGGTTATAATTCCCATGTAATACTTCATTTTATGAATAGAAATCTAAATTTTCTGCATACATCAATCACAATATTTTCCATTAATAACAGAATTCGAAATTATATTTAGTTTGATGACCTTAATTTTATATTAATTTTTCTGTCTCATAAAATCATTTATTTATTTACACAAGATACATTATATTTTGTCCTTTATTAATTATATCCTTAATAAAAATTAAAAAAAAGTGAGAGGTGTCAAGGGACACCCGGATGGAACAAAGTTCCTTTCGATTAATTAGTGAAGGAATTGTAATTTGTAAACACAACAGAGAGTTTGTACATACATAAGCATTTATTATCGTCTGTATAAAATCTCTACTTACCTAACTCTATCAGCAATATCCGGAACTTGTGCAGAAACACTGTCGTCAGGATACATTATTGTTTTTATTTTCTATTATTTTAATATTTATTATCTACAAAAAACCTGTATAAACTTAACAAAGTCGCGATACTACTACACTGTTCTAAACAAAATAGAAAAAAAAAGTAAATCCATTATTTTCAACAGTTCGTTTCTTTTAACAAAAGTGTCCATTTATACAATACCAGAGCTATTGTATATTCTACCTAGAATTACTTTTTATTTCAATTTAATTTAAAACAGGAATTAACAATTTAATACAAAATTTTAAAATTAAAATATTTTACAGTAACTGACAGTTAAGGTAATTTGACATATGTACCTAACTAGTCAAGTTAAGAACTATTTTTGAAATGTTTATGAATTTATTGATTTATAAAAACAGGATGAAATAAAATATAATACTATTATAGGTACTTGTTTTTTTTCCTGGCACCCTTTATTTGTTTAAAGGGAGGTTGAGCTACCTACCAGGCGCGTCTCGAGGTGGCGGATAGGAGGTGGTCAGGGCAACTTGATCAGTGACGGTTATAAGTAGAGTGAGGGGACCTAAAAACCCCCAAAATCTTTTGCGAAAGCCGTCGCCGCGGACCAGCTTAACCCATGCTAAGGTGTAAGGTAACGTGCCGAAGGCTGAAAGGCCACTGGTTAGAATGTGGTCGCCGAACGTTCCCCTGAGGGCACCGGGCGACACCCTCTTGTATTAAGCCTTCCCCTGACATGCGGGGCTCTGTCAGGTGGTGACCTTCTCTTTTCCCTTGCTACTCGTGGGACCAACATGGAAACCGAAAAACAAACCACTCACAACTGAGGCTGGACAAAAATGTCCGCCTCAATCAGAAAAACCTAAGCACCGCAGGGGTAAACGAGTCTGCGGTGCGGAACTGAAGAGAAGGAGGAAGGCACGCGTGGCTGGGGGAAACCCCGCAGCGCGAACCGCCTCTAGACCTTCAGAAGCACAACCTTCAGGTAATGTTGCTAGTTCTTCCTCCAAAAGAGGCAAGGAACACAACACACCTGAAGGTAAAACAAAAAAGAGAATCAGATCAAGCGCCTCCTCAACCGAGGTGACGCCTAAAACCCTGAAAAAGGTTAGGCAGGACACAACGGCCGCTCAACCAAAAAGCTACAAGGAGGTGGCTACCAGTCACCTCCGAGTAGCTATAATAGACAAAAGCAACCCCTACGGCAAAATTTCTGCCGAAAGAGAAGCTCTTGTCCAAGGCATGCTGCTGGGAGAGCTGGACAAGGTAATTTTGGCCGCCTCCTCCAGTAACGCCAAGCCACCAACGTTCCGTCAGTGGTCGCACTCTGGTGAAATCATCAGAGTTACCTGCGATGACGACGCGACGTTGGCATGGCTTACAAATACTGTTGTTGGCCTTCGACCGTGGGAGGACGCATCACTCGAGGTGGTGCGAGTAGACTGCCTACCGAAGCTGACAAAAGCATCCCTCTGGATCCCGAGTAGATCAACTGAGATACTCGAGGAGAAAGAGGTCGTGCTGCGTCGGCTAAGTGGGCAAAACCCGGACCTCAAGGTCTCGAGATGGTGCTCTTTCCACCACGAGGCCAAAACAGAACCAAGGGGGCATCTCTTCGTCTTCGGTGTAGGGGACGACGACTTGACAACCCTCAAACAAAAGTCGATGAGGTTGAGCTATGCGTTCACCTCATAGACCTTGAAGGTAAAGGCCGAAGAGGCCAAGAAGGAAGGTCAGGAGGAGACCAGCAGTGGCGTCGAGCTAGGAAGCCTTGCGGTCGATACCCCTGCAGACGAGGCACCCGAGGAGGCACCTGAAAAGATGCAGACCGACGGGTCCTTAGAAACGGTCCCCCTGACCGAATAAATAATTGAAAAAAAAAAAAATAAATAAAAAATAATAATAATGGATCGTAGAGGAGCAGCCGACACGACTTCATTTATTCAGTGTAACCTTCAGCACAGCAGAGTGGCCACGGCAACCATCAGCCGCCACCTTGCTGAGCAACAGGACACTATTGCATTAATCCAAGAACCGTGGATAAGGAAAACCAGAATCATTGGTTTAAGTACTTTAACTGGTAAAACTTTTTATTTTCCCAGCAATGACCAGCCAAGGACTGCCATATACGTACCTAGGCAAATTAAAGTTTAACCTCTGGCACACCTCTCCTGCTCAGACTTGACTGCAGTAAGGATGGAATGTGCTAGTTGTGACGGACAACCAAATACCGTAGTCCTGGCATCAGTGTACCTTCCCTCTGATGCAGCCGCACCACCACCTAGCAGGGAACTGGAGGAACTGGTGAAGTACTGCCAGCACCAGAAATTGGAGCTCATAATCGGCTGCGACTCCAATGGACATCACGTCAACTGGGGCAGTAAGGACATAAACGTTAGAGGTAAGTCACTTTATGACTATATAATAGGGAATAACCTCTGCATTATGAATAGAGGTACCACTCCCACCTTTGTAAACTCTCGAAGTCAAACCATAGTAGATATAACGTTGTGTACAACTAAAATATCAAAACAAATCCGATGCAACGAAGTATCAATGTCAGATCACCGATGGTTAGCATTTAAAATAGATCTGGGTGGTGTGCCCCCAACTCTATCCCGCGACCCTAGAAAGACCGACAGAGCAGCTTACGCTTCTCGGTTGGAAAGGGCCCTGCGGGAGCTTGAGGTCACCACACCCGGAAATAATAGTGATCTGGAACGGTATACAACAACGATACAGAACACAATCATCAAGTCTTACAAAAGCTCTTGCCCCCTAAGGCTGACTAATAATAAAGGCAACTTCACCCCTTGGTGGTGCCCAGAATTAGAACGCCTAAGGAAGATGGCAAAAAAGGCTTTTAACAAGGCAAGTAGTTCAAAACTCCTCGAGGATTGGAACTTATACAAGCTCCACCTTAAGGAATACAAAAAAGTCTTTAGGCAAAAACAGAGAACGGCATGGAGAACCTACTGTGAAGAAATCGAGGATTTTCCACAGGCAGCGAGACTCCAAAGAGCCTTAACAAAAGATCCATATAGAGATATTGGTATACTTAAGAAACAGGATGGTAGTCAAACTACCAACCTGAAAGAAAGTTTACATCTCTTGCGAGAAATACACTTCCCCGATTCTGTTGCCACAGTAGAGGCAAAGTGGGACGAGGAACATCACATACCCTCGACAGAGGACTGGCACATTGCCAGATTCATTGTTACCGAGGACAAAGTTAAATGGGCAATATCTAGCTTCTCCCCCTTCAAATCACCGGGAATGGACGGATTTTATCCAGCCCTGCTGCAGTGGGGTCTGGAGGAACTTCTTCCTCACCTAGTGCAAATATTCAGGGCTTCCCTAGCTCTGAATTATATACCGAAGATGTGGAGAGAAGTAAAGGTTG
Organism: Altica lythri; assembly: GCA_964028335.1. Taxonomy (NCBI): domain Eukaryota; kingdom Metazoa; phylum Arthropoda; class Insecta; order Coleoptera; family Chrysomelidae; genus Altica; species Altica lythri. The sequence goes on from OZ034800.1 coordinate 65,645,325, forward strand.
TCTTCATACCAAAACCTGGAAGAATGGATTACTCCATTCCAAAAGCTTACCGGCCTATTAGCCTTACATCGTTCTTATTAAAAACGCTAGAGAGGCTAAATGAAAGGTACATAAGGGATACAGTGATTAACACCAAACCACTGCATCCCAACCAAAATGCATACACAACAGGGAAATCCACCGATACGGCCCTACATCATGTGGTTGGTCAGATCGAGCGATCATTGGACAAGAAAGAGTCCACCCTGGGCGTATTCATAGATATCGAGGGAGCTTTCGACAAAACCACGTTCCCTAAAATAATGCACTCGCTTGCTGATCGAAATGTACCTACAACAGTAAGCGGATGGATTCTCAGCATGCTCTCCATGCGTGCAATAGAAATAACTGTAAATGAAGTCAAGATACGAGGCAAGGTTACGAGGGGCTACACACAGGGAAGGGTTTTATCACCTCTACTGTGGAACATTGTTCTAGACAGCCTAATTCACCGCCTCAATGAACATGACAAAATCTATACAGTAGCCTACGCAGACGACATTGTTATTCTTCCAACAGAAAGTTTGAAAGCACCCTTTGCGACAGAATGCAAGTGGCTTTCAGAACTTTAGAGACATGGTGCAAAGAACAATCGCTGTCTATTAACCCCAAAAAGACAGAGATGGTTCTTTTTACAAAGAAAACGAAACCTAGGGGCTTAAACGCACCCAGTCTTTTCGACGTTAAATTAAGCTTTGCTACAGAAGTGAAATACTTAGGTGTTATCCTCGACAGCAAGCTGACGTGGAACTCACACATAGAAAGCAGAGTTAAAAAAGCATTTATATCTTATGAGCAATGCCGCCAAACCATAGGACAGACCTGGGGATTATCCCCCAAGGTCACCATGTGGATCTACACGGCAATCATAAGAGCTATGCTAACATATGGTGCTGTCGTGTGGTGGCCTAAAGTGAAACAAACGACAGCTATCAAAAAATTAAACCAAATTCAAAGATCAGCATGCCTTCTCGTAACAGGAGCCATGCGAAGCACACCGACCAGCGCAATGGAAGTTATACTTGGTCTCACCCCCTTTGATATATTTGTAAAGGAGGTCGCATTGATGACCATGGTACGCTTTCGCACGGTTGGTATCGAACCCACTGTAGGGACTGGCACCTATAGGGATAGTCTGTGGAGGGAATCGATAAAAGTGATACCACTCTTACAGGCAGTCACGGATGCCGTCGCACCAAGATTTATCTTTGACAAACCCTACAAAATATTAACAAACAAGACAGCAGACCCCAACGTAGTGAACGCTCTGAGCGTATATACGGATGGATCAAAAACAAAGCAAGGTGTGGGATGTGGAATTTACTCTAGATCCTTAAGCCTAAAAACAAAATGGGCTATGGATGGCTTGTCAAGTGTGGTTCAGTCAGAACTCACAGGCATAACCATAGCTGCAAAAGAATTTATCAATAGGAACATCACAGGCAGGAATATAAATATATATACAGACTGCCGACAAGCACTACTGACCTTGAATAGACCACGTTTCACTTCAAGTTTAGTACTAGAATGTCACCAATCTCTAACTGAGGCCAGCCAGAATAACGTGGTCACTCTCAGCTGGATCAAAGGACATGGGAACTCTAAAGGCAACCGCATTGCGAACAATTTAGCAGAGAGGGCTGCGGGCTACAGATATGTTAGCCCTCGCCCGTCTACCAAGCTAACATTGTCCGCAGTCGTGGACCTTATTAAACAGCACTCTCACCAAAAATTTATACAGTGCTGGGATGAAACTACGAACTGTAGACTGGCCAGAGAGTTATTACCTCATCCTGGCGAGGAAACAGCAAAAAAATTTAAGGCATTGACCAGACAAAATCTCCGAACAGCTGTGGGAATCCTGACATGTCACTGCCAATTGCGACAACATCTCTTTAGGATGAAACTAACAGAATCGCCGCTATGCAGAGGCTGCGAACAAGAAGAGGAAACAGTAGAACACATTATGTATGACTGCTCTGCTTTTTCTGAAATCAGAAGATCCGTGTTGGGCGAGTATTGGCTTACACCAGCCGATGTCAGGGAGATCCCCCTCGGGAGCCTCATCACCTATTTTAAATCAATAGACCTGGTGACATCCTGAGGTGAGGATATCCCTACACACAGGAGGATGCACAATGGGTCATATGTGGCCTCAGTGCTGGCTGAGCACTAGCTCGCCCCTCCCAAATTTCCAGATCCAGAGAGGTACTTGTTTTTTTCAGTATATTCTTTTAATTTAAATTAGTGTCTTTTTAATTGTACTTTTATTAGTATTTATTATATTAGGGTTTCCTATTTAAATAAAGATAGGTATGTCTATCAAAGAGAGAGAGAGAGACAACATGCGTATGTCGTGTCGTGTCGTGACAAATTTTGGTATGATTTTTTTTTTGGCTAGCTCCTAGCGTCAGTCGTAACTGTTCGTAACGCCCGAAAGGGAACTTCGTTCCAAAAACAAAAAAAAAACATTGCACCAAGAAGAAGTAGATTAAATTTTTTTTATCTATGAAAAATTATTTTAATTTTTGTTAGGCATTTTCAGTTTTAAAAAAAAGACCCTTGACATATTTGACATATCCATCAAGATAAATAAGAAAGGGTCATTTTCAATATTAATTTATTATTTTATTATTTAAGTGGCAAAAGTTCCCCAATAAAAGAAGTAGGTAACAGTACTATATTTTTTGTGTTTAGAAAGTGTCGTTAACACTGATTACCTTAATAAACATATTTTAATAGTACAATTTGGAATTGTGGGCCACAATTGCCAGATTTACCCTACATAAATCGTTTTCGGAGAGGTGTGAACATTAGATCTTAATATAATCTAATAATAAAGTTTATATAAAGAGGTATGCCGTCCAACGTCAATAATTTATCACAATGTAATTATAAATTTTAATTCAATCCGGATGTAAATTTTCAAATGCAATATGTATGTGCACTGATACACTACTGGCAACGAACGTAAATTAAAACCGAAATCATAAAACTGTGATAATGGAAATTTCAGTTGGCAAATCCTGCATATATTATAACAAGCACTGCTAGTTTTGATGCTGTTCGTTATTACAATGTTAATTTTAGATTTACTACAATAACACTTTGTGTATCATAAACCATAAATTTCTATGAAAAGATTCTTGAATGAAATGTTATATGCCTTAAATTATTTTCGTGGCGATCCGTCTAATACGTACATTGTTTAAAAACATTTTAATTTACATAAAGACTACTGTTTTGTCTAAAGTAAAGGAATGTTAAATAAACAATAATATAAAAGTTAATAGATTTGTTTCAACCATTTAGTTATACGAACATGTTGTTTATAGTAACAATCTGTAGTATCTTTAATTATTTTTTTTTTTTTTAACAAACATAAAAAACATGTTTTTTTTTAAATATCTGCTATGATTTATAGACATCAACCAATAATACGTAAAGTGAATTTTTTTCTTCGAGAAAGTTTTAGAAGCAACTTCTTTGAACTGCCGAAGTCTCAGAACTAATCGCACACTGCCGTAAATTGTGTACCTACACGTTATTAATACGTCAAATTTTATTAATGTAGCAACCAGATAAATGTAAAATAAAAAAAATATATAATAACTGAACTATAAAATTAAATCACTGGGCACACACGTGGCGAACGACTTTGTTTAAAAAAATATATAGAAAAGTTATAATATTAAATATAAATAAATTTTCCTACCAGCTTATATAGACAAGAATAGTAGGATCACCCTGCTCTCCGCCTTTGAAGTTCTTTGTCCCACATTTCTGTGAAGTTTTGTGAAATTTGGTTGGCAGCGATGCCAAGTCTACCGATTTTTCGGTAGATCAACCGATATTCCGTAATAATTTTCTTTCAATTAAACTTTTTTAAATTTGCTGCAACTTTTTAAAACCTATCGATTTCTACTATTTTTTTATTAATCTATGGATTTCAGAAATTTTAGGTTGGCAACGCTGCTGCTCACGGACAACGATGAAGACCAAGAGCTTTCGCAGCATGGAACCTATTTTTGCGAGAGTGCTTCTAGTATTCTTGTCTATATATTGCTATGGTATCACTGTGTCTAATATGTAAATAAAATATCTTACAATAAAAAAAATCAGGAGACGAATCTGACTGGTGACCGGTTTTTGTTTTAAATTTAATATAAATAAGGGATGGGGGATATGAATTAAAGCTTGTTTTTTAATAGTTTAAATGTTATTAAGAAACGAAATGTAAAAGAAAGATTAATTTAAATACAATTAAAAGAAATGTATATTATTTATAAAATGTAAATAGAATTAAAAATTAATAAAAGAGTTACAGTTAAAAATAAAAAAAAGTGTATAATTGTAAGAAGAAAAATATATAGAAGAACACAGAAGCGGATAGATTAATGAAATCAGAATTTGAACTTCATGAGAGTGGCAAGAACGTTAACAATTATTAACATATTTTGAGAGCGCACTACAACACCGAACCTGAGTTTTTGGTTACTCAAAATGCATAGGAGCCCATTTTCGTGCTATTCATTCACTCGCAGCAATTGCACTATAGCAAAAGATTGGCTTAACAGTGTATTTTGTTAAAAAATCTGACAGAAAATTTATATAGTAAAAGTAAGCTGTACCTATATTTGTTATTTTTATATACATAAGTTTGAAACTTAGCAACTTTATTCTCCTATTAACATCATAATTTTAAAAATTAAAAATAATTATAAATATAATAACTCCACCGTATACAGACAAGAATAGTAGGATTACTCCAGCTAAACCTGGTTCCATGCCGCCGAAGCTCTCAGTCTGCATTTCAGTCCGCATGGTTATCGCTCACCAGTAGTGTTGCTAACCGGCAAAATGTTTTTATACTACATAAAGAGGGTATTCCTATATAATTTAAAACGCTAAGTTAAAATTTATGTATGTGTTTTGGTGCGGTTAGGGAATTTCCCATGATAAGATTGCTGATTTTTTTGTAAAATGAGAAAAGTTTTGCATAGATTTTTACTAAGAGCAATATACCTACATACATATATATCTATAATGCGGTATTATAAAATTGAATTACTCTTATAACCTTATGAAAAGGTTAATAATAATCCAAAAATCGGTACATAAGGTAGCAAAATAGTATATTATGCAAACGAGCGTTTAATGATAGCCATTAAGATGCGAGTATGAGAGTTAAAACGAGTCGCAGGTGAGTGTCGTAAAGAATACGAGCATCTTAATGGCCATTAAATGCGAGTAGCATACACTATTTTTTCTACGACATACAAATTATATTAAATTAAGAAACGAATACAAATCATATTATGATCTAAAATTAATTATTTGTTGTACGTAATTATATTTTGTATTGTACAATTATTGAAATTAAAGTGGAACGGTGCTGACGTTGCTACAGCATCAGTTGATGTTGAAGGAGCAATATGTACTTGGTTGGTAATATTATTGCACTCAATATTTGGTTACTCACATTAATTTTATTTTGTATTGACTCGTCAATATAATTTTCGGCAACTGCTGTGGACTTCCACCCACCGTGTCTTTTTAGTTAGGTTATGTCTCCACCCGAATCAACTAATATTGTCGCAGAACTGCGACGAAAACAATGTCCAGTGTATAAATTCGGATTCTGAAGATTTAAAAAAGTGGCTATTTGTTTTCCCATATTGCCAAATTTATTGATTCCGACATTTTGGACAATGCATTTTCCATTTTGGTAATTTGTGAAAAAGTTTGGTGCAATACAATTTTTTGGGCGTAGATTCATATACTTTTTGCAAATTTGATAATACTTCCCTGTGATGGTAAATTTGCGTGTTGTTTTAGTTTTTGTATCTTTTATTGTTATTAAAAGAGTGGAGTCAAAATCGTGAACGTCATTAAGTTCCAACTTATATAACTCATGTCGTCGGCATGCTCCCATAATTCCAAAAATGCTGTTTATCTGGGGCTTCTGTGATAAATTTTTTTATTTCATTTGAAGAAAATGTTTTGGCCTTTTTGGATGTATATCCTTAAGATTTTCTTTTTAATAAAGCATGCAATTTGTTATATTTGCTTATATCCACTTTGTTTTTAATAGTCAACGTAGATTTTAAAATAGAATACTGGGTCCATAAAGTTGGAGATTTAAACTTTTTGGCCAAATCATCAAAATAAACAATTAAATACGTTTTCTGAAAAACCTTATTCGTATCTCGCCATTTCATAAACTGTACATACACCTTCTCGTATGCTTCTCTCGATTTTTGTGGCAACAAGTTGTTTGCTGTGCAGTTGGCACGTTCTGTTATTTCTGGTGGTGTTAAATTCTCTTCATCACTCTCAACTTTTTAAGTTAAAATTCAAGATTCTTTGGAACTTTGTTTAAACTTGGACTGTCAAATCATCTATTTCTACTGCTGTTCATGACAAATGTGATATAACCAATAGCTATGTAATTTTAATATGACGTCACCACCTGATTCTTTTTTATTGGTTAAAAACTTGTATCTAAATGAAAATCTGTACCTTAATGAAATCCATTTAGATACAGTTGTTGAAATTTTAATTGACATTTTAAAATAGGGGAGTAGAAAAGCGGTATTTCGGTAGATTGCTTCCGAAATCGGTAGATCCACAGAAAAATCGGCAGAGTTGGTATCGCTGCTCACCAGTTCATAAAAAAACTACACAAAAAACGGCGGAAACCGGAGCAAAATGTGGTACAAAATATTTATACTTGTAAACGATTATTTTTTTGAGATATCTCTAATGGGGTTTTTAAAATTTTTAGAAATTATGCAAACAAAAAGATATTTAATGACATTAAGACGAAATTGAAAAAAATGTCGCAGGACTCGAACACCCAAACTTTGCCTCTAGGCAGCAAAGCTGTAACCACTAAGCTATAAATGCTTAAACATTTAGTTTTTGTGGTCGTTAAATTCAACTGATGTCCTGCTGGATGCATTTTTTTAAATTGTCCTTTACGTCATTTAATGTATTCTTGTTTGTATACTTTCTAAAAATTTCAAAATTTGAATGATCCTACTATTTTTGTCTATTGGTAACGCTTTTTGTTATGGGTTATATATCTATATATACCTAAATACTGTTTTTTGGGAATTTTAAAACATTTTACAATTTTCAAAATTTTTTAGAGAATTAAATATTAAAATAAATAGTGTAAGAACTAAAATGTTTTATAAGCAGCAGAGGCTTAAATGTAATTAAAACACAATACCTTTAATTTTATATAAATATACGTAAAGATTCATTTGTCTATGTAATTACCGGTATGTAATAACCAGCCAGTCATGCAGGAGTGACTACCTAATATCGGCTTGTTTCTATTGCTTTTTCTATAATCACTTAATCTGCCAAAATATCCCAAAATACATAATAAAATGGAACCCACTGGTAGCTACTATCATATAAAATTATGCAGAGTATCTTAATATTTCATGATCTTCCAGAAGAATATATTTATAAAGTTTTTATTTAAATGGTACGGCACCAAGTATTAAGAATAAAAAATATCGAGGTTGACAAAGAGAAATTCCTCATAATTTGGACGAAACGTTACGATCCGCGCGAAACCAAGCGACCATCGCATATTGCCTGTATTTTAATAAAAGCAAGCGTCCGTTGCTATAATTTTATTTGACATGATAAAAATCCAGCAAATAATACCCATTCCCACTAGAATTTATTCAGGCCGAATATAAATTTTGCAGAATAATAATTGGGCTAAACAAAGGCTTGATGAAATATAATGGGGCTCCCACAAGACTACAATCGAGTTTTATCGCCTTCAGAATGATAAAACTACGTGCTTGTGTTGCTGCCGCACTTTGTACAAGGAGTAAAGAGTAAGTGGCGTCTGCTCTAGATTACAGACTAAAATTCATTAGACAGTGAAATTGTGTAAAACGGACGTTGAATGTACTTTTTGTACGTCACGAGAACTATAGTGCAATGTCGTCGAAAAAATATAAAAGGTTTGACATTTGTTCAAATATTTTATTTCGAAGAAGATGTTTATTTTTGGATAATTGTTTGTTCTTTATTTCTCAAGAGTGAGTGAATTTAGCCTTAACAGAATCAGTTGCAACTATCGATCGTGGCATCGAATCGAATGAAACAACCATTAGGTCTAAATATACCAGAGACGCTTTATTTTCTTGAAACATTCCGTCACCTTCACTTCAAATCGATCTAGTCGGCCATAACTTTCCCACTGACAACCAATAATTTCACTTGAAAGCTCGAGCAGATTATATTTTAGACGTTCTTTATGTTCACATCACTTTTCATGTCACTATGCATGTAACATTTGTTTTTAGACATGCTTCATTTACCCGAGCGCCTTCGCCTTTACCAGGAAATTACTGCCATCCAATTTGTGGAGAATACACGTTGGAATGACGTGAATTCATTGAAATACATCGACGAAAATTTGTAGAAAAACGAGCTTGTCAACTTTAAAGACAAATAGTCATCGATACAAAGAAGATGCAACTTTTAAATCCTACAGTTTTGGTTGATTGGTAAGGTAGATACATGAATAACTCATTATATTTTATGTGACCTACATCTCTTTTCTGTGAATGCGTTATACTCATTTATTCAATCTCAATTCTTTTCATCCCTTAAATTGAATTATAAACAAATCGATTAAAGTAGCAATTCATAAAAAATATTTATCAAATACAAAGCAACTACAAAAATTCAGATATTATTATCAAGATATTCAAAGAATTCGTATTTACCTTTCAGAGACAAAAAACTATAGCATTGGCTATGCATGATCAAATCAATATAAAACTTAAAATCAATAAACCTTAAATAATTGCACCAGAGGCGCTGACCTGTAACGAGCAGTTTATACCAGGATAACAAATTTGCAGTTAAAACGCTATCTAATATAACATTTTAACTCATTAATAGATAAACTTAAAGTATATTTTTTGTACTTTTTTACTTTTAGCACTAGATGCATTTCCAAACTAAAAACGTGAAACAACCTGATTAATATTCAAAGCTTATAAAATACGCCGCTCGTGCCAATGTTAACAGAAATAAATATTCATCAGTTCTGCTATCTGAAGAACGAAACAGACGTAGCATATTGCGAAAGTATGGACGCGCGGTCGACGGACACAAAAAAAGTCACTGGCAAGGCAACAAACAGGATTAAAACGACCACACCGGATACAAGTATACGCTTTGTAACCTCTCGGTCTTCTCTTTTGCTGGAAAATTTAAGAGCGTCGTACTTACAATTAAATACTCGGGAGATAATGGCTGGTTAATTTCCCATTCGGTGGTCTGGACACGAAATACTGCCAACTGGCAACTGCCAGCCAGAACGAAAACGAAACGTTTGGGGATTTCTTTTAGGAAAGGTATTAGAAAGTTGGAGAAATTAATTTTAACTAACTGATGAGAATTTTATTATGTAATCAACTTTCACGTTTTTTAATTCGAACGAATTATATATCAACTTTAAAAAAGTTATATTAGAGAAACTTTTCAAATCGTTTTATTTTTCAACAGTATGTATATTTGTTTGCAGCTAAGTTGTTAATTACAATTTTACCAATTTCGTATTTTTAAATAACATACTAAAAACTAAAAGTTATAGACACAGACAAAAGACAATATTTTATGTTAAATAAACAGAAGTAACAAAATAGTTATTTTTGACACAAGGACGGAAAATGACATTTTGCAAGAGCGAGTATAGTGGTGTAGCCCAGGTGCGTAGCACCGAGGTGAAACAATACGAGCACCTGTAAAACTTTTTCCGGACATGTAACACACACTATTTTTAGGTCCGACAAATTTTTAATATTTTCAAAAGTTCTGTTATGTTCAAGAGTTGACCGCTTGTGCTACCTAAAGTAAGACCAGTGACTAGAAGACGCCGACAGACTGTCAGCTGGTATGACGTGATCTTCGGGTATTATAGTTGTATAATAACTTGTTTGATACTTAATATACGTGTTCAGCAGTTATAAGTGTTTTAATTACCATATGTTGCAAACACATCAAGTTCAAAAACTTTTTACTGTGTGACATACAAGATTAGTAGTTTATTGACATCTATTGCACGATTAAAAAAATTAGTAATAAGGAATGATTTGAAAATTAAAAGAAACAGCACACATTTTATTAAATCCGAATGAATGTATTTCAAATTTTACTTTGGATTTATCTAGATCTTGGCTAACCACCTTAAAAAAAGAATAAGTTAATAATCTATATATCTATAGTTACCAAAAAAACAAATCAAAAATTTTAAAATCTCAACGCATAAAGAAGTGTAGAGTAAAAAAATTTGTTATCTTTGAAAACGACAACCGATCTGGTTGTCGAAAGCTCAGAAGAATTATTTTTAAACAAATTATTTTCATTTTTGTTAGGCATTTTCAGTTTTAAAAGACGACCCTTGACAAATTTGACATATCTATCAAGATCAACAAGCAAGGGTCATTTTCAAAATATTGATTTATATTTTTTATAAGTTTGTTTTAGTGGCAAAAAGATCCCCGAATAAAGAAATAAATTTTATAATACAAGTTGTGAGAGAAATTAAATGTAAAAAAAGTTAGGAAAGTTTAGTATATTATACGCTGTTTTATAGTAGATTTATATCTACTATTGAGTTGGTTCGCAGGTCACGACTTCGGGAAAAATTTCACTACAGTTTTTCGTTTTGGGTCCCCCTGACCTCAAAAACACCTTTCGTTCAAAAGTTTATATATATATATATATATATATATATATATATATATATATATATATATATATATATATATATGTATGTATGTATGTATGTATGTATGTATCCGATATAACGAAATCTGTGGACACGATAGCGGTCGCATTTCTTAACGGATCGAAATGAAATTTGGTACAAAAATCAATCGTCCAAAAATCTCGGTCGAGTTCATTAATGGGCCAAATCGGTTCGGCCGTTTGGGCGTGACATCAAATCAAAATAGAAAAAAAATCGTAACTTTTTTACTTCACCCTGTACAGAAAAATGTTAGGGGACTTTTTTGTTTGTGTTATACTCTAGTCAACATCTTCAAAAACGTGAAAAATTAAAATAAAGGTCCTAAAAATATGAGCGATAGCTCATTGGATTCGGAATCACCTCTAGAAAAATGTTTTTAAAGGAAAAGTGTGCAGGCAAAAAATTGCAATTGTTATTAACAAAATAAGATGAAAAAAAACAGATATTTATGTTTTTGTTAATAACTCGAAAAATATTAATATTTAAGCAATTTTGAAAATAGCTCGTTAAAGAGGAGGAAATTTCCGAAAAAAAAGTCCGTCCTCCCGAAACTCTATCTCCATTATTTATAATTTTAATTTGACGTTGAAAATGGGGCTCCGCGCGGCTTTTACGGCATGCGCGCACTACCGCTAAATGGTGTTTATCAGATAAAATATTTTTTTTATGACATAAAATGTTATTTTAAAAATTTGAAAAAATTCCAGTATTTTCCTAACACTTGAAAGAATCTAAATCAGTTGGAAAAAACATTTTATCACTGTTTTTCAAAAAGTTATTCAATTGTTAACTAACAATTTTTTTCCTAATCTCTGTTGATATAAACAATGGGATAAAAGGTATAAATAATTGGCCTAAAAATTTGAAATTTTGTGGAGCATTTTTCATATGTATACTTTACAAGATTCTGTGATAAATGTTCATAAAAGTTTATTAATTTGTTAATAATACTTTCTAATATCATGTGTCACGTTAACTGTAGTGCCTACTTAACTTGCCAATTAAAAAATGATATATCTTTTAAACTATTGGAGATATGATAAAGGATATTCAGGTGTTTTTTAAAGAAAATAAATTTCTCTTTCAAATAATTCTAAGACCAATTTCGTATTTATTGTTTATTAGATACTACATGCATTTATTTAGAAAAATTCTGTATCTTTTCTTAAATTTTCGCAATATTTTGCAATAGTTATGAAAAATCATAATTAACAAATTAATAAACTTTTATGTACATTTATCACAGAATCTTGTAAAGTATACATATAAAAAGGGCTCCACGAAGTTTCAAATTTTTAGGCCAATTATTTATACCTTTTATCCTATTGTTTATATCAACAGAGATTAGGAAAAAAATTGTTAGTTAACAATTAAATAAATTTTTGGAAAACAGTGATAAAATGTTTTTTCCACCTGATTTAGATTCTTTCAAGTGTTAGGAAAATACTGGAATTTTTTCCAATTTTTAAAATAACATTTTATGTCATAAAAATAATATTTTATCTGATAAACACCGTTTAGCGGTAGTGCGCGCATGCCGTAAAAGTCGCGCGAAGCCCCATTTTCAACGTAAAATTAAAATTATAAATAATGGGGATAGAGTTTCGGGAGGACGGACTTTTTTTTCGGAAATTTCCTCCTCTTTAACAAGCTATTTTCAAAATTGCTTAAATATTAATATTTTTCGAGTTATTAACAAAAACATAACTATCGGTTTTTTTTCATCTTAGTTTGTTAATAACAATTGCAATTTTTTTCCTGCACACTTTTCCTTCAAAAACATTTTTCTAGAGGTGATTCCGAATCCAATGAGCTACCGCTCATATTTTTAGGACCTTTATTTTAATTTTTCACGTTTTTATAGATGTTGACTAGAGTATTAAAGAGACCTACAACTTTTATCTAAAACATTTTTTTTGAAACGTATACTTTTAATATATTCAATTAATATAAATCTACTGATGCGCCTGGCTTACCAAGGGCCATTTTTTAAATAAATTTAATTAAAATTTGTACTATTCATTATGTATTTTTGATGACTTAAAATTTAAACTCATAGCGCCATCTCTTAAGATAATCTAAAAGCTACTTTGCCGGCCTAGGCCAGAAAATGTCATTTTCCGGACGATTTTGAAGTAATTAATAGTATTGTTTCTGGACGGAGGACCAACAAAATAATTGTAGGTTACCAATAGCATTACCACTAGCTCAGCAATCTAAGGTATTCACCAAACTAAAATAAAATCATGCTTTAAAGTCATCCATATTGGACTTTTGCGGAGCAAAGACCGCGGCAAGGGACACACCACTAGTTTTATACAACATTGTACTGTAAAGAATACCCTAGATTGGTGAAACAAATATTCAAACAACATTGTGTTCATATAGGAGGTTTGTTTAATTAAAACCCATTTTTGGTTCAGAAAAAAATATCAGCCAATATATTTACAAATATTTAAATATTCTCTGTAGCTTTTTTGTGGCATAATAACACCTATTTACTTCTATAGTTGGGGAACTTTTGCCACTAAAAACAAACTAATGAAAAATATATAAATCAATATTTTGAAAATGACCCTTGCTTATTAATCTTTATGGATATGTCAAATTTGTCAAGGGTCGTTTTTTAAAACTGAAAATGCCTAACAAAAATGAATGACAAAACCCACATTCCTGTCTGTTGATGCACTTAAACCCCGTGGTTGTTGCTTATCATTCTTCGCCTCTTTTTCAATCATAAAGTTTTAACGCAAAACATGCGTTTCTATATACTACTTCTATTTGCATATGAATTTTCAATAGTTCCAAACCTTTAGCACACAAAAATTTAATGACTGCATGCACGCTGATTATATTTGAGACAAATTTTTAACATCAAACGTATATTTTAAGTAAAAATACTTTAAATTGTAATCAAATTAAAATTATAGGAACTGATCTGTGTAACGCTTACAAATACAAATAACATTGCAGAACGTCAGTTGAGTGATAAGAATCGTTTAAAGGCTCAACCGACCAAAGATTCAAATTTCAATTGAACAAACCTCATAATAAAACCATTTAATAAGTATAACAAACATTTTAATTGATTGTATTTAACAAAAAAAAACTGGTACTTAAATTAGCCAGATGCGTTAAATGATTTTTGTCAAAATTTACTAAAAAAAGGAAGAATATTAAAATCCATGAGTAACCTCAACGATCATTGACATCCACTTTATAACAAGCAAACAACATTTAAAATCAAAAGTTTCTCCCCTGGCACATCAAATGTAGTGGTTTTAATTTAAATTAGATTTGTAGTAATTTAGATTGTCTGCTTCAAAGAAATAGGACACCAAGTACACACTTCACAAGTCAAAAACTAATCGGATGTGATGATTTATTGCTACAGGTAATCTTACAAGATGTAGAGTATATTAAGTAGTTTAAAGGAAATTTATAAGTCTTTCCAAGTTTTCCCTGAAAAAAAAATCAGCAAAATTAAATGATACACCTGTGTTATTGTATAATTAAAAACCAAACAATTTGTAAAGTAATTAACAATCGCATCAAGATTATGGTTAAAAAACAAATACATAGAAATTTCATATTAAAAAGTTTGATCCTAAATCTTCATCAAATTTCTTGGAACTTGCCACGTATTTTTAGTGAAAATAAAATAAAGTTTTGAAAAACTAAGCAAAAGGTTAATCAATTTATTCCATTCGAAATCCAGCTCCAGCTGAGATCGGTAGTGGTTTCTCTACTGGCAAATTTGTGCCCAGCTCAGCCGTAGAGGGTATGTAACCAAATAAAGTGAGTCGCGCCACCGATTTAGACGGTCAAAATCGGAAACCCCTGATGTTCCAGGCACTACCTCACCCACTGGAGATAATTAAATAAGTTTTGAATATTAAACAGTTCTAATTGAATTTCACAATAAAAGAAAATAACGATAAAGTGAGCTAAATAAAACAAAATCTCAACTAGACCCTTCTTTAATAAATAAATATGAAGAATTACAAAACTGTCAAGCCTCGTGCTTGACAACGCTATCGATATTTATATAAAAAAAAGAATATATGAATAATATTAAAAGGAAAATTAACCAATATGTGTGATCACACTCAATACAAAAAAAAGACAAGAAAAATAGTTTTTTTTTTCTTAACTACTATAGTTGCGACTTAAATCTAATTAGGCTTATCTGTTAATCCTCGGCGTCTCTAATACTTAGGTCGGTTCCAAAAACCAAGCCTGTTCCAAAACCAATAGGCTTGCACCAACCACAATAACTTAAGCTCGAACTAAGTATCAGGCCTGCACCCAAAATTAAAGCCTGTATCTAGCGCTGTATCTAGGATTTCAGCCTATAACTAGGACTTAAACCCGTAACTAGGACCCTAAAATCGTAATTCGGTATTAACAATAGCTTAAACAGATTTTAATGACTCCTTGAATTAATTTGATTTAATAACGTTACTCTACTTTACTGACTTTACTTTGAACACATTAACTTAAATTTGTACGACGATGAAAGAATAAAAATGAATTTAAATGAATTACACAAGATTTAGAAGCTGATAACTCTGAATTTTACAAATACTAATCAAAATTAATGATTTAAATGCGCTTAACAAACTTAAATGTGACTTGCTAGTCACAACAAAATTATCACAATAAACTAAATTAAGATTTATCATAAAGTTAATTAATGATAGCACAAAAGAACTAAAAGGAGTCTAGTTTCACAAAATAATACCTACATACAATACACAAAGAAATACACATGTAAAATCAAGATATTAAAACTAAGATTGCGACTATATGGCGTTATTAATCTATTAAAAATATAATATCGTAACTCACCTATTAAGATAGGGTTTTTTTCATTAAACTCGTGACACCCTAGCTGGTAAACGGGTAAAACAATTTCCTCGTTGCTAACTGCAATAATGGGGAATTCTGACCACGATTTGCTGTCTGAACGGTTTTTTCCTACTGTCTGCTCTATGGGCTACCTACACTTCATAGGGAACGAAAGAACCATAAGAATCGAACAACCACATGAATAAAGAAACGTGTTACCACTGAAGATTTTCAAAAATCCGCTTAAGCGATTTTACAACGAATCCCACAAAATAACTGGAAATCTCACTCCAAAACAATTCGATAGGAAAACAGGGCCTTAATTTCGTAAATCCAAGATTAATTGACTCCGATGAACAGAGATTACAACTTAAACCCAAAAAGTCTTCGGAGAAGCATCCGCTCGAGACGAAGGCTGACAGTCAAAAGAACTTTCTACGTTTTACAATTCATGAAATTGACACACTTCAAAATAAATGGCCTCTACTACTATAAGGACAATAACCGTAGGATCTTCAGCCACCAATTTACAAGCAAACAGTGGTCGTTTGATACGACTAATCTTATTACTCATCAAGATAACAGCAAAAATCTCAACATTACTTAATTTCCTCGTTTATTTTTAATCTTATTACGCAAATAACAATTCCACGAAACAGCTGGCTGTAGAACACAATAATAAGAGTTATCGACAAAAAGAAAGAGATAGTACTTCAGTCAGATGAAAGCGAAAATGACAGTAATTTTAAAAAATAAACAACTACAAGAATTCATAACCTCAATTAAATAACTTTACTTTCTAAACAATATTAGCAACATTAGTTATGGCCAGAATATATTTATAAGTTGATGATTAACTAAAACGGAACCAGAACAACCGGTTCCCGACTCAAGTAAACCTTTAATAATGGGAAATTTTAAGGTAAGAAGACACTTATGTTTACAAATTAAAATATTTATCGCCTACGAGAATTTAGCCCGTGACAAACTTATAAGTTAATTATTCTAGATCAGAATAATAAAACCTTATATTATATTAAAAATGCTTCTAATAGACACATTTACAAACAACAGAACCATGTTTTACTAAATGGATCATTTTATTTTGTTAGAAGTCAAATTAATGCTCAATATTTTAATTATAAACCGTCAAAACTGGAATTGTTTAGAAGATGTCATTCATAAATAAAACCGACCGAAAAGGTATTAACATAAAGGTGACCCTAGATGTTCCAACAGCGCGTTATATTTCAAAATAGATAAATTTAAAATTTAAAGTTTAACAAAAACGATTTTTAAATCGCTACATATGTAAAGAGTAGCCGTACGTACTTTAGCAGATCTACAGATTTATTAGCCGGACACAAATATAGCTCGGCCCGGGACCATTCGGCTGTGTTGCTGACACGTTCACAAAGACAGCCATTGAGAAATGGAGCCTAGAGAAGCCTCAGGAGTGATGGAAAAATCAACGGGCAGGCGACAAGCCAAAGACTTTATAAAAGGGCACTCGGCGAAATTTACATCAGAGATGTTATCAAAAAGGCAAAACGATGTTAAAATGATTATTATCTTTACAGGACATTGTCGGTCCAGAAAACACCTGAGTCTACTAAACTTGGCAGATGAAGACATCTGTCGAAACTGCCAAGAAGAGGAGAAAACCTTTTTCATGTCCTATGTCAATGTGAGGGTATCTAGTATTGGGAGAGTAGAAACCAGCTGCTCCAAGTTACGAGCAGAGGCCACTGTCAAGGCTATTAAGTTTCATTAAGAGGGCAGGGCTACACAAGGTGCTCTAATCCTATTCTATAGATGATGCGTGTTCAGGTACATCTGATTTCAAAGTATCTAGACGTGCCTATCAATAAGCTGTAGTAACTTAAACAAAAAAGATCTATACAGTCCTAGTTTTTCTTCACTAATGTTCCAACATCCAACTGGACTTTACAATTTTTATAACTCTTA
Source organism: Altica lythri (assembly GCA_964028335.1). Classification (NCBI taxonomy): domain Eukaryota; kingdom Metazoa; phylum Arthropoda; class Insecta; order Coleoptera; family Chrysomelidae; genus Altica; species Altica lythri. The sequence goes on from OZ034800.1 coordinate 65,662,981, forward strand.
CTCTTACTATATTTATGCACAAAGAAATTCTCTATATTAAACGAATTTATACAACTTCCAATTATATGAGTGTTTTTTTATAGCAAAATTAGTAGTACATTATTCCATACAACATTAAACCTCTAGTGGCAAATGTATTAATTATTTATTATAACATGACAAATAAAATTTATGTACTACTTTTATTACAGAAAATTTACAGCTCATTGGCTTTATCATGAAAAGCTTCTACATTTAGTTTATGAGCCTAACAAACAGCACGTAGGCCGCATATTACACCGAAATATTTGTAAGTTGATGGCTGTATACCTGAAAGAAGATATATTATTATGATAATATTGGATGCGCCGATGCAATATCATTACATGCACTATTGCCTATCCAATATCAGACTCTGGCAGAATTCAGCCATAGTGATGCATTGCCGGTGCCATAGACGTGCCACGTTGATTATTTCCAATGTGCGACATGCAGCTACAAATTTGCTGGAGAGAGTCTTAACGTCGGTTTTAATACAAACTTTTGTAAAACTTAATAAAGCAAATGTACATTTAATTGTATATCACTACAAAATACAAGAGGAATATATTCAATACATTTTTAATTAATATAAAAAATCTAAGCATAAATTGAATGCAATAATGAACAATTTTTCGCTTGTTCTACTGTTGGTGTTTTAATATTTTTTCCTCAGATAAAAACATACAACTTTAGCTATAACAAAACAAGTATAAAATTCGACCCAATTTTCTGGTATTATTCCATTTCTTCTTCTTCTATTTCGACCTTATCATTTTCATTAACATTAGAGTGCTTTGTTTCAATTGAAATTTCGAAATCCATATTTAGCAGAAAAGAGCGTCTAATAGTGGTGAAGAGATTATTTTTTAATTAAATTTGATGGCATATTGTAAGTGCGACTACAGCTGAGGATTTCATCAATTATTTATCTAATACTCTTTGCGGCGCCGGGAGAAACCGAGGGGTCCGGAAGGGGCAAGTTGCTTGGCGCGGAATTAAAAGCTGCCGGGAAAACATAATTACTCTTTGGAGGCTTTCGTTCATGCAACCATAAAGATGATACCTCCAGAGGTTGAAAACTTTAGGATGGGAATGATAAAAATTTTAAAAACATTAGTGAAGTCTCTAAATTACTTTTAGTTTTGTGACACGTCTTTACAGGCTTCAATTAAACAAAAATTAAAAAAATAATCAAAAAAATAAATATTGGTAGTATATAAGGTCCTAAAAAATATCTGCTAGTTGGAAGTGGCTTATCATATTGGATTTTATTTTTTTTAACTGATTTTATTTGCCATTAGATATTTTTAAGCTATGTCTATTCGCAATTAGAAGATTAGTCTACTTTGAGAGCAGTTGTGAGATTTCAAAAAATCGTATTATAAAACAGTAATATTATTTATATACATTACTTAATATAATAAAAATCTTTCCAACTAAATAAAATAACAAACCATCAAACTGGATTAACAATATAAAGAGATGTTTAAATAAAAAAAACGAAGCTATTATTACTATAATAGTTAATTAGGAAACAAAACCTAATTAATAATAAATAGTTAAAAGATAAGAGGATATTGTTTAAAGTAAAGCAATAAATCTAAAACCCACTTATCGTTGTTGGAAACTTCTCCACGATACTTTCATTTAAATTCCTCCTAATAATCGACACCGAAATTGGAACTCCATCCGTGTCTGGCAGGCCGGGAAAGTCGGGAAAGCAGGAAAATTGCATAGGGAACGGAAAATTAGTGAGTGCCGGCTGAATTGCCTACAAGACAGAAATCATTAATCTGGTGACGAACTCTAATATTCCTTATTGCGAGAATTTCTGCTATATAGTCCCATAGCGGCGGTGCATGCTTCTCTCTTCTTCTTCTTCGAACATTCTATCTGATGCTGTGTTGTCAGATTTATCCATTTATCTTTCTCATAACTCATAAAACACAAAATGTGATTAATGTCCAACAAGGAACAGTTTCAATTTATAAATAGGATACTTACCTATAATATCAATATATACACTGATTAAATAAACTCGGTATTCTACGATAATATTCAATAGAATTATTATAAGAGATATAAAAAAAATACTTACACTTCTATGATATATGAAAACAATTATGAGATAACAATTAAAAAAAAACTAATAAATTTCATATTAAATAAATTATCTCACTAGATTTGAATCACCAAAATAAAGTTTGGCAACAAAGCACTTTACATTCCCTGCTTATAATTTGGTTAGTATGCATCGCGAGTGAACTACATCAACCCTCAATGGACAATTTCCTAATTAATGTTTTAGAATTCATAAAGCGAATGTGGTTCACCGTACTATGTAACATGCCACGCTTGTTTCGTCAAACTTTAGTTTAAGCTTAGGTACTTGATGTTATTGAGTTGATGTGCGGTGAGTTCTAATTTATGACATAAAAAAATTATTTAGAAAAGTTTGTGCGAATCTATTAAAATTGTGAGAAATGTAAATATTACAAGTTTAATAAGTATTTTATAAACAACTAATATAGCAAATGGGAATTTTTAATGTTTTCCAATTTTTCTCAGATTTTGTAATATTTCTTTTTCGAAATTTTTTAAATTATGAGTTTTTTATAATACGGATAAGAATTGGAACTTTGTTTAATATTTAAAAAAATCTTACATTCCTTTCGCATGAATAAACCGTTGGGCACAATCACCCAATTCCAGCATTGAATTTTAAATGTCATTTTTAAGAATAGCTTCAAGTTTTTGCCAACAGCTACGCTGTAATAAATTGTATCTTTTACTACCAATTTAAGTTTCGGGAATAAAAAATGTTCGCAACAAGATACATCCGGCAAATGTAGTGGATGCTGTAGTAAACAGAACTGTTTCTTTGTTTCAAAAATCTTGTCAAGTAATGCTTTATCATTATCATGTATCAAAAACTAACTTCCATGTACATGATATTCAGGCCTTACTCGGATGATTCTTATACAAAAAGATGCATTTTGACCTTCAGAATCCAATTTACAGAGAATAATAGATACCTTTGAAATTATAAAAAACAGATCAGTATTACGTTCTAGTAATTTAATTATTAGTGACATCTCACAAAGGGTGTCTGAAAATGCAAATATGAAAAACTTTTTACAATGCACTTTGATACACCAGGTCTCATCACCAGTTATAATTAAGAGTTTTGTTTTGCTATTTTAATGATAACTTGCAATATTCAATGCAAGCAATTTTTTGGTCTTCATTTAATTTAAGGTATAAAAAACAGAACGAGCACTTAATTTGTTTAATTTTTTTAATTAAGTTAAGTTCTTGGTCGTATTTTATTCTTTTGTCATCCATCTTACAATCGAATTCAAATCATAAGCAATCTTGTCTGCTAATTCTTCACGATTTTTTTTTTACGCACCTGGTTTATTATCACCTTATTAGACCCTACTAAATTCAGTAGTCTAAGTTAGGATTCAGAAAAGGAACAAAATTAGAAGCTTCTAATCACACCGTTCTCATTAGTTTACTAAATCAGTTGCCTGCTGAAGCGCGATATAGGGGGACGTGTTAAGTACGGTACATAAAATGGTTCCAGTACTGTCCAGGCATTAAAAAATTAGCCTAGCCGTAGCTCTATTGCTTGGGTCCATTAATATAAAGAAAAGAAAAAGAATAAGACATGGGTTAAGGAATATTTATTACTACGCGACAGGGTATCCAACATAAATATAATGATTATTTTAGAAAATCGTGTAACCCCATATATACAAAAACAAGATACTACCATAAGAGACAGTATTACGGCAAAACAAAGATTGGTAGTAACATTTCTTTTAACAGGTAATTTATACCAAGATTTCAAATATAGTTCTCTAATATCCCAACTCATGCTCTTAATAATTACCCCAAAAACGTTTTAGGCTCTTTATACATGTTTGGAACAATACATAAAGGTAAGTAGGTACATAAAAGTACTTTTTGTCATAAAAGGTATTTATTGTGTACCTACACTTTTCTTAGAATTATTTGTTTTTTCATCAAAATTTAAAAACTCTTTAATTACATCCCCATTTCCTTCAATCAGCAGAGCTCCATCAGTTAGATTCTTCAACGTAGTTAAATGAGGAGGAGGAAATAGGGTTTGAAACTGTACAGTTGAAAAAGAATCCTGAAGGGTGAGGCACTTGGATTATATATGAAGATTGGCTGTGATAATTGTGAGGATGCTAAAGGATGTGAGGACTGCATTTCTTGCTGGGGTGGTAAGGAAGTTGAAGATTGGTTGTGGTATTGTGTGGCTGGTAAGTTATAAAGTGGAGTATTTGGTGATTGGGTACGGTACTGTGTGGATGGTGAAGAATACAGGGATTGGTGTGATTGAAGATGATATTTGAAAAGGAGCACAAAAGTCACTCTGCGAAGACGATGTGAAGGAGTGAAACATTGATATGAAGCGATTTTTAAAAATTTGCACCTACATTTCTGACAAAAAACGGCACATCAACATGTGCAAAGTGTTGCGCGGCGTCTGAAGCGACTAAATGTGATCACACCTTCCTAAATCCGTTTCTAAATTAGGATTCTAAATGATTTAGTGTGTCAGTAGCCGTACTTTTCCTAAATTCAGAAACTTACCTTCCTAAATGTAATTTCACTTGTCTGAATTTAGTGACTGAATTATTTAGACGACTGAATTTAGTAAGGTCTAATAAGCTTTTAAGTCGTTACGTCCTTGTCCCATGGCAAACAAAATATGTTTATAATAAGTACGTACAAAAAAAAATATTGGTTGTACGATGTACGTATTCTACGATAAGCAGTAAGTACATACTTAAGACAAACTTATTTACGTGCCCTGTATGTACAAAATATGTTAATTTTGATATTGACATGTCTTGCCTAAGCTGGCTACCGCTCTCATATTACACGACTGTTAGCAAAAAAAAGGAGAAGACTTACCTAACCTTTAAATGTAAGTATAACCAAGTAACGAGCCAAAGAAGAACGGTTTGGGGCTTTGTACCCCTATATGTTGTGCCTTTTACTATCTTTTTGCATTAAAAAAAATTCTGAAAATACTAGTATTTCTTATGACTTACTTTTTGGTTGTGTTAAACTGTGGCAATATAGTTTTTAGTTTCTGTAGGTAGTTGTTAACAAAAAGTTAACAGATAAGGACCATATTATATTATATACCTATTTAAAATAATGTCTAACATACGTTTTAAAGTTAGTAAGCATTATAAAAATGCATCAAAACAAATTAAAATATTCAATGCACAAAACGTTCCCAAAATACTAAGTAATTTAAACACTGTAGGTTAGGCCGTTAATTGAGTTGCCAAAGTAGTGTAATATTTTCATATTTTGCATTGAATACAGAAGGGAGCATATTTTTGCAGATAAAATTGAACAATAGGATAGTATAGATAAAAGTATAACACGCAACCCCTCTGCTTATTTTATTAACCAGAGCCCAAAAATTAGTTGCTGTTCGTGTGGGCCAAGTGATCAGAAATTTATGTCAAGTTTCTCTTCAACATCTAATAATTAGAACTCGCAAAGAATCACAAATTTATTGTCTCTTTTGGTAGTTAGCATACATTCAAGAATCTTTTTTCTAAATCAAATATTTTTTTAATGTATTTTGTTACCATTTCAGATGCAGCATTGAAATCAAAAAAATGTACAGAGGCTAAGGAAGCGGAGCAGGAGATAGCACGCTGACTAAGAAGAACTCAAGAGAGGCTGAGGGCATTTAATAAAAATTATAATTAATATTGAATATAGAAAGAAGTTGCAGATTTTGACTTTTATTTAATTATCCTTTTTGGTAGACACTTTTTTAGGCTATGTTAAAGTAATATTACACAAATATAAAATAGATATTTTGAGTTCTATATTCATGTACTGTAAAATAATTGGTTTTAGTGGTAAAAAAAATGAGTAGTAATGTGTACGTACAATGTACATACAATGTACGTACAATATTATACAGTGTACGTACATATTACAACAGTTGGATGTACAGTATATTTCTGGTTGGTACAAACAAGACAAAATAAAAACTTTTTAGGTAGAATACGTACATAATATTGATTAGCTATAATATATGTGTACGTCTATTGTATGTAATTTCTGTACGTTAATTTGGACATACTGCATTGTGGTCATTGTGGAAAATGTAGATACATTCTAAAAACGTACTGTGTACGTACTACGTACAATAAAGTACGTATTATGGACGTAACTTTAGTCAAATGATAACGTACTTCAAACGTTTTGTGTACGTATCGTTGCTGGTTGGGTTAGCTATATATTAATATATTTAATGTTTTAGATTTTTCTACTGTTGAGAGCATAGCAAGATTTTAAATTTCTTCAGTATCAACTATCAACCCATGCCTGATGCTTTTTTTTTTAATTTATTTTCAACATTTTCACAACTCTTATACTTTTTCATTATTTTGCCTAATGTTGCTTCCCTAAAAGTTTTTTTAGTTATCTCCAACAATATGCACAATTTAAATTTTATCTGCAAGACTTAATTTTAATGGCATTTTTAGTATTTAAATTCATACAACTATCACAAACTGTAGTTTTCAAGCTTACTGACATTGCTTAAATCATTGGTAAACAGATTGTTCAATGAACTGATAATTGTCAATTACAGGGGTGGATAGAAAACTGTTGAAAATTATATCTTCATCAAAGTCAGTAACGTAAAATGTCATTAGTAAGTTCGCTCTCTAACTGTAACAATTATAAATGAAGCTGCTAGAGACCCATCAGGTGTTTGTAAGGGGCCAAATTATTAGAAATTGACTGCATGAAGTAGGGTTAAATGCTCAAAGATTTGTGAGAGTGCTTGTGTTATCAATTTCAGTGGGCACAAGAAAACGCAAATTCGGTTAGACGTAAGTAGGCCTCTACTATGTTCACAGATGATTTCCGATTTGGCGATGTGTATTATAGTATAATATAATATATCATGGATAATTATTTTTTGTAAAATTGTGCATAAAGATAAATAAAAAATAGTCACATATTCGTCAGTATTACACACCAGGGAAATATCTCGCACAGCTAAATGTTCTATCAATGTATAAAATGTATTATGTTAGGCCCTCAATACATAAGACCTAAATTCAGTACTTAACATATTTTCTAAAAATATACGTGCGAATAATGTTTATTCCCCAGACATCCCTTATTTTAAAAAAATAGATTTATGGACTTCTCCCTAGTAATTTTAAATGTAATCTAGCACGTGAAACCCATAAAAATTACCTAACCCAATTTTAAAAATACTGTTTAATAGCTTCAAGGAAAAAATTCATTAAAAGCGTATCAAAGTAAAAAATCGCAACAACTAATTTAATTCTGTAAACACTACGGGCTGTAAATATATCAGTACATCCTGGATTCGTGCTTCAATGTTTATTCTTAAATATCGATAAGTATATTATTCTTGATCCGAAAATTTAAATAGATTAAAAATATTTGTAGTAGACGTACGGAAATAGTGTGTGTTTATTGACATTAAGCACTTTATCTGCAAGCAGTGAACCAGAAACCTCTACTCTAGACCATGTGCTTGAGATTCGAAATGTTGCAGTGGCAGAGAATAAAAAAATCCTTTTAAAATTTCTATATTAATACCTATAAATACATCGAACTTCGGCAATGAATCAGATGTAATTTATAATTATTTTAGGCATATGGTTACATTGGTTTAATAATAATAAAAAATGAAATGCATTAAAAATTTCAATAACATCTACAACATATTTTTCTTATTTAAAACTGTTGATTCTATTTTTAATGTAGAAATGTTGAAACAATGCAGTTACTTTCAACATAAAACTAATTCGCCGCTTATGGAACTATCAGAATATAAACGAATCTATCTTTATGTCAACATTCGGTTTAAAAAGTTATATTTTTAACACAAGAATCAGTTCGTGTATATGGATTCGATAATTGACACCCGACAGATTTACAGGCACAGTCTAAGAGATTTTTATAAATGCATTCCTTTATTAAAATAATATGCCAAAGAAAATTATTTTTGTAATATCTGTATATATATATATATATATATAATTTCAAAGATGATACATAACGTATCTAGTGCCATACTGTCAAAAATAATAATTCCAGTTTTGAACTGGAATGGTGTCGGTTAGAATTTCTAACACTTTAAAAGACACCTTGGATGCTGCGATATAAATAGATATAAATATTATTCAACTCATATCAAGGCAAAAACCAAACTACAGACACACTCGAACCTCACCTATTCGAGGTACCCCCCAAGAGAACTTTTTGGAATTTAAAAAAGGCAGATTGGGAAGGCCTCCGAGACTACTTTGCAACTTTTCTCTGGAACGCAGTTGGCTTTACCAACGATGATCCATCGGAAGTTTGTAACAGTATAACTGAAATCATTTAGTCTGCCATGGAAGCTTACATTCCTGCCTTTACCAAAAGCTTGAAATCGAAACAGAAGCTATGGTTTAATAAAGATTGTGATGTAGCTCGGCAAGCTAAGATCAAGTCCCACAAAATATTTCTAAAAAATCCATCAAAAGAAACAATCCAAGATGATATAAGAAACAGATACAACACCACTATTTCCAATTCCAAAAGTCTCTGTAACGCTCGAATGAGGGAGAAGGTAATGTCAAACCCTAACGGAATCCGGTTCTTTTGGACTCTCGCCAAACATATCAATAACAATTTTACAAATAGTTCGTTCACAGCAGGTGACGGCTCAATAGCTACGTCCTCCACAGGAGAGGCAGAAATCTTGGCCAAAATATTCTCTTTGAACTCGACACTTAACCCACCGGACAACATGGAGCTACCTTCTATTCCACGGGTTCCCCACACAATAAAGAATATCCTATTCATGGTTAAGCGAATGCAGAGAGTACTTGCTATTCTAAATACCAACAAAGCAAGCGGCCTTGATAAATGCCTGCTTTACTCTTATAGGTTTGTGCTCCTGAACTAGCGCCAGTTTTTACTAAGTTATTTCAAATATCGTATGACACTGATATTTTTCCAGAATCCTGGAAAACTGCTCGAGTACAACCAGTACCCAAGAAAGGCTTTAAAACCCTGCCGTCTAACTCCAAACCCATAGCTCTTCTATCTGTTATTAGCAAAACTATGGAGAAAAACTAGAATGTCCTAAAAGCACTTGGTACAACTTAGAAATAATTTGGTTGTTTGCTTATTAAACACAATTTTTATACCGCCTACCTTAGTCGTTTAGGCTTTAAATAAAGTTTAGACTTTTAAAGTCGTTAAAGCTTTAAATAAAGTTTGGACTACCAAATAAATCTAAGTTTAGTTATTTGCTTTATCCCTTACCTTCACATTATATCAATTATAAAATTATATTATATTAGCTCTACAGGCCTAGTAGGTTAAGGCTTGGTTTTGCTATTTCTTCTCATTCCTTGTATTTTTTCCATTTAGTTATACATAATTTCTTTAAATTGTCTTGGGTATGAATAAGGACAGATTATTAAGAGTATGTTTTAACTATAATTATAAACGATTTAATCAATCTTTTTTGTGTTTTTTAGTATTTGTACAAGCATAAATCATACACTCTTATATTGGTTAGATTAGAAAAGCAATTTAACTGAACCGTATTAATTCGGAATGTCCTGACGTGGCAACATCAGTGACAGTAACAGCAGGAGAACACGTTTTTATTATAGACAATATCTACAATTAAATATATTATAAACAACCCAATCCTTTTTAGCTACGGCTCCGTTAATTAGTAATTTTTACCTTTGGGACCTGATAGATATTATTAGTGTTAATCCGTTTAACAGGGTATTTGCAAATTTGCAGTCAACTAAATAATTTGGAACGAGTTTTACAATATTCTTGTTATGCTCGAACTTTGCTACAATCTAAACTATTCAATAATTTGATTTGTACAGATACAGTAATCTTCCAATGAAACAAATAAAAACAGTATTTCTTGTTATTTTTCATTCGATTTTATCTATCAGATGTCTGCAACGATACATACTATTTTCGATTAACAAAACTATTAAAAATTCAAATGTAACTTACTGAAAATTGAAAAGTTCTATATTTGTATATAATTTTGTACACATATTCACATTAATAAAGTTTTAGATTTATGTAATATCAAAAATTTATCGTACAATGATATGCCTCAGTTGTTTTATAACATGATACATTGTGTTTTATTTCGGATAAGCATTGGATTTGGTTTTTATTATTTTTCAATGGTTCATGGGGTTTAGAGAGCAATTTAAATATAACATGAGTAATAAAATACCAAGTTAGGATTTTTATACTGTTCTCCATAGAAACAATATACATGAATAAATAAACAAATAATTTTTAATATCACATGCATTGAAACAGCTAGTTTTGATCCCTGTTTTGTCAGTCGAAACAAGACAATTTCAGACTAATGCAACTGTGTGTCAGAAACAAATGTCATTATTTCAACTCTGTCAGAATGTTACTGACTGACAGTAGCATTGGTCTGAAATAGTCTTACTTCGACTGGCTACAGAGGTCAAACTCGCTGTTTCAATGCATGTGATATGAAAAATATAGTGTGTGGCACGGGATGAAACAAAGATGATTTCTGACCGGGCAAAGACAGCCCTCGCTTAGCTAGGGCAGTCAACTCTCGCCCTTCATTACGAGATTCTATTTGAAATATGGTTACAATTTAACTAAAAATTAGTAAAATACAGTTATAAATATAATAACAACATTAATCAATTCAAGAGAAAGTCTTATACTGGCGTAAAGTAAAACCTAAATAAATCAAATTCATTTTTTTTATTAATTTGTTTATTACTTGAATTGCAATTATAATAACAATAACTGTTTCACCTCGAGGTATTCAAAGTCTTCCACGGTATAAACTGCCGTAAAATCCTATTACTAAAAGGCATTTCCGCCAAAGTCCGGTAGTGGAAGTTCGAGCAAAAACTGCTTCGTGACATCGTAAATATTTTCTTTATCGTACAGTGCGAAGTGCAAAATTAAATATAGAAGTCCATTGTTACTAAGTTCTGACATTCGCGGAAGAAGGGCATTAAGAAAAGTTAGAGTACATGACAGAACATCACGCTAGGAAATTCTATAGAGATTTGCACGTAAAATTCAGTAAATATCAAGGGAAGTTTTCAAAATAATTAACAGTTATTTGTTGAAATGTATTTTACGAGGTATTTTATTGTATTTCCACAATTGTCAGCGATATTTATTTTTATATATTATACCAAAAATAAGAATAATTCGTCAAACTAGATATATTTTATTCTTACATACATTTGTTTAATGTTGTTTTATACCCAAAGTTTTAACATAGTTTTAGCAAATATACAAATATAACAAACGTCTGTTGAAAGTTATAAGATATTAAGTTCTACTATTTACGACAAAATAAAAGCAGTAAGCACGTGGCAACCAGCTATGTATTCACCTTCAGATGATAATAATATTGCAGTTGTTGCATTATGATAACACAGCATATGGCCATTACGGCCGATGGAATGAATTATGGCTAACGTACGTTTCTTGGCGATTCGAAATTCTACTATAAACCGCTCGTAACTGCGCTCCAAAATCTGATTTATCACCAACATTGATAAAGTGTCCCCTCCATCACTGCTATCAAATTCTTCTTGATAAATCTGTTATTATTGACTTATATTCTACTTAAAAAATAAAGCTAATATATTTTGTAATTAATGATGGTATTAATTGCAGGCATAAAAATCACTTTTATGATAGTAGACATGTCAAAACAGTACAATCAACAATTAAAGTAAGCTTTGCTTTACATGTAAGTGTTAGGTAATAACAAATTAGAGCACAAGGCAAATTACCACCATTGATAGATTGATAAAGTTACATAAAGTAAAATGGTGGCTTTATAAATAGACCGTTTTTGAGAACTCAGCAATGTTTCCATTGTTTATTACAGCATTGTACATTATTTGAATAAGCACCTGATCAATTTTTAGAATCTCATCAGCTTTACTTAGTGAGATACGTGTTATAACAGACATAAAAATGTTACCAATGACAGTATAAGTCACATTTACAGTAAATTTGACTATAAAAAGTGTTTCTACGTATTTTACTAAACCAATATACAGTGGAACCTCGATTATCCGGCTTCCCATTAACCAGCACCTCTGTTAACCGGCACCCTTTGCCGAGGCATTGAAATACGAAACTGATAGTGCGCTATGTACTTTTAGTAGTCAATCATGTCGCGGTGCGTTTGATTTTCTTTCGGCAAGTGTTACTCTAATAGAATGCGGCACTGCTGACATCGCAGTGTATTTGATTTCTTTCGGCGCACGTTATTATATTCAATCATCAAATATCCAAAAGTTTATTGAACGGTACGAACAACAAGAGGATGCGAATAATACAGACGCAATACGCAATGCTTCTCAGGCGAATGCGAAAATTGGCTTTGGATAAATCCGAAAAAACAGTAGAGGAAACAAAAATTACAAATTTTCTTGATAAATTTTAGTTTGGAATAAATATTTTAATGCTTTTTTTCAAAAAAATAATTACAGCATACAATTCTTAGCTTTTTTCATGAAAATCTCGATTATCCGGCGTTTTCGATTATCCGGCAGGCTGTTGGTCCCGTGCCTGCCGGTTAATCGAGGTTCCACTGAATTATTATTTGTTTTGAATAGCTGATTCTCAGATGACTTTCTCAACGTATGGTTCAAGGTTATTTCAAAGTCAAATTAAATTGATTCGTAGTATACTTTCGTTCAAAGTTAATGTTTGCTTTTTTTGCATTCACACTTTAGTACTGCAAAAATATCGACAAACTAATAAATACAAAATAGTAGTTGCCAAATATAAACTGAAAGAGAACCTCACAGAAAATATGACTCTTATATTAAACACTAGTTAGTATTTATAAACCTACGATAGTTAGAATCAATTAATGCTTGGCAACATTGTTTTTATTTCAACCATCGTTTTACGGAGAATCTGTTATCTCTGTTCGCTCGTAAAAATTTGCAATTTTTATTGGCTTTTTCGTATAGTTACTGATTACTATTAGTTGATAATAAGTGTAATAAGAGTCAACGTGGACTATTATAAGCCAATTATTTTACTCTATTTCAGGTGTAATATTAAAATTCATTGGCTTGTGTTAGCCTTTTGTAGTTTACTTTTCGCTTTCCAGCATTGGATTTTGATTTGGTATTAAATTTTTTTTTGCGAATTTTTTTTTTTTTTTGGTAATATAGCATGTTGGAGACCTTTTGAATATGTACTATAAAATATTCAATAAAAGACAAACTAAATTTAGTTTAAAAGAAGTATTTTGATATAGATCCTGTTAGAGATAAAATTTCATCTGAAAGAGAAGTGGGGAACGAGGAAGATACTACCAATAAATATGATATGTGGATGTCACCCTCTGCTCTAATGATTTTTCGAAACATGTATAAACAATTGATGCTGGAAAATAATGACTCAAATTATGGTGTCATAGAGCGAATCCACATATTAACAAAAATTTCTAAGCCATCGATAAAGAAGGTGGTATCTAGGAAAGTGTAATTCACAACAAAAGAGAACACAACGATCTCTTATCAAACTAGATCGTGGTATGATGGAAAGTATTCGAAGAAAAATTTATGAATTTTATTCTAGAAATATTATACCGTCTTTTTAAATGATCAAACAAGAAGTTATGGCAATTCCCGGCTATTCATATATCAACCAATACCTTAAGAAAAGTTTTGCACTCGTTCGAATTTAGATACCGAACCTTGAATAAAAGACAATGAATTATGAAATTGCAAATAATCATTATGGTCCGTAAGGTGTACTTAAACAAAATCCATCAAGCACATCAGTATGGAAAGTTCATTGTTTATTATGATGAAACTTGGTACGACATTTTGAAGAAAGGATGGAGCAAGCAATCTTTTAAATGCTCTACCCTATTCAAAAAATTGTTTGGAGAGCAACTGTTAACAAATTTACTTTAAAATTCAGTCTTAATGATGGACAATGCTCCCTACCATTCATGACAGACTAGAGAAATTCCGAAAGCTAAATCTCGAAAAAATGTTATTTATTTGTACCTTGATAGCACAGGAGTAGCTTATTCTTTAAAATCTTTAAAAAAGGATTTGCCTTTTATTTTAAAATCTTTAAATGTTATGTTGTCGATGGCATGGCTGAGCAATATGGACATAATGTAATTCGTTTACCACCTTATTATTGTGTATTTAAAACCTCAGGGAAGTTGTTGCAGATATTTCGAATGAATTATGGTATAACTAACTGCGTTGGCATGTTTATAAAATTGAAAATAGTCATAGTACTTCCGGTTCATTCCACCATCTAGTGAGCATGATAGTTTTGATGAGGATTAGTTTATTTTTTTATTTTTTATGTGATTTAGAATCTAAATCTATAGAATTTGGTACCTACTCATTTTCGTTCTAGGTTTGTTTTTCTTTCCGAGAGATGTAACATAGACGTGGTGAGAAGGCTTGCGTGGTTTAAGGTGATATACTCCAACATTTTGGCGCGAAACCTAGAAAGAGCAACGATACTCAAACAAACCCAGTACAGAGAATAAATGTAAAAATTTTGTCAGGTATAAATTTACCCCGATATTTAAAACAGCTACTGATTTACCGAACTGTACTCGGAGGTTCATAGTAGAGGGCGCTTTAAATCAAAGAATGGAATATTTTAAATCTGTATTGCGTTTTTCTCAAAAATTTCATGTGAAATTTTAGTCATGATTAGTTTGTTTCATTTTACGTGGTAGACGCATACTTTTATTTTGAATAAATGATAACTTAAAGAAAATTATGATGGTTTATAGAGAAAAAAAAATTTTGTGTAATAAAAACATGCGTCTACCACGTAAAATGAAACAAACTATTCATGACTAAAATTTCATATCAAAATAATTTGAAATTTTTGAGAAAAACGCAATACAGATTTAAAATATTCTATTCTTTGATTTAAAGCGCCCCCTACTATGAACCTCTGAGTACAGGTCGGTGAATCAGTAGCTGTTTTAAATATCGGGGTAAAATTATACCTGACAAAATTTTTACATTTATTCTCTGTACTGGGTTTGTTTGAGTATCGTTGCTCTTTCTAGGTTTCGCGCCAAAATGTTGGAGTATATCACCTTAATCATTATAATTTAAAATCAGACTAATACATCTCAGATTCTAATTAATTCTTTAATCATTTGTAAAATCGTAAATATCGAGTATCTAAATAATACAAGGGAGTCCGATCCTGCACCAGGCAGTTGAGTAAATTGTTTTTCGTTTCCGAAAAACAAAAGTTATATTTGAACGAAACTATAAACCCTTAAAAAATATATTTATATAAGGTTTGAAGGTCACTGATTACGAATCTACTGTTAGATTGCAAAACTTAATATGCCTGATAAATGCAGCATCTAATCGTCAGAGAATCACTTTTGCAAATTCAAAAAGATTCCAGGATAGCTAGGCTCTCTTAGCTCGGTCAAAAAGTAGAAGAAGAACTACTTATTTATATTAAGTGCAGTTGCTTCTCATTTTAAACACACAAGTTAATGACCCTGACGCTTTAATATCCGCTAGCCTCAAGCCTTGTTATTATCTTATAATTTATAACCACTACCGTGACACTCTTTAGGGTATGGGGTTTCAGTGTATAAGGTATTGTTGGATAGGATTTCAGGTTATTGAGTATCAGGTCTCAAGCCTCCACAATATTAGGTTTTGGATTATCGGATTTTAAACTGAATGAGTGTTTAATTTTCATGTTATTAGGTTTTAAGAAATAAGATTCTAGGGTATTAGGTATTAGGGTTTTATGACATTGAATATCAGAGTTCGAGGTTACTTTGGGTTAAGTTTTGTTGTAAGAGGTTTCGATTCATTGGTTTTAGTTGTTATTACAGTATGGGATACGTATTAGAATAAATTATTTCAGTATGTATGAGGAATTCGCCATCTTGAGTTTTGGAACTCTGATTTTAGACTCATGATTAACGACCTTAAAATATTGTTGATACTGTTTTAAGATATTTTCTGAGGTTTCATTAAATTTGACCTTCTAATTACTTTAACGATCTGTTGAAAAGATCATTTAATTGAATTCTTAATAAGCAATCCAATAAACATAAACAATATACCTAGTGATTTGGTAAAATACGCAAAAACACTATTTTATTTTGTGACACTGTAAATCTGAGTTATACGGTCGTTGATAACATTTTTGTATCTCTTACATCTCAAAAACTAAAGCTGATCGCCTCCTAAAAATTTACTAGGTGCATGTTTAAACAATAAATATTGGAAGATTTTCAAGGTCTCAAAAACAGGTTTTTAAGCCGATTTAGCCAAGTAAGTTAGCTGTATAAAAGATGGTTTCAATCTGACAAAAAAATTTACTTTAATTTGTTTAGTTTTAAATCTATGTTTTGTTTTCTGTTTTATTCTTTTTAACGTTATTATATAAAATACAGTTTGTAACAAAATATAATACCCGTAATAGAAAACATTAGTGCCAACGTGCCCCGCAAGCACGGAGGGCGCGTCAAGTACGATAGCCAAGCAGTCCACGCTCCTACATCCTAGACGCACCACCATACCGACGAATCCATCCGAGCCCCGAACAGAAGGTTTAAAACAAGAGGGCAGTACTCAGATCGGAAGAGTTCTACAAGCTCCCAGCTTCCACCCTTCGCTTCCGACTCCGGAACGATACCTGGAACGGACTAGCTTAAAACCTCTGGCTTCCGAGTCGCTCAGGTCGTACCAAGAGCAGTGAAACCACTGCTCATTCGAATTAAGACACAACGCGTCACGTCATCACGCAGGTGAGTGGTTAGTGGACTATCAGTGCCCGTTTTACGTTTTCAATCCATAGACAATCTTTAATAGACAATATCTTTTGTTTAATTAATATTTACTGTAAATAAAATATTATTCATGACGGCTTTTGACTCCTAAACAAAAACCCCGTCATAAGTTCTTTTTTTTCTCCAATAGTTAGTCGTAGGTATTTAATTATTAAAAAAAGGTTATTACAGATTTTTAGAATCTTTGTAACAAGTATCTTCTAATTTAGTATTTAACAACTACTAACAAAAAACAATATAATTAGTTTTAACTACTCTGGTATTGTGTTAATAAAGAATATAAAAATATAAGTAGGCACAGTTAAAGTGTAGTAGGTACCTGGTACATAACGCCGTCTAAACACTCGTGCTACGTGGCTCGTGCATAGTTTTTCCACTTTTGTGTAAACCCCCACACAGTACTCTTGTTATATTTTATACTATTGCAGATGTAACACACTTTAAAACTCTATGTATTAAATAAAATAATAAGAATTGGAGTAAAGACGGAATACAGTTTATGTGTCAGATACAAAAAATTAAAATCTTCCTTTTCGCTCATTAGGCCAAAAAACAGATTCAAAGCCAATTTTAAATATTTATCTTTATATCTGTTTTCTAACTGACCACGAATATTTGTATGGGTATGGTTATTTGAGTATGCTGATTGATTTTAAAATTTTTACATTAAATAATAAATAATGTGATTAAAATTAATTAAAATTATTTATTAATATAGAAAATATATATTTGATTGGGCTAAATATTGTGTATATCCAATCAATTAACATGTAAAAAATATACAGTAATAATTTAAATAAGTAATAAGCGCACATTAAAAAATCATTTCAAGAATTATATTATATCATAGTTTTATATTTAGTTCATTTTTATTTTGTTCTTAGTAAATTTTTCTTCAAAGTAAGTGCAAAATTATTAAATACTTGCGATTAGTTTTTTTAGTGTCACTTTTTAACCTAAAAAAACCTTCAGATCTTGTTATGTAATTACTACCTTCACAAATTACACAAGACATAAACCCTTTTATCACCATTTTATATTACGAAAGATGCACATTAATGATAAAAAAATGTTTATATTACAACACATTCATGTAAACAATGGGATGGTATGTAATTAAAAAATATATACTTTGTTACTAAGAAAGTAAAATCTTTGAATTAAAGAAAAAAAGTGTGAAAAATAGAATAACTAAACATACTGAACGTACATAGCTAGTCTCCATGGTACATAGCATAAATTACTTACTGCACTGGGATCTACGTCAGTCATTTTATTACTTTATACATAGTTACATTTGTTACCGATTAGAACCACTAAACTTATATATAAGTCGATTTTTTGCCTGGCGATATATATTAAAGACATCTTTTAGTAATTTTAGTTTCTACCGTTGATAACTAGCGTATTGTGGATGGTAATATTACTTTTGATAAAGAAACATTTGTTTGGTATTTTCTTAAATTATTCGGTTAATTAAAATCAAATGTTTTAATTTGAAATTCCTGTGTTTTAACCAAAATCTGAATGCAATAGCTTTTACCTACTTTTTAAATTGTGTTGAATACATGTTTCCTATTAATAACTATAACTCTTCAATGCACTGTCGGTGTTTGGTTTTTGGGTATATATCTACGTGCGAATTGTCTTTAGAAATCAAAGCTAAATTTTTTCTATTCGTTTAAAAATAACAATCCAGATCTGTTCGGGAAGTCACTTAGATCTCGTTATTTTAGACCTCGAGGAGGTTTTGCTCCAGTTTTCTATCGCTTTCGCGAAACTCTTCAAACAGAGTAGAATATTTATATCACACCGAATCAGGCCAGTTCGTATTGGTGTTCACCGACCGTTGTTTTGAATCTACCTTAAAGGGACGCACCTTCGTTGCCCCTGAATATGGAGGGTAAAGGTAAGGAGAACTCAGTCTGTATATAAAAAGTGTCCGTCCAAAAGCGTAAAATTTTGTTTTACTAGGTTGCCGAAGCGGGCGCTGTTAAGCTATAATTCCATGATCTGAATATAGCGATTTCAAACCGACTGAAATATGCAAAAATTAATGAAGTCTTACCCTAAAAATTAACGTGACAGATTATTGATATGATATATCACGAAGTATAGATTAATATATGATTAGATTTTAATATTGTTATACGTTAAAATGGTGAAATCTTGTGTAATTAAAAATTGTTTAAATAGTGGCAAAACGAAAAAGAAAATATTGAATGATGTATGCTCTGTGTCATTTTTTCAGCCAACGGTACGTAAAAAGAAATGTAATTATATAAACCAGTAAAACCAAATCGATAGTTATTGAATCATTTTTTTTTTTTATTTAATAACTTTCGGAATTAATTGAAATTAATGTTCATACTATGAGATAAATGATAATGAACAGCATTTCCGACCGACCACAATCTTGTTATATATATTATGGATATCTTTTTCTTGAAAACTTCTAAAATTAAAATAATTTATTTTTACGTACCGTTGGCCGAAAAAAACACAGAGTATATATCATTCGATATTTTCTTTTTCGTTTCGCGACTATTCGAACAATTTCCAATTAGGTACACAAAATTGCACCATTTTAATTTATAATAATATTACAATCTAATATCAACAACGTGTCACGTTAATTTTTAGGTTATTCAGATCATGGAATTATTGCTTAACAGCGCCCACTTCGGCAACCGAATAAAAAAAAAAATTACGCTTTTGGACGGACACTTTTGAAGCTTTAGCCTCATAAGAGTGAATTCTCCTTACCTCTACCCTCCATACCCCTGAACAAGAAGCAAATAATTGAAACAATTTTTATAGAAATATAACCATCCATCTATACAAAATTTTCTAAATTAAATTTTGACATTTAATACTTTAAATTGTTATTTTGACTAATAAATCAGTTGCATTCAAATTAAATTTTTATTTGTAAACATTTTTTTGAAACAAAGAATCTAAAAATTAAAACAAAAAAATACATATTTTTTTTACAAAGTTTACAATTCCATTTCTGTTCATCAGTAAGGTTTAGTAACTTCTGCTAGTTTGCAGATTTTAAGGTCAGAATTATTTTCTGATTCAAAACTTTTGTCAAAATTCAGATACTGGAATACTCAGATGTTGCATGTCAATCTTTTTTAAGTGCTCTGTCAGAAGTTTCACACAATTAATCTGTTGATATATAATATTTACAGTTAACACCTTAAATTTCCATTCTTTATTTCGTCGATGAGTTGTCGTGTCTATACAATGTATCGAACACTTATTCCAACAAATCCCACTTTAAGTTTTTCAAATGTTTCACTCATATAAGCTAACGTCCTCATTTCGGTGAGACTGTGCCATGCCATTCCGGCGCTTTATGTGTTCAATTTAAACTTGAGTGCAACAACAATAATTGAAGTAAGTTTAGGCGAAGTTTCCAATTGAAACTATGAAGTGAAATGTTAACTTCCCAGATACGCCCGGCTCTCAAGTAATAGCACATCGAGTTAATGAAGACAATTTATATTTTGCGTTTTACTGGTTGTGATAGAACGGTGGATTGTCGTTATTTATAGGTTATCTGATAGCTAGACGTTTATAACGTTGGATAAGCATGAGAAATTCAGCATCAGCATCAACGGAGAATAATGAGAAACGATTATGCCGCCTCATGAAGTTATGATTAACAAAATCAATACGAAAATGTAGATAAAGAAACAACTTCTTAGATTTCCTACTTTTAAGGGTACAAAGAATTTTAATACAATAAAGTTTTTTTGTTTTGGTTAGAATCTTGATGAAACAAATAAATATTTAAATCAATCTAATAAGTAGGTACTAAATAACAGATTTAATGTATAATGTTCTTAAAGAAAAATATGTTATAGCTTAAAAATATAAAGTTGATTAAACTTTTTTTCTGATACTTACTGTAAGATCTAAAAGATTGCATTTTTTCACAAAAAAAGAGATTGAAAAAAATGCGAAAATAGTATATTGTAATACAAGTGCTACAATGACAGGTTTCGTAGTACGAGTGCAGTTTGTGAAACGAACCGCGAAGCGGTGAGTTTCGCAAAGAACGAGTACTACAAACCGTCATTGTAATTCGAGTGTTACATACCATTTTTTATAATGAACTTTTAAAAGTATAAAAAAATAAATAAAATGAGAGTTTTTCGAAATATTTATTTATGTTGGCAATCTTGACACTTTTGACACTTGACAGTTTTAATGATTTTAAATTTGAATGTTTGTCAAATTTGTATAAAATATTCCGAATTTAGCAATAACGCTGATAATGTAGTTAATAATTCTTGATTTACTACCTGAACTCGTTCGAAGACAATCAGTGCAGTGCAACCAATTGTGTAAAACAAAAAGTTACCAAAAACAGTGTTACAATGAATCTATTTCGATACTGTTTTTAGTGTCGAAATAGAAACTTTGTGAACGTGAATTATAAAATAAAAATTTGTTCAAAACGAATTTTGTTTTTAAAAAATTCCAAAAATGAAATATACTGAAAATAAGTTTTCTAATAAATTTGTATAAAAATTAATAATATACAGAATTAAAAATAACATAATTACTTATCAATTAAACCCTTACTAATGGAAATAATGTAGAAATAGTTACGTTTTGTTAAACGTTAGATAAATATGATTTCTGCTGATAATCCAAGTAAAATACATCAGCAAATTTCATTTTATGTGTAGAAATAATCTCTTAGTACTGGAAATCGTAATATTTCAGTGCAAATAATAAAAAGTCCCAACCCGCAATAAAACGATTTATGACCTATTAAACTGGCCCCTTTTAGCCGTTAAAACATTATCGAATAAAAGCTTACGTCATTAAATGAAGTTTTTGTTATATTAAAATTAAATATACGCAATAAAGTGATTAAACAGCACCTGCAGTTATTAATTCCCTGATGGTTAGAAGTGAATAGCAATGTTTTATAAAATTTAATACTAGTAATAATATTCTTTATTTTATGGGAAAATTGCATTAGGCTTTAATTGTGTGCTTTAACAATGACAAAAACTACTATCGTATATATAACTATCATTAGTTAGTATAAATGGTAATAAATCATATTTAATATAACGTTTTGATCGACTTCCATATTCATATTTAAATTTCGATACTTTTTTTTACAATTTTATATTCAGTTGGCAACTGACAACTTTTACGATATACGATTGTCAGTAAATACTTACCAAACTGGTGTCATAGTACGCCAAAAGTTCAGGATAAACAAACATATCATAATCCATAGTGACTCCGAGATTTTGAACAACTTCCAGCTTTAATAACTTTTATCACCCCACTAAAAAGTCACAAAAAAAAACACAAACACAACCTTGATACCGGCGATGCGGCCTGTCAAAGTAACCTTTTGATTTCAGCACGAGAAACAAGCAACTGAAATTAGTAGTTTGTTGGTACGCGCCGGACATGATTGTTTATATTACAGCGTCTGAAGTAAAGCATAACCAGAGTTAACGGCTGTTTTCAGGATTTTCAGACCGACGTTGCCAGTTGCCAGAACAGTTACATTATCTTTTAATTTTATTCACAATAGGGAGATAAAAGACAAAATAATACTTTGGAAATAATAAACTTAAAGGGATAATCTCAGTCAGAGGACATCACCCTAAAATATTATTAAGAACAGACCTTAGTTAATAGTGTACTTTAACCTAAAATGATGGCTTTAGGTAAAATAGAGAGAATGTTAAATTATAAAATCAGCAAATATTTCCTTAATAGGGATTTAAGTAAATTATCGTTGCAGCATTCATAAACAATGAAACAGATGTGAATTCTAGCAAAATTGTATAAGTAGGTATGTCGCAAATTGGATTTATATAAATTTACTTAAACTAATTCTTCTTTCTTCGTTTTTTTATTTTTACTTTTGCTAATCTGTTAATTTTAAACGTGCCGTTGGATCATCTCCTATAAGTTTACCTATCAACTGTTCCTCTTATTTCTTTGCTTCTCTTTTTGGGATGCGCTTTCCTGCTAGTTTTCCCACTAGCAACATTTTCGATATGCTTGTTTCTTTATTCTTCGTGCATTTGTGTTTGCCTTTGTATTCCCTATATCACTACATCTTGCACCCCACATTGCTCTCTTACGTCTATGTCTCGATATCGTCTTTTCTATTATACTTGTCAGCACAGCATGTTTATCTTGTTAACTTCTAACATACTTTCATTCTTCGTTGTTTCCTGTCAAGCTTCTCTTTCGAAGGTCACAATTGACATGATACTTCTTTGTAGATAAAAATTTTCAGTGAACCGACTGGACCGATTATAAAGAAATTTTTCGTGTGTTTTCAAACATATTTTATTAATTAGTTATTTACCCAAGAGATGGCGCTATGTTTCGATTACGTTGATCTATTTGTCTAATATTTTTACAGAAAATAATAAAAACTGAAAAATTGGAATATATTATTAACATTATATAGAAATAAATATTATTTATTATGATTAATTAACTTTATAGATAGGTAAAATTATAAATTTTATAGAAAATAAGCTTTAATTTCAAACTTTTTTAAATTTAACTACCATTTTAAGTAATGATGTGATTCGAATAAATTAAAGAAAGTATTAATGTTTCATGTCCTTTGCAAATAAATTATTTTTAAATAACAGAACTTTTTTAAAATAATTAATTTAATTTGTTCAATGAATGCTAATCTAAAAATCTTCTTGTAATTATTTTATTGAATGGTTAAGTACGAGGGTTGTCTTTATTGCTTTTCAAAATATGTATGTCCCAGTACTTTTGCTTACGTTTAAACCATGCAATTAGTAAAACAGTTAATAAAGTTTAAAAATGACACCTACAAAATCGCTGTTTTAAAGGCTTCGATAGCTTCTGGTGACTGAAATCGCTGCCCACGCATTGAATTTTTGATCTTTGGGAACGTGAAGAAGTCGTTGTGACTTGGGTCGGAATTATACGGTGGATGGTCTAACAATTTAATATTTTAAAATTCCAAAATCTCGCTTGTCTTTTGGACAGTGTGAGCACTTGCATTGTCGTGATGTACTAGTAGGATGATTCGCCGTTGTGTGTTGCTTTGTCGGAGTTTTGTGATAACTTCTGGTTAACAAACGTTTTTGTACCAATTCGAAGTAACCATTCTTCATCTTGTAAAGCAATTGTTGCCACATGACCAGATTTTGACACAAAAGTTGCGTACATTTTCTTTGTCACACTTTGAGAACGGATCAGTTTTAGTGGTTTTTCCAGGCGGTATGAAGCTTCGCACAAATCTGTAATTAATACAGTGTCATAAAATAAGGCCCATTAAATCGTATACTAATCTTCGCACGGGTACTTTCAAGGTAGGGCGCGCAGGGGTTTAAATACTAATCTCCGCACAGGTACTTTTCCTTAAATTTAGTCTTGTATAACCCTTTGTGATTACAAGTAGTGCGTTAATTTGAAAGAATATGTATGCGATAAGTGATACTGTTAGCCAACCAGAAAAAGTGAGCGACGCTTTTGTTTTTGAACTATGTACAATTCAACCGCAAAGTGAAAAATTACAAAAGTTTGCAGACTATTTGGTCGATAATTATATATCGGAAGATGCACATTTTCCTCCACAACTACGGACAGAAAATAGTGCATTATTAACTCAAACGACTAATGCATGTGAATCGTTTCATTCGCATTTTAATACCTAACTCTTTTTACCAGCCACATCCATCACTTTTTTTTGTTTATTGACACTTTGTTAAAATTTCAAATGGAAGTTTATATAAAAATAAAATAGTATTAATACGCCATATAAGTTCCAAAACAGTTAATCCAAAAGAAATAAGAAATCAAATTTATTTGGAAAAACACATTTCTGTGTTATCAGGCAGGAAAGACTGGTATTTTACAATTTATTAAACTAACACATCACACTATTATAGCAAAATGTAAGTTGAGTTGTTCCATTTTGTACGATGCAATTGTTTTTTGTCTTTTATTTCTTTTTATATATATTTCTTTTGATTTTTGAGTTTTATTGAAACTGAATTATGACGTGCGGAGTTTCGATTTAGTCCCGTTTCGTCTGACAGATTAAAAATTCCCGTTTCACCTGACGGCCTTTAATTATTGGGGTGTGCAAAAGTAGCGTTTCGCCTGACTTAAATTTACAATTTAAACAAAGATTGGTATTGTTAAATTATTTATTATAAAAGACATATTTAGCAGAAACATAAACATTAAAACAGCTCATTTTAACTAAACTATATATATTAAACTTTTGAGACATTCTTAAACAGATATTTTATTTTCAACAAGTTTATTCACAACGTCCAGAATTTTGTTGTCTTTGTGAATAGTTTTTAAACACCTTCTTTTTGGAACCAAATTTAGCTGAGTTTGTTCATATAAAATTTTGTAATAATTGGCGTCTTCTTGTTGTAAAGCGAAAACCAATTCAAAAACGTTGGGATGTATTTTTCCGATCTTTTTATTTAACCGACTTCAGCAACATTAGTGGTTCGGTGTCTTTCGGAATAACAAATCCACATATCTTTAATTACATCATTTTCAAACAACTGTTCAACAAAGTAGTCATTAAATTGGACAACAAGATCATTTTGTGGACATTTTTCCATTATAAATATCCACCATTTATCTATGATATGAGAAGGTAAATGTGACAAAGATATACACATTTGAACATGTCGTCGAACCTCGGAGTTCTTCTTATATTGGTTTACAAGACCTTATTGCTGCACTTTACGCCATATACATTGAGAGAAATGGAAATTGCAACCTTTAATGATTATGTTTGGCAATTCCGTTCGCACAGATTGAATCGCAGCTACTTCATAATCAATTATCATTTTTTTAGGTTTTTAGAAATATTTGTTTCTAATTCAGTTTTAAATAAATTGATAGAAACAAACTGTATACCTAATTGTATCTAATACCAAGAATATAAGCCATTCACTTTTTATTTCCATCTCAGTAGGCTCTGTTAGTTACATGAAATTCGCCCAGTATAATACACGTCTGTTCATATTGTTCTGTGGTCTTATTAATTGTAAATACGATGTTGTCACGTCTTCAATAAAAATATTGTATTCATTACAAATATCTTAAGTAATTAAATCTGCAAACCAAATTTAAAACTTGCCGAAAATAAGTCAATGTATTTAATATTAAATTGAATAGGTACTAAAGTAGATACGTCAGTTTTCGCTGCAAGTAGGTACTATTAATATCCAAGAATGGTCTATTTAAATTTACATGAATTTTGACTGATATTCAAAGTAACACATTCCTTTGCACAGAACAGATCCCTGTTTATAGTCAATTATCATATTATATTATTGATCTAGAACGAAAATAGTTATTATCCTATCAAGTGCGGAAAGTTATACTTTCCCGCAAGAGTTAGGATCAATATTTTTTCTACAAGCATAAAAAAGATACTTTATTCATTTTTTAAATTTTATTTTCAACTCCTAACAATGTAACAAAATTTTAATTTGTGACAATTAAAGTTTGTTGTTGCTTTGAGTAACGTTTACAGAGGTGTTTTAATAAATTATGATTTTTTTAAGAACAAACATTTTAAAAATCTCTATTTTTATGCAAAATAATCTTTTTTTTACTATTTGTATGTAGTAGTTACAACAACATAAAAGTAATAATACAATAATTTTCCAAAAGGTTATTGAAGGACATATTCATTTAATAAAAAAAAAAGAGAAAGAGATATTTTCTCAATTAAAATGCGTGCGGAAAAGTGTTGTTTTACGCATGCTTGTAGAAAAATATACTTTTATATTTACATTTTATTACAAATAAATAATATAAGTAAAATTCAAAATGTAGCACATATACATATATTAATAAAAACGTTTAATACAACTTTTAAATTACTCAAGCAATAGTAAAAGATCCTTTTTACAAATGTATAATAAAACTTTTAAATTATTCAAGCAGTGGTAAAAAAATTATTTCGTCAGTTTTGAGTTTAACATAAAAACACAGTACTCAAAGTCTATAGGTATCCATCTTTTTTAAAGTCTTCTATTTTACATCCAAATGGCATCGTAGTGTAACATTATTGTATTAGTGGCTGTAGGATAATAAAATTTCACATCCAATGGGTTAATTGAGGAAACTATACTCCAGTAAAAATTTGATTTTCCTGGTCCGCCCCAGGTGGTGTCGCATTTGACTTAAATATGCTGATGTTTTAATAATGTTCTTTATAACAGAGATTTTTTAGAAAAATTAAGATTTGTTAGACATTTCAAACCGATACAATGAAAAAAATATTTTAATAAATTACATAAAAGCAAATAAAAACAAATACAGATGCAGATTTAGATGTAACATGTAAATGTTGTCGGTGTATTTGTATGATCATTTCACTGGAAGAATCAGAGTCACTATCAAATCCAAAATCGGAATCGTCAGAATCTGATTCCTCCAATGAAATAATTAAAAGAGGAATATTGTCATGTGAGCAGTTTCCCATGTAAGTAGTCCAATCTGCCAAAATAAGTTCGTCTGTATGTCTACAAAAATTTTGCCACATGTCTGGTGTACATTTAGTCAATGCTTCTGTCCAAGTTTTTTTAACTCTTTCCTGGTCAAGATAAGTAGATGTAATATGTTTGTTATAATATGTCTTAGTAAACCCCCATGCTAGTTCTATTGGATTGTAGTGACAATGGTATGGTGGTAGTCGAAGTACTTCATGTCCTCGTTGTTTTAAAATTTCATCCACTACATATGTCTTTTCGTCAGTTTTATAAGGTAAGATTATAGAGTACAGTTGTTTCTTTGTCATTTTTGTGTCAAACCTAATGTTATTGTTAATCAACCATTCCTGCATCATTGCTTTTTTCGCTGAAAAAGAGGGTGGTTTGTTAATTTGAACTGAATGGTATGGCGCGTTGTCCATGACCACCACACATTTTTCTTGAAATACAGATAGAGCAGGAATGAGTTGATTAACAACCCAGTTTTTAAAAAGGTCACCATTCATACTTTTGTGATAGTCAAGGTCTGTATTCGAAGAGTCTAGTAACAAGTCACATCCTTCCAAAAATCCAGTATCAGTCCCTGCGTGTAAAATAGTAAATCGCTTTCCTTCGGATTTTACACGAGCTGGATTACTTTTTAGGTCAGAATCGTGCACCCACTGACGCACTGAACTACCATTTTGATAGATCCATGTTTCATCTAGGTACACGAATCTAACTCTCTCAGCAAGACTTTTTAGTTGTTTATATTTCCGAATGAAAGCGATCTTTCTAATTTTAACGTGTCGTTGTTCACATAAAATATGTCGTCCATTTACTTTTTTAAATTTGTATCCCATTAATTTTATAAGTTTGTATAGTGTCGTACGTCCCCCTTTAAAATCAAAATTTTGTTTAGTATCAGTCAAAAGTTTGTCTAAAGTAAAATGTTCAGTTTTAGCATGGTACATCCAAATCTGTCGCTGTATGTCTTTTTTTAAAATAAACTTCTCAAATGTATCAGTTTTACATCCTTTATCTGCGACTTTCTCATTATTTTTCAATCCTTCTTTAATAATCTTCCGTATTTTCGATACACTGATCTAAAAAAATTAAGCATTTAGAATGTTTGTCATATTAATTAGATTCAAAAAATATACCTCAGTTACACAACGGTAGTTAAGAGATTTAAAAATATTTAACAAAATTTTGAATTAAATTATAGTTACAAAAATGTATAATTTCGAAATTTGAAATCTGACAACATTGTATATAATTTATTATGATAACTGTCAAAAAAGGTTATGTGTTCTTTTAATAATATAAATTTTATTTAAAAAAGTGATACATATTTATAAATTAATTACAAAAACCTCAATTAATCTAATGCAAAATATATAAGTTTATGTTAGCGACTAGCATTGATTTAAAAGAAATACACATAAAATCGTACTTACTTGAAAAACCTCGGCCAATTGATTTAAATAAACACTCTCACAGCTGTTAGCTTGTTTCCTAAACATACCATAACATCTAACGATGCTGTTGTGAATTTCTGTACTTATTTTTTTTGGCATTGTATATTGAATCTAAGAAAGCATCAAATATTTCGTTATTGAATCTTCAACAATTTTACCTTTGACAATGTGCTGTCAATATTTCGACAGTAGGTACCAACCCAACAAATTGAAGTGCCAATCCAAGAAATAAAATGCATAGTCTACTGAGATTGAAATAAGAAGTGAATGAATTATAGATAGTCGTCAGGCGAAACGGTTACTCTGAATTTTATTTTTGTATTTGGTGAGGCAAAACGATACTCATTCAGATAAATTTTAAATTTCAGGCAAAATGGGAATAGGCGAAACGGGAAATAACCCGGAGTTTCGTATACCAGTCTGTCGTTAAATTGCATGACCTGCGGAGTTTCATCAACCTTTCATCTTTCTACCCACACAACAGATTGGTGTTTATTTTCTGGTTCGTAGGAGTTAATCCAAGATTCGTCGTCACTAACAATACTATAAATAATTTTAGCTTCCTCTGTTGTTGTTCCAATGTTTTTCGACACCAATTGACGTGAACCACTTTTTGCTCTTCTGCTAGAAAACGAGGGATATAACGGGATACTAACTTCGTAACACCTAGTTCTTTATGCGGGATCTTTTGGTTCAAGGTTCTTTGAAATGCTCAAAGGTACCTCTATCTCCCGGTATGTTACAATGCTGCTCGGCGGTCATCTTTCAGTAACTGACGAACCTCATGAATGTTTTTCTGTGTGACTGCTGTTTTGGGTGGACCTAGCCTGGATTCGTCGCTGAGATTGTAGCGACCACGTTAAAATTCGCAATACCAGCGGGGAAATAGTTGACTACTGTTATGCTTTATTCCTAACTACAGAAACCATTTCAGCGAGACATTGCTGTTGGGATAATCCTTTCCGAATATTCTAAAAAATTATTGTTCGAAAATGTTCTTGGCTAGGAACCTGATAATTTCAAAACATCACTGTACCTACACGACTTGTTGTATCGCAATGAAACTTTGGATTTATGTCAACAAAGATTGAGGTTAGATTCTTCGCCAACAGTGTATATAGCGGCGGTACACCGTGGAACCCTGCATCTCTATCTCTGTTCACCACTTGCCAGTTTTTTACAAAAATTAAATTTAAAATTGTTCACAAATTGCACCACTTTTCCCCGCTTGGTTAAACTAGATCGAACATTAAAGTTTTCCATCACGTAATAACTTTATTAATGGCCAAGTGACAACTGCAAAAGCAAATCATCAACTACGTCAATTAATACCTGGTGATGCACATGCAAAATTATCCCACCCCCGATAAAATTTATTTTTTCCAAAATTTTGTATGCGTACTGCATATTAATTGCATTTCTTGGAACGATCAAATCGAGCCGGGTTATACCTGAGCAATGCCCGTACAAAACTGTACACTTTTAAATTTCATAATATTACCTACCCGGACGAAAATGTAGTCTTTAACACAGGTATAAAGAGATTACGGACGAAACTGCAATCGCCGAAAATAACAAGCTGGAACAATAAAATGTTGCCGCTAAAGACCTTTGCGTGGAGTTGAAAGAAGTACCTTTTGTGTTTATGCACCCGTCGAACGAGTTTTTCGTTAACTAATAAACTATGGACAAGTAAAAAACGCAGTTCAGTGTTGCAGTTTTCATACTTGCAAACGAAACCCGATATTTTGAAACAGATTGGCTCCACCCAAAAACATAAAACAAGTGCCTAGAGACGTTACATTAATTAAACGCATTCACCTCTTTCTTACTAATTATTAATTGTTTAAAATTTTGCTTTGACGAAAAATATAAATAGTCACGTTATCCATACTGCTTTCTGAGGAACAGCAGCCATGAGCATATAAAAGGTAATAATTCATTACTTTTTGATATATATCTAATATTACAGTACACTAACTAAATCAGGTTTATTTTTTAGAAAAGGTTCAGAATCAAAACAAAAATGTTAAAATTGTAAAAGATATAATTTTTTTTGATAGATTCATTTTTAATAGTATATTACGTAACAAGAGTGGTAAGTAGGACATTACGTACGAGTGGAAAAGTTACGCACGAAGCCGCGTAGCGGCTAGTGCGTAATCACACGAGTACGTAATACCTCTTACCACTCGAGTTACGTACTACGCTTTATCTACGACTCAATATTTTAATTTCAATTCTAAATATTTGACATCTCTAAAAAATATATGACGTACGTACTGTACTGTTATCTACTCCTTTGACAGTAAATGTCATTTATACTCATTGTCACCATGCAGGGTAAGTAAGCTATAACGCATAGTTGTGAGTAATGAAACGTCATTCCAACATGACGTTTCATTACGGACGACTGTGCGTTATAACTTACTTACCCTGCATGGTGACAATGAGTATAAATAACATTTACTGTCAAAGGAGTAGATAAAATCTATTACGTATATAGTGTTGATAGCAATAGAATTTCTATTTAGCTTCTGAAAATAACAGACACCCCATGAAACATTTGGGAACCGCGATTTTTTCGAACTCATTTTTTTGTTACTCAGCTGAATAAAGAAAATGATTTTGATGTTGACGACAAAGTCATTCCAAACCTCTCACGCAACTTGTGAATTTTTCAGTAAGCGAAGAAAGCTTTTCCATTGTGTTTTGTGCGAATGGATGAAATCCGGCCGGTCGGTCCATGAGTATAGAAGGCAGTAGCGTAGCAATGAACATAGTAAAACAAAATATTAAAATTTGTCAAGAAATTTTTGGAAATTTTATTAAATATAATTCACAAAATAAGAAAAGCCACAAAAAAGACTTTCTAGAAGTAAATTTTTCAATTTAAACAACTTTTAAAAAAATCAGATAATAATAAATGTTAATTTTATTATAAAAATCCTTAGGAAATGAACAAAAAACTTTTAAAACACAAAAAGATTATTAATAAAGAAGCTTGATGAACTTAAGAGAAACCAGATTACTTAAAGAAACAGTGAAAGTAGCAGCTAATAGAACTTAATATGGATGCTCTTATAATATAAGTCCTTTAATTTATTTTTTGTGCTTGAAAGGATTTAAAGGTAAAGAGGTTTTGTTATGCTACGAAGTCAGTAGTATATCTCCTAGAGCCCCTTTGTGGTGCCACTGATGGAGGAAATGTGTAAAGTTTTTAGGGCGACCTCATTGCGGTTAGGGGCAGCAAGGGAACGGGAATCAGGTGGTCTGGTAACGATTTTGGGGCGAAAAGAAATTGCTTTATATGAGAAGAAACGGATTGTAGTGTATGGACGTGCCGGGATGAATCTTTGATGAAACGGGTAAACACAAAAAGGAGGAGGGCAAACCACTGCTGCTAACGCCACCGCCACTCGCCGAAGTGATTTCTCTTTTACGCTACGGCTACGTTTACAGCTAAAGGGTTACTCAAGTTTTCAGATTTCGCCTTTTGTTTGAAATCGTTTTAAATGAATTCTAACTACTCAGGAAATTAGGTCAGTTTTTGTTGAAGTCCACTCGTTATTGGACGTTAATAATTCATAGGTTTCCCTTAAAATACAATAAACCTTTTTCAGAATACTCCCCAGTGAAAATTCTTCGATATACGAATAAAAAAAATCTCTTTTAAAAAGCATATATGATACGCTTATCCATTACCACGTTTCTCCTTTTTTTTAAGTTGGAAAAAATTGAATTTAATTTATTTTTCAATTTTCCCTTTCTTAAATGGTATCTTGCTTTAACAGATAATGTAAAAGTGTAAATGCTTTTTTGAAATTGATTACAAAAAACATGTTTTTTAACATAATGTTTTTGGAACGAAGTTCCCTTTCGGGCGTTACGAACAGTTACGACTGACGCTAGGAGCTAGCCAAAAAAAATTCATACCAAAATTTGTCACGACACGACACGACATACGCATGTTGTCTCTCTCTCTCTCTCTCATAGATAGATATACCTATCTTTATTTAAATAGGAAACCCTAATATAATAAATACTAATAAAAGTACAATTAAAAAGACACTAATTTAAATTAAAAGAAAATACTGTAGAAAAAAAATAAGTACCTATAATAGTATTATATTTTATTTTATCCTGTTTTTATAAATCAATAAATTCATAAACATTTCAAAAATAGTTCTTAACTTGACTAGTTAGGTACCTACGTCAAATTACCTTAACTGTCAGTTACTGTCAAATATTTTAATTTTAAAATTTTGTATTACATTGTTAATTCCTTTTTTAAATTAAATTGAAATAAAAAGTAATCCTCTAATCCTCTGGTACTGTATAAATGCACACTTTTGTTAAAAGAAACGAACTGTTGAAAATAATGGATTTACTTTTTTTTCTATTTTGCTTTGAACAGTGTAGTAGTGTCGCGACTTTGTTAAGTTTATACAGGTTTTTTGTAGATAATAAATATTAAAATAATAGAAAATATAAACAATAATGTATCCTGACAGTGTTTCTGCACAAGTTCCGGATATTGCTGATAGGGTTAGGTAAGTAGAGATTTTATACAGACGATAATAAATGCTTATGTATGTATAAACTCTCTGTTGCGTTTACAAATTACAATTCCTTCACTAATTAATCGAAAGGATCTTCGTTCCATCCGGGTGTCCCTTGACACCTCTCACTTTTTTTTTATTTTATGAGGTTTTTCTAGGTTTTTTTAATTAGCTTTTTTTTAATGTAAGTATTATTAAATTTCAAAAATATAGTTTTGAAACATTTTTAAAATTTGTTTTAGTTTTTTTTCAAAACGTTTCAGTTCTTTTATTGTTTAAATATTTATTACTTTTTCGTAATTTTGAGTTTATTAATTATATCTATAAAAAAACATTAAATCTTGACAAGAAATTGTTATTACAATAAAAATCTTGAAAAATTTCATTGTTAAATCTTGGTTAAACTCGGTTATCTGTTAAAACTGATTATTTTTTTCACCTGTCAAAATATCACAATTTTGTGATTTCGTCCAATGAAAACGCTTAATCTTCAATGTTTTATGCTAAATCTAGCCAATCATTCCGGTTCATATTGATAAAACCACTAGTGGTTTTACTAGTATTGATAAAATTATAGAACTGTCAAAAATTCAATAACAATATTGAACAATCAATTTTTTTGTTTATAAGTACCTTACTATAAATCAACATTCATTTATATTATCTAAATATTCTGAAATTTATTTTGTTGTTATTATTATTATCACAATTCAATTCACTAAACGATAATGAAAAATCAAATATGTAGGTACTTTAAAACTAACCTGCTTCCTGGTTCTGCATGCATTTAAAACTTTTATATGCCTACAGGCAAATGTGGTCTTGTAGGTAAACTTTAAATAGATAGGTATACCTAATAATTTTTATTTTGGTAATTTTCTCTTTAATAATATAATTGTCTAAATAGGTATAAAAATAAATATTTATTCAAATTATAACCCTGTTTTCACGACAACTGACAGC
This sequence comes from Altica lythri, assembly GCA_964028335.1. NCBI lineage: Eukaryota > Metazoa > Arthropoda > Insecta > Coleoptera > Chrysomelidae > Altica > Altica lythri. The sequence goes on from OZ034800.1 coordinate 65,697,464, forward strand.
TGTCAATACTATCTAGTGTACAGGATAAGTTAATAGGTAGGGTAACGGCATTTCGTTTGTGTTAATTATGAAATATAAGTTGTTCTAGGAAGTTTTTTAAATAAAGTAATTTTTGTACAGAATGTTTCAAAAAATAATCTTCTCAAATACCACTCGTCCTGTAATATTTTACTAGATAAATTATTATTTTCCAGACTCAAACTTTTTTATTTTAGGCAAAACTACTCAAACAAACTGAATATGATAAAATCACTCGTCCTACGGACTCGTGATTTTATCACATTTCAGTTTGTTTTCGCATTTTTGCCAAATAAAAAAGTTTTCGTGGAAACTAAAAATTTATCGATAAAATTTTAAGGACTCGTGGTATTACCTTTGATAAAATATCTGGTAAATATTTAAAAACCAAGATGTGCACCAAGAAATAAAGCATTACTTTTGTAACCCTATCAAGCATTATTTGAAAATTTGACAAAACAAGAAACTTTTAATTACTATGACCAGTCGAAATGCAGACCATAAAGGACATTTTCCATAGGAAGCCATTTTTTTGCTGAAATCCCTTCAGGATGTGCCCAATATCGATAATCACGATACGCGCCAGTCGCAAAACCTGTGCTAAATTTTTTCTTTAATAAAATCCAAAAAAAAATTGAAAATTTTTCATTTTTTTTTCTCCCCATTTCGTGAAAATATTGCTCCTAGAGAAAAAATTATGAGGAGTTAACAGTTTCATTATTTAATCTTACACAATATTTCGTTAGTTAGAAATTGAAAATTTCATGTTTATTGTTCGAAAAATAGCAAAAATTGGAAAGTACAAATAAAATGAAATTTATTCTTTAATTGTTTTTGACCCTCTAAACTTGACTTATAACCTCCACATTTCGCCTAGAAAAACTTTTCAATATGATTATAACGTGTGATGAATTTCGTTAACATCGGTCGGATAGTTTTTGCATACTTGGCCCTAAATAAGAATCTCGGAAAGTGGCCAATTTTTTTTCATATAAAAAAATGTTCAAAATTTCAAATTCTTTTTATAAAATGCCAAGAAAAAGTTTTAAACGTTTAAATACTTTTTAGTATTATAAACAATTCGAATAACTTTACGAGCTTATAATCATTATAAATTTTAATTATTTTTCACATTTTGATAATTTGATTAATATTCACAAAATAAACTCTTTTTCCTTGTTTGATAACCTATTTTTGTCAAATTTAATATTTTTTAGAAAAAAAACTGTGTTTAACAATTTTGAAATATTCGATAATTTTGTCCATGAGGATATTGTAACTGCTGAGCAATCTGTTATTATGTTTGTTGCTTTCTTGAAATCCAATTTATTTCAACTTTCACAACTTTGATAATGATATATTTTAACGTTTAAAAGTCACATTTTCAAAAGTTCATCAATTCACACTTTTAAGACTAATCATTAAAAAATTTGATTTTTTGCTGGAGTATTTATATCCAGTTAAAAGTGTACACTACATTTTGTTTATATATCGGATGATAAGTGGGTCAAGTCCCTAAACGAGTACATAAAATTTTCATAAACAGACAAAAAAAAAACAATGAAATAAAAAATAAGATAACTTACCCCTGGCAACGTGTGCTTCTCATGCAGAGCGTTCTGGGCGTTGAGGGCGCTCTCAGGGCTGAAGTATGTCAGGAATGCGCAACCTGTAATCACAACAGACCCTTTAGGATACATTTTTCCCGCTTGCTTTACGCTCGTAAAAAATTAGACTCATTACCCCAATGCGTCTCTTATATATGTATTCCCTAGTGAAAGTTATTGACAGTGACTTTAATGAAATAAAGATTTTTATTATGAGATAAAGAGACGCACAAGATTAAGGTAGATTTTTTGTTTTCTTTGAATTCAAAGTAATATCAAATAGTTAAATAACAACGCGACAACTTGAGTATTAGGAAAAAATAAATAATGAATGCTTAAACTTAAACGTATAAACCACAAGTTAATTTTAAACTTTTCATTATCTAAAATCAGAATATAAATCATTAATTATATTGTTATATTCTGAAAATGCACGTTCTTGTTCAATGAAGATTATATGTAACGATAAAGTCCCGATATTATCACATTATTAACTCGAATTTTCGTGGTTTATGAAACTGATATATGAGCGAAATAATCTTGGTAGCTTAAACTCGAAATAATTATGGTGATATGAACTTAATTAGGCAATTTATAGCAAATCTATAGTCAGCAGCATTCGCTATATGAAGATAACAATTATTTTCTTAAATAACCAAAATTTAATTAACCGTATTTGTTATGAATAACATAAAATAAATAATTGAAATTTTAGAAAGTAAACAAACACGAATATATTAAATAACATTACGAAGAAATTGAAAAAATATCGCATACAGCAGGACTCGAACCTGCAATCTTTGCCTCTACGCGGCAGAGCTCTGGAAACTAAGCTATGAATGATTAATAATTACTTGCTTTTTGATCGCTAAATTCAACGTAGCACTTATTCAAAAATCTCAAATAATCATTTACTTAAAATCCATGATTCGGATCACCTAACCAAGCAAAAATATAAGACAGAGCACAAAAAAGGGACTTAGAGTTTGATGTTTCAAATCTTGATTAGATAAAATCTCTCTCTTATAAACGTCATGCTATATATGCTTAAGGAGAAAGTGAGTAATTGTCACATATGACATGAGTTGAATCTGACGACCAAAACGCGAAACAATAACTAGGTATTCATATCTTATTTGTTAGAGCGTTGCCGCGTAGAGGCAAAGGTTGTGGGTTCGAGTCCTGCTGGATGCGAAATTTTTTTTAATTCCTCCTTAATGTTATTTAATATATTTTTGTTTGTATACTTTTAAATCAAATTTCAGAAATTTTAGGAGAGATATCTCAAATACCTAATCGTTTATTATTAAATAAATAAATTAAAACATACTATTGAAAAAAGGTGTAAACAAGCAAATCATTGTACCTTGTAATAATAAGTATCAAAGTTTAACTAAAATAACTTTATCAAAAATTTTTCTCTCAATATATAGAATATAAAATGAAGTCAAGACGCGATAGAGAAAGAGTATAAAACTGTAGCGAGTGCTAGAGAGCAAATAAAACTTTTGAAACTTTGTTCAATATTTTCCATCGTTTTTCTTAGCACTTACCAGTTTTAGCGCTATTGTTTTAGATTATAAAATGCATTGAGTTAATACACTCTGAGAATGTAAAAAGAAAATCTATTTCGCGCTCCACTCGAGCCCGTTGCGACAACATATGGCCTTAAAGGATTTGTTTTAATCTTTTATCCTCCTGGAAAATCTATTATTTATCCGTTCTATTATTGATAATACTTTTTAAGAGTTATGACAAAACTTTGGGCCATGTTATTTTAGTCAACAGCGCGATATTTACTTATACCTTCTATACAGTGAAGACATTTAGGTTCTAAACTTTAAAATATCTGTAAGTGAAAACCCTAGAGACACGTCAAATTATACGAATATGTTTATTTAAAATATTAATTTTACAATAAACAAAACGTGATACGAGATATCACTGAATAAATTTTCAGCGTTATCAGTTTAACATTCTTATTTTTATGTAGATTTTTATTGATTTGTGAGACTAAGCTTTAAATGAAATTTTAAACTACCGTGTATCTTTAACTTTTACAAAAATTATTAACTTTATTAAGTAAAAATTCTTTATAATGGTTTTATATGCCCAACATACGAAGAAATGCAAATTCTCGGCAACTAATAGAGTTTCAAAGGGGTCGGATTGTTGGACTACGAGAGGCTGGTCTTTCATTCTGGGAAATTAGAGATATAGCGCATAGAAGTCTAGACACTGTGGTCAAATATTGTCATGCATGACATCAAGAAGGTCAAACATAAGGAGCCAGAGGCACAGGACGAAGGCGTAGAACAACATAACGGAAAGTTTGCAGACTAAGATTGCTGGCTTTAAGCGAGCGCTTTTCCACTACCAGAGCAACTGTAAATCAGTGGTTTGGAGAATATGGAATTTAAAATGTTTATCGTCGTATTAGAAGTTTTGTCTTTTTTCCATAACGTCAATATTGGTTGCTATTTCTGAATCCAGACAAAATCAAATTGATTGGTGTAGAGAACGGTTATTGTGGGACCAGGAATGGAAAACAATAGTATTTTGTGACGAGTCTTAATTTAGTCTAGGCATGACTGATGGACGGACAAGGGAAAAAAAAGTGACATGGTGAACGCCGTGATCCTCTGTTTTTGTTAAGTGGTATGTTTATCATACTGTTTGAATAATGGTATGGAATGCAATCTCTTATGACTCTTGTGGTAATATGAGTGCATAACTTTACGTCCAAAAAATTGTGGAACTTCATCTCGTGCTATAACTCAGGACACTTCAAAAACTTAACGTTTCGACAAGGCCTCATATAGCAAGATTAACATTAGACTACTTTGACCATACTGAAATTTATGTGTTGCCTTAGCCCCCAAGATCCCCTGACACATGGGGCATTATCGGTAGGAGACTAGTACAGTAAGAACAACCTCCTCCTCAAACTTTGGCGGCACGTCGGCATGATGTAGAGGTAGCCTGGAATGAAGTACCCCTGGAGAATATTAAACACCTCATTAGATCCATGCCTAGACGCATTAATGAATGGGTAACACTCCGTGGTACATTAACCCATTATTAGAAGTAAAAACGATTAAACAACTCGGTTTAATTTTAATTAGTTTGAATTAAAAATTTTACAATTTACTAAATAGTTATTTAAAATGTTACTAAAATGAGAATATGTTTACTGGTATTTATATCAGAATTGAAAGATCGATATGTTCCTTTCTCTATTTGATATTTTTCTGCTTTGTTCTCACTCGCCAAGATATAAAACTTTACTTTAAAATTTGAGTACTTTTGATAGTATACTATTGGTTCATCTTTAACGCTAGTAAGAAAAATAAATAAATTTCTGGGAGTTTTGTTTAACGCCTAATATTTTAACCAATCACCGATCAGTACGCGCATTGATTGTGCACCAGTAAGCCACGCTGTACTAGAAATAAGGTTAAAGTTTATAATTATCGGTGAACACGAGAGCTCGAGGGTTTTTTGGGCTTTTTAAATTTCTACTGCTTCTCTGCTCTTCCAGCAAAAGTGGCATCGAGATAGAACAGTTCGTGTAAAATTTAGAGCTTAGACTATCGGTGGATAAGATACACTTTATATAAATAACTTTTAATTTGTCGATTCTGATATGAGTAGGTATCCAATCCATAGTATTTAGTTTTAAAATGGTAAAGTACAGTAAAAAGTATTATTTTATGAATTTAGTAAGTCAGATATAATAATATATAAGGTATTTATAAAAATAACTACAGTACTTAACAGTACATTTTTTTTTACTCTTATCCTGTTCAACCTCGGAGATTTGTGCATTTTTTTCCAATATAGTTTACTAGTGGACCCGGCGAACTTCGCACCGCATAACACTAAAGTTTTTTCCAATTTTTTTTTATTTTTACGATTAATTTTTTGTATTTTTTATCATATTTTCTCGTTAGTTACCAGTTTTTACTATTATTTATAGTACCTACTTTGTAATTTATCGGTTAGGTATATTATATATTAACTGCGCCACCTAACGGTGGCGTCATAGTTCTTAGGTAAGTAAGTTTTGCTCTTTTAAATATTTGAGATATAAACTGCGCCACCTTACGGTGGCGTCATAGTACTTTGTTATGTAAGAATTCCAGGTGTAAATTTATAACATCTCAACTGCGCCACCTTAGAGTAGCGTCATAATGATTAATTTCGTAATAAACGCGTCCGATCGCTGCAAAATTCAAAGTGCTATAAGGAAAATCGCGGCCTCCGATGCGCTATTTATAGGCACGTTACCGCCGCCTGGCCGGCCAGTACCTACCACCGCAAGCGCTACGTCCCGCAATTTTAAATCTGTAATATCTTCGAAAATATTCATTTAAATCTTGTGCTGTAAAGGACCATATAGATCTATATCAAATCAACAATGTATTTAAGCTATTTAATTGGATAAGGATTAATGCTGTATTGGTTAAAATCGCTTCGAAAATTAGCCATTATTTGTCGTAAAAATTAAACGACAAAAAATGTTATTGTGGGATATCCATAAGAGATAGATATATACCATCGCGGAGTTTTCTGTAGACCTTTTCAATGTGTACAAATAATTATTACATTATTTTGATAAATCTCGTAGGGTTCAGCCTGCGTTTGCAATGTAAGCGGAAAAAAATTGATAATTAACGACATCACATTAGAAACCTCAAAAATAACAGTATTTCTCCACTATTTAATGGATGTTATTATACACACAAACCTTCCTCTTGAGTCACTCTATCTATTAAAAAAAACCGCATCAAAATCCGTTTCGTAGTTTTAAAGATTTAGGCATACAAAGGGAAATAGGGACAGAAAAAGCGACTTTGTTTTATACTATGTATTGATATTCACGTCTTAGCTATAGTGTAATATTTTGTTTATATGTTTGTCACATTTAGGCTATTCGAAAAAAACAACTATTTACCCTCGTATCAGAGTGAGAAAATTTCAGTAGTTACTTCTGTAGGTCCTTTTAAATTGTTTTAAGAAAAGACTCTCCTGTGAATTTGGACAAACAAGAAATGGCATTTAGGAGAAATCAAAAAATGTCATATTCGGCAGGAATCGATCAAGATCAAGGACCAATTGGTTAACAGGAATGTGGTGTTGGTTGGACTGTTATAGCACTTATGTCCTTCTACGGGAGTAGGAATCCAACCTGTCATCTCTACTTATGGCCGGTAGCGCCTTTAACTACTTTGGCCACAGATTCATTAGTTAGTTAAACTGCTTTTTTAAATATATGTTGATATAACTTACGCCAGTACCAGCTGTAATAGCTACACTGCCTTTTATGTAATCATTTTGATTTTTCTTGTTTTTCGTTAATATACGTAGTTATTTTAAATATTGCGTTTTTGTTTTATTTTACAAACACATTTTTTTAGAAAAGATTTCCAGCCGATGGTTACCAATATGGGAAACAATTGGAGTCAAAATATATTATCTGGATTTTTTTTTAAAGAAAAATACAGTGAGTTCTTTAAATTACTAAATTCTCTTTTAAATAGGTACTCAGCTTACCTAGGACATGCAGAGCGCCACAATGAGTACGAAAATCTCCAACTTATATTGAAAGGAAAACTAGATGGAAAGCGAAGTGTAAAAAAAAAGAAATCCTGGCTAAGAAACATAAGAGACTGGACTAACAATAATAAAAAACACCTAATAAAAGCAGCCCAAAATAGAGACAAATTTGCCGTAACCGTAACCAACCTCAACAGAGATGGCTGTATCGTTATCTGTAGAATTCATTGGTAAGAATAAAAGCATACAGTTTTACTTTTAAAAATAAAATTTATTTAATCCTAATATTCGTTTCTTTTACTGTCGGACAACGCCGTTATTGTTACCATATCGGTGATAAATTATTTAAATAATTTCAAAAATATTCCGTATGTAGATATTCAACTTACAGCGAGAAACTTCAGGCCTTCTAGAAAACTTCATTTGGGCCTTATAGAAACTGTACTTTAAAGAATACAATGTATTATTAATGAGTTTGTGAATTACCTTCTCGTTACATAGTAACTTGTTTTTGTTTTAATAATGTAGTTAACTTAGGTAACGAGTTCCACAACAGGATGATATCAATAAGAAACTAAACATTTAATTAAATTTCTACAGCGGTATCTAGCCAAAAATCGGATTGCGTTTGTTTAAATGAATACTTTTCGATTAAGACAACTATGAATTTGACTTTGGCTAAATATCTACTAGGGATTATCTTGCTGATTCGATTTAGTCTAAGAGCTGGAGCCAAAATTTCGGCGTCATCCATATAATATGCAGTTCCTGCTCAGGCGGACACGGATGCAGGGGTAAGAGTTGCAGTTTTTTACAGTAAATTGTCGTCATCAATAATATGGATCAAAATTTTCCCAGTCGAAGGTGTTAATACGACAATTCGATATTCCGACGGGCGGAAAGCTGAGTGGATACAAAAGGAGGCGGATAAGGGTAAAGAGCACCAAAATTTTGACAAAAAATCCTTATCGATAAAATGTCTGCCATTTCTACCACGTAATATTGGACCCTTAAGAAAATTAAATCCAAAATGGCGGTCAACTGGGTGGATACAAAAGAGGTGAAGGACAATGGTAAAGAGACCCAATATTGTCATACATAATAAGCCAGTTTTACCACGTCATGTTGAAATCTCGAGAAGCCCAAATCCAAAATGGTGGAAATGATCCCAAATTTAAGATTTCACGAGCGTAGCAGAATAAGAACTCTAAGATCACCCTTAGGTAGTCCCTTAGATTTTTTACACATCAGCTGGACTTTCGTCGAACACAGGGCTAATGAAATTTAAGGAAAAATAATGATTTTCAGAACTTAACATTACATTTTTTTTTAATCAAGACCGCAAACTGAACTTGGGTATTATTTAAGGAGTTCGTATTTAACGCACTTACCCCTTAAATTAAAAAAAAAAAACTAAAGAGCAAACCCCCGATTAAGTTTAATCCACAAACCTGCTGTGCTAGAGTAAGCTTTATTGCTCGTGAGAAATTTCAAATTTTGTATATTTATTACCAGACAGTAAACCAGCTTTCTATTTTCCGTTTATTTCCAATTTTTACGGTTTTTATTGTTTTTTCGATTGATTCCTGTGATTATATCATATTTTGTCTATTTACAGGTTTTTATTTTTTGGAACGAAGTTCCCTTTCGGGCGTTACGAACAGTTACGACTGACGCTAGGAGCTAGCCAAAAAAAATTCATACCAAAATTTGTCACGACACGACACGACATACGCATGTTGTCTCTCTCTCTCTCTCTCATAGATAGATATACCTATCTTTATTTAAATAGGAAACCCTAATATAATAAATACTAATAAAAGTACAATTAAAAAGACACTACTTTAAATTAAAAGAAAATACTGTAGAAAAAAATAAGTACATAAGTAGGTACCTATAATAGTATTATATTTTATTTCATCCTGTTTTTATAAATCAATAAATTCATAAACATTTCAAACATAGTTCTTAACTTGACTAGTTAGGTACCTACGTCAAATTACCTTAACTGTCAGTTACTGTCAAATATTTTAATTTTAAAATTTTGTATTAAATTGTTAATTCCTGTTTTAAATTAAATTGAAATAAAAAGTAATTCTAGGTAGATGTATATCCTCTAATCCTCTGGTATTGTATAAATGGACACTTTTGTTAACAGAAACGAACTGTTAAAAATAATGGATTTACTATTTTTTTTTTCTATTTTGCTTTGAACACTGTAGTAGTGTCGCGACTTTGTTAAGTTTATACAGTTTTTTTGTAGATAATAAATTTTAAAATAATAGAAAATAAAAACAATAATGTATCCTGACAGTGTTTCTGCACAAGTTCCGGATATTGGTGATAGAGTTAGGTAAGTAGAGATTTTATACAGACGATAATAAATGCTTATGTAGGTACAAACTCTCTGTTGTGTTTACAAATTACAATTCCTTCACTAATTAATCGAAAGGAACTTCGTTCCATCCGGGTGTCCCTTGACACCTCTCACTTTTTTTTGTAACTTTTACGCTTTTGTCCCTTCTGTAGTTGTTTTTTTTTCGATTTTTTTACATTTTTTTTTATTTACAATTTGTTTTATTTCTATTTTTTCATTTTTTATCCATTTTACATTTTTATATATTTTATTTTTATTTTTGGTTTATCGATTTTTTCCTATTTGGCTAGCTTTTTTTGATATATTTTTTTAATTTTTTCTTATTTTTTTAATACCTACTCGTTTTTTAAATTTGCAAAATTTTTAATTTTCTTTTTATATTTTCGATTTTTTGTTATTTACAATTTGTTTTATTTCTTTTTTTTCAATTTTTATCCATTTTACATTTTTATATATTTTATTTTTGGTTTATCGATTTTTTCCTATTTTGCTAGATTTTTTTTTATTTTTTAATATAGTTTTTTAATTTTTCCTCATTTTTTTAATACCTACTCGTTTGTGAAATTTACTAAATTTTTAATTTTCTTTTTATATTTTCGATAATTTTTAATACTTTTCTATTGTTTCAACAGTTTTCAGGATATTCAATATTTTACGGTTTTACACCTTTTTTTAGAATTTTCAGCTATTTTTCACATTTGTCAAAACATTTTCAATATTTTCTTAAAGATTTTTGACATTTTTTTAAACATTTTCATCAATTCTTTAAGATTATCAAGAATTTCTTTCAATTTTCTATTATTTTTTACATTTGTCAAGATTTCTGTATGACTTTCGACATTTTTTTAACCATTTTTAACAATTTTTTAAGATTTTCAAGGATATTTTGTATATTTTAATGTTTTTTAACATTTTTTAACGATTATTTGACCATTTCAACAATTTTTCAAGATGTCAACAATTTTTACGTATTTCATCAACTACGATTTTTTACATTACTTAAGGATTTGTAAATATTTTTTATAATTTTCAGCGTTTTTTTTTGAGATTATTGAGGACACACAATCTACAACGTTTTTTCTACGATTTCCAAAAATCTTCTGGAATATTAACAATTTTTCGGGATTTTTGTCAATTTTTACGATTGTCCATTCTTTTTAATTTTCAACATTTTTTATGATTTTTGTCAATTTTTTATCAATGTTGTCCAGAATTTCTTTATAATCTTTGAAATTTTTTTATTGGTTTATTAAAAAAAAATTGAAAACTGTTTACGATTATCAACAATTTTTCCCGATTTTCAACGTTTTTACAAAATTTTTAACAATTTTTTTTACGATTTTTAACAGGTTATCAGTGAAAGTCCGAATAATAGTTGTCATAGAAAAGGGAGTAGTTTTTAAATATTATCCATACAAAGGTTTAACCTCTTAGGGGGTGAATTCTAATAAACCCTGACGGGATAAAATAGGGGTTGAACGTTTGTATGGAAAAATCGGCACCGATTTTGATAAAATTAAAGGAGTCTGACTTTCTATTTTTCCGTATTTTTGTTTTTTTTTTTGGTTTTCTATTTCATTTTCCAATTCAGTTGTTACTCTTTTTCTTATTTTTTATTTCTTGTTTTGATTTTTTCCTTTTTGTATGCTTTTTGTTTGTTTTTTTTTTTTTTCGATTTACCCCATTTTATTTAGTTTTTGACGATTTTGTATAGTTTATTTGATTCTTATCATTTTGTCCAATTTATTTAAATTTTATCTTAGTTTTGCTTTTATCATATTTTAATAGACCTATATTCAATTCCTGGCGAAAACAAATCCAAATGATCTTTCTATCTGTATTATTTACAAACAAGAAATACAACGCCACCTACCTGATATTCACGCAACCGCATAATAATTTTCATAGAGTAATTTTTAATGATAATCCATACAAAGTTTCAACCCCATTTGCACCCCTTGAAGGTAAATTCTAATAAACGACAGAACACATGTTCAATGAAATATTTTTATGAGTCTTTTAATTTTTATAAAGATCGGTGCTGATAAAAAGACTTTTAAGATTTTCTATACAAACTTTTAATCCCTATTTAACCCCTTTAAGGTAATTTTTTTTTTAAATCCTTTGTTAGTAGGTATTCAGATTATGAAAATCAACATATGTCCAAATTTCACGTTTCTACTATCAGCGGTTACGGCTATGCGTGCGTCTATACCTTAGTCAATTTATAGATTTCAATAAAATGCCACTTCTGACAACCATAGAAGATCAGCTATATTAAGTTTAAGTTTATATTAACAAATATTTCAAAAATATTTGTTAAAATTAGACTGCATTAATTAATGAACATATTGTTTTCAGATTAAATTTTGTGGAATATCTAACAATAGTTTTTACAACAGATTGAAAGAAATCTATTATTTAATGTCTATTATTAATAAAATCCACACGGTTCTATCGAATAGCCTTGCTAATAATTCATGTTTACCAACTGGTCTCCGAAATGGAGAAAAGTCAAAGAAAATATTGTTCTGTTATCTATCATCGAAACATGTTTGATACTTGCAATTCCTAAGACAATTCTGACGCAGAAAGGATCTATATCTTGATATATTTGATATATCTTTCAGATATATATGATTGGATTTTCGTCAAAGATCGATTCATATGTATTACTTCGTTGGCAGTTTTGACCCAGAGAGAGTTTTTTTTAGGAATTTATTTGGTAGATGACTTCCATAACAATGTAAATTTAATACATCTGATTTCTCGGATAATATATATGGTTTGTGTTATAAGTGGATTGGATAGAAAGAAGTGAAAAGAAATATGTGACCTAATTTTTGTCTGAATTTAATACACAATAACTTTTATAAAAATTTTTTATTAAATAAAAATCAGGAAAATCAGGAAAATTCTCTTGGTGAAAAATTCGAAAACTGTGTGACATAATTTTTATAACACGTTTAGAGGTTTTATGACTGGAATCCCGAGAAGACGAGGCCATTAGCAGGTTATTGCAATCCGGACAAAGTTATAATCGAATGGGGTAAGGGCGGCAATAAGGGCGGCTTATCTCGCCCATATTATCAGTGTACAGAGTCCGGAAGGATGTCATTATCAGCTATACCGACCTACTGAATTCAGATCGCCATAATGAAGATATCCCTGGCCCTATATCCCTATCCCTAGACCTGGCTATACCTGGTGTTCCTGCTTTCCGAAATTGGGATATTATTTATGCTTCTAATGGGCTGTTCGTGTTTACGTCTAGGTCTAAGTTTGCATATATATTGAATGTTCTCTATTAGTCTAAGTACCTGTTGGTGATTTACAGTTTGACTATTACATTATAACTATTACGTAGTTAATTAAAATATAATGTTTATAATCGTTCAATAAAAAAATACAACTTGCAAAAATGAACGTAATAAAAATGGTAAGAAATGATTTTTTGTACAACTGTCATTAAAAGTGACACTTTTAATGATAGCAAACAATGTTAAAAACGATTGTTTACATAGCAGCGTGTTAAAAATACTTTTAACACGTTGCCATGTTAACAAGTTTACTTTTAACACGGTTTAGTTTACTTTTAACACGGTTTGGTTTATTGTCATTGCAAATTCGCTCGTTTCATTATCAAAATAGGGAAGTTGTACAAAAAACATTGTATGGTATTTGTGTTAAAAGTGATTTTATTTTGTTCGTGAAATTGTTCAATTCGCTCCGCTCATTTCACAAACGTTTTCACTCACAAAATAAAACCTCACTTTTAACACTCATATCATAAATAACTATTATTAATTAATATTACCTATCTAAAAAATAAACCTTTTTTTGCTGATTTTATACGGCACGAAAACCGTTAAGTATTATTGATAGTTACAATAAAGTTGTAAAATACCAATGGGGCAGTTATTCACTTTAATCACCATAGACGACTAATAATGTCAAATAACTTAAGTAAAGATTAAATCTCTAATCTAAAGTGTAAAATTTGAAGCCAATTTGTTCTTTGTACTGGAATACACTATTTTGTAATTACAATTTTTTACATCGTTTGAGACATACTGTAAACTCAACGTCATCGGCTTTTGCTACTCTCGTTTGAAGGGTCCTAAGGATCGAACACGGAAAGAGGAGAGGGAGACATCTCGGACTTGCACGGTCCACTGGCAAAACACGCCCTTAGGGCGCCTTAGACTTCCTTTGTGTACTTTGAGAGGAGCGATCACGTGACTGGAGTGATAAAATTAGAACCTTTGGTCCTCGTCGGACTGTTCAGGATATGTATTTTCTCGGTTGCTTTTTTTATAAAAAGGATTTTTTAGATTTGTTTTCGCTCTGGACAAAAGGAGCACGATGTCAGAGAGACGTTAGATTGGGATTTTAATAAAAAACATCATCTTAAACTATTTTATTAAAGCTATTGTAATCTTAGAATGTGATGAACACGTACTGTATACATTTATAAAGGATATTGATATTCCTATTTTTGAAGTATATTACACTTTATGAAAGTGGGTTTCTGATATTTGTTTTTATCAAATATTATGCCACAAGTCGAACCTTTTAAACAAATACTCCCAAGCAACATATTAATAAACATTACACACAGTAATTTGTATAGCATATTGTCAGAGCATATTGTCAGAGCATATATTAACGATTACGTTCGATTTACACCGTTGCAAACGTGGTCACTTTCATTTCCAACAAAAAGCAATACCCATTTATGTCCAGACTTTATTTATTCAAATACTCCAACAATTTGAATCAATTCAGGGGTGGATTGATGGACATCACTGACGGTGCTTTAGCTCTGCTTTTACTAACAAAATCAATAACCAGTGATTAATAAACACTTTTTTACTTAACTGCCGTACCTACGTCCCAAAGAATCCAGAATTCTCTCGTTAACATTAAAAATATTAACGTTTAAAAACAATCAGAACTCTCAGAAAGCTGAGTGAATAATACAGTAAAAACTAGTAGTATAACAAATTGGAGTCTCTTTCTGCTAATTAAGACCATTAAATATTCCAAACCTATTTCATTCATTCGACCAGATTTTGGTATACTTAATCTGTAGGAAATTTTAAATTACTATTTAATGCACTTTTTATTACAAGTGAAGATCAATAACCAGTACGAAATCGGTAATTTGGATGTGAAGTAGATATTTCATTAGTTAAGTTAGCCTTAAATCCGAGTTTAAACCGAAAGAGCTTCATGATCCGCACGTTCTTTGGCCGCTACCTCGCTTTTCGTGACGGAAGATCAATCATCCCGAATGGCGGTTGGAAATCTTTTTATCGGCCCGTGCCGAAAAATAGTTTCATGTTCAAGAGGTGTCGTGTTTAAGAAAAATGAGATAATAATGTTTACAAATAAAGAAATAAAACAAAATATTAGCTCAGCAATTACCTACAGTGTTCTTTTTAAGAGATGACAAAGTACACGTTTACTGTATTAGGTAAAAAACTTTTTTCGAGAGTGTTAATTTTAATATAACACAACATAGATTAATTAACGAGTTAAAAGACCAAAACTTTGCGTTTAACAAATATTGTGTTAGCAAATTTTTACCACCACTAGAAAAAAGTAAAATCCAACTTATTGCAAGGTTTCTTTTTAAAAAAGTTTTTTATCATGATAAATTAATTTAATTTATGTTAAGCTTAGACATATTTTATTGTGACGCGTAAATTGTTAGGTAAAAGAAAAATATATAAAATACTCCATAACACTTTGAGCAAGTCATACATTACAATAAATTATGGCATTTTTATTGAAACGTTTTCCATGCATGCACCCAGTGTTTGTTCTCCTATCTCTATTTTAATCCATTCTGGTGTTGTTTTATAAAAAATCAATGAGCAAAGTAAATAGAGTATTGCAGCCTGTTTGTTGGAACAATATTTTTGGAAGCTTGACTCAATAATTTTGTTATATTTTCCAATTACATCTCATATTTTGAACATAGCAACATAAAAACATTCACTGACACAATTTGCAGTGTATTTTGGTATACAAATTGTAGGGAGAAATTTTATACAAACAAACGATAAATATACCAGAAAAATATACGCATCGTTAAATTTCACTATTCAAGTGATCTTTCTTACTAATAAAAAAAATATTTCTGGGAATTGAATCTGGGAATGTACCTATTCATATTAAAAAAATAAACTTTTTCTACGATATTCGATTCGTCCTTTCTAAATTTGCTGTAAATTGCTAATTATGAATCTATTAGACATTTCAATGAATTTCCTTTATATCATAATTTATTGCCTTATAATTGTAAAGACTATTCGAAGCTATCTTATAAAACGTTTTGATGGGCGAAGTCAAGGTACACACACACGTATGTACATGCGCAAGCACGCACACAACCACGCACACACGCACTCGCGCAAATAAATACATACTTACATAAATTACATACGAAGATTTATATTTATGTTTTTTAATAATTTAATGTTATGCTTTTTATGCGGATTTTTTGATAATCGTTAAAAAACACATCAAACAGCATTTTACTACTAAAGTATGTAAAAAATTTGAAAAATTCTGTTATATAGGTAACTTTATAAACAAATTTAAAATAACGTAAATAAATTAAAAATTTGAAAAAACATTGAAGAATTAGAAAATAAGAGTGAAAATTTAAAAATATCCTGAAAACAAAACGGAGAAGTCAAAAAAATCGTAAACAAATATTTTTTCATATTGTTAAGAAACACCAACAAATGAAAATAATAAAAAAAAACAAGTCATATATACATGTAGATTAGAAAATAAAGTTTTCTTTATAGCAGTAGCATTGTCTATTAGTTTGCGATAAATAAATAATACAACGATTATCTTTTTAGTTTTGCATATAGCCGCACAGAAGGCACCACTAATAAAACTTTCATAAATCCAACCTCAATTTTATGTTGACAATGTAAAGTTTTATTGCGATATAACAAGACGTCCAGTTAATTTATGAAATTAGCAAGTCGGTCGAAAAAGCTGAGAACAAACTCGAGCAACAATTTTTTACGATTTTTCGGAGAGAATTATCCTAACAATAAAGCAGCACATTCGCTGGTATTGCGAATTTTTACGTAGTCGCTCCAGTCTCATCGACAAGTCCAGGCTAGGTCCTCCCAAAACATCAGTCACACAGCAAAACATTGATGAGGTTTGTCAGCTAATTAAGGATAAGCATCGTGTCAAATACCTGGAGATAGTGGCATCTTTGGTCATTTCAAAGACCTCAATTCAAAAGAGGCTACATAAAGAACTTGGTATTACGAAGTTGGTTTCCTGTTGGATCCCTCATTTGCTCATAAAAGAGCAAAAATCTGCTCGCGTTAATTAGTGTCATAAAACATTGGAACGGTTCAAAAAAGGAAGTTCAAAAAACGTTTATAGTATAGTGGCGATGAATTTTGAATTTACTCCTACGAACCGGAAACTAAACGCCAATCCGCGCTGTGTAGGTGTTTCACGTTAAGGAAATCCAACAAAAGTGATCCGTTTTCAAAGTGTCTAAAAGAAAATAGTTGCATCTTTCGTGTCAAATTCTGGTCATGTGGTAACAATTGCTTTAGAAGATCCAAGCACCGTTAATTCTGATTGGTTTATAAACTTCTGTTCACCAGAAGTTTTCGCATAACTCCGACAAAGCAAAACACAATGGCGAATCATTCTAGATCAGGACAATACAAGTGCTCACTCTGACCAAAAGGCAATCGAGTTTTTGGAGCTCTAAAACATCGAATTGTTAGACCATCCACCGTATAGTCCCGACCTAAGTCTCAATCACTTCTTCACATTACCAAAGATCAAAAATTCAATGCGTAGTCAGCGATTAAAGTCGCCGTAATAAGCCATGGATGGCTTTAAAACTGCAATTTTGCAGGTGTCAACTGAAAACAGGAATAGCTATTTTACCAATTGGTTTGAACGTATGCAAAATGTTTGTTTTGGGACATATTTTGAAAAGCAATAAAGTACTTTAAGTCTATATTTTTTTGTCTTTATGGCTACATGCAAAGCTATTTCTGCATAGGTTTTTGATCATTTATGATTTTGAATTTTTTTTTCATACTACCTTTTTTGGTCCTAGCATAACCTAATTTTTAAACTAACAAATTAATACCGTTTCACAAAATGATGATAATTGATGTTATAAAAATTGCGATTAAAAATATAATGAGATGAATATAAATTTTGACAAAACTATTTTCAATTTAGAAATTAAATATTTATAAGACCTTTATCGAATAAATTTATAATTCACGAACTGAAATAGAACTGTTTTAACACTATCCTAATTTTCCTTTATCATTATTCAGATCAGATGTCCTTATTTTACTTTTAAAAATCCATAAATTAATGTTAATTTAAAATTATCTATTATACATAAGTAGCATGAGACATTTTTATCGTTCAAAACCGTGATGGAAAGAAGAGGTGTCGTGTTCGCTAAAAGAAAAATTAGATAATGATAGAGATAGTGATAATAATACGAAATTATAGATAACAGCACAGGACTTGTCTTCTAACCGACACGCAAATGTGGGGAATAATTAAAAGTAAACTTCATTGTAGCTACATTGTGTTGTAGGTAACAGAGTAGGTAACTGGTCACGAAAGGTATTTGTTTTTATTAGTGATACACCTACTGCTCTAAATTGCCGCCTGATAACGAATGTTGTTGAAGCTCTAATTTAAACAAGAGTGAATGGAATTTTGTAACGAGCCTGTGATAATTATCATATACTTGGATCTTTAATTTAAAACGCTACAGTACTCACGTTATCATAATGTTACTAAAATATATCATACAAATATTAGTCACTCTTACACAAAGCTTTTTTTTGTGTCTCTTTCTTATTAATTATACATTACTTATTTTACTTTA
This sequence comes from Altica lythri, assembly GCA_964028335.1. Lineage (NCBI taxonomy): Eukaryota > Metazoa > Arthropoda > Insecta > Coleoptera > Chrysomelidae > Altica > Altica lythri. The sequence continues at coordinate 65,715,948 of OZ034800.1, forward strand.
TTTCTAGTCAAATATCACTGAGAATTAAAAGATCTTTTTTATATAATTTTCGAATAGACAACAAAAAATATAGGGTGTAAGTGGTAGCGCTAAGACATCGATACAACAAAGTTGCCCAACTGTCAACCTCTCCTGCGAGTGTGCGATGACTAGCTCATTCGGTGCACACTGCTAGAAAACAAACGAAGCTCGCAACCGAACACTGGCAGAATAACCATACAACGCAAAAATACAGGACTAAATCCCTGTATGACAAGGAAAGCAAAGGAATACCACCTTCAATATTTGTAATCTAAGAGAATCACATAATAATAATAATGATAAATAATTTTAACCCAAAATCCGGCGTTAGTTAGTTCCCTAGCCGGATCTCCGGGGAGAACAGCCTTAGATGTACATTGTATAAGTGAGAATCTAAGTTTAAGAAGACAAATCAAAATCGGCACTTGGAATGTAGGGAGCTTCTATGAGGCTGTAAAACTGGCTAGCTAACCTAACACAAGAAATGGAACGATTAGAAATTGACGTAGCTACTAGGAAGATCAGAAACATGGTGGAAGACTCAACGTTTCTAATATATTTATGTACTACTCAAATGGAACGACTAAAAATTGACGTACTAGGTGGATCGATACTGGTACATTCAACATTTCTAATAAAGTTATGTACTACTGAGGAAGTTAGAATAATAGTTACTAAAAGGGTATCAAGATCTGTAATGAATTTCCTTCCTTACACAGATAGAATCATAGTGCTTAAAATACATGGCAAACCAGTTACTTTATCCAGGCACCCACTTCTGAATCTTTAGAAAAAGAGATCGAAATGTTCTACGGCCAGTTAAAACAGGTCCTTTAGTATACCAAAAACCATAAGATGAACATAATAATGAGAGATTTTAATGCAAAAATCGGAACTGGAAGAGTTGAATATATTATGGGACCTCATGGAACCCGTAAGCGGGGCGGTCGACTTAACCAATTTTGCCAGGACTAAAGTCTAAAAATAACAAACACTTGGTTCCATATGCCACCAAAGTGCCTCTGTACTTAAAGATCTCCAGGTGATCGTGCAGGCAATATGATACGCAATCAAATAAACTATATTTTAATTAATAAACGCTTTGGGAAGATTAGTAGAAAGGGCGTGTACCCTGGCGCTGATGTTCCCTCTGATCATGTACTCCTAACAGCAGTAATCAAAATTAAACTCGCAAACATAAAAATTAACAAAATACAAAAAAAATAGATTACGAAAAACCTAAAAAAAAGACATAACAACAAAAGTAACTACAAAGATGAAAGAAAGAATAATCCCTGACATAAAAACGATGCTGGAAGTGATCGCAAGCATAGAAAACATATGGGAAGGAATAGAAAAATACATGTTTAGCATTGCAGAAACTAAGCAAGGTTATAGCAGACAACACAATGACACAACTGGATGACAGCAGAAATCATGGCGCTTTTCAAAGAGAAAAGGATATTTAAAAACCAAGAAAACTTTCACAAACAAGAAAGATACCGAAAACAATCAGGAGAAAAATACGAATAGCAAAGAACGACTGGTTAACCAAACAATGTGTAGAGATAGAAAAACTACAAGAGCGCCACAATGAATTCAATACACACAGGAAAAGTTTATAAGAAACATCACTTTTCCAAAATAGGGAATGAACAAGGTGAAATAGCTCAAGACGAACAAGAGAGAAAAAAATGTGGGAGAAACATATCAATAATCTTTTCGATGATAATAGGCCGGAGATAGAAGAGACAGATGACGCAAATTTGTCGGGACTCTCTATCATAAAAGAGAAAATTATAAGAGCAATATAGACTTTAAAAGACAAAAGAACAGATTACATATCAGTCGAGCTACTCAAAATACTTGATAAACGAAGAATCGTTCTGCATGACATATTTAATAAAATATATAATACAGGCAAGTTCCCTTCCAAGTGGATCACATTAAATTTCATTCCTCTGCCAAAAAAGACTAATGCAACGAAGTGCGACGAGCATAGAATGATCAGTCTGATTAGTTACTTATGAAAGAAAATCATACGCTACAGGATTTCCCAAAAATGTGAAAGAGATATAGTATCTACACAATTTGGTTTCAGAACATGCCTAGGAACTAGAGAGGCTATAGTAACAACTTAAATATTAATTCGGAATTGCTCAGATCTACAGAAAGATATCATGTTATGCTTCATCGACTACGAGAAAGCATTTGGTAGAGTTCAACAACACAAACGAATATACAAAGCAGCTAAAAAAACGACCGAGGAAATCCTACGAACAGTTAACAGAAATCGCGAATTACTAAACATCATTAAGCGCCGGAAAGCAGTATATTTATGCCACGTAATAAAAAACGAAAGATATCAAATATTACAGCTGGTAATCAAAGGAAAGAGAGGAGTTGGTAGAAAGAAAATGTCATGGCTCAGAAATGTGAGAGAATGGAAAGCACTAAGAACAATAGGGGATTTGTTCAGCGCCATCAGAAACAGGGAAGAGTGGACCCATCGCTAATATCTATTAATGACAAAGCAGAAAAAAAGAAGAAGAACATAAAATATAACCATACACCAGCTTGCAACTTCAAACAATAGATTTAACTAAATTGTCTTTTAACTGAAATTATTGCCAAATTTATAGACTACGCAACTTTACTGATCGTGATAAAAGAAATCATTTCTTTTTAAAATTTCATTAAGTATTTCGGTTTCAAAATCAAGATTTGCATTTTTCATTAAATTTGCATTTTTTAGTATTCTGGAAACTTATGGAATCGAAGATTTAGTCCTTTTTCGCATTTTAATTTTCATTTATACGTAACCGAGAATGAACCTAACAGAACATTTCTCAACCAAATCAATGTCAGAAATTTCATACCAGATAAAGGTATTTGTATATTAAATAGTTGGCAAGATATTAAATACATAATTTAGTACATACCTATTTATAATAAATTCAAACCGCTGCATTTCTGTTTATTACAATATGTGTATTTCTAAAGTAAGTAGATGCAGAAAACTTGGTAAAAGTAAATAATTTTCTTTGAATTAAGAAAGTAATATGGCAGCTTATATATAAGCAAAAGTAAAATTTTGAATTCATAATTACAAGACCAGAATGCAAGACAGATTTCGGTGAAATAAGTTTCTAGTTCCTTTCCATTTACGCCGGTGCAACACTATCGTCTTCTATTCAATATTCTATCTGACTTTCACGAACTACAAAATTAAAGGAGTAGACATCATTTCATATACATATTCGTAGAACGTTACCCGAATACCCTACTAGTATATTGTACCAAATTGATATTCTGTCAGTTGAAAAAGTTTTTATAAGTTTTTCGGGCGCATGAAAATGTGGAATAGATAATTCAATTTCGAAGTCAAGCAAGAAAAGTAAACCCTCATAAAATTGGATCAGTCTTTTAGCTTTTCACCATCTTTATGATACATTTGTTTTAATACAAGTTGATACTGAAATTAAATTAGCAATTTTTTTACTTTTATTTATTTAGCATTCATAACATTCAACACTAATATTTAAAACTTCTGCAGATTTCTAAGTAAATTAATCACAATAAAACCCATTCAAAGAACATTTTTAGACAAAAAATAGCAAAATTAGTTTCTTCTCGATTATCTCTCAAGTTTCGAATAACAGATCTATTAAACTTAGTTCAGTGAAGTTGGAAAAGGCCAAAAGTATTCAGGAAACTATTTAAAAGGATTAGAGTCTCAAGGATATTGTCCCGATTTTCAATGATTTGGAAAACAAAGTAATATATGGACATATTTTTTCCACAGTGGCGTTTGGCCAACTTCTTATTCAGGACAATATATATATATATATATATATATATATATATATATATATTGTTTAACAAGACATTAAAATGTTTACATAGCCAGAATGGTACGTGTACTGTAGCCGACAAAGTAGTAGCTAATTGGTAAATGGAGAGACGATTCTCAGTCAGCAGAACGTCTCTTTAATTAGAGGTACTTCGATCGCCCAATATGAAGGACTTATTAAAATTCTGGAAGATAATCCAGATGAGTTTGGCAACTTGAAATTAACGTTTCAACAAGAACAACTATTATGGTACAGTAATACGTTACCTATATGAGGAATATCGTAGTAGATAGATTAAACAACGAGGTTCGATAGAATGACCAGCTTGGTCAAGGGACCTCATACCATTCGATTTTTTTTCTGTAGTTGAATTTTAACGTTTACGCGACAGCACCGGACAGTATTGACATTTTGAAACAACGAATTGTTGAAGAATCTAGGGCAGTTTTCTCTGACACATTTGGACGGGTACAACAGGAGTTTAGCAATATAATACTGAAACACTTATGGGGACTTTTACACAATTTATTTACAAAATTGTTAAGATACACAGAACTCTGCTGGATAACGTCTAACTACTTGACAATACAATGAACTCTTGTGAATACTTGAACTTAAACTGACGTTAACTGCCCATGCATCCCCTCATATACAACTTTATTTAATCTAGTTAGTGTGTTTAGATCTTTCTAGAACTTTCTAGAAACATTATTTAATCTAGTCAGTGTGTTTAGAAGTTTCTAGAATTTTCTAGAAACATTATTTAAAATGGTCAGTTGATTTTTAGAAACTTCTAAAAATCAACTGTCAATAACAATCTTTCAAATTAAGGTCCCTTCCTTTACGGTTATCCCGTTACACTACATTACTGTCAGGAAGTAGATGGAGCACATTTTGAACACTATAAATATAAGAACTGGTTCTTAAATCTTTATTAATTAAATGCCAAACTACAATATTTGTATTTATTATCACCATAATCTAAATAAATCAAACCTTGTTTTTGCCAGGAAAGCTATCAGAAACAAAAAGAGAATCTTACCTGAAATATAAAAGCAACGATATGTACCTACAGATTATGAAAGAAGTAAACTCAAAAGTAAAGACAGTTAAAAGCGAATTTTGGTGATGGTTAGTTACTATAGTCACATGGACTATGACAAATATGGAGGTGTGGAAAGTAGTAAAATATAAAAAAAACTCCAGTAAATGAGTATGTTTAATAAAAAATAGTAAAAACAAAAATTCAAAGAACTTTACAAAATGGAAAGCATAAAAGAACTTGAAGAATAATACACTTACTATTATTTGATAAAACAATAACTAAAAAAAAAATTTTCCGATGACTGCAAACAAAGCAAAACAATACACGTATTTAAAAAAAGCTTAAATACAAATCTTTAGAACTACAGGAGAACAACACTCTTTAATATGCAAATGAAATTATTGGCAAATATATGTATATATATATATATACCGTGAAGTCAATCGTGGAGTTGCAGTCAACGTTTGGCCAAGGTAAGTAAAGAAAACTCTTTGATTTCAGTCAAGCTTTCGAATTTATTTAATTCTTCTTCAGGACATCTGTGGTGAAGAACAATTTTTATAAAATAAAGAAATATTGTTACAAATGTGATGACTTACTAATCGTGAGGTTATAAGAGAAGCGACGAATTCCGTTTGACAACATTACACTAGTGTAATTCGTCGCTTCTCTTATAACCTCACGATTAGTAAGTCATCACATTTGTAACAATATTTCTTTATTTTATAAAAATTGTTCTTCACCACAGATGTCCTGAAGAAGAATTAAATAAATTCGAAAGCTTGACTGAAATCAAAGAGTTTTCTTTACTTACCTTGGCCAAACGTTGACTGCAACTCCACGATTGACTTCACGTTATATTGAACCAGTCACTATACCATTATTCGTATATATATATATATATATATATATATAAATAAACAAAAGGGAAAAATTAGTGGGCATGTACGCAAAAAGGATCACAGGATTACGAGTAAGAATGGTAACCGCAGACATGCATGTTTCTGGCTCGTTAGCCGTCATCAGTGCGGCATAACCAAGTAAGGTATTGCACTTGGCTAGCAAAAGTGTTGGGTACTTGGGAGCAAAGGATGGTAGGGAAACATGTATCTAAAAAACACAAACAACGAACGCTCACACAGGAGTCCTATCGCCATTTGTGCCTTCGGCCAGCTGTGCCCACATTTCGGGGCTACAACCAGCGTCGCCACGTTGGCGAAAAGGACTCATTGTGATTGAGCCGTTCCAAGCCCAGGATGTGAAACACAAAGGGTGCCATGTTTGCGTACTTATGACAAACAAAAGGGAAAAATTAGCGGGCATGTACGCAAAAATAATAAAGCTCGAGAATTATTCTAAAAATTGCTAAGGACTATAATAAGCAAGACAAGATGAGATGGAATAAGAAACAAATACGTAAAAGAGCCACGTGGAGTTGCAAGGTATAGTGAGATGAAGTAGACAATGGAAAAAGAAAGAAGAGAACTGGTACAAAAGGAATATAGAAAAATAGGAAAACAGCAGAAAAGCGCCTGTCAAAGAAAAACCAGCAGGGAAGCGCATCCCATGAAGACCACCAGATGGAGGTACAGCTGACAGTCAACCTGACAGGCGAAGATGCAACGGCACGTTTACATGACCTTAAGATCTAGTCGCGTCAAAGTAGGTTTTCACTTCCAACTTTGGTCGGAAAGGTTCGATCGAGCTCATTTTTTTTTAAATGTTTATTGAGACCTCAGAGTCAAAGTTGTATAAAATCTGGATGCCGCTAGGCCCCCCTACCCCCCCCCCAAATTCGACCCAAGTTGGGGGGTTTTCAAGATGGTATATACATGATGAGACTGCCCTCCCAACCCGGCCAAATGTTCCACTCGGGGGTTTTGAAGTCCCCTCCATCCATTTCTTCGGTCAGGTCGCCTTTTCGACCTTCGCAGGGGCGTCTAGAAGGGCCTCCAAGGGACCAAATTATAAGATATCTACAGAAATGTGCTCGGCCTGCCATACTGGGTCAGGGGGATTCCGAAGGGCGGGGTTCTCATTTCTGTCAAAAATTAAGGCTTTTTAACCCATTAGGGCCGTATAAAAAGGGGCCCATGGGGTCTCAAAATTATGACTACGCGGGATTGAATTTCAGTGTACAGAATTGGTACGATAAAGTATTGTAAGGCTACCAACCCTTTATTTGAGCAGCCTGCGATTCTGTGACCCATCCAGGGGTGGACAAAAGGGGTGCCGGGGCCCAAAAAATATGATTTGATTGGATTCGATACCAACGTGAAAAGTTGATCACAATGCCGGGCTTGGCTCATAGACCGGGGATTTTTAGCAAAAAGCACCCTTCCCAGTACACACATTGATACAAGTCACTAAAAGTTGTTTCTGTCTATTATAAGATTATATAATATATAAAATCTGCAACAGATGTACTGTGATTTTTTACTTAAAAACAATATATAAACAAATAGGTGCTTCGTTTAGAGTTAAAGATTTTATTTATTAATAAAAATCTTTTGCTGAAAAGCATACAAAACTATTAATATAGCATTAATTAAGATCTTTTTTGTTAATTTGTAGCTTTTTTAACAAATACTAATATCTTTTTGAACAAAGCCTAATTTTTCAAGAGTTTCAGGCATGTCGTCAATTTTAGGTGATAAAAATTTTGAGAAATTTTGCTTCATAGTTTATTGCAAAAATGAAATTATTTATTGCAGAAGCAATATAATATACAATATAATGATCAAATGAATTTTAGATATTTTGAATGTATGCTTCTTATATAACATTTCTCTGCACGTAAAAAGAGTGGCAAAAAATCAAATATACCCACTTTTACGGTAAAAAAAACATGCTCGCACACAATTCATCCTATAACCGGCAAAAAAATAATAATACTCTATAAATAAATAAGTTTCGTTCAGATTAGTTGTGATTTGCGACGTGTGTATTAAATGTACTAAATTCCTTGAATCTGAATTATTTAATATTAAATTCAAATTTTAACCACGACAATTGAGCTAACGTAAGAACTTTAAGCTGTTTTTAAATGTATGTTTTCTTTTTTTTGTTTATAAATTGTATTTGATTTATTTTTGAGGTTGCATTAAATAATTTTACAAGTTTATAATTCGTTGGTTAACAAATATTGGAGATGTATTTACATTTTTCGTAAAGTCTCAGATTCTCTTTACCATAAATTCTGTAATTATGTCCATTAAGTCACTCGATCATCACCACTCATATTTTTTATACAATACAAATAGTAAAAAATGAAAGGAAAATAACTCGGACAAATGATAAATGGCTAAATTAAGACCCATAAAATATTAACGAATCTTGCATAGATAAAAGTGAATAAACTAAATAACACAAATCTACAAATAAATTGATATTCTCAACCAGAAATTCAAGGTCGATTCTGATAAGCCTCATCCTTTTCGGTTATAGGGTATGTATATGCCAAAACGATCAGGACACCCGTCACGTCTTGCCAAATGGCGTCTTGATGACTCATCTGCTGTCGTCCTACTCGTCCGAGCAGAACAAAGCAGTGGTGTTTCTGAATCAAAGTGGATTTGCCCAAAATTTATATAACATAGGTTATTGTGCGGATAAAAGTTATACTGATAGAAGAGCACAATCACTTTTTTGTTTACGCAACAAAAATAATATTCATATAAATAGCTTCATACAGCAATAATCATAAAATTTTACCCGATTAACTGGAATGAGACTTTAATTACGTACGGGCAGTATTTTGTCACGAACTTTACTCGAATTGGAAGAGCATATGAGAAAGGAATAAATGCAATATCTTTTTATACTTCTTGCTAGTGTAGTTAAAAGTTAATTTAAACAGGTTATAAGGTCTTTAAGAATAATACTTAAAAATCATGTATTTCTAGAATTTGAAATTACTGAGTTAATTAACATCTGAATATTAAATTGGTCTCATATTTTGCCTAAAGAGCCGCACCACACAAAAAAATCGTTTTAAGTAGGTAGGTACATGTGCTCAAATAAGTCTTCCCATTCTATACTTTAACTTGATGTTTAAATGGATTGTATTGTTCATAAAAATACAATTGGGTCCTATAAAAGAAGCAGAAGGAACCCAGCCTCTATCAACAATAACCAGATCAGTACGAGTATCGGAACTTATATTAACCCAGATCATAATGGAAACTTTTCAGAAGCTGAATTGTTCTGCAACAATTTTTCCAAATTCTCTTGCACCCGTCTAGTGACCTCGGACAAAACCTAGACTGAACCCAATACAATTTATTACTCCAATCTGCGTCATCTTATTTTTCGTGTTCTCTTGCAAAAGAATGCCAACCTCTGCTATATTATTAGGATAGCAGTGGATATATGATAAGACTGATCTTCTGGATTATAAATTGTATCCATTGATGAACTGTCTAGTTAGGTACATCCACATTTGTCAGTTCGTTTAGACGACGATTTGCAAATATAACTAGAGTTAGATGTAGGTGTCAAGTTAGATGTCGATCATCTCGTCTTCTCTGTTTTTGTCTCCTAGTATTAAAGGTGTGGATTGCATTAAATTGCGCAATTACTTTTTGAACCTTAGTACGATTAACTTGTAACAACTTAGCAGAATAATGTTAACTACGATCATATTGAATACAAGCCACCTTTCTTGTAGCATCCATTGTGTTAATGACATTTTATGGCACTCAGAATTTGGAATGCAACACATTTTGACAGTAAATCAGTTTGTTGAACTAAAAGCGACAAAAATCATAATTTTGTTTGCTTATCACAATTTTTTTTTAATCATATTACTATTTCTTATAGGAAATGCTAAAACATATCCGTTTATTACACGTATGTATACGCGGAAAATACAAATTTACATATTTAATTTAACAAATCTAAAAATTTACATCTTAAAATAAATGAAAAATAAGGGAGATTTGTTTTTTAAAATATGTTTCTTGTCTATATTCAAGTATATTACAATTCTGTTTTGTGGATTGGGTAGCCGATGACTTTATGTCAGTATTTTTGTTAACAAGATTAATGTTTAAGTTCGCTTACCAATGGGTAAAAATTTATTAAACTTGGAACCACCTTCCAATAATAATAAGATGTTATTGAATAGGTCATTTTAGTTGGAACATTTGTTATGACAGCTTTGTTGTCGTAAACAATAATTTATGTTTGTTTACCTGCAGCGCGGCACGCACAATAAAATACCTTATATTAATTATATTTGTATCTAAAACTTTGGACAACTGTGACAACAAAGCTATCAGAAGAAAAGTTGTTTCTATTGAAAAGACTTTTTCAATGACATACGCTTTTTGCTATTGACTGGTGGTTCCAATTTGCCCATTGTTCATTTATTTGCAGAGATTTTATTTCTTGTCAAATAGATCAAGGCAAAAATTTCATTTATATTATATTTTAGATATACAGAATAGCTTGATATTGGAAATTTCATCGTTATTATATTTGATGATATTTTCAGTTTTACAATTAAGTAGTTTGCTTTTTTATTAAAAAGGAAACACAAAGATTGCCAATTAAAATGGATGCTGTCACGACATACTTCAGCTGTAGAGGTCAAGTCTTTGAAAAATAGAAAAATAACCCTTTGTAATAAACTGAGGACACCTCTGATATAAAAATCGTATAGTTCGACAGTAGTGTGACTTCGGGCACACTGATTGCAGCAATTGGACATAGTATGAAGGGGTGTAAGTTGTGCCAAGAATGTCATCACTAATGGGGCTTCTCAGCCATGTCGGGCTCTCAGTCTCTGCTTCGGAAGCAATCGACCGGTAAATGTGATCGAAATAGCTCGATAATGGACTATTTTATAATTTTTATAAAGATTTGTATCGTACTACAGTAGAGTAAAGTGTTTAGAACCGTAGTGATTTTAAATTAATTCATTAACATATTTTTTACCCTCCACAAACAATTATAATTCATACATTAAAAGTTTATTTAGACTATAGAGCTATGCTAGTTTGGATATAAATCGAATTACTATTTACAGAAGAGTTGTCAATTGTTTATTGTTTTAAATTCTCAATGATTTGCAAAACATTTTATATGTACGTGGATAATTCCATTTTTATTATAATAAATATAAATTTATATAAAATTCCATCTAGAATTAACAAATTAACAATAATATATTTTATAAAAAGACCGTTTATTGGGCATGTTTTATAATATATCTTTTATTGTAAAAGCGCGAAATAACCATTTATGTTACTCTTACAAATCTAAAAATGGCACAGGTTTAACACATATTTGAGTTATTTGATTAAAGTAGGTGAGATGAGAACATCGTTGGGTGGAAAACAGAGGGGAAATATATAGGGCTAATCCTACATAACAGATTACTATGGAACAAACACGAAAACGAAATAATACACAAAGCTACAAAGGCCCTTATGGTGTGCAGAATCATTACAGGAAAATGTTTAGGTAGTAACTTAAGTACATTGCAGTGGGTGTAGACAGCAATAGTGCGACCAATCATCACTTATGGGACAGGAGACCTTTTTTGACTACTACAAGCATAAACCTCTCGAAGATTCAGAGACTTGCCTGTGCATGCATCAGGAGAGCCATGGGAACATTCTCCACTGCTTAACAGGAAATAATCCTAAATCTCACGCCACTAGTAAAAAGTGTAAGAAAGAAAACAACATATAGAATGTTTAAAGAAGTAACACTTAACAATCATTAATTCAATTTAATCAAACTTGGAAAATGTCCTAAAAAGCCATGTCAAAGAATTTATAATTTTTGAGAAAATTCATCAGTAAACTGGGTAGTAAACCTAAATAGGACAAAAACACCATATTGGGGCTAAACTAAAATGTATTATACGGATGGTTTCAAGACAGAAAAAGAAACTGGAGCAGGGGTTTTTAAATCTAGAGCCAAACACTCAGAATGCCTGGGTGCATACCCAAGGATTTTTCAAGCGAAAATCGGCGCCATTGAACGATGTATACAATATATTATCGAAAGAAACTATCGTGACAAGAGATTGTTATCACAACAGATAACCAAGCAGTCATCAAAGCACTAAACTCAAACACAATGAGTTCTAAGATGATCTGAAAATGCCTAAATGAACTAAATAAACCAGGACAAAATAACCCTTTTGGGTTCCAAGACACATAGAAATAGCAGATAAGCTGACAAAAAAAGGAGCTAAAACCCCATATTCAGGACTAGAACCGACGTAGTGGAATCAACAGTACAGTTTTAGAAAACCTAAGCAAAAGAAAGGATAGTGAAAAAGCCAAGTACTGGAACGATCTAGAAGGACTAAAACAACCAAAGAAGCTCCTGGGAAACTATAACCAGAAGAGAGCTTTTAGCTGTCTAAACTTCAGTAAAAACAACCTCCGTATTATAACGGGAATATAAACTGGGTACTGCCGGTTAAGGGGATACATAAAGAAACTAGGATTGGTAGGTAAAGGAAAGTGCAGATTCTTTGAGGAAGAGGACGAAACCTCAATATACGTACCATTAAAATGCATTGCCTTACGTAATTCTAGGGTCGGATTCCTAGGATCATACAAAATAAAAGAGGAGAATCTACCAAACTTGAAGCCCAACGATATTTTAAAATTTCCAAAATAGATAGGACTAGAAGAGCTGCTATAAATTTGAGAAGACATCAGAATTATAGCAAGAAAAGGAGGTCACAATAGATCTTATAGGTCGCAGGTGTATCTGTCAACCCTGATTACGCATATATATTCAATTACAATATATGATACAAAGTTGTGTATCTAAATATAAGAAAACTTTGTTAATAGCCCCAAACTGTTGTTGATTTGTTGTGACAAAATCAATCAATGTTTTCCTTTCAGTCATTGATAGATTCGATTACTTTCCACTGAACGCACAGTATACTATGACTATAAGAACTGTTTTTCGCTGTAAAATACTATTGCTCACTTTTTATTTGCTTTTAATTAAAAAAGCCGGTAAATACCAAAAAAAGCCGATAATCTCTGGTATAACCTCAACGCATCCATCGACATCCCTTTTACAGGGTGGCTTATTTTAATCTGCAATTTTAAATTCCGTATATAATTTTCGTAGATTATGTCTTCGTTAGTAGATTTTTAGCCTAATTCTCTTATACAAGCATTTTTTATTATTCTTTAATTTTTCTTACATTTGCTGATCTGCAGATTTGTTTTTACTTAAATACTTCATCTCATAAAAAACAAACCAACCAAAAGCTATCATTGTTTATTTTTCTGCGTTTAGTACTCTAATTCATCCTTCATATCCATGATACAATAAGACAAGATATGATATCGCGCAGGGTGGGCGTGTCTATTTACAGCAGGTGACGTCACCTTGTGAGAAGAAGCTAATTTGCATATGCTGTGGTCACTTAGAAAACGTTGTTTACAATAGTTTTATTCATTTATTTTTTACATGGGGAGATTTAATAAGATGAGGTATGCTATTTTCGAATGCCGTATAGACAATCAGGTGAATAGGTTATCGCTTGATATAAAATAATTCCGCTTTTCAAAAGATACTAAACTAGGTGATATTCAACATGACGGATGGAAAAACTTGGCAGAGTATATAATGCAATAAAATTAAAGATCTTGATACTACTACAGATTCTACATCTAGCTGTACATGGGTTTCACATCAAAGCTTACTCAGGAATTTATGGTTCAGCTGGAAGAACTTAAAAAAATATTTAAATCTTTTAATAATGATGAATTATTTATTAAAAAAATTATTAGAAATGAGTTCTCTTGTACTGTGTGCAGAGAAAATCAAATTACTATTTTTTCGTTCTAGAATGTTTTTTTGGAATAAGACAGTTGAATCGTGATTTAGATAATGCAGCTGTTTCTAGAAAAAGAAAATTGTCAAAATAGTAAATTAATAGATAAAAAATCCCACTATGACATTTTTTACAAAACATTATTTATCAATTCTTTATCATAATCATAACACATGACTAAGTACGAATTTATCTTTAATTAATAATATTTAAATTTGTGCAATTGTGTGGTTTAAGCTTTTCATTCATATAACGCTTGCAGTTAATGCATATTATCCAAAATTATAGAGGTTTAAAAAAATATTACACAAAGTATTCAGTATTAAGAATTTATTTTCTATGTGACGCAAACGGAAACTGTAAAAAAATTTGGAATATTATTAATGATATATCAGGAAGTAAACCAATTTCACAAATTTCTGACACTAATATTAGAAATAAAGAGGGTTCTTTAGTTAAAGATAATGCTGAAAAAGCGACCCTGTTTAACAATTTTTTCACAAATCTTGGAATTGAAATGGCAAATAATATTGAAAAACAAGTCTACCTGATAACTTCTTAAATGATGTTAGAGTACAATCGTCACTTTTTCTGGAACCGGTAACAACAGCTGAAATAATTATTCTAATATCAAACCTAAAAAACAATTGCTCTACGGGATCTGATGGAATTAGTAGCAAACTCATAAAGCATATTCATACGAATATATTAATTCCCTTAATTCATATCATAAATCTTAGCTTGTCAACTGGAAAAATACCTCATTAGTGGAAAGAATCCTTAGTTACCCCTGTGTTTAAAACTGGAGAGCGCAATAAACTAACGAACTACCGGCCCATATCGGTAATAAATAATTTCACAAAAATATTTGAACAAGCTGTAAAGAAAAGACTAGTTAATTTCTTAGAACAACATGAAGTTCTCTCTGAAAATCAGTTCGGTTTTATCAAAAACTCCAGTACAGAGGATGCTGCTCTAAATCTACTTGAGCCAATAGTTAGGGCCTTGGACAGATCAACTATGCCTAGCCTAGCCGTCTTTCTTGATCTGGCGAAGGCCTTCGACACCGTCTCTCATAGCAAACTCATAAGCAAAATGAACAATTATGGTATTCGAGGTATACCACTTGACCTCTTTAGAAATTATCTAATCAATAGAACACAAAAAATTAAAATAGGAAATGAATTAAGCTCTGAATCGGTAGTAAAAATAGGCGTCCCCCAAGAAACAGTATTGGGACCTATACTGTTTCTAATATATAGGTATAAATAGTATTTCTAAAATAAAAAAGTTTGGTGGAAAATTGGTTTGCTATGCAGATGACACCGCACTTGTATTTACCGCAAAATGTTGGAACGAAGTTCAAGAGATGACAGAATCCTGCTTAAAAAATATTAAAATATGGTTAAATCACAACTTACTGAGTTTAAATGTTGATAAAACCAAATATATTACCTTTTCCCCGACCATAACGGATCAACCCGTATTAAATATAAAATTACACAACCCAAAATGTAATGATATTGATTGTAACTGCCCAAATTTACAGAAAACGAGAATGATAAAATATCTAGGCATCATATTTGACTAACATATAAGATGGTCTGATCATATTACCAATCTTACTAAACGTATAAGAGCTCTCATGCATAAATTTTACAATATAAGAGATATTCTATGTAAAAAGAACCTAATTATGATGTACAATTCACTAGCAGCATCAATTCTAAGCAATTCTAAGATATTGCATAGTTATCTTGGGAGGTGCGTTCACAACATCCTTACAAAATTTGCAAACTGCACAAAACACCCTATTATTAAAAATAATTTTCTGTAAAGACAGACTTTTTTCATCTCAGTTACTTTACCAAGAGACAGAATTATTAAAAATCAGACAAATATACACATTTCAATGTCTTGTAAGAGCTCACCTTAAACAAGAGAAATTGCCAAAAAAAAATATTGAATACTAGGGCAGCAGCCAACTTAAATGTAAATATCGACCTTTTCAAAAAATCTGTAACGCAAAGAACCTTCTTCTATTTCGGACCAAAACTGTTAAATTTACTTCCGATTCATTTAAAGCAAATTAAGAGACCGTTCCGATTTAAAACAGAAATTAAAAACCTGATATTAAAAAATCCAAGAATTTTCGAAATTTTTTAATTAGTTCTCTCGGTATTAAATAAACAAAACATACAACTAACCTACGTTACCTTTCTAAATATCTTTATGTCTACATACCCTTAGTTCTTAAGTCTTGCCTCTCTCTGCCACTACCCCATCGTTTCCTCTACATATTAATAATTGTCTTTGGTTTCTTCGAGGGAGGAGAGTCGACAAAACAGGCACTAGTGCCTAGGTCACTCCTCCTTCGATGAAGCACATATTTATTATATGTATATATTGTTATGGTATCACTGTGTCTATTGTGTAAATAAAATTATCTTACTGTATAGTATCACGACATAGACCAGTGACTATTTTTTTTAATTTATATAAATAGGAGATAAAATGATATAGAAACGGTTATTGATTTTTGATGTGTTTTGATGGAATTTTGAAATTTGTCATTTTTGTAAAATGTAATTTGAATAATGTTAATATAAAGGTTTAATTAATATTGGTATAATTTGAATTGAATCAAGAAGAAAGAACCCAGACCCAATAGCAGGAGCTAAGAGATAGAACCATCATAAATTTTGTCGTACCAACGTGGGGAAAGAAAAGCAGTCCATCATAAATTTTGACGATCCAACGTGGGGCCATCTCAACTACAAGACCCGACTACAAGAATCCACTACAAGACCGAATACAAGCCCAACTACAAGACTGACTTCAAGATCCACTACCTACTAGATTCATTGCCAGACCCGACTACAAGAATCCACTGCGAGATCCAATACAAGACCGACTACAAGAATCCACTGCGAGATCCACGACAAGACCCACTACAAGACCCACTACGAGAAAACCCGGAAACTGGAAGAATAAGAGAAGACAAGAACTTTGACAGGACTGACAGAAAGGTGAGATATTTGATTTACATAATAGAGCAGTGATTTGTGGGGAGAATTTAATTAAAAATTAAACATTAATTTTAAAATTAAAATTATTTAAAAATCAACATATAAATTCAATAAATATAACAAATTAACATTTTAAATACTTAAAAATACTTAAATAAAATGGATACAAGACAAAATAGAAGAAATAGAAGGAGAGAGGATGAAATACAAGAATACAGTGAAAATAGGCATGAAACACAAAGGAATGATGGTATAAGACAGGATGTAGATGAAATAATAGAAAATATTGGTATAACAGAAAATGATGGATTTTCAGAAGGAGAAGAAAACACAAGTATTCAGGTGGTAAATGTAGATGTGATAGAAGATGCTACTAGTTCAAAACCACATCAAGAAACAGACATGGAGAGAATGTTTAAATTTTTGGAAAATAAATTTGATGAAAATAATAGAAAAATGGATGAAAACTTAGATAAAACTAATAGAAAAATGGATGAAAATAGTAGAAAACAAGAAAAGTTTAGAAAAGAAGATAAAAAGAAAATATAGAAGGCATAAAATTAGATATTAATAATATGAAAGTAGATATTATAAATGAAATGAAACATATTTTTAAAGAAGAAAATAGTAAAATACAAAAAGAAGTAGACCAATTGTAACATGTATTTAAGGAGGTAGATTATGATACAAATATAAATGAAAATAGAAATAAACCTACGGGAAAATATGAAGAATTTATTTGTCATGTAGACAATGTACAAGAAGAAAAAAATAAAAATAATGATTATGAAGGATATGTTACTCATAAAGAAAAAATGAAAAAAGGATATGAAAATATGAGATTAAAATTAAATGATGAAAATGACTATAATAAGAAGAACGATAAAGATAAATATTACAAAAATAAAGAAGCAAAATATGAAATGGAAATATATGAAGTTGGTGAAAATAAATATAAAAATAAAACTGAAATTAATTATGATAATAAGAATAAAAGGAAATTTAAGAAGAAAACGTACGAAGATGAGGATATAAATTATTTTGAAATAGATAACATTAATAGAAGATTAAGGAAGATTTGGATGAGCATTGTATATAATTATAAAAAGAGAAAAAAAAATATATAAAATAGTTAAATAAAAGTAAATAAGATTAAAATAAAATTAAAATTAAGATTAAAATAAAAATATGGAAGAAAATAAATAAAACAAAAATTTAAAGTAAATTTAAAAAAATAAAATATGTCTTGGGAGAAAATTTTATTTTTTTTAATTGTGGGGATTTGTTATGGTATCACTGTGTCTATTGTGTAAATAAAATATCTTACTGTATAGTATGACGACATAGACCAGTGACTATTTTTTTTAATTTATATAAATAGGAGATGAAATGATATAGAAACGGTTATTGATTTTTGATGTGTTTGGATTTGGATTTTGATGGAATTTTGAAAATTGTCATTTTTGTAAAATGTAATTTGAATAATGTTAATATAAAGGTTTAATTAATATTGGTATAATTTGAATTGAATCAAGAAGAAAGAACCCAGACCCAATAGCAGGAGCTAAGAAATAGAACCATCATAAATTTTGTCGTACCAACGTGGGGCAAGAAAAGCAGTCCATCATAAATATTGTCGTACCAACGTGGGGCAAGAAAAGCAGTCCATCATAATATATTATGTAATGTGTATCTAAACACAAAATGTCTGGGAGTGGAAATAAAGTTTGATTTGATTTGATTTAATGTGTACATATGTAATACAATATTACTATAACCGATTAAGTAATTTAGTTTCAGAAAATTTTATGCAGGCTATTCACAATATTAGATCAAAGCTGTTTAATGTCCAAATATCATTTTGGTTAGTTTAAATGGTACACCCTATATGTACCATATAATAGCTTATTTTATTACCTTACAAATTAATGTTATTTTAGTTTTCTATTCCAAAACTTCTAGATTGCGAATTGTTTATAAAAATTTGAATGAGAAGCGCAGACCACACTATTGCATAAAATTAAAAAGTCCGGAATAAATCAAAATAAATTTCAATAAATCAATATAGCGTTTTATTATTAAAATGTTTACCTTCAAAAGTTTAATTTTTTAAAAAGTTCCTAAATTCCATTTTAGAAAAGTATATACTAATTCGTTTATCGTAATTATTTGAATGTATACTCACAAGGTGACGTCATGCGCGAGCCGGACCGAAATCGGTATAGCTTAGTATCATATATTGTATATTTGTATCATGCTTCATATCAGTGACTTTTCAGGTGTATAAAAACAGTATTGAAAAACAGATTCTCGTGCTAGAAACCGACCATCCGGTATATCGTTTTGCAGTAGTTTTTCAAAAGCGATTTCGAGACTGGCTTTGCTTTCATCGAATGACCGGTCATCTGTTAGTCTGAAATGCGTTCCGAAATGCTGGCACAGAAAGTCTCGTCGTGTGGAAAATCAAAATAAAGTGCTAAAAGCTAAAACACGTTTCATGTACATTTTACTAGTTGATAAAATTTAGTTTATGGTGTGTATCACAGAATACCGGTTTTGATAAAACGCAGTGTACTTTATACGGTTAATCAAAAGAGAGAGCAACGTGTCTGTTGATAATTAAAAAATAACTATTACACTCAGTAAACTTTTATTGAATGATTATTTAAACACATCATTTGTCTGTCAAACAAAACTAAACTGTTTTTTTTTAATATTAAAAAATTTAAACAAAACTAATTAAACAATCTCTACTAATTTTAAACTAAATAATATACAGTTTCATGTGGTTAAGAGCAAACCTGTAGAAGAGGTTAATTAATAAATGAAATCAAATTAACTTGCTGCAGTAAACATTATCCTAAAAGCTTCTGAGAAATCTCAAGTTTGCAACAACAAGAACTTTGACGAAAATTAATACCAACATACATGGTTTAATCGTACGATAACCTTACCGCAAAACATGTATTATTTTCATGTAGTAAATGTATGCAAAATTTAAATTGTAACGATAAAAGAATATTATATATATATATATATATATATATATATATATATATATATATATATATATATATATATATATATATAGTGATATAATTTATTGGGTTTGCAGCAAAATAAAAGAACAAGTGTACTCTTTTAAATTCTTTACTCCGAGCTTTCGGCTGTGGTTACAGCCATCGTCAGGGAAGCTACAATACATTATAATTAAATATAATAATACTTAACATAATATAATTTACTTACAACTTTTTGAGGTTTTTGTTAAAAAGATGATATTATATAAAAACATGGGAAATTAACAAATGTAAAAAATGTACGTAAATATAACACATATACTTTCAAATGATCAATTAACAATTTATTTTGAATTTAAGTTTGATATCAAAATTAAGAGATGTAAAATTAAAATTGACATTGACGCAATTGAAATACTTAAAAATTGATATACAGTATGTTAAGCAAAAGTAAGTGCATAAGTTAAATGTTTGTAATTATTGTAATTAATATGTTATTACAATTTATTATAAGTTTAACGAAACTAGTAACAACCAAAGATAGAAAAAAGCAAAGAATTTATACAATAAAATTTTAGATTAAAAAATTGTTTAAAAATTATATTATTAAATTTTGCTAATGTTATAACTTTAATTCTCAAAAGAATAACTTTAATTAAGAATTTAAACGGTTATCTATGGATAACAAATAAGCAAACGTTTCATTTAAATGACGAATATCGGATCTATGGTTCATTGATTTAGAAAATTTATTAACAAACACCATTTCAAAAAATAGCCTTCTTGTCATATTGCTTTCGCGACAAAGAATACTGACATTGTCATAATTGATACGATGATCTTTTGTTATAACATGTAAACCTAAGGCACTCCTTTCTGGATGTAATCTACAGTCAGATTTATGCGATGTTAGGCGATCTTTAAGACGTCTGGAAGTTTGACCAACATAAATTTGGTCACAATCTAGACAAGGCAAGCTATAGACTCTTATGGTTCTGTTCCCTTTTTAGACACTTTAGTCATACGTAAAAACAACATGCTTCTTGTTGATTGGTACACAAAACCTCTAAGTTCAGGTAGATACTTAAATTATAATTCTTATCATAAGCATTCCATGAAAATCAATTTAGTTAAATGTATGAAAAACCGAGTAATAAAACTAAGTGACACTTCCTTTTACAATAAAAATTTAAAAATACTTTTTCAATTATTTACAGAAAATGGCTACCCTGCTTCTTTGTTAAAAAAGTTATTGTTTAATACTCCATCTAATAACAACACCGATAATTTTGCTGAAAATACACAGTCTAATGATAATAATAGTAATATAACTTCATACGTTTCTTTACCCTATATTAAAGATTTAACTCCAAGTCTAGCTAGAGTTTTCAAACCTATTCAAAATATTAAAATTGCTTTTAAGACCGCATTAACAGCAAATGCAGTATTCACTAGGCTTAAAGATAAAACACCGACACTTTCCTTGACGGATGTTGTTTATAGCTTGCCTTGTCTAGATTGTGACCAAATTTATGTTGGTCAAACTTCCAGACGTCTTAAAGATCGCCTAACATCGCATAAATCTGACTGTAGATTACATCCAGAAAGGAGTGCCTTAGGTTTACATGTTATAACAAAAGATCATCGTATCAATTATGACAATGTCAGTATTCTTTGTCGCGAAAGCAATATGACAAGAAGGCTATTTTTTGAAATGGTGTTTGTTAATAAATTTTCTAAATCAATGAACCATAGATCCGATATTCGTCATTTAAATGAAATGTTTGCTTATTTGTTATCCATAGATAACCGTTTAAATTCTTAATTAAAGTTATTCTTTTGAGAATTAAAGTTATAACATTAGCAAGATTTAATAATATAATTTTTAAACAATTTTTTAATCTAAAATTTTATTGTATAAATTCTTTGCTTTTTTCTATCTTTGGTTGTTACTAGTTTCGTTAAACTTATAATAAATTGTAATAACATATTAATTACAATAATTACAAACATTTAACTTATACACTTACTTTTGCTTAACATACTATATATCAATTTTTAAGTATTTCAATTGCGTCAATGTCAATTTTAATTCTACATCTCTTAATTTTGATATCAAACTTAAATTCAAAATAAATTGTTAATTGATCATTTGAAAGTATATGTGTTATATTTACGTACATTTTTTACATTTGTTAATTTCCCATGTTTTTATATAATATCATCTTTTTAACAAAAACCTCAAAAAGTTGTAAGTAAATTATATTATGTTAAGTATTATTATATTTAATTATAATGTATTGTAGCTTCCCTGACGATGGCTGTAACCACAGCCGAAAGCTCGGAGTAAAGAATTTAAAAGAGTACACTTGTTCTTTTATTTTGCTGCAAACCCAATAAATTATATCACTGTATTTAATAAGTCAGCAAATAGTTCTCTTTCATATTTATATATATATATATATATATATATATATATATATATATATATATATATATATATATATATATATATTATTTGTATAATTTGTTTTCTTAGACCAGCACATGAATTTTTTATTTAAGTTTTTCTTGGAATTTTTGGTCAAACTAGGTACAGTTTTTGTTAATTTTTACAATATATCCTTCTCATTGTTGTAGAATTTCTAACTTTTCTGATGAAGGCTTAATTGCCGAAACGTCAATAAAAAATGTAATACAATCGAAAACATTTAATTTTACCCTACATGGACCAAAAATTCCAAGAAAAACTTAAATAATATATATATATATATATATATATATATATATATATATATATATATATAATGTACTTAATTTTCTTTAACCATTTTAATATGTTTCTTTTTATTCTTGGGTAAAGGTTATAGTAGTAAATAAGGAACACTGATTTTACAACGTTTCGCACATTTTTTATTGTGCTTTATCAAGTCTAAAAATAATTTATGAAATATCAAATTATGTTTACAATATATATAGAATGTACAAATTTAAACATATTAAAAATTCTTTAAAAATTTCTTTTTAAAAACAGTGTACTTACCTTGGAGTTAAATATTTTAAATTTATATCATGAAGTTTTCAATTTACTTTACTTTGATGGAATATGTTATTAATACAAATTAAAAAGTAAAGTACCAAACAAAAAGAAATCAAATATAATTTACTCTATTCCATGCTTGAATTGTCCTAAAAAATATATTGGAATGACAACACAATGGTTAGAAAACAGATTAAATGGACACAAATATACAAAAAACGCTTCAACTGCCTTACATAAACACGAATCCCAAACCAAGCATGAATTTAACTTTAATGAAACCAAAATACTAGCACAAGACTCTAATTACAGAAAATTAACCATAAAAGAAATGATTGAAATAAAACGAGAAAAAGAAGCTGTTAATGACAAAAAAGATATAAATAATTTAAGCCAAATATACTACAATCTAATAAAATAAGTATAAAGAGTAAGTAGGTAGATATATTATATGTTTAATAACACCAGATACACTTTTAGATAATTCTTTTTTTTTTTTCACTCATTCATTTACTTCCCTATCTACTAAATAATTTGTATTAATGACATATTCCATCAAAGTAAAGTAAATTGAAAACTTCATGATATAAATTTAAAATATTTAACTCCAAGGTAAGTACACTGTTTTTAAAAAGAAATTTTTAAAGAATTTTTAATATGTTTAAATTTGTACATTCTATATATATTGTAAACATAATTTGATATTTCATAAATTATTTTTAGACTTGATAAAGCACAATAAAAAATGTGCGAAACGTTGTAAAATCAGTGTTCCTTATTTACTACTATAACCTTTACCCAAGAATAAAAAGAAACATATATGTATATATATATATATATATATATATATATATATATATATATGTTATGGTCTGAACTAGTTGGTCTTTATGTAGTAGGCAAATATGATTAAACTAGCTAGATAAAAAATAATTGAAAAAAGGGTTTAAAAGAGGATACCTGGGAGACGTTTGTGGATTATTGATTTTGTTCAGTCATTAAAATTTTTTTTTTGAGATTGGTTGTCAAAATTTTGAAACGATAGAATTGAATATCGAATATTAAAATAAACTATATCAGATGAACATTTGTATATTAAAGAATCCCAGATAGAGAGTATGGAAATTGGGGCTTGAAAAACCATAGATTGATATTGAAATTTGGTTATCACGAAGAAAATTAATTTTAAGATAAGTATTTCTTTTATAATAGTGGTGTCAGCTGGTATTATTGGTTATAATTGAAATAATTATTAAAGGTTTTGTTTTTGAAAAAAGGGAAAAATTATAATAAATTAAGATTGTTATTGTACTTCATTGATTGAACGTTTTGTTTTGTTTTTTTTGTTGTTGTATTGTATTGTACTGTTGTATTAAATGTTGTATTAAATAGAAAATGAATTTTTAGTAAATGCTAATCTATGAACCCACCCTGAAGAGTCCACCAATATATAGATTGTTATAGCATATCATAACAATATATATACATATATATATATATATATATATATATATATATATATATATATATATATATATATATATATATATATATATTGAATAATGTACATAAAACTCTAAAAACTTGTGTTCTCTTCCTATGGCCGGTAGTGCACCTAATAATTCAGCCACAGATGATATAGTCAGTCAGCGTTTTTAGTAAAACCTGATGATTCAACTTAAGTTGTTTAAGACTGTTGCTTCATTTCTCCTTAAGTCCATAGATAAGGTTAATTAGAGAGATATGATTGGTCATATCGACCACTGAAAAATAAAATTTTAAGTAATTTTTTTTGTTCCCTGTTTTATATTTTTTATTTGGTTAGGGGACCTAAACCGTAAATTTTTAAAAATCTAATTATATCGAGACATCATTTGAAAATTAGACAAACAGAAGATGAAATTAAGAAGAAATTGAAAATAGGTCAGGGCACAAAAAAGGTGAATTATAGTTTAATGTTGTAACGTTCGTTTTTATGCCGAAATCCACCTGACTATAGGTTGGTATTTATTTTATGTTTTGTGCGTCGATCGAAGTGGGAGACGGGACGATTCGTTTTCTTCGACAGTAAATTAAATCCGTTCGTTCACTTACTCGCAGTTTCTTCATCTGAACAGAAACATTATCTAATATTTGTGCCCTTCGATAATAGTAAGTAATTCTGAGCTTCAGTATAAATTTTATTTTTATTAAATTATCCAAATTGCGGTGAATTTGTTATTTTAAAGTTTTACTAACACTTAATTTCAAGTACATACGCTTTCGCAGAAGTCAGTTTTTTGTGATCATAAAGTATTTAAACATGTGAATATAATTAATTTTTTCTCGATAATGCGGAGAACCAGATAGCGAATCTACTTGATTGTAAATTATTAAAGGTTGGAGTTTTGATTATAATTTCATTATTAGGGTTATTGCCAAATCTATTTTGCCATTGTGCTTGCCGTGATTGACAATCATAACGAAGAATAATGGATAGAATAATTGGAAGATTTATCTAAGAGAAGCCATACAATTCCTTAATTGAATTGAATTAATGAAATCCCGAAGAGAATTTTTAAAACTCATCCGAAATTGTAGTCCTGGAAAAAACTAAAGATAGGACAAATAATTAATTATTTATTTAAAATTTTAACATTAACTATTGAATCTTGATTTAATAAATCATCTTAAAACTGATTTTTGCGTATTATTTGCTTGTCTGTACTTTGGCGCCCTGAATTTATGTTTAAAATTCAGAAAAAAGCCACGAACCCAGGAGCTAGCCTATGGTTAATTGGGGTTACAATGTTTTAATTGTCGATTTTAGAAATAATCTCGTTAACTTTAACGTCATATGATATATGTGTTTAAGAACCGTTTGACACGGAACTAATTTCAGTACTTAAAATTTAGTACAAGAATATATTGTATACAATATTATACACAAGAAAAATTACTGTATGTTATAGTAAATAACATTTAGTACTGAATTTAGTATACGCGCATGTGCACAGAACTTGGTAATATGTCAATATTGATTTGAAATTCATTTTTTTGCTGATCTTTAGCGGATTTATTAATAGTGATGGGAAAAAGAAAAAATATTTATTATTGGGAGGTGCAGTTAATATTATTTTAATACTATCTATGCGGAAGAAGAAGAAGAAAAGGTGCCAAAAATTGTCAAAAACCAAAAAAAGTTTGGCAGAGAAAATGGATTAGTAGAAGAGCAGAAGGAATTATATTTATTAATATTTATAATAAAAAGTTATATGTATAAAGTTTATAATTTTTAATTTTAAATAGATAATTACATTATTAAAAATAATTGTTAAAGATAGTATACCTACTTCGATCCTATACCCATAAATATGGTATATTAAGTTATCTTTATATATTGATTAAATACCGTAACAATTTATAAATATGGTATTTTTTAATAATTATTATTATTATAGTTAATCAATATAAATAAATTTATTATATATATATTTATATTTATATTATTATTTATATTATTTTAATTCATTAAGGCGTCTTAACTTTGTTAAATGAGGAATTGCTACTTGAAGATCCATCATCTGATTTAGACGTCTACTGCGCATGTTTAGCATGATTGGATACAAGAAAATAGGACATGTTCTATTTTATTGTATGCAAGTTGACTGAAAATGCGTGCGCATCAAATTGTATATAATTTAGACCGAAATATTGTACCGTGTCAGACGGCTCTAAGGCAAAAATAATTTTATGTCCTAGACGACAAGAAATGAAAAAGGCTACTACCCCCAAGGCATCTGTGGCCAGAAGTTTATTGTTTTACTTGTCGATTTGACAAATAATCTCTTTTATTTTACCGTCATATATGTGTGTGAAAAAATTAATTGTGTATCCTAGACGACAAGAATTGAATAAAGATATAAAAAAGGCGACTATCCACTAAGGCATCTTTTATAGGCCCTAAAAATTCGAGTCCTGTCCTGACGGATAAGACATTTTTTCGATTTCTCGATAATTCAATTTCTTGTTTGTCTAACTTCTTAATTTTAAAAATATTATAGTTGCATAGGTACCTATATTTTTGTGATTACCGTTTTCAAACATTATTCATATTTTAGCGCTAAAGAATTTTAAAAACTGGACGAAAGATAAGCTAATTTTAAATAAAGGCAACATTTTTTAATATGTAGACCGTTGTAAAATTTTTGCAGCCAGTAGAATTGTAATACTATAATTAGCATCTCTTTGTATTGTATTACAATAGATAATTAATATTCATGTATATACATACATAAAGTATATGGTTTAACTTAATTGGATTCGGCTAATGACAATTATAGATTTTCATGTATCCTTATTATTGACAACATTACCCTATATATGTAATCCCAATACTACCAGTATAAGGAATTTATTAGCATTAAGAAGCGAACAAGAAAAAGCCTTTGGAAGGTCTTTATCGTAAATTTCTTCTCGTTTATCCCTTAAACACATATTGTCCCCATAAACAAGGATGACGGCTCCTATTCTCGGTCAGGCCTCGCGAGATCGTATATTGTCCCTTCGAGAAGTTAGGCGCTGAGACCGAAAACTAACTCGGGTGCCCCTTGCTCGTCCTTTTCCCTTTACATTTTTATAATTTATGTGCCAGTGTAAACAAATTTCAGATGGAACATATTCTTACTGTTTTATGTATTTCAGTTCTAATAAAAAATAAAAATTATTAGTCAGGCTTTGTCGAAATTATATGCTTTTGTCAAAAAATACAAGATATAAAAATTATGCTTCAAATATATATATATATATATATATATATATAAACAAAGTGCCAAGAAAATGCGTATTAATATAAACAAAAGGGGAAAATTATTGGGCATGTACGCAAAAAGAATCATAGGATTACGAGTAAGAATGGTAACCGCAGACATGCATGTTTCTGGCTCATTAGCCGTCATCAGTGCGGCATAACCAAGTAGGGCATTGCACTTGGCTAGCAAAAGTGTTGGGTACTTGGGAGCAAAGGATGTTGGGGAAACATGTGTAAAGAAACATAAAAACACAAAAACAACGAAAGCTTTCGTTGTTTTTGTGTTTTTATGTTTCTTTACACATGTTTCCCCAACATCCTTTGCTCCCAAGTACCCAACACTTTTGCTAGCCAAGTGCAATGCCCTACTTGGTTATGCCGCACTGATGACGGCTAATGAGCCAGAAACATGCATGTCTGCGGTTACCATTCTTACTCGTAATCCTATGATTCTTTTTGCGTACATGCCCAATAATTTTCCCCTTTTGTATATATATATATATATATATATATATATATATATATATATCTTACAGAAGTATAAAAGTAATTGAAATCCTACCATATTTAGTGGATTTGGAATGTGTAAGTTCTGTTATTTTATGACCTTAAATAAAATGCGGGCAGGGAATTCTTATCTAACGTACCTATCTAAAGATTTATGTTGAGATCGCAGACCATTTTACAGGTGTTCTATAGAAAAAACGTAGTTTTAAAGACCAACTGTATTAACTACCACATCAAGGATAGTATAACTTTAGTTAAATAAGAAAAATCATTTTACTATATTCCATTATGAACACAGCAGATGTGAAGATTTAACGAATTAGTAAAAAAAAGACTATCGCAGAAAAAGTTATTTTTTACGTTCTGGCTAGTGTCCGACCGAAGGTCTATTTTTGGCCGAAGCCGAAGGTTTATAATCTCTCAGTAATTAATTTTGTTCAATACTGTCTACAAGCTACAATTAATATGTTCTTTGATTTTCAAAGACTCTGTAAAACGTCATAATAGTATTAGGTATACTATTATTATCTTTGACATCTAATATTAAAATTATTTCAAAACTTCCCTATTAAAGGTTTATATTGACTGTCTCCTGTCTTATATAGAAGTTGATTTAGAGATGGTAATAAAAGTTTGTGATTTTGTGATTTATTTGTAAAAAATAATCATTTCTTTATTATGTAATTCACAAATTACAATTAGACCACTTGTCTTGATGCGCATTCAATGTGCAATGTGATATTTGACAGTGATTCCCCGCGGCCTCAGCAAACACGACCGGTCCGTCGCTCTCTCACTCAGTCTTTCGTAACAGTTCGTTCAATCACGACGGTTATTCGGACCTTCGGCGAAACCTACGGCTTCGGCCTGCTTTTGGGCCGAAGCCGAAGGTTTCGCCGAAGATGGTTTTTTTGGCCGAAGGTGGCCGATGCCGGAGCCGAAGCTTCGGTCGGACACTAGTTCTGGCATAAAAATAGCAATTTTAAGAATAATTAAGACAATGATTTTATTATTTATAAAAAGGTATTTGTTTTGGATTGGCTGAATAATGCTTATTGAAACCACTAAATTAATTAGTTCATATTTTTGTTTACTTCACACTGATATTCTTAAATTATGTTTTCGAGAACACGTGACTTGGGTCTTCCTGTTAAATAACTCAAGTTATTAGCTTTGTTCGCGGTGTAAAGTCCGTGACAAACGTATACACAGAAGCGATCAGAAACTGGTGACGGATTAAGAAATCTCTCGGAAGTTTTTTTGACTAATCGGATTCTAATATTAAGTAAGTAGTAGGTATATAGTCACAGTAATCGTAACTTGACAAATATTGAAAAAAGGAGACGAAACCACATGATCTTACTGTCTAAACCGGGACAAGACTATTTATCGACTTTCTAAGATAATAATGTAATATACTAATTTTACTTTATGTTGTTTGTAAAGATCCATTATTTAGGTGATTTTAAATTCAGATGTGTTTAAAAAAGACAAATTTATAAATCAAAATCAAATACTAGATAATAAAACATATTCAAACTGTAATACAGTTTAAATATAGGGGCAATATAATTTACTGCTAAATACATTAGATTTACAAAATAAATCGCAATTGTTTTTGTTTTCATTTTAATATCCCATTTCCAGTTCTCTCACATTATCGTTATTCTTTCGAGGTAACTTTACTTAAAATTAATATTACACCAACTCAAACGCGACAAATACCTAATTCACACCAATTGAAATGATCAAACAGCACCAAACATGAATTTGCTAGTTTTATAAAGAAAACTAGAGAAACACAGTAACGATAAATGACAAATAGCATTTGCCCTTTAAACTGAAACCTAAAACTTTAATGTATTTGCGCATGTATGGACAAATTGTACAAGCTCTAAAAGCATGTTGAATGCGTCAGAGACTCGTCATTGACTTGTTAAATTGTGCTTTGCGAACGTTGGATTTTTTATCATAGTCAGGAATTTTTTTTACTGCCAAGCAACGATCAAAATTACAGAGCACAAGCAAATTTTTAACAGCCACCAGCTGGCCACAAGTCAGTGAGCAGTTTTGTTTTGGCTGTATTGTGATTATTAAGTTGACGTGACAAAGACCAAGCATTTACTTTTTTAATTGGGGACTTTTGCCACTAAAATCAAAATAATAAAATGATAAATCAATATTTTGAAAATGACCCTTTCTTATTTATCTTGATAGATATATCAAATTTTTAAATTTAAAAATCAAAACATTGCATTAAGAAGTTTTAGTAAAAACTTTTTATCTTTGAAAATGACAAACCGATCGGGTTGTCGAAAGCTCAGAACAGAAAATTATTTTAATTTTTGTTAGGCATTTACAGTTTTAGAAAAACGACCCTTGACAAATTTGACATGTCTATCAAGATAAATAAGCAAGGGCCATTTTCAAAATATTGATTTATCATTTTATTATTATGATTTTAATGGCAAAAGTTCCCCAATTAAAGAAGTAAATATATACAATTATGCCACAAAGACAATATTTAAATAAAGACCAAGTAATTAGCGATAGTTAGTTCGCTTATCAGATTCTGTAATATTGTTAGATTGTTACTTTGGTCGATAATTGTTAAACCCATCCTAGTGTTTGGTGATTTTTTTATAACATGAAATTATTTTCATAATTTAAATATGGCTTTTTTTTATTTCATTCGTTAAAATGATCAGCTCTGGGTCCGCATTACGATCTGCATCGCTGTCGCTTACCAGCAGCGGTGCCAACCTACAATTTCTGAAATTGGTAGATTGATACAGAAAAAATAAGTAGAAAACTATAACGGTATATCGGTAGATTGCTTCCTAAATCGGTAGATCTACCGAAAGATAGATTTTGCATCGCTGCCCACCAGTTGTCAGAAAACTCCACAAAAAAACGTCGTCAAATCGGAGCGAAGTGTGGTACAAAGAACTTCAAAGACGGCGGGCAAAGTGGTGTTACTATTCTTGTCTATATACAGTTCTGTTAAAATTACTTGCCGTTGCCTCCACTTACCTCACCAGTATTTTCATATTCGACCTGAACTGGTGTAAATCGGCTAAATTTGCTTACATTTTCTAGTTATGTGTTTTAAATACTCTTAAGTTAATATCCTGTTACAGATACTGGCATACAATGCATGATATCCTCCAAACTGTTTTTGTCAGGCGCGTCACGTGCTTTCCAAACTGCGTTTTCTATATAACTCACGCCACGCTGACTACGATGAGGCTGGCAAGTAATGGAAGCAGGGCATTCTTTGATGCAATTAGTTAGTATCTTACGCCACAGACGAAACTGGCACGGTGGAGCGCATATTTGGAACACTGTCATTTTGAATATATTTCGTGGAATGATTAATACATAAATGTAAAACAGTTGGATGAACAGCTACAATAGTATTTTTCATTCTGAACTTACTATATTTTGCTTTCATTAAAACACACAGCAAATTACTTGTTCTGTGTTAAAATTTATTTGTATACTAAATTCCAGATAATATATTTCAAAAAGTAATTTTCAAATTACAAGCTTATTAAAAATTTTTCACCAAAACAGCGTTAAACATGCAAGATTTATAAAAACAATAGATCATAATTAGTGTCATCTGTAGGCATAGTTTAAAATGGTTACACTTTTATTTTTTTTGTCTATAACAGAAACTATAAGCTGGTCAATATTCTATTGAATTATATTAAAAGTTTTTGAATAATTAAATAAAAAATCTGGTGTGGGCACCACACGACCTTCCGAACAGTAGCATGTATAATAACAAGTAGTGGGTGGTAGAATTGGAGTGGCGATCGCAGTACCTTTCTTAACAGCTATTGCAATAAAAAAATTTAATACGCAGTTTGATAAAATGTATTCTTTCAAAAATGTTGGAAATTACATGTTCTTTCCATAAAGTATAAATATATTGCAAAAAAGTACATACAAATCAAAATTATGTATTCTTTAAAAAATGTCGCAAATCATCTGTATTTTTTATAATAACTACCAATTTTTGTTCAAAAAGAGCGAATCCACAATTTTTATTTCACATATTTCCAGTTTTTGATAAAAGTGTCAATATCTCGAAAACTAATGAAAATATCAAAAAAATGTATTCTTTCAAAAATGTCGGAAATTACATGTTCTTTCCACAAAGTATAAATATTTTGCCAATTACTATATGAAAACCCAATATTTTCAAAAAATTCCATTTTTTGATAAGAGTAAACGTCCACTTCCGGTCGGCCGATTTTACTCAAATTCTATCAGATTCCTCCGATGGTGATTATAAGTAAGGTTTTATAGTTTCATTCCGATCCGATTAGCCGTTTAGCCGCAAATGTGTTCACAGACACACATACAGACAGACAGACAGACAGACACACAGACAGACATTTTTTATTTTTGGGTTTTTTAGGCTCAAGGAACCCTAAAACGCGTATTTCCGCTAAAAACCCGAGATCGAAATTTTTCGCGATCACAATACCTTCCTCTAACAGCGTTGCTGTTCGGAAGGTAAAAATAAAAAATTTAATTTTAATGTAAGAAATAATGTATACTGTTGGTTTAGCTTAAAGATACGTAAAAAAGGAACCAGTTAGTTGTTCCTATCCACTTAGTTTTCCATTAACGAAAACTATCGAAAAATAATTTTAATGCAATATTTAAGGGATGGGCCGCTCTATGAAGAAATCACCAGAATCTATTTTTGAACATCTTTACTCTAAATAAAGAACAAAAACAATATTTTCAGATAAAATAGAATTCAGCGTTTAACCCTACAGACTATGTTTAACGCATTCTTTCAGATTGTAACCTTAAAACGTCCTAAAAGGCGTTATTTCCCTAGCTAGCTCAACTAAAGGCTTTAAAGAGTATTACCAGCCTCTCCCAAATATGTAATTAAAGAGCACCAGAGTACAAATTCCACAAATTATACTTAAAAACCAGTTTTAAAAGGTTTATTTTCTGGATTACCATCAAGATATGGATAGCCCTTTTTTGAGAAATGGTTTTCTGAAACTTTACGTCCAAAACCTAAGAATAATAGCGTTATTGATAAGGCACCCAATCATTCAAAGGTAAAGATAAGAGTACCCACATCAAGTTCTACGAAAAATGAGCTGATTTTTTTTGGAACAAAATGACATTTACTTTGAAGTGTGCTACACAAAAAAAAACAAACAATTAATAGAAGTGTTACGTACAAAACAAGAAGGTCATGAAGTATTAAGACTACCTTTCAGTTAAAAAACAGGAGTCTTTTATTGTATTTTAAAGCTTTAAAGCTTTAAAGTGTCGGCTTAGGTAGCTGTTAAAATTAGTCAGTTCGCACGAACTTGGAACGAATAATACATTAATGGCACTGAAGGGCCGCATTTCAGTACTGCTAGAATAGTTTGATACCATTGTTTCTGTTATGTTCAGAGTAACAACTGGTTTCGTTTCTACTCATTTTCCAGCTGTGCCCATGTTCTAATAAAGTCATTAGTGGACCCTAAGTATACCTATCGAATTAATGGATTTTTCAACCAATTAGTTTGTTATTACGTAAGCATAGTGAATTAAAAATGTTATTTATTGGGTTATAAATTTATTTAAATCATTTGGATTACATACATTTTTTTAATTCATAAAGGGATATGAAAGTTTCCTCACTAATAAAAAAATTATGTTTATGTTTATATTTGCACAATCAATATTTTAAAGCTTTAAAGCTTTAAAGTGTCGGCTTAGGTAGCTGTTAAAATTAGTCAGTTCGCACGAACTTGGAACGAATAATACATTAATGGCACTGAAGGGCCGCATTTCAGTACTGCTAGAATAGTTTGATACCATTGTTTCTGTTATGTTCAGAGTAACAACTGGTTTCGTTTCTACTCATTTTCCAGCTGTGCCCATGTTCTAATAAAGTCATTAGTGGACCCTAAGTATACCTATCGAATTAACGGATTTTTCAACCAATTAGTTTGTTATTACGTAAGCATAGTGAATTAAAAATGTTATTTATTGGGTTATAAATTTATTTAAATCATTTGGATTAAATACATTTTTTTAATTCATAAAGGGATATGAAAGTTTCCTCACTAATAAAAAAATTATGTTTATGTTTATATTTGCACAATCAATATTTTTTATTTAATTTCCATCGGTTCTTTTTGCTATTCTACAATGTATAATTACGCTCATGGAATTAGGTTCTATTTTCCGCTCATATAAAGTAGCATAGCGTGTTACGCGAACATGTTATACATGCAAAACTGTTCTTTGATTAAATATTTGTTATGCACAATCGCCTTAATGAAACATATTCGCCGCAATTAGTAGCTATAATAGCAAAAATAAATTCATTTTGATATAATTGTGTAGATAAAACATATATATGAATATTTCGTACTTCGGTGGGTGAAAATTTTATGTTAGTCATTTTCATACATGAAACAGCGTACATGATTATAAATGAGAGGTACAGGAGAAAAAAAACCGTGACTCAGTTTTTAAAAGAAACCGAAAAACGGTGCCATCTAGTGGTTTGTGAAGAACATTTGTCGTATAGTTTATCATCTGTTATACAATACCCCGTAAGTAAGTTGAAATATTTCTTTAAAAATGGGCGGTATTGGGGAAAACCCCGTGAATCATTGTGCGTGGATGGAATTACCGGGACAGAAGTGATCCAAGATGATATTAATAGATTTAAAACAAAGAAATTTTAATAATTGTGGCGGGACAGTTAGTCAAATTGATTTAGAACGCAGATGATATTAATAAAAAATAAAAAAAGGGTTATTCTTTATGAAGGTAAATATCATCTGCTTTTTATACGGGATACGCGGCTGGATTGCGAAGACGTATGAGTATCACGACCTTCACGACCGTCACAATACATCACGTATATTCTGTCAAATAATATTTTAAAACGGGATTATAGGTGATCACAAGTAATTTCAATTGATCACAACTAATTACAACTGATCACAACTAATCACAACTGATCATAGCTACTCACAAATAATCACAACTGATCAAAAGAGATCGTAAGTGATCACAAGTTTAAATTTATTGTTTTTATCTTTCTTTCTGCTAAATTGCCTTCAGCAAATTATAACAATTAGCTATTTTGACTTACGGGTTTAACTCTGTATAAATAGCACAATATGTAGAACAAATACTTTTAAATTGGAAAATCTGAAATCTCTATTTGAAATATTAAACTGATAGCATATTCTGGTATATAAAATGACATTTTATCTGAAAACTACAATCTTTCCACGATATATCCCCTACAGCTATTATTATCTATCTGAAATAGAGCTCGACTTGTTGAACTTGGACTCTCACCATCGATCAATAGATATTTGGCTGCAACCGCTGTGAAATTATCGCACATGGGATAAAAATTGCAGAGGTACCTTGCCAAAATTCTAACATGAAAAATTTATTGGCATGCTCTATCTATTCTATAGCTTTCAGCCTACTTTATGAACTTTATTCTAAGACCAATAGACTCCATTAAACGAATAAATGGTTTGCACAATTTAGTACGTTTTTTAAATAACGAAAATGTCATACCTTTGAATTATTAATGTTTTGTATCATGAAAATCGATAGTGATTAAAAATTATATCACTATTAATAAAAAAACTAGTGTGGCAGTCAGTGGGACTGCAGGCAGAAGTTATACTTCTATGAACGCGCCCGGATTCTTAAATTTGTATGCGAATGATTTAGCAAACTCATTATATGATATTCGTGGTAAGCGCCCCCAAAAAATTCCTAGTACCGTGTGCACACTCTTTTTGTATCGAATTTGAATAAAATTCCTGGAGACGAGGTCCGTCTGAAGCACCAGGTGTTTCGAACACCATCGCCATTATTATAATCGTATTTAGCGACTCAAAAAACCACCGAGTATCAAGTGTGCACTGATTTCGTACAGAATTTACATAAAACCCCAGGCGAAGAGGTAAATACCCTATACACCAAGTGCCGCGGAGACTTTCGGAAGCGTGATATTCGTGTTCAGCGACTCCAAAAACCTCTAGTATATAAATTGAACCCATTTTCAGCAATACTTACCGAGTTGTAAGTTTTTTGTCTATTGTCTGTTCGGAATGTACTTTTCGAATGCAAAAATACAATTTCTATTTTTACATTATAAATTATAGCGGCAAATTTCCTGATACTTTAACGAATCCATTGCAAAAAAACCCATATCGATCCATCTTACGTTACAAAATTCGGAGGTTTTGGTGCTTTATTTCCTCAACTATTCGTAAAACCTCTGTTTATGTAGCCAACAACCTCAAAATCATAGTGCAGAATATACTGCAACCATATGACGGTATTTTAGACTACAATACAATACTCATTACTGAATATTATTATTAATATAAAATACTAAGTGAATTTCAAAGTTTCAAACTGTTTGACAAGTGTCTATACTTTCTGAGAGAATCACGAAGTATAGATACCAGGAGTCTAAACGTAATGTTAAATAAATGATTTGTGATTTTCATTATCAACCCAAAATATAACCATGGTAGCAGAGCGTGATTGATAACAATGAAAATCAGTTAGAAATTTGAAAATCCGGCTGGCGTATTTATTCCGTCATACATTTTGAAGTGAATAACGTTGACCGAACGTCATATCATAACTCGATATTGCTGACACGAAAAAATGTCTACAGGCCACAACGAGCCCCGATGTTACAATTGTAACGAGTACGGACACCTTGCTAGAAATTGTCGTGCTCCGAAGAAGAGGAATACAGAAAAAGAAGATACAAGTAAGAGTTATGTTGCTGCATTCTTAGTGTTTCCACTAACAATGAATCCGGACCTTTGGTATGTGGACTCAGATGCTTCGATGCATATGACTAATAGACGTGACTAGATGTATGATGTAACAAGTCCACCGATACACACCATAACTGTTGCCAGTACCTAAGACACCGTTAATTGTAGAAAATATTGGAAAGGTCAATTTATTGATAAATGATAATGAACCAATTGAAACTCAGGTAAAAGAAGTTTGATACAAACCCAAACTTCCAGCCAATCTGTTATCAGTCAGCGCAATGGTGAAAAATGGCTCTAAAGTAAATTTTAGAGATAAAGGTTGTGATATTTATGATAAAATCAACAAGTTATTATGTCCAGCTTCACTTGTAAACAATCTGTAGCAATTGAATGCTCATAGAGAAGTTGTCTCCAACTTGACTTGTACAAATGCTTTAAATAATATTGTCCTGTGGCAAAGACGCATGGGACATGTTAACTTTTCAGATGTTAACAAGTTACCGGATTGTGCAGAGGGAGTCAACTCATTTTCTGAACAAAGAAAAGATATAACATGCACCACCTGTCTACAAGATAAACAAAGCAGACTACAATTTAATAATATTGGTTCAAGCGCATCTCACCCTCTGCAACTTATTCCCACTGACTTATGTGGACCGATAGAACAAGTTTCACTTGGGGGTATGAAATATTTTGTTACCTTTATTGGTGATTTTACAAGAAAAGTGCATGTCTATTTTCTAAAAGATAAATTGAGTATAATTGAAGTGTTTAAAGATTATAAAAGAAAAGTAGAGAATGAACTTGACAGAAAAATAAAAATTGTTCGTTCAGATAACGGAAGGGAATACTGTAATAAAGTGTTTAATACTTTCATCACTCTACATGGAATTAAACATCAGACAAGTACTCCTTACTCACCTCAGCAGAATGGTCTTGCAGAAAGGATGAACAGAACACTGGTGGAACGAGCCAGGTGTATTTTGTTTGATGCTAACTTATCAAAGGCATTTTGGGGTGAAGCACTAGCAACAGCAGCCTATATAATCAATAGTTTGCCCACACCCACAAGAACAATTGATGGTAAAACGCCTATGGAGTGTGGTCTGGTAAGAAACCTAATCTATCTAACATAAGAATTTTTGGCTCCGAAATCATGGTGCACGTTCTTTAAGAAAAACGCCAAAAATGGGACAGAAATTTGATAATGCTATATACTTGCCTAACAGTGAACCAGAACTACTGCCACCTGATAACCATGCAAGGAAGAAACAAGCGATGCTGCACACTCTTCAGGTGATAACTATCAGTCTGGTGATGATGATGATCCCTACATCCCCGACGAGTCATTTGATAGCTCGATTTCAGGATGTTATGTCAATCTATGTCCACGCAAAGCTGTACAATATAATGAGATTGATGACCCAGATGTAAGTTATTTTTGTCCTATTTTAGATTATAATGATCCCAAGAGTGTTGATGAAGCATCTCCACATGCTGACCAATGAAAAATAGCCATGAAAGAGGAATATGACTCCTTAACAAGGAATAAAACTTGGTCACTGGCGGACCTGCCCTCTAATAAGCGGGCGCTGCCATGCAAATGGGTATTTAAAACTAAAACTAATGAGAAAGGAGAAATTGTTCGTTTTAAAGCAAGATTAGTCATCAAGGGTTATGCACAAAGAAAAGGAAACGATTATGATGAGGTTTATGCTCCTGTGGTAAGATATACATCAGGTCGGTTCTTGCTTGCACTGGCTGCTAGGGATGACCTAGAAATGATTCAGATGAATGCCATAAGTGCTTTTCTTTAGGGAGAGAGACACCGAAATTTCCATGTCCCAACCAGAATGAGGAGAATGAACAGGTATGTCGCTTGCATAAATCAATCTATGAGCTCAAGCAAGCAAGCCGTCAGTGGAACTTGAAATTGAACGACACTTTACTTAAAATCGGACTAGAAAGATCAAAAGTTGACCCTGTATCTATTCTTCCCTGATTTAAACATGATCTCTGTTGCAGTGTGGGTGGATGATTTTCTTATTTTTACAAAATACAAGAAAACTGCCACATATATTAAAGAACAGTTAAAGATGGTATTTTGTATAAAAGATTTGGGTAAGATGCAGCAATGTATTGGCATTAATATAGTGCTGAAACGCTTTGGCATGTCTGAGTGCAAACCAGTCTGCACTCCAATTGAAGTGAATACTAAATTTTGTAAGAAACCTGAAAATTAAGATAAAACTTTCCCCTACAAAGAAGCAATTGATTGTCTTATATATCTGGCACAAGTCTCAAACCCTGACATTACCTATACAGTTAATAAATTGAGTCAGTATTGTAATGATCCAGGAAGTCAACACTGGGTTGGAGTAAAAAGAGTCATGAGATACCTACAAGGGACTAAGAACTTAAACTTATGTTATGTAAGAGAGAATTCCACAGAAATAACTGGATACTGTGATGCAGACTGGGCCGGTGACCCATTAGATAGGAAATCATGCACTGGTTACGCATTCATTTTTAAAATGGTTGCATATCATGAAATTCCTGTAAGCAGCAGACCGTAGCCCTCTCCACAGCAGAGGCTAAGTATATGGTGATGGCGTCGGCGACTAAAGAGGCCTTATGGCTTCGACAGCTTCAAGAAGAACTCGGCCAAGGCTTAAATAGTGCGTTAGTTATTTATAGTGATAACCAAAGTGCTATAAGACTGGCATCAGTGAACTGTTATAAACCCAAGACTAAACACATAGATATAAGATTACATTTTCTCAGGGAAAATATTGCTAAATGTAAGGTGAATTTTTTATTTGTAAATGGTTGTAGGTAATATGGTAGCCGATAACTTAACCAATGGTGTTACACACGAAAAACACTTGTATTGTATCAGTTAAATGGGTCTGCGTTCAGGAAGGAGTGTTAGTATTTAGGAACGCAACCCTATTTTTTTTTTTAATTATGTTGGCAACCTTTTATTATTATTCATTCATTGTACTACCAATGTATGAGCATTACAAATAAATAACGTAAGGTACCTATGTTTTTCAATATAAGTAGTTATCATTTTCATTATCAACCCAAAATATCAACAAAACAGGTTAGAATGAGCTGAAAACCATCGAAATTGGGATATGTAGATGTAACATCGTGTGCACTGGAGTGACGAGTCATGATACGAAAATTGCGTTGTGGATAGTCAGAGCAGAGTTATTTGCTAAAAACATGAAAATAATCATCCTGATTGTCTTAAGCAGAAAGTTAAATTGTCATCTTCATTAATGGTCTGAGCTTCAATGTCGACAAAAGAAGTGGAGACATCCTAGAGAAATCTTTGTTGCCTACGCTGAAGCAGAGCAGGTTCTCTGGAAATGACTTCATTTTCCAGCAAGACGGTGTTTTCTGCCACATTTTCAACAAGACCAGAACCATGACATTATGGCACATCATGAATAAAGGCTGTGAGCCTGCCCTGCTAGGACTGTGCAATAACTCAAGGAAAAACTGCAATTCATGGAATAATTTCACTCAAGATGATTGCCAGGACTTAATAAAATTTTAGTGGTAAAATAAGTTACGAATTCTTATTTTTTTAGAGATTATTTTTTTCACCTGTCAAAATATCACAATTTTGTGATTTCGTCCAATGAAAACGCTTAATCTTCAATGTTTTATGCTAAATCTAGCCAATCATTTCGGTTTATATTGATAAAACCACTAGTGGTTTTAATAGTATTGATAAAATTATAGAACTGTCAAAAATTCAATAACAATATTGAACAATCAATTTTCTTGTTTATAAGTACCTTACTATAAATCAACATTCATTTATATTATCTAAATATTCTGAAATATATTTTGTGATTATTATTATCACAATTCAATTCATCTAAACGATAATGAAAAATCAAATATGTAGGTACTTTAAAACTAACCTGCTTCCTGGTTCTGCATGCATTTAAAACTTTTATATGCCTACAGGCAAATGTGGTCATGTAGGTAAACTTTAAATAGATATACCTAATAATTTTTATTTTGGTAATTTTCTCTTTAATAATATAATTGTATAAATAGGTATAAAAATAAATATTTATTCAAATTATAACCCTGTTTTCACGACGCTCACGACAACTGTCAATACTATCTAGTGTACAGTATAAGTTAATAGGTGGGGTAACGGC
Source organism: Altica lythri (assembly GCA_964028335.1). Taxonomy (NCBI): domain Eukaryota; kingdom Metazoa; phylum Arthropoda; class Insecta; order Coleoptera; family Chrysomelidae; genus Altica; species Altica lythri. The sequence continues at coordinate 65,757,080 of OZ034800.1, forward strand.
ATTTCGTTTGTGTTAATTATGAAATATGAAATAGGAAAATAGGAAGTTTTTTAAATAAAGTAGTTTTTGTACAGAATGGTTCAAAAAATAATCTTCTCAAATACCACTCGTCCTGTAATATTTTACTAGATAAATTTTTATTTTCCAGACTCAAACTTTTTTATTTTAGGCAAAACTACTCAAACAAACTGAATATAATAAAATCACGAGTCCTACGGACTCGTGATTTTATCACATTTCAGTTTGTTTTCGTATTTTTGCCAAATAAAAAAGTTTTCGTGGAAACTAAAAATTTATCGATAAAATTTTAAGGACTCGTGGTATTACCTTTGATAAAAATGACAAATTTTGTTGTTTCCCTTTTTTTCGTTCTAGTCAGCTCTAATTGTTATAATTACTTCATTGTTTTTGTGTTATAAAATTTTAAGCTGCTGTTTGCAAAATGTAAATATAGGCCAACAAATGCAAAATTTCCGGGTAAGCCTACTGAAGCTGGACAGTGCTCATAGATAATAAAACTAATCTAAATATTTATAAATTTAACAATTAAAACAAATCGTATCAAAGTTGATAATCTTTTAGTTACCAATATAATGATATTATTGACTTTATATTCTCATGCTTTCTGAATATAAACACTTATCACAAACAAACACACAACACCTATAGTAAACTTACTCATCTAAATGACTAAATAATTGTCCAGGAAGAAAACTGTTGGCCACTAGTCAATTTTCGAAGCTCACCTGCAAGAAAAAGAAATGTTTAAACTTTAATCTACAAACAGGTAAAATTTTAATTATACGGGAGTTTTTAACTCAATAAAGTTTAAGTAATATCCAGTAGGTAATCATCATCTGGCAGACTTCACTCGTTGTTTATAGCATGCAATCTGTTACCTTAAACATAATCGATAAAATTTGTTATTATGGGAAGTACTACAGAAAACTTGTTATTTCTTATCTCAATAATAAAATTTTCGCATTGCTTTACGATCGTTATTATAAATATGAATTGGTATGAACCGTTCGTAAAAATGCCAACCTACATTCTTTTCAGTTATAATGAAAACCTTTTTTCATAAACTTTATAATATCGTTATTAAACTGCCAATTTGAAATAGACGCCAAAAAGTTCGTAATAACAGGATAGTTCACGCTTTACGTCTTCAAAATTGGCTCTTGGATGTTGTAAAATGTTTCATATATTATGGTAATTAAGGTATAGGTATTCTCTAATTTACATCACGAGTATAAGAGAGGCTAGGGTGTAAAAATATTATTTTAAAATTTGTTTGCATTCAATGTATGTAAAATATATAAAATTGAAGACTGGTGTGAATATATTATACGTCTGTTTGATAGAAACTCCCATTAAAATAAAAATTTAAATTTATAAGTGTCATTTAATGAATACGCCAGCAAAAATTATTTTAATTTTCCAAAGGAAAAAAAAAAATTCTACGAGACCATAGACAAAGAAGAACTATTTCTTTAGACATAAATGGTATTTTAACTAGGGTATGAATAGAATTTTTTAATAATCTTAATAAATAAGAATACAACTTTTATAAACAAAGTAATATAAATTTAGAGGTTAAATTAGTTTCTCATTATTGGATTTATTGCTTGTTTTTTAACGATTCCAACGTCGTGTTGTAAATCTTCGGACAGGAAGAGTTTGCAATCCCTATATCCAAAGCTCCTCCACCGAGAGCTACAACGAGGACTACCGCCTTGTCTTTAAAATTACTCTTTTGGCACCAATTGCTGCATTGAACTACTTAAAGTATTTAGTCCAGGGTATATTGCTATTAAAGGTGGGTGGCTTTATTCTTGCTTTAACATGTCTTGCAACCCCAAATTTTATGTCTGGAAGCTTGCCGTGTCCGACAAATCCATATCTTTGGTCAACTTCCTTTTGTGTTTGGGTTACTTTCTCTTGCCTCTATACATCACGACCTAGAGTTACTTTTTCAGTATTGTTCAATTTCTGTGAGGACATCTTTGTCATGGCATCAAAATAAAACCGCTTAGACAAGATTGGATTAAAAATTTTATGAAAAGGAATCAAATACTGTCTCTCAAGACCTCTGAAGCTACATCTCTAAACCGCGCAACATCATTTAATAAAATTAACGTTCAAAACTTCTTTTGGAAATCGGAATCTACACACTAGGAATGCATCATGTATCATGCATCATCGGTTTACTAATCCGGGTGGTAAGGATAGCGACTAAATATGACACTAGATACATTTTGTATCATTTTTTTTTTATTACGTTTATTTACTTACCTAAGGTTTTATATGAAATGCTAAGCGACCACTTGAGAGCCATTTTTGGAGTAGAGATGGCGCCAGTTTTGATAGTTTTATGCTTTCGTAAACTTATATAACATATTTTGACCAGTCTATATCAGGGATGTCTCTTCATTAGTGACTGAAGAGACAACCCTATACTGTACTGACGAGATCAAATAAATCGAAACACGTGTCTGCAGTTTGGTTTTGCCCTTGTATTGACTGATTAAATTTTTATATCTCTATCACAGCATAATATGTCCTAGAGTTAGGAATTCTAACCAGGACAAATCCAGGTTATGTATCTGGATTATTCTGACAGCATGGTACTAGATACATTTTGTATTATTTTTTTTATCATTTTGTATAAGACTGTCAAAAACGCTCCGTTATTCGTTTATTTACTTACGTTGCCAAGGTTTTATATGACATGCAAAGCGACCACTTGAGAGCCATTTTTGGAGTAGAGATGTCGCCAGTTTCGATAGTTTTATACTTTCGTAAACTTATATAACATATTTTGACCAGTCTATACCAGGGATGTCTCTTCATTAGTGACTGAAGAGACAAACCTATACTGTACTGACGAGATCTAATAGATCGAAACATGTGTCTGCAGTTTGGTTTTGCTCTTGTATAGACTGATTAATTTTCATATCTCTATCGCAGCATAATATGTCCTAGAGTTAGGAATTCTAACCAGGACAAATCCAGGTTATGTATCTGGATTATTCTGACAGCATGGCACTAGATACATTTTGTATAATTTTTTTTATCATATTATATATATATATATACATGTATATATACATGTATATATATTTAGATAGATAGATATAGCAATGGGAACTATTTATAAATGTCCGTCTAAAAAGGACAGAAGGTAAATTAGAATGCAGGGTCAGAGTTGTGAGTTGTCCTCTCGGTGATAAATCTCAGAATTAACATGGGAAGCGGCATCTGATTGGCTTGAATTTAGCTGCCGGCAGAAGAACAAACGAATTTCGGAATCTGTCCACCCTCAGACCAAAATAGGCCAGTTAAGAGTAGTTTTGTAGGTTGTTAATTATGCAATTTTTAGTTGCTTGCCATGCACTACTTTACGTATAGGTTAACAAACCTAAAAAAATAAACAACAAACTTTAACCATATAAAGTACTAAATAAATTTACATTCTATGTGATGTTCGTTTTAAAGGTCAGTTTTATGTAATTATATAGCGCCCTTTAATGTTTTCATGTTATATTATTCTACAAGGGTAGAATATGTTTTAGAAATAACGATTTTAGTAAAACAGTCCCGTTTCTCTCTTAAAATATATGACAATTTCAACAAATTGTTTTTTTTTTTATTTATTATTCAACCTCGAATTATATTAAAAAAAACATTTACTTCAAATAAATCAAAGTAAGCAGATCAAAAATAATTTACCACTGGCCTAAAAACGAATTTGAGATTCCGTCCAGCCCCAAACCAACAGCAGCGTGGACAGATTTACATGACAAAAATTTTCCATACGGACGCGGCCGATTCAATGTTTATAAAAAGGCGAATTAAAGTATTTCCATCTGAAGATTGCTTTTATGTTCTGCTTTGTACAGAAATTAAATGAGGAAATTTTGAATGTAAATTTGTTCAGAGAAAAAACTAGATAACAACTTTACAGTTAAATTATAGTTTTAGATTCGGATTGTTTGTTCCTATAGGGATTTGGATGTAATTAAAGGATTTTTCTACCCGGAAACTATTCTTTTACAACGGCTATTTCATCTTAATGGTCTATATTTGTATAATTTAATTCTATATAGGTATTATACAGACTTAAAATGTTCAAAGATTTTTAGTTTACTTAGAGTAGTACAAGGTAAAGATTTTGAAGAAAACCTACTGACGGTTAAAATAATCATAGCATGCAAAATTTTAATGATCTTTTAAGTTTCTAAACTAATATGAAGTAATTTAACATAAAAAAGTACTACTAACCTTTGAAACGTACCGACATACATACTTTTATATCTTCGCGCCAGATTGTTAAAGTGAACCAAGGCCGAAACGTCAATAGTAAAGCTTAACGAAGTTATCATTTGCTCGCCGACTCCTACGGGACTTATACTTCATACACTGCATGTATTTGTTTACAAAACCTTATCTGTTGCGTCAGATTGTCAATAAATATGATTAAATTAGTAAATTTGCATCAAAATTTGTTTCAAACTGGATTAAACTAATTTAGAAACTGTTTAAATGATGCAAAAGACCTTTGAAAGTGAAGTAAGGTCGAAACATAAATTAACTAATAGTATTATCTTTTAAAAGTGGACGCTCATCTGTTAATAGTGATCCTCATTTTGAAAACAACAGTGCGTGCGACTTGCGATTGATAAAGACCGACGTTTGAATGTTCATGAATTAAAAGATAATCTGAGAATACAAAACCAACTACTTTTAAACTCAAATTTAAAAATGACACCCAAAGTCAATGCCAAAATTGCTCAGTGCGGCTCATCAGAGCACAAAAAAATCGCTCAGGATAATTATTTGTAATCGATCAATCCGGAAATTTCGACTATTGAACTATTTAATTAGATATTTTTATTTAAAGAGTACTTTCAAATATAAATTATTGTACATATTCATATAATGAGGTAGTTAAAGTTAGGTTATCACAAGAAATCAAATAATCGTTAAGTTTTAATGGCTACTTGATCAACTAGAAATTCAGGAGGGCTTTATCGATTTAATCATTTGTAAACAGTTCATTTACCAGTTATTCCTAGATGAATCTACATCACAAAACCTCACAATTATAACTGAGTTTAATATTCAATACTGTTCACTGAATTTCCATTATTTTAACATTAGTGTTCGTTCGAAAGTGATCCTATATACTATATATACGCTACTTAAATTCGATGTTCTCTTTAAAATAACAAGTTTTCTCCGGCAGTTTTATAATGGTGTAGATTCGTTGCTCTCAAATGCGACCCCAACTCATTATAACAAAATAGAGAATGAACCCGTTTAAAAAATGTCATACTCCTCATCAAGACCCGAGAGTTTATCTTCCGTAGTGAAATCACTTAACCAACCTCATTAAATTTAGGCCTTCACATTCATGAGAGCAAAAACGGTTAACACATTTCATTCTGTGGCATAAACAGAATAACTTACTACCGCCTCTAAACTTTCTTGCTTTAGAACTAACAAACTTAGGTATAGTTGCGCCGTATACTCTTTCATAACAAAATTCTTTATTAAAATTTATATACATACTGAAACACTTATGGGGGCTTTTTACACAATTTATTTAATCTAGTCAGTGTGTTTAATAGTTTCTAGAATTTTCTAGAAACATTATTTAAAATGGTCAGTTGATTTTTTTACAAACTTCTAAAAATCAACTGTCAACAACAATCTTTCAAATTAAGGTCCCTTCCTTTACGGTTATCCCGTTACACTGCCCCCTCCTTAGATTCATTCCTCCTGGAATGTTATTTCCTACATCGGAATCCCGCACACTCCCTGAGCCAGCTAAACCATCTTCTTGAAGTTGCTGCGCATCTCCACTGTGGTTTCCCTGGTAAGGCGCCAAACGATCATGATGGACCACGACGGGTTTCCCTCTGGGAATTTTCACGATCCGATAAATGACATCGTTAATCTTCTTCTTGATGGTGTAAGGACCTTCCCAGTTCTCTTGTAATTTGGGACAAATACCCCGACGCCGTCGGGGGTTATAGAGCCAGACTAAATCTCCAACTTGGTAACTCTTTTCCATTGTCCGTATGTCATAGTACCTCTTCATCCGATCACTAGATAATTGTAGTTTTCCACGCACCAGGTTGTGTATATTTTCCATTTGATTCTGAAGGTCGGTGACATATTGTTCACGTGCCATTTCTTCACCAGGTTTACAACCAAACACCAAGTCATATGGTAGCCTCATTTCTCTACCGAACAGGACCTTCGCAGGCGTTTGGCCAGTTGATTCGTTGATGGCCGATCGAATTGCCATTAGAAATAGTGGAATATGTCGATCCCAATCCCTCTGAGAATCTGACACCACTTTTGACAGATAGTTGGTTATAGTCCGGTTCATTCGTTCCACCATTCCATCAGACTGAGGGTGCATCGCTGTGGTTCTCGTTTTGTGGATGCCTAATCTTTGGCAAACTTCTTGAAACAGCTTGCTCTCAAAATTTCTTCCTTGGTCTGAATGTAATTCTAATGGTACCCCAAATCGGCTTACGAATTCTTCAACCAATATATCTGCTTAAGTGGTAGCTTCCTGATTGAGAACTGCATATGCTTCAACCCATTTAGTGAAGTAGTCCATTACAACAAAGATGTACTTGTTTCCTACATCGGTCTGTGGAAGTGGCCCCAATACATCTAATGCGATTCTTTTAAAAGGACTTCCAACCAGGTATTGCTGCATTTCCGCCTTCGGTTTTCGGTGCGGACCGTTACTGGCAGCACATGTAGTGCATTTACGACACCAATCTTTAACATCATTAGTGCAATTTACCCAGTAAAATCTATCTCGGATCTTTTGCAGCGTTTTCGTGATACCCAGATGTCCTCCAGAACTATCATTATGCATCTGTTTTAAAATTTCCGGTACAGCATTTCTTGGGACCACTATTTGTTTCCTTGTTTCTGTGCCCTCGGAATTTTCTACAAGTCTTTTAACGAGCCCTCCGTCCAAAATTAAAAGTTCCATTGGGACCAGTATGCTTTTAAAGCAGGAGAGGATGAGGATATCTCTCTCCACAACGGACGACGGTCCATTCTCTTCCACTCCCTAATCTTTTTCAAAACGGGATCGTTTTCTTGTTGCTCCTCCAGCATAGAGCTCTCGTCTTCTGGCACAACCTTAACTAAGGCAAGTTTTTCCTCGTTCTGCTCCATACGGGTACAATGGGGGCAATCAGGTCGACATGGTCTTCTGGAAAGTGCATCAGCATTACGATGTCTGGTTCCAGGTCTGTGCTCGATTTCAACATCATATTCCTGCAGTTTTTCGAGCCATCTTGCTATCTGTCATTCCGGGTTCCTAAAGCGAAGTAGCCACTTTAAACTAGCATGGTCTGTTCTGATCAGGAATTTTCTGCCATACAGATATTTATAAAAGTGTTCGACGGATTTTACAACTGCTAACAGTTCCCTCCGAGTTACACAGTAGTTCTTTTTAGCTTTCGATAAAGTTTTGCTGAAGTAACCAACCACTCTTTCCTTACCGTCTTGTAGCTGTGACAAGACGGCTCCAATTCCCACATTGCTGGCGTCGGTGTCCAAAATAAGCTTACCATCAGGAAGTGGTTAAGCAAGAACAGGTGCTGACGTAAGCTGTTTCTTCAATATTTCAAACGCCTTTTGACATTCCTGATCCCAACAGAAGGACTTATCTTGTTCTGTCAAACGTGTCAAGGGTTTGGCGATGTCTCCAAAATTCTTGACATATCGTCGGTAATAGGAACAAAGACCCAAGAAACTCCGGAGCTGATGTTTGTCCAAGTGGCATTTCTTAACATTCAATGTTAGATTAGCGTTCTGTAATCTTTTAAAAACTTCTTCCAGGTTAGATAAATGTTGCCGTTTTATGCCGAGTTATGTCGTCATGACTTTTTATACAGGTTTGTACAATGACGAGTAAACTCGTCTCAGTCGTCTCATGTCATTTCGAATAATTCTAAGCCGATATTTCTCGTTGCTTGCCGTTGTAACATCAAGTACTACGCCGAAATAACTTGTCACCCATATAAATCTGGTGTTTTCAGCGGCAGCGAACGGAAAGGGAGGGGAGGCATTCGATAGAACCCGTACGTGCTGTAACGAATCAGTCAGGCTAGTCTCCTAGTCGCTGTTGTGCACTGTTGCGATAGTGGTGTTTTTCTGGGCATTGTTTACGTTTAGATTCTGTTTGCCAGAGAATTTTGGCGTACTTTATTGATATTTGAAAATGGAATATGATTCCGATTCACAATCGAGTGGAGACGATTTTGTGCCCGATGATCAGTTAGAAGAGTCGGGAAGCAGTTCTTCGGAGAGCGAGTTATCTGACGATTCTGATGGTGAGAATCCTGATGATTTGTTACAAGCCAGGGTGTGGATGGAGGTTGACGCGAAGTTGCCGGTTGGGCCTGCTCCTCCTCGGTATCCTTTTATGGGTAATATTATTCAATAATTCGTGTGTACAATCAATGCTATTAGAAAATTATATTTTAGGAACACCTGGAATTTCTCCTAATGTGGACTTTCAAGAATTAGAGAATATGTTGGCGTTTTTCAATGCATTTTTTGACGATGAATTAGTAAACGAAATTGCTGTTCAAACAAATACATATGCTGAGCAAGTTAGGTCAGGTATTAACCCGACAAATCAGTGGAGGTATGTAACAAGTGATGAAATTCGTATCTTTTTGGCACTCAATATTTTACAAAGTGTCGTAAAGAAACCATGCCTTCAAGACTACTGGACCAAAAACCATATTCTTGATACGCCCTTTTTTCGACAAGCCATGTCGTATAAAAGATTTATAGCAATAAAACAGTACTTGCATTTTTCAAATAATGCAGATTATGATGCTGAAAATCACCCGAACCCAAAGTTGAATAAAATATGGCCTGTATATTCGAAATTGTCTCAAAAATTTTCAAGTCTCTATACTCCAGAGAGGGATGTAACAATCGACGAGAGTCTTCTTTTATATAAGGGCAGGTTAGGCTGGGTGCAATACATACCTTTGAAACGGGCCCGGTTCGGAATAAAGTCTTACATGCTATGTGAGTCAAAAAGTGGATACGTTTGGGGCTTCATAATATATACTGGTAAAGGTACCAATTTTGATGCGGATTATCAAAACTTACCGATGGGTTCTCAGGTTGTCCTGTCACTGATGAAGCCCTTACTATGCAAAGGATACTGCCTCACTACCGACAACTTTTACACGTCACCAGAATTAGCAGATATTTTGATTTCTAACAAGACTGACACGTATGGTACTATGAAAACTAATCGAAAGGAAATTCCTCCTGCTTTCAGAAGTAAAAAATTGAAAGCCGGAGAAATAGTAGCTTTCCAGAGGGGTAAAGTTTTGATTATGCGTTGGAGAGATAAGAAGGATGTTACTCTTCTGTCTACAATACATAACATAGAAACAAAGACGTATGAAAAAAGAGGAAAGGACAGAACTAAGCCAATATTGGTAATTGATTACAATTATACAATGGGTGGAGTAGATAAGGTAGATCAGCATTTGTCAGACTATCCAGTTACTCGAAAGCGTGGAAAAAAGTATTACAAAAAAATATTTTTCCACCTTTTAGAATTAGCCCTTTGGAATTCCTACATTCTTTACAAAAAATGTGGTGGTGTAAAGTCTCCCTTACAATATAGACTATGCCTTATAAAGGAAATGTTCGAGAAGTACCACCCCAACTTGCTTCCTTCCACTTCTGGCCGTCCAAGTAAATCGCCAAATCCTCTTCGAATGTCAAAAGGGCACTACCCGGATTATGTTCCCGCCACTGAAAAAAAACAGTGTCCAACTCGAAGATGCGTAATGTGTTCCCGAAAACGGGATAATTGCGGAAAACCTATAAGAAGGGAGAGTCGCTATTGTTGCAGCGTTTGTGATGTAGGCTTATGCGTAGTACCGTGTTTCAAGGACTATCATACTGCATAATTTGATTTATTATAACCCGATTTTGTATGTTTTATATCAATATATTATTTCACTTGGTAGATGTTTGAGTTTCACTTAGTAATATTTCGTGAATATGCGCCAAATTCCAAAATGACGAGTTATCTCGGGTTAGTACTAGTACTTCAGAACCAGATAAAAAAAATACATAAAATAATTATACAATCAGCAAAACAAAGGTATATACCTATTTGTATTCCTTTAAACAACAAATTCCAGTGATAAAAAAAATAGTATTTTTTGCATCGAAAAGTTTGAATAAATGAGTAACGCAAGCGGTTAAAGGTCTTACCCATTATGATGATGTCGTCTAGATAAACTAGACAAGTTTCCCATGAGAAACCCCGCAGGATGTTCTCCATTAGTCGTTCAAACGTCGCAGGAGCATTACAGAGGCCAAATGGAAGAACCGTGAATTGCCATAACCCTGATCCACTGGTAAAGGCAGTCTTTTCTTTGTCTTCAGGATTCATTTTAACTTGCCAGTATCCGCTTTTAAGGTCCAAGGTAGAAAACAGAGTAGAACCCGCCAAAGCGTCGAGGGCATCATCAATCCTTGGCAGAGGATAACTGTCCTTCTTAGTGACATCATTTAGCTTTCGATAGTCGACACAAAACCGCATTGATCCGCCTTTCTTTCTCACTAATACCACAGGAGAAGCCCACGGACTACTGGATGGTTCGACTATGCCATTTTGAATCATTTCTTTAAGGGCTCTGTCTGCTTCTTCCTTTTTAACTGGAGGCATTCTTCGGGGTACCTGTCGAATCGGACGTGCATCACCAGTGTCAATTCTATGTTGTACAACATCAGTTCTTCCCAGTTTACTTTTAGAACCAAATACAGGTTTATAACGGTAAAGTAGATCTCTTACCTGTTTCTTTTCTAATTTTGACAAAGAGGGGTCTAATTTTGTCATTAGTTGTTCAATTTCGTTGGTCTCATCTGTTTCCGTAACATGTATCTTGTGAATTATGGCCATTACTGGTTCTAAACTTCCCATTTCCGTGTCCTTTCGGAGAAGAACTGGATGATCGTTCAAGTTGATAACTCGAATGGGTACCTCTTTGGCGGATCTAACAAGAGTTTTACCCACAAGGAGTCCTTTTCCCAATTCATGGTCATGGTTCTATCATGGCTGGGGCACCATCTGGCTCCAGTCCATCCAACCGCGCTGTGACGACACATTCGCAGCTTGCCGGAAGTTCGATATCATCGATTAGCTTAATCGAGGCATTGTCAACTTGTTTTCGGTGCAGGAATATTTCTTCATTACCAGTACGAAGGATACGTTGGCGAAGATCCAAATGAAAACCACAGTGGAGCATAACATCCATGCCCAGAACAACATCTTCATCAACGTCAGCCACCAGCACTGAGTGAACAAGAGAGGTTGAACCAAACTGTAGCGTCACCTGTATCTCACCGTAGACTCTAGCAGAATCTCCGGTAGCGGTACGCAGTCTCCAACTGGTAGGCAACATCTTATTTCGCATAATGATGGTTGGTCGGACGATAGTTTTTGTAGCTCCAGTGTCTACCAGCATGCTAATATTCTTCCCATCAAGGACGCCATCTACATATAAGCTGTCCACGTGATGTCGCAGAGTTGCCAATTTAATGGTGTGAGGGGCTTCGGGAATGTTTGGGGTCGATTTCGCCCTCCAGGACTCGACCCGTTCTAGTTTTCCTGCTGCTGGGGTACTTCAGCAGAAGATTTTTCTTTTTGGGGGCAAGTATTTCTTATATGGCCAAGTTCTCCGCAGTTCCAGCATCTCACTTGGCGCCTTCTTCTTGGAGATAACTTCATTAATCTCTCTACTACCGCTTCAACGTCGCTAACGGAATGAACGGCATGGTCGTAGTTACCGGTGATTTCCCTTAGTCGAGCAACTCCACGTGAGGCCTCCGTCGCCGCCTCAAACTCCAGGGCAATGGTCAAGGCGTCCACAAGAGTCTTCGGCCGCGCCAACCGTACAGCGCGCTGCAACTCGACGTCTCGAAGACCATCGGTGAAGGTTTGGACTGCTAGGCACTCCGCTGCATTTGAATACGCAAGTCGTACCATTCTTGCTACATCCGCTTCAAATTCCTGGATAGTTTCTCAATTTTTCTGTTTTCGGCTCTTTAACTGCATTCGGTACACCGGTTGTAGATGAGTTTGACCATAACGCATCTCTAGACGATTCACCAATAACTCGAAGTTGTCAGCTTCATCCGGTGTCAATGATTGCAAGACGTCTAAAGCTTCGCCTCGCAGAGCTACGGTTAGGGACAATGCTTTCTCCTGGGATGACCATCCATTAGCTCTGGCCGCTGCGTCGAATTGTTTCAGGTAATTTGGCCAGGAAGTCTTCCCGTCGAAGGTTGGGGGTCTCATCGTAGTTCGTACTTGGGTCGCCTCCCCGTTTCCTCGTCGGTCGATGTCTACGTGGAAGGTCTCCATCCTTTCTGCATCTCCGTCGCCGTGGTGGATGGGCTGGTTTCGACGACCAGCTTCCTGTTCTTGTTGAAGCTTCCTTATTTCGGACTGCATTTTCTGGTTGATCTCGTCTCGCAAGTTGGCAACTTGCTGATTTTGCTCGTCTCGTACGTTGGTTACTTGCTGATTTAAGTTGTCTACTTGCTGATTCAAGTTGGCTACTTGCTGATTCTGCTCGTCACGAAGATGTGATATTTGCTGGGAGAACGAACTGGATAACTCATCTGATAGGGTAGACATCCGTTGTGATAGCTCCTTTTGTTGGCTCTTCATCTGACTGGATAGCACCTCTTGTTGGTTCGTCATTCGTTGTGACAGCTGGGACATATCTTTACGCTGGCTCTTCATCTGACTGGATAGCTCCTCTTGCTGGCTCTTCATCTGACTGGATAGCTCCTCTTGTTGGTTCGTCATTCGTTGCGACAGCTGGGACATATCTTCGCGCTGGCTGCTTATCTGACTGGACAACTGGGACAGTTGTTGAGCTTGTTCTTCTTGCAGCCGGGAAAGTTGTTGAGTTTGTTCTTCTTGTTGGCTCGTCATTCGTCCTGATAGCTCCTCTTGCAACCGGGAAAGTTGTTGAGTTTGTTCTTCTTGTTGGCTCGTCATTCGTCCTGATAGCTCCTCTTGCAGCCGGGAAAGTTGTTGAGTTAGTTCAGAATTTAATTTTTGAACTGGGTCTTCGAACTCCACAGCGTCAGGGTCCAAATTATTATTTAGGTAGTATTCACGGAGCCTTCTCAACAATACGGATTTGCTCCCAGTGGTTTCCAACTCTAATTCTTCGAGCTCTCTTCTGAGCTCAGCAACCAATAGTTCATTTATCTTTTTTCCAGGCATTCTTATATCTTCACCCCACACCTGACACCAATTTGAAACACTTATAGGGGCTTTTTACACAATTTATTTAATCTAGTCAGTGTGTTTAGAAGTTTCTAGAATTTTCTAGAAACATTATTTAAAATGGTCAGTTGATTTTTTTACAAACTTCTAAAAATCAACTGTCAACAACAATCTTTCAAATTAAGGTCCCTTCCTTTACGGTTATCCCGTTACAATACATATATACCTGGAGTTGATGTTGAAGTTTATAGAATTTTTTTTATACTCAGTTCAATGCTGATAAGTTAGAAGGCTAGCACAGTAAAATTTCTTTTCTGTAAATACATACAAACAGGACAAATCCACTGAAGGTCACATCTGAACAGTAACGTAAATGTAGTAGCAACTCGTACCTTACTTCATGCAATTTTTAATCGATTTCATTGATTTGTGACACAGTGTCTTGATAATAAAGCACATTTTTCTTCTTTAAACTGGGTGTTTTTTCGTGATTTTATCCTACAAACGCTCCAACGGACCGCTGTTGATAGTCTGGGTATTCTCAAAATAATAAATAAATATTATCGTGCGTATTCCCAGACACCTTCTGTTCTATTGTAAATTTAATATTAAGAACATGAAGAAAACAAAATGATAAATTTTTTAGACCTAACAGTTAAGAATTTAGATAACAAACATGACTTTTCCATATATCATAAACCATCACACACTGATACAATTATTCATAATTTCTCTAACCACCCCTTTATTCATAAAATGTCAGCATTTCATTCATTTATTCATAGACTAATTAATATACCAATGACTCAAGAAAATTATGAAAAAGAATTAAATATAATTAAACAAATAGCTTGCAATAATCGTTACAATCCTAATATTATAGACAAACTTGTTTTTAAAAAAACATTTAATAAAACCATTAAAATGATTTATCCAATATCTAAAAATAAACTAGAAAAATTTAAAACTCTCACGTATACAGGAAAAATTACCAGAAAAATATCTAGACACTTCAAAAGAAATAATTACAATATAGCATATAAAACAAATTACACTTTGGGTAAATTTATAAAAAATAATAAAGCTAAAACTAACTTCAAAAATAAATCAGGTGTTTATCTTCTAAATTGTGGTTCATGCAACAAAATGTACGTAGGACAAACAGGAAGATCTTTCGATACACGTATAAAAGAACATAAGAGAAGTTTTTTATATAGAAAGAGTGACTCACACTATGCAAATCACCTCATAGAAAACATACACACATTTGATGATAATTTTAAAATATTACATTCCGAAAATAAATCTAAAAAATTAAACCTTTTAGAAATAATGGAAATAAATAAAAGAAAAGTAACACAATTGCTATTAAATGAACAAACAGATTTTGGAAATTCCCCATTATTAAACCTTTTCACCTAAATTCACCCTAAAATAAAATTTTGGCATATTATTAACCATCCTTTTTACATTTTACATAATTGTTTTGTGTCATTTAAAATAGTTGTACCACAGCATTTGACAAAGACACTGTGTGTCGAAACGAGCGTCATGCAATTTCGTTAATAAAGTGGAAATTTAAACTTTTTAAGTGTTTCATTACGTTTAAATGGATTTCCATCCAGTTAAGGCAACCACCATTGAAAAGTATAAATAAATGTTCGAATTAAGAAAAGAGTTGGAATAAGGTCTTGTATATTACCATTCAAATATTTCAATATGTAATAAACGATAAAATAGTTAGTATGAATTTTAAGTATAAATGTTTTTTTTTAAATAATATTTTTGAAATTATTTACTATAGGGAATAAAAAAAATCATGTCTCACTTTGTTTGTTTTATAAAAGAGACTCGTAATTCTTACGTTTACCATCCTGATATTGTTTGGAGGTCCCAGCGCATGCGCACAACTGTCTACCCGACTTAATTAATTTTTATGAAATAAAATTGATATGACCAATTATTTATTTTGGCTGACCAATTATCAGTAGATCATTCTCTATCGAATAAAGTCGTCATTTTTAGTATTTGTGAGAAATGAGGTGCTAAAATTATTAATTGACCTTGAAAAAGTTTGATGCTTAATAAAAAATTTTCTATCACTGACCAAATAATCAAACCGATTGACCTTTTGTGACCATTTTCTGACCTTTCAAATGGTATAATTGGTCAATCAAAATTTTACAAATGAGGTGCTATGATCGCGGAGCCCCATCTCTCGATGTGTATTTCCCCACTTATTTTCCTGGTTCAGAGTGCTTATGTTGTTGATCAAGCCAAGCGGTTGCTTTAGCAGCATTTTTTCGCCAAAAAGTAATAATGCTTCATAAACACTCGAATTTCTTTTTTATCCATTTTTTTAACAATAACAAAAATTGGTTTACGTTCAATGGTGTATTTCACGAATTAATTATCCGACATCAATACAATTTATTTGCACAACTTTTGAAGATTGATACTGATACTCACTAAATCAAATGGATTCTATTATAGTATTGCCATGTATGTGCCAGACACGAACGCTGGTGCTTATCTAATACAATACGTTTAAGGTTTATATACTTTAATTAGGGGTGACAGAAACACCTGCGACCAATAAGTTCTAGCTCTTCTAGTCCTATCTTTCTTAGAAAAAGGATATCGTTGGGATTCAAGTTAGGTAGATCTTCCTTTTCTATTTCGTATGATCCTACGGTTTCGTCTTGTTCTTCACACAATCTGCACTTTGCTTCATCTACTAATCCAAATTTCTTTATGTGTCCTCTTAAAATATTCCCGTTATAATACGGAGGTTGTTTTTACTGATGGTAAAATAGCTGAAAGATCTCTTTTTGTTTCCCAGCAGCGTTTTCGGTTGTCCTAATCCTTCTAGATCTTTCCAATACTTGGCTTTCTCTCTATCCACTTCTTTCCTTAGTTTTTCAAAAACTGCACTACTGCTAACTCCACAAGATGGTTCTGGTTCCAAATATGAGGTTTCATTTTTTTTTTTCGATTCCATCTATTTCTATGTGTCCTGGAACCCATACCATCTCTAAACTAATTGTGTGTGAGTTTAGTTTAGTTTAGATTACAATCTTTCGTCTACAATAGTCTCTTTCGATATTTAATTCTACACATCTTTAAATGGCCACAGATTTTCGCTTAAAATGTACACAGGCCCTCTGAGTATTTGGCTCTAGGTTCAAAAACCCCTGCTGCTGTTTCTTCATCTGTCTTGGATTCGTTGGTAAACCACTTTATGACATTTTGGTTTAGCCCCAATATGGTGTTTTTGTCCCATATAGATTTACTACCCAGTTGTGTAGTAAATTTTCATACAAATTTAAATTTCTTTGGCATGTCATCTTGATGCATTTCTCAAGTTACATTAAATTCAAGTATTGAATGGACGTGGCTTTTACTTGATGAATATCCATGTTAACGATTAAATCACACGAATATCAAAAAATACTCGTGTGATTTAATCGGTAAATTAAAGTGATCAAGATTTTTCCTTGTTTGTTTCTACATTGACTATTCTATATATTATTTTCTTTCTTACACTTTCTACTTGAATGTGTAGTAACGTGAGATATAGGATTACTTTCATTGCAGGAGTGGAGCATATTCCATTTGCTTAAGTGATGCATGCACAGGCTATCTCTCAATCTTCGAGAGGTTTGTCTTTGTAGTAGTCAGATTAGTTCTCGTGCCTCAAGCTACTGCCCCATATGTGATGATTGGTCTTATTATTGCCGTATACATCCATTGCAATGTACTTGGGTTACACACCCAAAAGGCCTTTGTAGCTTTGTGTATTATTTCGGTTTCATATACTTATACCTTACTTAGAGATTATATATTATTAAAATTTATTGATACGCTGCAATGGCCAAGGTCAAGTAACAAAGAGAGTTTAAAAATATTCGACTGCATGATTTTAGATGATTCGAGAACGAATAAGTTTACGCAAATAAACATATAACTAAGTAAATTTTGGAAGTATTAAAAAGTTTTTTTAACAATTGAGTGGAAGTTATCCCTTAAACAAAACAGCTGAACGTAAATTGTGTAGCGCCTAGTTGATAAAATTTTACACTCACACAAATCCTACGGTATTAATAATCCAATAATCCATTAAGTTCATTCAAAAACACTTATCTAAACTAAAATTATAAGTAAAACATTAAATAAAAATTTATTTCGCAGTACAAATTACTTCATTAAAATATATAATTTACTATAAAAAGCTGAAGAACAAAATTTTAGCTAAAAATAAAAAAATATTCCATTAGCATTAATTTACTTACAGATCAAACTTATTTAGGTCGTTGACTTCTCTCTCGGAGCTCAGCTTCAAACTATCTACCTACTTAAATCCAGGTTTAATTAAAAGATGACATGAAATATGGCCACACTTAAGACCATCTTAAAATGCAAATGAACAATTTTTTATATCTTCTTATATTAAGATTTGACTCAGTTAAAAAATAGGAAACCAAAGAGTAGATTTTTACCACTATAATAACCCCAATAGAAACGAACCGCGAAGCGGTGAGTTTCGCAAAGAACGAGTACTACAAACCGTCATTGTAACTCGAGTGTTACATACTATTTTTTATAATGAACTTTAAAAGTATAAAAAAAAGTTAAATGAGAGTTTTTCGAAATATTTAGTTATGTTGGCAATCTTGACAGTTTTGACACTTGTCAGTTTTAATGATTTTAAATTAGAATGTTTGTCAAATTTGTATAAAATATTCCGAATTTAGCAATAACGCTGATAATGTAGTTAATAATTTACTACAACATACTTCTTGATTTACTACCTGAACTCTTTCGTTGAAAATCAGTGCAGTGCAACCAATTGTGTAAAACAAAAAGTTACCAAAAACAGTGTTACAATGAATCTATTTCGATACTGTTTTTAGTGTCGAAATAGAAACTTTGTGAACGTGAATTATAAAAAATAATTTGTAGTCATTGTTTTATACCTCGATAGGAAATTACATGTCACTGACGTCATTGTGACGTATGTACAAGTGAAACCAATGCGAGGTTTAAATGAATCGTAGTTGACAGGTTTAACTTAGAAAGACTTACTAGCTTTGTGTTATTAACGCGCAATAAAAAGAGATTTATTTATTTATTTATTTATTTATTTATTTATTTATTTATTTATTTATTTATTTATTTATTTATTTATTTATTTATTTATTTATTTATTTATTTATTTATTTATTTATTTATTTATTTATTTATTTATTTATTTATTTATTTATTTATTTATTTATTTATTTATTTATTTATTTATTTATTTATTTATTTATTTATTTATTTATTTATTTACAATACAATACTCTACAGGTTTTAAACCCAATTACAGAGCAGGAATTGACAAAGTTTACATGTATTTACATCATGACATTTAAACAGATACAAAATAATTTATAATTAACTAATTAATTAATTTATTAACCAATTTAACTAACTAAGATAGGAAGTAAGATTTTATATTCGATAGCTTACAATAAAATATATCCAAATCCTGGCTAACATTATTCGCCTTTTTACACATTATGAAGCGGAGAATTCTCAAGAATATTTGTGTGAGCTGAATTGACATAAAAAGTATTAGGTTGCCTGGTAGAAATTCTGGGAACGGAAATATTAAAATTATTCAATAATGTCAGGCAGTCAATAAGACTATTAATGATTTTGTAAGTTAACACTACACTACAATAATCACGCCTTCTTTCGAGACTGCAAAATTTATGCCTTTCTAATAGTTCAGTGTGAGGTATGCCTATTGATGGATAAATGCCATCAATTTTCAGGCTAAGCAGTTTTAAAAATCGTCTTTGAATTGCTTCTATTCGATCTATATGATATTGATAATATGGACTCCACACAACTGACGCATATTCAAGCTTTGATCTTATAAAAGCATAAAACAGAGTTTTTAAGCTGGCAGTCTTCTTAAAATCACTAGAGCTACGTGAAATTAACCCGTACATGCGAGATGAGGAGGATACAACATTATTGATGTGCTTATTAAATGATAATGCAGTGTCAAACGTGACGCCAAGATCCCTAAATGTTTCCGGTCGCTCAAGAACAACGCTATCTATTGAGTAATCGTATAATAAAATATTCGTTTTTAAGCTGTAGGACATAACTTTACATTTATTCGGGTTTAGCGGCAAGTTATTACGGTAACACCATTCAACAACACGTCCTAAATTTTCCGAGAGGTTATCGCTATCACCAATATTCTCCACTAGGCTGTACAGTTTTAAATCATCGGCATATAAAAGAAAATTTACATTTAAAATTTCAGCAATATCATTAATAAAGATATTAAAAAGCAGCGGCCCTGGATTAGATCCTTGTGGAACACCGGAAGAAGCATTATATTCAGCAGATTTAAAACAAATGGCAAGCAGCGCTAGCGTAATTCATTACATTCTCCAGTGTTGCCATTTTCTTAAAAGTATCGCTTTCTATTCCGCGTTAATAAGACAAAGATAGTAAGTTTGTCTAAGTTAAACATGGCAACTAGCATTGATTCAAACCTCGCATTGGTTCCACTTGCATTTACGTCACAATGACGTCAGTGACATGCAATTACATATCGAGGTATAGTATGTGAAATATTATAATATGTTATTAGTTTTAAATGGGAGCATTAGGTACGAAAGTCCTATGTATAAATGTGCACAAATGTGATATAATTAAGTATACACTATAGCCTTTTCATGGGTTTACACCCATTTATTCCAAAACTAATTCTAAGTGCAATATTGGCCTAATTAGATTAGAAACGGTAATCAGTGGTTTTCTCTGTAACTATGTTGCCATTCTAGGCTGTTTGCAGCATTCGTTGGTTGCCATTTTAAAGCATAAAAGTTCCAGAGTCGGACAGTAAATCATTGCGAACTACTTCACAATGGTGCAATTAAAAGTGCATTATTAAAATGGCCAAGATTAGCGGAAACATTCATCCGCTTAAATTGCTTTATAATTCCTTCAGGACAATCATGCGCTTGCTTTACAAAAAGCAATCAACATTCGTTTTATCAAAATTGAAGCTGCCATAACCATTTACGACTAAATACAAATTTCTAAACTTTTCCATAATTAACAACAGATAATTTTTACATTAAATTTCTCTTTAATTTTATTATAAAGTAAGGAAAGTGCTAAAAAGTGAAAAGTAGATTCGTAAAAACCTCACGGATATGTAAGTACCTATCAGTATGGGCAATTTTACACTGCGCAAGAGGAAACAATCAAAATCCCTCTGTAAGGAATTGGGGTCATTCATGAGTCCTTACCAAAGTTGAGACTAGCGCACTATCCATCGTTTGGGTTGAATCTAGTCTCCTCGTAGTACCGTTGTTAGAAAAGTTCCACTCCCAGCGTTTAATGGTTGTCGCCTTGGGCTCTCACGAGGCAGTAGTACCACACTCTGATACTAGAAATTGGTCAAAGAACCTAAATTCTTTAAAGGGTAAACAGCGTGTGGTCTGCCCAGGTCGCTAATCTCGAATACGAGTAGATATTGTAGCGTTTTTAAAAAACCCTGTTAATTAAATTTTTTTTACAATTTCTTTTTTAAATTAAAAGCCCTGTCTTTGTAACGTTCTATTTTTTTCGAGAAATAACTGAAATATTGGCTACGTGATCAAAGCAACGAAGAACTTTTAAAAGTAACGAACTCTTTAGAACAAAAGTATTGATTTTTTTTCTGACCAATCATATCTTTCGGTTGAATCATGTGCTCCCGTAAAAATTTACTTACGCGGGACCCGATCAACGGTCATTCATTCTAGGTGTGGCGTTGCCACTCAAAACATCGAGTCACTTAGTTTCAACTTTCCCGAGTTTTTTTATTTTATCTTAAAATTACGAAGCAATTAAGTATTTCTTGTGCCTATTTTTGTTTGTTTCGATTGAAGGTTTATCTGAAGAATTCCAGACAGTGCTATCTTTAAGATTACTTTAAATATCGAGTAATTATGACTGCAGATTAGTCAGAATTACAGTATTTCGTTACTAGACACCTATAAAGATTTAGTGATATTTTATTCTCTAATTACCTGTTAATCGAGACCACAGTGGAGTCGAGATATGACATTATATTTATCGTATCTTTTACATCGATCTTCAGACTATCTTTGAAACACTAAGAAACTAACGTAAGTTTTTGTAATATTTTTTATACCTTTATCGAATATGAAAGTACCGTTTATTTCTCTGGAAAATTTAATCTTAATTGTATTTACCGTACCGATCTACCTTCAGAAATAAAAAGTGCAGTGCCGTAATGAAATTAACCGGGATTTGTATTTCTTACCTGTATCTTTGTTATTTATATTTTTTTGTATTTCTTCTCTGTAAAATTTTTCCATTTATATTTTTTTATCTGTATTTCGTACTTGTTTATTTAAGATCTATACCTTTATATGTGAGTACTCTTTTAACTCGAGTTAATGAAAAAGCAAAAGTTGAATTTTAATAATTTTTTGTCTAGATTTCATTTGTTTCACTATTCGCTTCACAGGGTACACAGAAATAACAAAATAATATACATAGCTGTTATTTTAAGTGTAATAAAAGAGATGATTTTGGAATGGTCACCAAGATAATTGTGTAATATGTTTTTAACTGTTTTAACATAGATATCTGCCTATATGTTTTTTTATTTGTTTGTCTTGTTTATTATTTAACCAAATAATAAATATTTTTTATTGTTTAAATAGATATTTTTCATTTCATTTCTAGTGTATGTTATTCTAATCAATATTTTCAGTTAATCGAATAAGTTTTATTAAAGTAACTAAATTTTGGTTTATCAAAAATTTTCTTATCTTAAAAGTTTGAATTCTAACCATAAGGATAAGTAAGGAAAAGTTTAAGTATAATTATCTTATTTGTTTCCTAAATAAAAGTGTGTTATTTCAACTCTAGAAAGAATAATCTGCCGGGTTATCTTATCTTATTTATACATCTTTTATCTTTTACCTAGGTTTCTTATATTTCCCCATCCTTAGGATAAAAGAAATAAGTGGCGCCCATTTTCCTTTATCTTTCAATTTATTTTCTTTCATTTTTTGTCCCTTTTAATTTTTATTATCTTATTAAATATATTCTTTTTTATTTTTTCGATAATTTTTCATAGAGCTCGTCCGAATACACGCTCGCTCTCCACCAACCAACTGAGTGCCGTTCGCACTAGTGAACCTTATGACGAGCATTTACCATCTAACGATAAAAAAAAGGTTACACTATTTCAACCAAATTTGAGCGACTGACTCCTTTTTTAAGGAATCTAGTTTCGGATGCTTAAGACATTTTTTATCAACCGGGTCTTTATATATTTTGGCGCACAACACCCATCACCCGACATCTTCACCGATTGCAACCACTGTTAACCCGTGCATCTCCCAATGTTGGAGGGGGCACATATCGATTGCGCACATTTTATTACCTACCTAAGTAATCCTTCTAATCCCGGTTATCGATTGCGCCCCGGTTTAAAACGAAGATGGAATGAGGTGTATCGATTGCGCACAAAATACTTACCTGAATATAAGAATTTGAAAACGTACTGTTATTTTCAAATTTACGATCAATTTTATTATACATAAAAATATACTATATTATACATGTTTATGGTTGACGTTAAATAAATAAAATATCCAAAAAATTAGTAGAACATAACACATTTATTCAAAAAAAGAGTTTATACAATATGAAATAAAACAATAACATAAATTGCACAACATTACATACTTATACCTATACTATTTTTTATAGTGAATGCTCACTGCTTTTACAAAATCAAATCTTGTTAGATTCTTAGATTTATACATATCTACCAAATGTTGAATGTATTCTTTATGTTTTAATAATTTCTTATCATAATTAACTTTTGGGTCATGTACACTAGACATTTTTATATATGTATCTATTTGAAACTCTTTCAAAACATTTATAAAAGTATAAAGATTTGGATGCGGGGAGTAAAAACTATTATTAAAATGGGAATGGAAAGATTCACAACAATTTGTGCTCCTTGTTCAATCTGCCTCGCAACTACTCCACATTATGGGAGGAAATTTACCGCCACAGTCGAGATAAGTTTCTACTAAATAATCGGCGAATAATTACACTGTAGCATCGTTTGGTATAACACTTATGAAATCCATACAAAATGAATCCTCTACTTCGTCAGGAGTTAAAAATGGAAGCCCAAATATATTTCGTAACCACTTGCCTATTTCAATTTTTTCAGATTTATATTCATTTGTTAAGCCAAGTGTTTGAATTTTCCTATACCAGGATTGAGTGAGATGAAACTTACAACCAATAATTTTAATATAAGGCCACACTTTGCGAGCAGCTGAATGTATACCTACTTTGCTCAAAATCTATTATTATTTTTGCAGGGCGTAATAGCAATTGTAATTGAATACATAATATGTACGTTCTTGTTTATTCGGCAATAAACAAAACACAAGCGGGATATAATATCCATTAGTAAGGGTATGAATTGAAAATAATTGATAGAAAAATTTCGAGCAATATTTAAAAGTTCCATCTACGTAGAAAACATTTTGATTGCATAAAAATTTTAGATTTGTTTCTGAACCAAAAATTACTATGTTATTAATTTTATCATTAACTAAAACAAAGTTTTCACCTCTACAAGTTAAAAAGTTTGTCGATTGTAAAATTTCGTGAACTTCAAATATGTTACATGGTAGTTTTGGAAGTAACATACGTTTTTCTTTATATAAACTTTGTCTGCAATTGTATAAATTCCTTGCATTAAAGTTATCTGTTGGCGTACTCGTCAGAGCAGCATGCAAAATTTTAGATGGTTAGCTTTTCTTTTTAACGTTTTTGACAACATCGTGATTGTGAGTGTTAAATTCTTCTAATATAACACTTTCCGTTTTTTCCAATAAACTTCGCGCTTTGCCTATTTTATTAGTGCAACGAAACGATACCCCGTTGATTATATCTCTATGTTTTCGAAAAGTATAATTTTTCACCAAAATTAAGTTTGCCCTACGTTCGCTTTCCAGAGAAAGATTATACCAGCCCTTTTGTTGACCTTTTTACCTGTCTTACTTGGGGCGCAATCGATGCACTCCTTTTTCAGGTAAAATTCGAAAAGGCAGATTATCCTAAGTTTTATTGCGGGTTTGGGCGCAATTGATAATTTCCCGTTGGAGGCAAGCCTCAACACTTCGACTATAGTCGGGCCGTTCAAAAGATAGAATTCAAGGACCCGTGATCAGTAAGTACGTGCATCTGGCCGGCTTAATCGTACGATGCCATGCCTTCTAAACTGAATTAAACGTAGGACAGTTTACACTTACTCATACCAGAGATAATATAAACTGTGGGCCGAAATAAAGGAGTACATTTGTCTCGTGATCATTCTATCTTTTGAACGGCCCGACTATAGTCAATTTCCCTTACAGTTTCGATCGGCGCCTCGTGACCCTTCTGGTTCTGGGAGCGGACATTCCTCGGCACTATTTTTTCTCGGCTACTGAAATATATTGCGCTGAATGTATTACGTTGCGCTTGATACAACTGGTAGAACACCGAAAGTCCTTTAGATCAGCAGGCCCAAAAACTTTTTTCTTCTCCCTATCAGTGTTAGAGCAGCCACTCAACTAAAACTGGCCATGGTCGGGAAAAAACCCTCTCAGTTTCAACATGCCTTGACAACTAATATACTAAGACTAAACAGGTCTTTGTGGTACCAGTAGTGGCTTTTACCTGAAAAAGTATAAGTAGGTTGCACTGATCCGCTCCTTGTTGCGCTGGTTTCAACAGTGTTTCAATATAACAGTGTTAAACTAGTTTGAGTTCTAGGAGTACAAAAAATTATGGTTCGGAGACGAATCTTTGATCTCTATATAAGAATGTATGTGAAAGAGATGTGTGCTAGAGGAGGTGAAGCACTGTGTAAAACAAACAAGAAACACTGAATCGCAGAAGACCGGTAATCTTTGAAGTATTCATAGTTACTCCACATGCATATGGCACCCATCCTCTATATCTGCATAAATTTGTACATCTTATTGTAATGGGTACCATGAACCAATGAAATAAATACAATAATCCTAATTAGGCGACAGTACGACCGGTGACTGTGTAAGCCAGTTTCCAAACGCAAAAAATCCTTTCTTTCATTACAATAATATATGACGACTCTCTTCCTTTTATTATATCCAATAAACTTTAAAAAAATAAAAATAATAATATAACAGCTCTAGTAGAAAAGAATCCGTATGAGTTTATCAATTTAAGTAGAAACGTACACCATCACATTTAATCATTGCAGTGAATGCGGTCATAAAATTAAAATTTTAATATCGTCAGACTGTGGCGTGGGCTGCTGTATATATGGCCTAATCCCCTTAAATCGTCCATAAGTCGGACAATATCTCATGAGATAAACACCGAAGTTGGTATTAGTGGTTCCCGACGTTTTATTGCCTATTCGCATCTAGAGTGCGGTGCTAAATGTCGGGACACATATCCATTCATACAGAGAACATCTAACCGCACAGTATGATTTATTTCGCAGAGTTTCTTTATACACTTTCTGTGTCTACATTTTGCATAGGCATAATGAACGAATTATGACCAAAACGAAAACAGGTTTATATCAAATTTTCACTCGGATTATCCATTTGAATAAACCCTTTATTAATACCTACCCAATTTTTATTGTATTTTTTGCATCCAGTTTTCAACTGTTCTTTCGTGAATATTACACTTAGAATACCATCTATAAAAATTTTAATATCTATTATGTTTTAAATTAAACTAAACGAAGTAAGACCTGCTACATAACAGTTTTGTGTAACTACCAAACAAATTCCGGGTTTAGTAAAGCCAAATAATTTAGTATTTTGAATTTATAAAATATGTGTTGTAAAAAATTAACCTTTTATAGTTAGTTTTATAAATAAAAAACAAAATTATTTTGATTTTATTAGAGTTATCGTGATTTAATATTAATAAGAGTAAATTTTATACCTTTTTTAAATCTTCCGTGATTCACGATATTTAATAATTCTATTTTTAAACATAGGTACCTAATGTTAGATTATATAAATATATAGTTTTAAGTACAAAATTTCTGGAAAATGTAAAGTAGGTAATAACTGAATAACTGCTACAATTTCAAAATCGCAACAGAAATGTAAAGACAACCAAATTGGTTGTAAATTTTATAAGTATCTGACAAAAGACATTCGACATATATACAACTTTACATATATCTATTTATATGGTCTTTTATTAAAAGGCACATCAGATCCTTAGTTCGTGTTTATTGTAATTGTCTAATATACACATTTGTTTAGTATTATCTTAAGATTTAATCCATTCAAACATTAATTATTTTATAAAAGTAAGTATATTAAAAGCAAGACTCATCACTTGGTAATCTCTTAAAATCATTTCTCACATTCCAATCATTTAATGTACAGAATTCATACCTGTATCTCAAAATTGCAGTTTGTATCAGACGCAACAAAAGACGTTTTAACTTCAAACCTCTATTTCCGCTAAAGCTATAAAGATATAATTTACTTTTTGAATCTATGCCTCTTTTGTGAATTTTTGGAAGGAAAAAAATACTTATAGGTCGGGAGCCGGTGACACTGAAAGTGACGTCATCACTGTCGTCGATATTTTTATATAACTAATTGTAAGAAAAAACAATACGAAGAGAATGAGCAACAGAGTTTTGCAGGCATCACAAATATAAATGATAAGTAAATGGTTTGATTTCAACTTTCATAGTCTTTCAATAACACTAGATCTGCCAGCCAAAAAAAGCCAGAAAATTTGTGTCACACCTGATTCAAAGTTGTGAAATGTAACAATTTTTAACCATTATCACTTACAAACTTTCTAACCACATCATTTTGTTCATTTTTTTATGCTCTTTAAAATTACCGTGGTCTGTCTGCTTGAAAATGCCAGAAAATTAAGGCGAAAACATACTACCAAAACGTGACACGACGCCACGCCACCCGACGCATGTCAGTACTTATCAATTCCATATATTTAATATAGTCAGAAGCGCATAGACAACACGCTATGTGACCACACGCCGCGACATAAATATATGGAATTGATAGGTACTGACATGCATCGGGTGGCGTGGCGTCGTGTCACGTTTTAATAGTATGTTTTCGCCTTAACTGTCACACCTCGTTCAAAGTTGTGACATGTAACAATTTTTTACCATTATCACTTATAGTTATCTAAAAATATCGACGACAGTAATGACGTCACTTTCAGTGTCACCGTTTCCCGACCTATTAAAATTGCAACAGATTTTAAAAAACACGTTACATACCTGACCTCTACGTTAAGAGTACGTGAATTCGAAATTTATCATAATGCCGCGCTGCGCACCGTAGCTTGCTTACGTACGTCTAAGCTTATTATAGGAACAGGTAAACGCACGTATCAGGAATACACTTCTATTTTTAAAAACTTTATTTTTTTACTATAAGCTTTTGAATGTTGTTGGACATAATAGATGACATCTGCACAAATTTAATACGTAAATTTCTAAAAGCAGTCAACTTCAACGTTAGTATTAAGCCGAATTTTACATGTAAGTGTTAATTTAATAGTAACGGCGAATTTTGGGATCGATAAAAAAAACCATATTGTGGATGTCGTCAAATGACAAAATCTAAGTTTAAACCTTCCTTTTTAAAACCCCGAAGATAATTTTGGGTTTAAATTTTTTTAAACTTAAATCGTTATTTTTTAATTACTAACAATGCCTCATAAGCCACGCGCTGCCCGTGAGAAATTCTGTATAGTATAGGATCCCGATAGAGAACGACCTTCACCGAGCTGGTTAATGGACCAAACCTATTTTTTATGTAATTTAATATATCAAAAAATATATTGCATATGGGTTGCCTATCGAATTTCAGTCCAGGATATTTTTAATTAATTTTTAAAATTTTTTTGTGCGACTGAGAGGTCTCTACCAACCGTCCCATGCGATAGAAGAGGACACAACATAAAAGCGTTTGTATCCCGGCCTTTTAAAGAGAGAGAGCTCTCTG
This sequence comes from Altica lythri, assembly GCA_964028335.1. Lineage (NCBI taxonomy): Eukaryota > Metazoa > Arthropoda > Insecta > Coleoptera > Chrysomelidae > Altica > Altica lythri. The sequence goes on from OZ034800.1 coordinate 65,785,529, forward strand.
CTCTTGAAGACAAGAAGGATAGCGATAGACGCGTACATTTTGAGCATTATTTTGGAGTAGTTTCATATTAAAATAAAGGATTAGTTTTTAATTTTTTTTCAATCAATTAAATATATATGTGTATATATTTTGTTACATTAAAGTATATATAAATCTTTAGTTAATAAGAAGGTTGTAGCAATACATATATAATTCTAATCTTGTAAATTTTATTTAATTTTTTTCCTATTTAAAAATATTAACTGAAATAAATTAAAGCAATTTAGTCTATATAATTAATGTATCTATAGATATATACTGACAAATTAAAATCAATTAAAATTATTGAAAACAATTCAAATCTCAGCTGTTATGTTGTGTCCTCTTCTATCGCATGGGACGGTTGATAGGGACCTCTCAGTCGCACAAAAAAATTTTAAAAATTAATTAAAAATATCCTGGACTGAAATTCGACTGGCAACCCATATGCAATCAATTTTTCAATATATTAAATTACATAAAAAATACGTTTGGTCCATTAACCAGCTCGGTGAAGGTCGTTCTCTATCGGGATCTTAGACTAGTACCACACGGCTTCTATAAAGTTTCGCGAGCGCGGCCCACACGGCTATGTTAACATTTAAAAAACACCATTTTAGAATAACCTGACCTCAAAATCCTCTGTAAGATTTTTAAAAGGAAGGTTTAAACTTTAATTTTATCCATTGATTACCACCACAGTACATGCAGAATTACTGCTTAATATCTTTAACATACACACCTGCTGAACATCTAGGGATATTTAAAAACTTTATTTATAAAACGGCTGAAAAGTACTTTATGGAATAACCTATACGGTGACACGCTTTAATAACCGCGGACAAAATAACCGCGACATAATAACCGCGACAAAATAATCAAACGACATAATAACCGAAAGACACAATAACCAACGACAAAATAACCACGTATTATAACATATAGCATATATAAATATAATAATGTCCAATGCTAAATAACCTTTCGCTTCATCAATATATATTAATATTTATATTTTAATTATTCTTTTGTAAAAGCTTTTTCTATTTCGGAAATACCATCCATCCTCTACTAGTAAATGTAATATCTTTTAGTTATTCTCGCGTTCCGAAATGTTTATGTTTATTGTTCTTATGATTTTGCTTAAGTCCTTGATAATACCTGATGAAATGAAAGTATATTTGCAACTAGGAATAATTTGAGCGTATTGACTAATTGTGAAAAATGGTGTGGAGACGGTACATTTTCATCGGTGCCATCTAAATTTCAACAGTTGTATACCTTACATGGGCTAAGAAATGGGAAGCTGCTACCGTTAGTATACGTATTGTTGCCTAGTAAATTTGAAAAAGTTTATTCTGATATCCGTATTGAAGACTCATGAATCTGATTTAAATCCTAGTCGAATGATGGTTGACTACAGAATGGCGTTTATAAATGCTTTTGAAGCATGTTTTCGGGAAGCTGAAATTATTGGATGTTCATTTTACTTTGGTCAAAGTGTTTGGAGACATGTGCACTCCTGTGGATTACAGCAGAAGTATAATACTGACGACCAGTACGCTATTGGTATCCGTATATTAACAGCGCTTGCATATGTGCCTACTCGGGACGTGAATAAAGCATATCAGGATATTGTTAAATTTGAATTTTATTTAAATAATGAATAAGATTTAGACAATCTACTTCAATATTTTAAACGTACGTGGGTTGGTGGTTGGTGTATTGTCGCGTTGTGGGAAACGCCGTCTACAGCCACTATTTAAAAATAAACTTTGAAATTGTTATGATGCCGTTATTAATGATACTATGCGTACAAATAATGCTGTTGAAGGTTGGCATCATTCATTCAACGGTAAAGTGCGTGTAAATCATGCTTGTTTTGCAAAATTTCTAAAGGTCATTATTGACGAACAGGGTTTAACTGCGCTTATCAACCAAATGGATACTGGGTTAAATGCCGTTGCTACGCAAAGCATATCGTGACATTGATAAGCGTATAAAAAATATTGAATATTTAAGAAATATTGGATCTATTATGAAAATATAAATGAATGTATTTAGTTGTTTCATCAGAATTGTTAATTGTTTAATTTTTTAATAAAAATATAATTTTATCTATACTAATATTATAAAGAGAAAAGGTTTGATTTTTTGTTTGTTTGTTTGAAATGAATAGGCTCCGAAACTACTGGAACGATTTCAAAAATTCTTTCACCGTTGGCAAGCTACACTATTCCTGAGTGACATAGGCTATGTTTCATTTAAAAAAAAACAGTAGGAATTCTCACTAAAATGCCATTAATGTAACCAAAAATGACCTTTAAATCCTTACATTGCGTGCGCTGAAAATACTATTGATTATAGAATAAAATAATGTACTACGAGTTTAAAGAATATATAAATATCTACAAAAAATGCCGCGACAGCATATGTCTAACTGTTATAGGTACGTCACAATAACAAATTTTTAATTTTTTAAAAGTTTTTATCTTGGTATTAATCCTTATCAAAATAACTTATTTCATAATCATGACAGATATCACAAATTTAGCATGTGCAATGGGACGAGGCTACTTATAAAGGAATTATGGGCAATTAAGTTGTAGCAACCAATATAACTGAACCACCAGCTGGTCAACTAGCTCATACACTGAGGATACCGATGATCCCAACATTCCCAACTGATCTACCAAATCCATTTAAACCGCTTCAATTTCCTATCAAAACATCTTTCGCTTTTACTAATAATAAGTCTCAAGGTCAAACCTTCCAAATAGTAGGGATCGGTTTTCCTCATGGCCAACCGCCTAAGGTGGGTTGGAGCACCTGAAAATCAATTTATTTTGCTGCCAGAAAATAAAAAAACAGGTAATATTGTTTACAGGAAAGCGTTGACCCAATAAATTTAATGGCTTTTGTTATTTTTCTTTAATCCCCGTGCAAAGCCGGGGCGGGCTGCTAGTTTATAATATATTTATAATATCACATTTAGTATGCCTTATACAGGATTTAAAAGTACCCACTGATAAAATCAAAGCAATAAACAAATGTATGATCTCAGGTAGCTTGGAAAGGGGTCGGCTGAAGGAATATAAGGAAAATAAATTTATTTATGTAAAAAGCGTAAAAATAATTTAATCGTTAAACTGCTAACAAAATAAAAATTTAACTTTTTTATTAATTAACTTAATTATAATAAAGTAAATTTCAATAAAAGCACCCTAAATGTGAACCAACTATTTTTATTTGGTGATTTTGTTACGTGGTTATTTTGTCGTTTGGTTATTTTGTCGTCGGTTATTTTGTTGTGGTTATTATGTCGCGATTATTTTGTCCGAGGGTTAAAAGTTACGGAACCAACTTATACATGGGAAAAGATTAATGAACAAAAATATTGAAATTACTTATTTTTATAAAAAAATTATGCATAAAACGAAAATTAATTAAAATTGAAAATGGAACAAAGAAAAAAATATTTTAATCAGATATCTAAAAAATAGTTTAATCAGATATCTGGCCTCCTCGTGCATTTATGACAGCACTACAGCGTCTTTCCACCCTAAGAATTAAGTTATCCACATCTTCTTGGGGAATCGCCATCCCGGATTGTTGACGAGCTGGAAACAACTGATTTCGATTTTGAAATTGATTCTGGTCTTAAAAAACTCTTCGCCAGGGCAAAACTAGCACTCTGATGATAAAAATCGATTCAGCAGAACGAGCTGAGTTTTACTGCCAAGCGAAATTCCTGTCCATACTATACGAGTTCGCAACCTTCTGTAGATGCTATATCTGGAAACAGTCACATTCTGTGCTCTACGGAGATGCTGTCACTGTGCGATTTCTTCGCGCTTCCTACTGAATATGTCGGTCCATATGAGGTATTGTCATCCTTGATCGTCCCAAACGCGTTTCCCGAACGATTCCCGTTTTACGATAACGAGTTCAGAGACATGAGATGACGTTCTGAGTGGTTTTGATAGCATTTGTCACATCAATTTGGCGCAATCCTGCCTCAATTATCCCCACAGCCCTCAACGTTTCGTTTTCGGCTAAATGACGTCGAGGCATGTTAAAACCATTTTTTGAAACACCTTTTGCACGAAAACAATTATAAACAACTAATGAAATTTTGACTAAAATTGTAAACTATCCAAATAATTTCTTATGATGAATAAGAAAATAAATACAACCCTGTTATATTACGTAATATGGATGATCCGACGAAAATTATTACCTGTTTTATATAATTCAACAACCCATGCAGTAAAATCTGACCGTAATATCGATTTATATAGATTCAACGCAATAACTTAGTAGGTACGGGCTTTAGATTTATTTCTTTGCGTTCGCTACTACGGTAAAGGGGCTGCTTAGAAAGCAAAAGTTTTCGGGTGTGCTCCTATCATGTTCTTATTCACCGTTAAGTTTAAGACTCTTTTTATATTATACTGTATAAACTATAGATATATTGGTTAAAAAGTTAACTAAAGGTATTATAGTTAGTATTAGATTAACGTAAATGTATTAGATTGGCATTTAAATTGTATGCTACAGGTAGGTAAATGTAGATTAATGTAAGAACAAATTACATATCTAAAACCTTTATCTTTAATTATGGCCATTGCTCATAGTAGTTCGCATTTATCGCGGTTTCCGGTCGACCGACTCATCGTTTACTAACATCTCTGCCTTCAGGAATCTGATTGATGCCCTGAATTGATAGGTATCTCTACTGTATTAATATATACGCGAACAATTAATTATTAGTGCCAAATACATACAGCCGCTCTAAATTGCACAGCTGTACAACAGCATTGGACAAATGGTGCTAGTTCTGATTACTTACGTGTATCTGTAATTAGTTCCATTATAGTGTATTAATTATTCCAGTTAGAATGCTCTGATATGTGATTGTGCTAAAGCTTTTAATAAATTTCTGGGTTTCTTCTAATCACATATATACGCAATGCGTATACAAATTTATTTGACTGATAAAATTAATCAGGATTTTATAACTAATTGTACCGGTGTTCTTAATAAGCCTAGAAGTCTTTTTATCTAGATTAGACAATAAAATATATATAGTAAACAATTTTTGGTCAAAAATAGTTGCCAGTCGTAGTACTGACAGATAGAAACTATGCTTCTTTTCTGCATGTAAAAGCTAGTTATAAGAGCTATTATTTATATCCACTTATATTTAATCATGTTTATTTTTTGACCAAACAAGAAGAAATTTTAAAAAACGAATAACTGAACATCATACCAGTGATATACATAAAAAAACGGAATCAAACTACGCGAATCACTTAATTGAAAATGACCATAATTTCAATTACGACTTAAAAATATTACACACAGAAACTAAGGGTCTTAAATTAAATTTACTAGAAAGTATTAAAATAAATAATCTAAAAAAGTTAAATGTACTTTGAAGCGATCAAACAGATATAAATAATTCCCCATTACTGAATATCTTTTAATACTAATCCAAAGTAGAGAGTTCTAAGAAAAATTTATGTTAATAATAATCAACACCGCTTTTAGATAAAACCAAATTATTAGTATGTATAATCTATAAAACCTATAAATAATATTGTTAGTAGAATACCATTTAACTGAAGAAGACGCTGTGCGTCGAAACATGTCGTTAGTTAATATAATAGTGTAGATTTTTAAGTGAGTGTTTCATTTATTTAATCTTTTATATTATGGATCTACACCAAGTATCGGCTAAATTAATTCAGTATCTTAAGAAACGTAAAATTAATAAGACTTTTAAAAAATTATAAACAAAGGCAAAATTAGCCACAGAACGTGTAGAATAATAGTATATTACAAAAAAAAATGGTAAGTTGGTGTTTACACATGGGTATGGAAAACCATTACCACTCGAGTTTTGGACTATTCTTTATCACTGCCCACGGCTTTTTTTTTATTAAGGATGTCCCCGTAGGTATAGACCTAAATACAAATGTACCGAGAACATCTATTGGGGCAGAAAAGGTAATTTATTAATTTGGGATTTAAAGGCCTGCAAGTTAGGACAAGTGGTGAAGACATGGGGAGGTAAGGAGTTCCACAATCTGGAGACCCTGGGGATAAAGGAACGATCGAATCGATCCGTTCTCGATGTCTGGCACTAAACAGTATAAGGGTGCATGGAGTTGGCACGTCGCGTTGCTCTGGCTGGTCTGGCAAGTAGAGGCATTATAGAGCGGAGTTCTTCTGAGCAAAATCCGTTTATGTATCGGTAAACAAGGAGAAATCAGCCACTGCTCTTCGGTGGGATAATGGGGCTAGGTTTTTGGTGATACTGGTGTCGTTTATTAGTCGAACTGCCCTTCCCTGTATTGCATCAAGAACTCCGAGCCTTGACGGAGCCGCCGAACCCCATACATGCGAGCAGTATTCAAGATTAGGCCGTATTTGAGCTTTGTAAAGAATAGCCAAGTTGGATGGAGAAAAATATTTCCGGACTCTAAACAGAAAGCCTAATTTCTTTCCTGCTGCAGTTGCTATGGATGCAATATGTTTGTTCCAGAGTAAGTCCTGGGAGATCGTTATACCAACTAGCGTAATGGAGTCGCCCGCTACCAGTGTCTGATCGTTGATTGTAATGGATGAGTCGGATGTTTGCCTCTTGTTGGATAGGCAACATGTCTTTGTCTTGCTTTAAGTGAAAAAGAAAAAAGGAAAAAGTTCTATTTTGTATTAACAGCCTGATACGATATTTAAAACTATTTTTTTTTTCTTTTAATAGAATTAATGTACCTACAATCTGCCCAATTTCACTTTAGCTCTGACGTTGAGATGCACATTGGTTTACGATGAACCAAGGTGGGGAGACGCTCAGATTGTCGGTCTCGAACGAGATTGTTGCGATGCTCTCTTCTTTATTTGCGCATATCACCAGCTAAAGTGAAATTGGGCAGATTGTATTTACCCTTGTGTTTGAATTTAAATATGTAGCGTTCTTGGTAAAAATGTGCATTTTTTGCCTGATGCGAAAATTATTGTGAAAAACGTGTGTGAATCGTTAATGAATCAAGGCTTTAATAGATATTATTGCTGGAATACGAAACCGGTCTAGCTTTAGTTGGCTCACCCGGTAATTTTGCAATTATTGGCGTATATTGACGATCATTTAAACTAATAGAGCCATAAATCTTAATTTTAATTTTGCAAACAGAATTTTAATATTCTATTACGAAAAAAAACCGAACTGATTATAACACTGACTAGAGCGAAAAATACAACAAATATTGTCAATTAAATCATACGAGTACTTTTCGATATTCACTTTTATTTTAAAAACTTACACAACATAATATGTTTCAATATATAATATCTTCAGTACTAATTTTACATCTGATGAAGATATACTGTTACTTATGTTTTTCAAGCATATTAAATTCGCAGCACGTGTGGGACGTACGAAAACCTAATTATTTTCATAGACGCTTTCTTAAAATGATATTATTTTTGACTTGCCAAAGTTTAAGAAACCGGACCTGTTGGTGATTGATTACGATTTTTCCAACGTCTTCTTGAGACGAGTTGCAACTTCAAATTAGAGCGTTTTTTCAATTATCTTGATTTGAAAAGAAACATATTTTTTTCAATAATATGAGAAAAATATTGAATTTCTTGGGCTAACAAATCAAACACCATCTACTTACGTAGCTTTAGTGTAATTAAAAAAATACTATTAGTGCTACTTCTTGCAAATAGTTTATTGTAGATTTTATTTCCTGAAAATGAAACCTAACTAGATCGATTTCTCACCCTCTTGATTACCATATTTTATGAAAATCACTGAACCTATTTCCAAAACTCAAAATACATATATATACAATTGCATAATAGTATTAGCTGAAAAGATGTATGTAAAAAAATAATACTGAGAATGCAGCTATATTTAACGTTAATAAAACTATTAATAGTTTCATTACAAGCTTTCGAAATTTATTAATTTTATCATCACAGAGCTACAATATTTAATTAGTGACAGAATGTAAGTAGAAGATTATAACGTTTGATGTTTAATATAAATTAACATGAACATTAATTTAAAAGTAAATAACAAATTACATTTATTTGACAAGCACATCAAGATATTTGTCACTAAATATCTATTCTATACTTATAATAAATCTGTAGAGAGGTCAATTCTGTACATGAAATATGTTTCCAAAATAACTATCAGGGGGTGATTAGGGATCGATACTGATGCCAAAAATGCAATCAGTAAAATTTTTGTCTGTCTGTCTGTCGGTCTGTCTGTATAACCTCTATAGAAACAAAAACTACTCGACGGATTTTAACGAAACTTACAATTATTTTTCATATTCCTGTGATGGTTATAGTATACTTTTCATCACGCTACAATTAATAGGGGCAGAGCAGTGAAGAGAAATGTTGGGAAAAAGGGAGAAGTTACTCCATTTTTTAAGCTTTCGTCGCGTGTGCAGCTTTAATGGTTAAAGCTATACAGAAATCATCTTATTTTTATAATTTGGAGGTCAACTGTGAACGGATTTTACAAAATTTCACCCACCCACGGGAGTTGCTGGGGCATGAAAAATAAAAAAAATTAAAATTTAAAATCTATAAGACCTACGGGTTTGAAACTTTGCAAAATAGTTATTTTTATTTTGAGGTCAATTGTGAACGGATTTTAAGAAATTCCACCCACAAGGGAGGATGAGGGGGTGTAAAAAAAATTAAAATTTAAAATCTATAAGTCCTACAGGTTTAAAACTTTGCACAATAGTTATTTTTATAACTTAGAGGTCAATTGTGAACGGATTTTAGAAAATTCCACCCACAAGGGGGCATGCGGGGCGTGAGAAATAATCTTTACATATAATAAATCTGTAGAAATGAAAATTCTTTACTTTAAAGATATTTAAAAAATAATTAGCGGGGGGTGTTACTACATCGATATAGAACCCAAAAATGTGGTTAGATTTTTTTGTCTGTCTGTCTGTATGTTTGTGCGCGCATCACATTAAAACTACTGATCCGAGTCCAATGCGGTTTTCGCAGATGTATTTGTCTTCTTTCAACTTAACATCTGGTATAAAAAAAAATTCTACCCCCACCCCTTTAACGAATTCGGGGGAGAAATTTTTATATAACAATCAACACGCCACGCGAACTACGTAGCGGGTACAGCTAAATTAGTAAATAAATTAATATGTAACTATGACATTAGTAGCAATATGATAGAAAACTCACTATTATACTTTATTATTTACTACAAATCAATTCTAAAGCTAGTCACGCTAATAAAACAGGTCATTTAATGAATTTTAACGAAACAATTTTTAATTCCTAAAAAAAAATTTAAAAAAAATTAACATATCTTAAAATGGCCTTCATTTATTAAAATAATAATAACATGAATAAAAGATCGGATAATTACCATTTAAGTAATTTTATTCCTATTTACTTCTTCTAGATTTAAATACCTTGATTTCTAGTAAATAATAAAGTACAATAGTTAGTTTTCTATTATATTTACTAACACTAACATCATAGTTACATAATTGTTTATTTATTAATATTCAGTGTTAGGCAAATGAATTTAAATTTGATAATTGAATCAATTTCTAATTTATTATTAACTTTTTAATTAATCTTCATGTTAATTTTTATTAAACATCAAACGTTATAAACTTACAGAGATGTAAGTATAAATTTTTAAGAGATTTCTACTTACATTCTGTCACTAATTAAATATTGTAGCTCCCTGATGATTAAATTAATACATTTTTTTTGAATAAATCTCTTTTCTTGTTTGCTTGGGTACTGTTGATTGTTATGCTTTTCCTGTTGGTTACGGTTGAACGCTGTAACTAGATAGTATTTTACAATCGCAGACCTGGACAAGGGCGCAAAAGCTCTACAGATGCAAGAGCTGAGCGCTTTCTGTATGTGCCTGTTATTTAAAACGGACAGTCACTGGTACAATGTTACGAAATGAGTTGGCTATTGCTCGCAATGTACTGACATCGTCTCGAACTGTGAGAAGACGTTTAAATAAAGCTGGATTGAACAGAAAAAACCTTTGTTAACCAAAAAACACAAATTTGCAAGACTAAATTTTGCTCGTTACCATCAAAACTGGACGGATGACGATTGGAAGAAAGTTTGGCTCCCAAATCAAATTAAAAACTTCGGATGGCCGAGATCATTATTGGCGAAAGCCTGGAGAGAGATTTTCGAGCTGCAACATTGTTCCCAAAATCCCATTTGGTGAAGGCACTGTGATGTTTCGGGAAGAAATCCGTTTTAATGGGCGTTCGAGTTGGTTCCTATACACATGACTATTACTTTGAAACTATTGTTCTTGAACATGTTATGCCGTTTGCCGAATTGTGTATTCATGCAAGATAATGCTCGTCCCCATGTAGCTAGACAAGTGGTTAACTACTTAAATGCAATTCATTGTGAACTAATGGAATGGTCAGCTAACAGTCCGGACTTAAATCCCATAAAGCACCTATGAGACGTTTTAACAAAAAATTGCAGTCATCACCTGTTAACCATGATCAACTGTTAGATGCAGTAATAGCAGAGTGGGACAGTATCCCCAAAGATGTTATCAGAAATCTAAACTTCAGTATGCCAAGGAGAATAAATGCAGTTATAAAAAGTAGAGGAGGCCAAACACGGTACCAGGCTCAGTTAAAAGACTTTAATTTAATTGGTTACTTTTTTTGTGCGTACTTAAATGTTTAGCGAATTGTTTGTGTTATTAATTAATTAATAAAAAAATATTTAAAATACGGTATTCCCTTGCCGATTTCTGTTTAAAGCAATTGGTTTGCTTCGTTTACAAGTTTTATGAACCTACCCAACATATCCGTCGCATACACGAAAACTTGTGCTTATTTAGTTAAGTGGTGCTTTAAATTCCTCCATGAATTTATATAGATACATGCCAGACCAAGAACATGTTGGATACCACCAATACTTTATTGTTATCAGCAAAACAATATATTATATTTAAGTTAGGATTATTATCAACGTGCATCTGCAGAACTGTTCGACAAGTAGTTTAAAAACTACGTATTCTTAAATATACCAAGAAACAGTGGCAACTGGAATAAATTTAATTACACTATATTCTAATTGTGATTTGGATAAATTTGGTTGAACATGTTATTAAAGTTGAAGACGCAAATGCTGGTATAGCACCTCATATTATTAATTTAAATGGTGATTATAGTAATACTGAACTAGAATCTTTGGAATAGTAGTACATATTAGTCCAGGGTATTTAGATCAAAATCGCCCGAATAGCGGAAAAATTTACATCCAGCAGATCTCGAAATGCGGTTTTTTGCATTGTGTTCAGGAAGGTCCCAGGAAAAAAGTCTACAACGTCTGGTTTGGCGCATTTTTTGAAAAATGCCTTCTGGGCCGGAAAATGCATTTTCCAATTGCATCATTCCTTGCAACATTCTAGGAACGACTGGAAACTCGGAAAAATCGCTTGGAAATCGTTACTCGGGGGTTTTCTGGGGCGGTCGAACTCGATTCTGGCATTAGAATTACCCGGGGGTGAGTCTGTGGGGGTGCGTAGGGGGTGAATTGGGGGAGAAATGGCTGCGTGCATGAAAATCGCTCCAAACTCGTTACTTGGGGGTTTTCGGGGATGACGAATTCAATTCTGGCATTGGAATCACTCAGGGTCGGCTCTGCGGGGGTATCCGGTGGGACATTCTGAGGGAGAAACTGCATGTCCATGAAAATCGCTCCAAAATCGACACTCGGGGGTTTTCGGGGATGAAGAATTTAATTCTGGCATTGGAATTACCCGGGAGTGCTCGGGGACGGCTCTGCGGGGGTATCCGGGGGTCATTCTGGAGGGGAAATTGCACAGTCCATGAAAACCGCTCCAAACTCATTACTTGGGGGTTTTCGGGGATGTCAAATTTAATTCTAACATTAGATTTTCCCGGGGACGCTCGGGGGTCCCTTTGGAGGGGTACGTGGGGGGTGAATTGAGGGAGAAATAGTAGGTGTCTAAAAATCACTACAAACTAATTACTCGGGGGTTGTCGGTGATGCCGATTTCAATTCCGGCATTAGACTTCTGCGGGGATGCTCGGGGTTTGTACTGTGGGAAATGGTAAAGGAGAAAGTAAAAAATCACAAATTATAAAAATAGTATTTTATTCAAATAACAAATAAGAGTTTATATTAATGTTGAATCATTCATTATAAACTTAGATACTAAACATTTTGTTCAAACTCTTATTCTTCTGCATCTTCTCCCCCTTCTTTATCTTCTTACTCGTCACTATTCTCGGCCCCGTGCCTTTTTGGTTTGAGCAATTGCCATTGCAATGATTGCATGCAAGTGAGCACTCCAACCCACTTCGGCGGCACCCGCACCTCGTAGTGCCACAGTCGGTTTCACAAGAGCAAGAAATTTTGCTTAAAATATCCCCAGGACCGGCTTTCTGGGTCATGGTGACAGGACTGAGCTCTACATCCACCAATTCCCACCCCCATTCCAACGGATCTAAGGTCTCGTCTTGACCTTGTGAACCATACCAAGCCTGTACTTGGAAATAGACTCGCTTAATATGCTCTGTTAACGCATTGGCAGTCGGGATTATGCGTGCAAGATCGACTTTGTTAGAATCGGTGGCTTCAGCATACATTTTTGCTTGACAGCTTTGCACGAGCTTAATCGCTGGTTTATCGCTAGTGCGCCTATCTTTGGGTGCCACGTAAAGAGCCAAAGCTAGACGAAGCCCATGATCTATTAAATTATCCATGGATACATGTGTTTGCTTAAATATTTCTGCAACGGGGCCGAGAAAAGTGACGAGGAAGAAGATAAAGAAGGGGGAGAAGATGCAGAAGAATAAGAGTTTGAACAAGACGTTTAGTATCTAAGTTTATAATGAATAATTCAACATTAATAAAAACTCTTATTTGTTATTTGAATAAAATACAAATTTTTATAATTTGTGATTTTTCACTTTCTCCTTTACCATTTTTCACATCACCAACCCCGAGCACCCCCGCAGAAGTCTAATGCCGGAATTGAAATCGGCATCACCGACAACCCACGAGTAACGAGTTTGTAGTGATTTTCAGGCACCTACCATTTCTTCCTCAATTCACCCACCACGCACCCTCACAGAGGGAACGCCAAGCGCCCGCGGAGAAATCTAATGCAAGAATTGAATTTGGCATCCCCGAAAACTCCCAAGTAATAACTTAAGAGCGGTTTTCATGAACTATGCAGTTTCTCCCCCAGAATATCCACCCGGATACCACCGGAGAGCCGCCCCCGAGTAATTCCAATGCCAGAATTGAATTCGTCATCCCCGAAAACCCGCGAGTAACGGGTTTGAAGCGATTTTCATACACGCTGCCATTTCTCCCCCAATTCACCCCCTGAGCACCCCCACAGAGCCACCCCCGGTTAATTCTAATGCCAGAATCGAGTTTGGCAGCCCTAAAAACTGCCCGAGTAATGATTTCCAAGCGATTTTTCCGAGTTTCCAGTCGTTCCTATACTGTTGCAAGGAATGATGCAATTGGAAAATGCATTTTCCGGCCCAGAAAGCATTTTTTAAAAATGCGCCAAACCAGACGTTGTAGACTTTTTTCCTGGGACCTTCCTGAACACAATGCAAAAAACCGCATTTTGATATCTGCTGGATGTAAATTTTTCCGCTATTTTTCGTAACTTCCCTGGACTTTATGGAAAAGTCTATAACTATCAGAAAATTTACAGCGCAAGCGTATAATAATGAAAGTGTTTGTGGAAGCAGAAATTGAGTTTGCTTACTTAAAATTTTGTGTTCGCAGTAGAAAATTTATCAGTTGTAAATATGGAAATTAAGTTAGCGTGGAATAGCAATAATTTTTTTTAATTCATACATAAAAAAATTGCAAATTGCTCCAGTAGTTAATTAATTTTTTAATTAATTATTTACAATTAAAATTACGGAATTTATTAAAAAAATTGTGAATTGCTCTAGTAATTAATTGATTTTTTAATTAATTATTACCAATTAAAATTACGGAATTTATTTTTTCTACATCTCAACAAACTACAGTTTTTTAAATATTTTTTTATTAATAAATTGCTCCCTAAATGCTTTTTTAGAATCCGCAATTGCTTCAGTAATTAATTATTTGTAATTAAAATGACGGAACTTGTTTTTTCTATATTTTAACCAATTACTTTTTTTTAATTTATTAAAGTTCCTATCAATTAGATAGATTTTTATTCCAAAATATTCTTTAATTTTAGGGAATTAATCAAAATTATTAATTACTGGAGCAATTGCGGATTCGTTGAGAGCATCTAGGGAGCAATTTGTTGATGAATAAAGATAAAAAAACTGTAATTTGTTGAGATATAAAAAAGTAAATGACGTAATTTTAATTGCAAATAATTATTTAAAAAATTGGCTAATTACTGGAGTAATTGCGGAGTCTGAGAGAGCATTTAGGGAGCAATTTATTGATGAAAAATAAAAAAAAACTGTAATTTGTTGAGATATAGAAACAATAAATTCCGTAATTTTCATTGCAAATAAGTAACTAAAAACTTGACTAATTACTGGAGCATTTTTTTTTATGTATTATTTAAAAAATCTAATAATATTTCACGATAAGTTAATTGTGATGTTGTAAATAGGGGTTTGTGTATTAAATTATCGTACCTTACATTTTGTGTGAAGATAATAACCTTATATTAATATAGCACATTTTAGAAAAAGTCATTTACAATCATGTTTGTTTTAGAAAGAAATAATTTTAAATGAAGAATTTTTTTAGAAGTTTGAATGTGAAAAGAGTTTCTGGTAAGTAAGAGCTTTTTTTCGCAATTCACAAATAAGTGATTATTTTAGCGAAACAGTAGAGTGAATATAAATTTATTGAATATTTTCGTGTCAGTAGGCATATTGCTAACGAAATAACAACTAAATTTAAACAATCCTATTATTAATCAGAGTGCTGAGATTGGAAAAAATCACAATTTTCTCACAAGAGAACAGTTGAGTAGTAGTAGTAGTTTGTGCTTTGTACAATAGTTTGCAACCAGTTGAAAATTGATCTAATGCTGAACATGACCAACTAAAAATTCACAATCTGTTACAAATTTCGTTTTACAAACAAACCTTATCTGTTTATTCTTTTTTTTGTGTTTAATTTTATTTTTTTAAAATAATGATTGTATCTCAAAATAAAATACTACTTTAATCTTCATTACTGAATTGTATAAATTTCTCAAGATTTGTAATAATATTCTAAATACGGCTCTGTTAATTTCAAATATTAAAGGGGGTTCGTCTAACAGAATATTTGCAGTCTACGAAATAATTTGGGACCCATGTTAACCAAAAAAGTAGTAAGATTATAATATAAAACAAACAAACTATTAGGAGTAACAAACTTCGCGATCCAGCAAAACAACCACATCAAATTAAAATAAGGGTTAAAAGAAATTAGAAACAACGATCTTAACCGATGTATTCTTTATGTTCTCGTTACCTGTTCAAATACTCTCAAAGACGTGGTTTATGGAGTTTTCCAAAGTCATAAACTAAATTAGTTAATTGGTAAGATATTGCTCCCAATCTAAGTTTTAAGTACATGGCTTGCGAAAATGATACCACTTTGTGAAGCATTAAATAGGTGACAAGATCATATTTACGTGACCAACGTTTTTATAAATATACTTTTGAAAATTTTAAAAATCCCATAAGTGATATTTCAAAAATAATTGTTTACTAAAAATCCATTGTTCCGGTCTCCTAACCGAATTAAGACAGGAGCAAAAAAAATAACTTAGAGTTTGTTGTTTAAATTTTCGATTTGACCAAATCTCTCTCTCTCATTAACGTGCTTGAGGATAAAGTGAGTAAGTGTTACATGTGACATGAGTTGAATTTACCGACCAAAAAGCGACATAATTACTAAGCATTCATAGCATGGTTGTTAGAGTGTTGCTACTTGGAGTCAAAGGTTACGGCTTCGAGTTCTGCTGGATGCGACATTTTTCAATTTCTCCTTAATACCATTTATAATATTCTTGTTTGTATACTTTCTAAAATTTCAAAACCACCATGAGAGATATCTCAAAAATAAATCGTTTACTAAATATTCATAAGTTATATACAAGTACCTGTATCAAACTACATGGTCTTTAACATAAAGTAGAATTTTATTATTATTTTAATTATTAAATACAATTTTGCAGTAGATAATCAAAAAGAGTAATTTACTGTATTTTGCACTATTGGTGCATTCTTTGATTGTTTATTTAACCAGAAAATAAATAATGCACAATTGTTTTATATGTTAACAAACACAAAATTTAAATTAATTTAAAACACTCCAATTGTTATGTATAATTATTCACCACGCTTATATTACCATCACTATTTTGTAATTTGTATAAAAATATTTTCCATGAAACTGGTTAATAAATAAACTATATTGTACTTCGTTATACGGAGAAAATTTTGTAGGTATTCTTGAACCAATTCGTATACGTACAGTTACGCATTGATTTTTAAATTTACAGAACAGATACTTATATAGTCATTTTTATCAATAGGTTTGTTCCAAGTCGCGTTTTATAATCATCCCAGAATTGTTTTAGAATCATTATAAAGAATCAATTACTGCGCTGTCTGTTAAATCCGAAAACCGTTCAAATGTAGTTCAGTATTTTTATAAACCCGAACATAACAATCTCTTCTTTTTTTGCGTATTACTTCGGCAGCCTCTTACTTTTAATTACATAATTGTAAATATACATATCTACTAATCTGTAAAGCAAAATACCATTGAAACACCCAGTAATTGTTGTTTATCAATAAAGAAATTATGTAAAAGCATATGAGTATAATATTGTTTAAAATTAAAACTTTTGGCAAACTACATTCGTAAAATAAAACCCTTTTGGTAAATGAAAATATTCAAAGGAAAACAAGTATTTAAAATATATCTATATAAATAATAATATTCAAAACAAATTATAAGCTCCACTTTCAGGTATAAAAACTTTTTTACTCTGTAATCAATAGAACTCAAAGCAGGTAATAAATATAATAAAATATATTATAATAAATAACAAAAAATTATACACAATCAAATACCAAAATGGCAGCAAAACATCAACAACTAATAAATGACATGCGAAGAGAAATGAACAATCGAAAATATTGAAAACACGCAAGCGCAGCTTTTTAGTCAGAAAACAATTGTTACCCTCGAGCTGGTACTAATTTTACCATTCGCGAACCATCCTAAGACAGTACTTAAAAAAACTCGAACATGAAATTTCAAATCCAATATCAGGTCAAAACTAGTACAAGAAAATCCGAACACATTTATGTAAACAGCGCAGACTCAGTGCAGTTCTCGAACGGTAATTATTTGAACCCGAATAAAGCTAAAAACTAATAACCGTTCAAAAACGATTCTTGAACGATACCAACAGCAGTTGGAACAGAAAACTGGATCGTTCGAGAACGGTTTTTTTCTCAGTTGGAACGCATTTTTAATAATGAGCATACTCAAACCGTTCTAGAACGATTCAATTAGTCAGTTGGAACAAACCTAAAATATGAAAACTGACAACGAATTTAGGTATAAAGAATCTCTATAATTCATTCTTATGAAAGTTCTAACTTTAAAATATTTTTACCATACTCATAGCTCTTCAAGTTAATTTAATCTCTGCTCGAGAATTTATGACAGCTTGGTAATTAATCAATCCATAGGTAAATATAATCAGTGAATTGAGAGAAGAAAGGGAATGCTAGTCGATGATAAAAACTCGTCTGGCATCGAATCGCGCGAGTCATTTGTTTCGGGAGTGTTTGCTGTCACCGTCACTAGACGACGACGGGCACGAACTCTGAAGGAAAAAACAACCCTATATTCTGCGTCGTACGATATTACATTTTACATTCATATAAAACGCCCTCTTGCAGGATACACACTTAGTGAATAAAGTAAATGCTTCATGGACGTGCGAATATTTTTATATGCACCTAATAACCCATTTACTAAAATTGAATTTTAATAAACAAATAGCATAATGATTGTGTATAAAATAAGCTTTATTCGACACAAGTATCAATTTTATTAAACGAGCCGAAGGCGAGTATCAGTTTCATAAATATAGAGTTGTACTTATTATTATATATAGGGTTGGTTGAAAAGTTTTAAAAGCAACATCTATTAACCAGTAGAAAAATGAAATTTAATAGGCTATTTTAATAATTCATCTTTCATTTGAACACACAAAAAATGCTTATTTGATTTACCAAATCATTCTTTGTTTACAAGCCATTTGAAGTTGATAATAATATATCGTGCGGTGATAAAATTCTTTTGGAAGGTCTATCGGCTACAGATATTCCTAAAAAAAAGGAATCAGCTTTACATATGAAAAAGCTGTTCGGATAGATAGTGCTACATTCGTTAACAATTTAACAAAAACTGAATCGAAAACAAAATTTCTCAGCGTAATTTGGAGCGTTTGAAGCAGAATAAAATCATTTTTTTTTGCATCGTTTTATAACTATGGATGAGATTTGCATTAATCAATATAATCGTTTATAATCGATTATTTTAAAAAAAGTAAAAAAATTAACTCTAAATATTATTGCAACCTTTTGGACCTGTTGGATAAAAAGTCCCAGTTTACAGAAAAAAATCATCATTTTTTATCAAGATAATGCACGTGTTCACACAAGTTTGTATACAAACAAGAATAAAACTTAGTTGTTAGAGCATCTGAGGGAGATTATATTGAAAAAAAAACAATTTCTTAAAAAAAAACAAATTCTTGCATTATTGCTTTCAAAACTTTTCAACCAACCTGTAATTTAAATGGTGTTTGGCTTATGGGCCTGGTACGTAACAATTGCAACTATTTTAGTAATAGCTACATGTATTATAATACAGAAGTCAGTATTTTTTCTATACCATGGCTGTGGTAAGGTCTATTATAATTATCGATACAGATCCTACAAGAGTCACTAAAGACAAAAACTATTTTTTAAAAACATCCGAATTCATATCATCATGATAATTGCCCGTTTTCGTCGAAGTAAACACATTTAAACCAACTTCTAAAAAACCCTGAATCACTTTATATGTGTGTAATAATAAGACGTTTTCTTTTACCAGAAGGTGCTTTTAAGCACGTTGAAACTCAATAAAAGCCTGTCGTGAATTTTTAATATTTAAGTCTTGCCATACTTTTGATTTTGTGTGACCCTCATTTAACCACGTTTGGTTCATATAATAATTTTTTTAACCACTACGACCAAAATCACGAATAATTTCTTGGTGGAAAGTGTTTTTAGTGGAATAAAGAAGCTATTGCAGGCGTGTAACAATATTTTATTTCATCCTGTCCAGTAAATACACTTCCCTATAATCAATTTGGCGCCGGTAAGTAAAACATTACGGTATCAGGTACTGTAATGTGTTGCCTAGCAACGCTGATCTGATTGCTTAAGGGAAGACAATTACTTTTAATTTTTGACATTTAAAAATACTATAATGACTATCAAATAAAAATAAAATAATTAATTACTTACTTTTACTGCCATATTTAAAAAGAAGTCAATGTTATAGAATTTTATATTAGGTAACAACTAAATCTTAATAATAAAAAAATTATTTGATAGTGACAGATGGCTTTTAAGGTAATTTGACTTAACTAATCATGTTACGAACTATTTTTAGTCAAGTTACGAACTACTGTTAAAATTTTTATAAATTTATTAATTTATAAAAATAGGATGAAATAAAATATGATACGATACACGGTCGTTAGGTGTTATTACAGTACTCGTTTTTTTTTTCAGACTTGGCTCCTAACGTCGCCTCGTCCGTAAACTAACTGGTACTGTAATAAGTCACCTACCGACCTTGTAACGTATAATACTAATACGTTACAAGGTCGGTAGGTGACTTATTACAGTTAGAGTTAGTTTACGGACTAGGCGATAAGGAGCCAAGTCCGGAAATAAAAATGAGTACTGTAATAACATCGTATCGTATCGTATCATATTTTATTTCATTCTGTTTTTATAAATTAATAAATTTAAAAATTTTTAACAGTAATTCGTAACTTGACTAAAAATAGATCGTAACTTGATTAGTTAAGTCAAATTACCTTGGAAGCCATCTGTCACTGTCAAATAATTTTTTTAATATTAAGATTTAATTGTTAATATAAAATTGAATAAAATTGATGTCTTTTTAAATATAGCAGTAAAAGTAAGTAATTAATTATTTTATTTTTATTTTATAGTTATTATAGTATTTTTAAATGTCAAAAATTAAATGTAATTGTCTTCGCTTAAGCAATCACAACAAAGTTGCTATTCAACACATTACGGTACATGATACTGTAATGTTTTACTTACCGGTGCCGAATTAATAATGAGGAAGTTTATTTACTGGACCGGATGAAATAAAATACAATTGCAGAGCTTCGGAAAATCATTACAGAGATATTATAAAATTGCTGAAGGATCATTGGAATAAGTGTGTTCAAACTGAGGGAGATTATATTGAAAAAAAAAAAGAATTTTAGTTAGCTGCATGTATTATAATGTCAAGGATTTGAATTAATTAATAATATCAAACAAAAAACCTTGTTTTAAATGCAAGATCAGAGTTTGATCATAAAAAAACTTTTATTGGAATCTTAAAAAATTTTGGGATTCGTTATTTTTTTAATAAGGACCCCTTAAAAAAATTAAATCATTGCACATTCTTTGAAATTTTAATCTTAATAAGTAATTTAATTACTTGAGATATCTCTTAAAGGATTTTAAACATTTAAAGAGTAGACAATCAAGAAAAATCAGCAAAAATTCAAAAATCTTATATCTGGAAGGACTTAATCCTGCGATGGCAATTTATAGCTAGTGGTGAGTTGGCGTTTTTGATCATATTTTAATTCAATTTATGTCGTATAGAACACTTACTTAATGCATATTATGTCAATGGGAGAAAGAGAGAAACATCCTTTGTCAAATCGACAACGGCAACATCAAACTCTAAATGACATTTTTTGGTTCCTGTTTCTTTATTTTTTAATTTTTTTAGGAGATCACAACCATAGATTTTTGTTAGTTTAATTATTTACTATAAAAAATGACAGAAAAAACTGACTAAAAGTTTGATATTTCAGAATGATGTTAGTAGGGTTGAGGACAGGCAAAAGAATAAATAAATTGCCGACGTTTCGACGTTTATTTTCGCCAATAGCTTTTAATATTCTTTTGCATGTCCTCAACCCTACTAACATCATTCTGATTTGAATTGAGGTGGTCGATACTTGATGAAAATTCATGGTTAATAATATAAATTGAGTATATTACGACTAATTTTCACAAAAAACTTTTTCTTTTTTCACGACGCGTTTCGCTACAACATTAGCTTCGTCAGGTGAAAGTATATAAACTAAATGAAAAATGTATATTATCACATTATTCTATTGCGAAGGATAGAACAGGTAACAAATTGGTAGGAAGTAATTAGGTAGGATTAAAAGTGTTGGAAATCCCTACTGAACTATTTATGTATTGACAATATTTATCGAAATAAATTTAACAAAGGAGAATTATTTACATCCGTTTGGTCATTTAGTAAGAATTGAGAATTTTTAAATCTGTTAATTTCAAGGGCTTCCAAATAATTAAGATTTCTCCCTTTGTTGTTGATATGCAAAATTTCAAAATTTTCATTAAAATTGTGGTTTTCCTGAATTAAATGGTTAGAATAAGTTGAATTAGATTTATTGTTTGTGTAACTACTCTTGTGTTCCGAAATCCGTTTTTTGAAAGATCTACCAGTTTGGCCTATATATATATTTGAACATGAACCACATGTTAGTTTGTAAACCCCAGATTTATTATGATTCGGAATCTTTGTTTTGTTATTTTTGATGAATCTACTTAAATTATTATTAGTCCTAAAACAAGTTTTTACGTTATGTTTATTAAGCATATTAGCTATATCTGTACTAGGGTTACCAAAGTAAGTAAGACATTTAAATTGTTTGTCTGTTGATTTTGAAATTGGATATACTTCATTTATGGCCTGTCTATGTAGTTTTTTATTCAAAATGTTATCAACAATTATTGGGTTGTATCCATTATTCAATGCAATTTGTTTTATAATATTTAATTCTTTGGAAAAATGTTCTTCTGACATGGGAACTACTGTGAGTCTATGGATCATACAATCATAAGCGGAAAGTTTGTGGCGGAGCGGATGAGTGGAACTGTTATGTATAGTAATATCTGTATGAGTGGGTTTGCGGTAGATAGAAAACTCATGAACATTGTTTGCTCTACTGATAGAAAGATCTAAGAAATTAATATGTTTATCTGATTCTAATTCCATAGTAAAAGTAATGTTTGGATGGATGTTGTTTATAAATCGTAAAAAGGAATCTAATTGTCTAATTGTACCAGTGAAACAAACTAAAATACCATCTACATATCTATGCCAATATAAAAACTCTTTGCTAAGTGGGTTGTTAAGAATTTTGTTTTCTAAATCATCCATAAAAATTTCCGCTAATAAAGGACTTAGTGGATTTCCCATGATTAAACCTTCATTGCTACTATAGAATTTATTATTGAATTGAAAATAATTTTGTTGAAGACAAATGTTAAGTAGTTGTAAAATGTCTAATGTAATGACTGGGTTTACGTTGTTTTTATCTAATAAATTTTCAACTAACTTTACTGTTTCCTTGGGTGGTATACTTGGAAACAAGTTTTTAACATCAAAAGAAATTAACTTAGCGTTAACTGGAAGGTTTAAATGTTGTATTTTATTTATTAGATCTAAAGAATTTTTAATATTAAATTTTGATTTAAAATTGCAATGATTAGTGATTATATTGATAAGGAAATTAGAAATTTTATATGCAGGAGCTGTAACATATGAAACTACAGGTCTTATTGGATTATTTTCTTTTCTGTGTGAGCTTTCGTTGTTTTTGTGTTTTTATGTTTTTTTTTTTTTTTTTTTTTTTTACACATGTTTCCCCAACATCCTTTGCTCCCAAGTACCCAACACTTTTGCTAGCCAAGTGCAATACCCTACTTGGTTATGCCGCACTGATGACGGCTAATAAGCCAGAAACATGCATGTCTGCGGTTACCATTCCTACTCGTGGCCTTATTGATCCTTTTTGCGTACATGCCCAATAATTTTTCCCTTTTGTTTATATTAATACGCGTTTTCTTGGCACTTTGTTTATTTCATATCCTGGGCTTAGAACGACTCAAACACAATGAGTCCGTTTCGCCAACGTTGCGACGCTAGTTGCTAGCCGAAAACCAATTGGCACAGCTGGCTGAAAGCACAAAATGGCGATAGGACTCCTGTGTGAGCTTTCGTTGTTTTTGTGTTTTTATGTTTTTTTTTTTTTTTTACACATGTTTCCCCAACATCCTTTGCTCCCAAGTACCCAACACTTTTGCTAGCCAAGTGCAATACCCTACTTGGTTATGCCGCACTGATGACGGCTAATGAGCCAGAAACATGCATGTCTGTGGTTACCATTCCTACTCGTGGCCTTATTGATCCTTTTTGCGTACATGCCCAATAATTTTTCCCTTTTGTTTACATTAATACGCGTTTTCTTGGCACTTTGTTTATTTCATATCCTGGGCTTAGAACGACTCAAACACAATGAGTCCGTTTCGCCAACGTTGCGACGCTAGTTGCTAGCCGAAAACCAATTGGCACAGCTGGCTGAAAGCACAAAATGGCGATAGGACTCCTGTGTGAGCTTTCGTTGTTTTTGTGTTTTTATGTTTTTTTTTTTTTTTTACACATGTTTCCCCAACATCCTTTGCTCCCAAGTACCCAACACTTTTGCTAGCCAAGTGCAATACCCTACTTGGTTATGCCGCACTGATGACGGCTAATGAGCCAGAAACATGCATGTCTGCGGTTACCATTCCTACTCGTGGCCTTATTGATCCTTTTTGCGTACATGCCCAATAATTTTTCCCTTTTGTATATATATATATATATATATATATATATATATATATATATATATATATATATATATATATATATATATATATATATATATATATTATGTACCTAATACCGAATAACGGCTACGATCATGCGTGGCTAAACGGTTTAACGTTATAGACAGAGATCGCAAGTTTGAATCCTGCCAGATGTTACAATTTTTCAAAAATTACATAGAGTAGTTTAATATAAGAACTTTAAATTGGGAAAAAATGATAAAGTTGTTTAAGCTATCTACCTTCTATAAAACTACAAATTCTTAATTCGATAAAAACCGCCGGAGCCATTATGAGCAAATTTAAAAGTATTATTCTTAAATAAAGTACGCCACTGACCTCCTGTAGGCAACTACAACACACTCACTGAATAAATCGGCCTTCTATTTATCTTGTTGTCGCTATAAATCGATTCTCTAATGTTCGCGAAACATTTTATATTGTGTAATTGGAGATTTACCGGAGGATGGAAAACGGAGCTGGAAACAGGATACTGTTGAGTCGGAAAAAATTTATTTCTTACCGTTTTCTTTTGGCTACCGCACTCATTTAAAATCATTAATTTATTACTAGTTTTACCAAAAGAGAAACATGTGTTCTTTTACATTTTTTAAGAAATATTAATTTCGTTCAAAGTTAAGTTTTGCTTTTTTGCATCAACAATTAAGTACAGCAAAAAACGCCGACACACAATAACCCACTAACAGATACAAAATAGTAGTTGCCAAAAGTAATCTGAAACAGAATATATAGAAAATATGACTATTATATTAAGCACAAGTTAGTATTTATAAACCTATAATACATAGAATTAAATAACGTGGCTTTTGTTCTTTATTATTCACAGATAAATCCTTATCACCACTAGACTCTGAAAAATTCGCAATTTTTATTGGTCACTTTGTCTAGTTACTGATTACAATTGGTTAAAAATAAGTGGATTTCTAGTCAACGTGGAGTAAAATAAACCAATAGTTTTAATTAATTTTCAGCTTATGTTAAAACTTATCGGTGTCTGGCACGCACCACAGTACTCTCAAAACCTTGTGTTGTTTACTTAGTGTTTTTTATGGTTCTCCAGTATTGTATTTTGAATGAATTTTATTCTAGAAACTTTATACCTTTTTTCAAACGATTAAACAAGAAGTTATGGCGGTTCCCGGTATTCCATATAAGTCAACCAATACCTTGAGAAAAGTTTTGCACTCGTTAGCATTTAGATACCGAACCTTAAATAAAAGACAATCGATTATGGAATCGCAAAGAATAAGAATCATTATGACCCGTAATGTCTACTTAAACGCAATAGATAAAGTACGCCAGAAAGGAAAGTTTATTGTCTATCTTAATGAAACTTGGTACGACACTCACGATATTTTGAAGAAAGGATGGAGCGACCAATCTATTAAATGCTCTGTAAAAGCTTTACCAAACAGAGGATAATTTTAAATGCCGGAAACGAGAAAGGTTTTGTGCCAAATGGTTTGCTGCCTTCGGCCAAAAATATTTCCAATTCTTTTAGTAGATTATCATGAAGACATGACATCTACATTATTTTAAAAGTGGTTTGGAGAGCAACTGTAACCAAATTTACCTTAAAATTCAGTCATAGTGGTGGACAATGCTCCTTATCATTTATGACAGACTGTAGAAATTCCGAAAAAATGTTATTTCTTCGTACCTAGATAGCGTAGGGGTAGTTTATTCTTCAACATCTTTAAAAAAGGATTTGCTTCTTATATTAAAATCTTTAAATGTTAAACCAAGTTATGTTGTCGATGGCATGGCTGAGCAATCTAGCCATAATGTAATTCGTTTACCAGCTTATTATTGTGTATTTAACCCCATAGAGTTGATTTGAAGCAACAATAAAAGAGAAGTTAGAAAGAAAAATTTAACCCCAACTTTATCAGAAAGTGTGATTGACACTATAAGGAAAGTTGCAGTTATTTCGCCTAAATTATGGTATAATTGCGTTGAACATGTTCATAAAATTGAAAGTAATTATAGAGTACTTTCAGTTCATTCTTGTGTCATCGATTTGAATGACACATCTAGTGAGGATGATAGCTCTGACGAGGATTAGTTTATTTTTTATTTTTTATGTGATTTAGAATCTAAATCTGTATCGTTTGGTACTTATTTTCGTTGTAGGTTTTTAACTTATTTTCCTTCTCGAGAGGTGTAACCTGACGTGGTGAGAAGGCTTGCGTGTTCTAATCATTATAATTTAAAGATGGTTCAAATCAGAAAAAACTTATCTTCACGTTTTTGGTATTTACATATTTTTATTTATAAAAACTTAATCACCCATGTTTTTTGAAGTAAAACTTCTTTAGCGGCACTATGGGTAACTCAGTAAATCTAACGGACGTGACGTCATTCTAATGTACCGCGTACCGGAAACAAAACCTGATTTAAAATACCCAACACGATTCTGCCTACTATATTAAATAAAATTAAATCTGTAATTGTATGAATTGACAGCTTGTCATCTTGTCAACCAAAATACATTGGTGGTAAATAGTTTAAATTTGTGTATAAAGTGTTTGTTTTAAATATGAATAAACAAAGTGGATTTATTAATGAAAAAAGTGATAAAAAAATATTGAATGAAAATGAGTGAGTACCTACTCTATATGCATACATTTTATTTTTGGTGTGTAATTACACTATTTATACCTAATTATTTATACCTATTATTTATACCTAGCTATTTTCGTTTTACAGACTTAAAGAGCTAAAAAGAAAAAGAAAGTGTGAACGTCAAAGCTTTACGTTAAGTAAAGAAGCATGTTGCACGTTTTTGTTCATAAAATAATAATATTCGAAATGTTTTAACACTTGCTTATACTTATTTTAGGTTTGGTTAGGTAGCCATAAAGGCCATAAAACCACTAGTCAGGATGGCTGATCTTTTACCAGCAATAACAGATCCTTTGTAGGACTGAAGAAAACAAACTCAACTCAGGATTTTAAATTTTATGGAATATGCTATAAAATGATACAAAATGAAATGGTTATCTAACTATCGAAGGCTCTTGTGTTGTGTTGTATTACAATAAGGTAGATACAGCTACAAAATCACACAGTCTAAACGTAATGTGTGTATATTTTTAATATTGTTTACCTATTATTGAAGCAAAACTTCTTTAGGCGCGACTAGGGGTAACTCTAACGTTAGATTCTAACGGAAGATTCTGATGGAAGTAACGGTGTGATTTCAGCTATGGGAGGAGCTTAAATTTTCAAAATTTATTTATGAAATTTTCAATATTTTCAAACGGTTTCAAATACATTAATGGTATTTAGAGAGTAAAATCTATGTTTCACATTTTAGTTATCATAAACCTACTATTTCATATATAAAAAATAATAACTTTTAAATTCCTATAATATAAATATAACATCTCATTTTTTGTAAAGTATATAGACAATAAATATAATTGAATTGTAATTAAATATTTAGTTTCCGATACGGACGTCAACAAGTTTTACTTCAATCGCGCGTAAAGGTTACACGCACACTATTTTTTTTTTAAATTTAAACAATAGATTGTAAAATTATGAGTACATACAACCGCATGCCGGATCGAGTGTCGAGGGTCGAGAAAAGTTTCTCATTTATAGACCGCTCGCTGTTCCCACATAAGTGGTGAATTCAAAAACTCTTTAACCGAAATATCTACTTCTTCAAATATAAAATTTACAGAAATAAACAATGAACCAATTATAGTTAAAATAAATATCTGAGTGATATGGAAGAAATAAATAAAGTTCAAATACTGAATAAATAGATAAAATTTAGATGTAATAAATATCTTAATATTTCATTTTTCAATTTTGATATTTATTTGCTGTCGTAAACTATCCATATTACCTACATGAATGTTTTAAAATAAAACTAATACTTGGTTGTGAAAAAAGCAAACATTAACCATATTGTAGACCAACAGGTTTACAAGCACTCCATACGTTTCGGTATTAATGTTTAATATTTGCGCATATCATGTTTTTAAAATGAGACAGAAATAAAAGTGGTTCGCGGTCTTGCGATTCCTCTTTACATTTCAATTATTTTTTTATTTATTGAATAATATTATGTGAACCCTTTTTTAACGAGTATACAAATTTCTAGGTTTGGATAGAGAAAAGTACTTTTTTCTACGATCACTATGAAAAGAATGCAAATCGACACGGCCTACTTCAATGCAAAGTTAGTAATTCCGTATCTGTGCGGAAAAGTGTACGGAATTCTCTGTACCGTATTCTGCACATGCGCAGGAAACAATAAAGATGTGATTTACCTATTAGATCTCCCACGCATCTGTCGTAAGAGGTGGCTGACAGTTCGTGGTTCATAATATAATATTTTGACGTTAGCTATATTTAAAAAGTTTTAATTATTTTCATAAAAAATTAATACACAATAATTATTATCTATAAACTTTTAATTTAAATATTTGATAACTCGACATATCATTATATAATAGTTTTAAGGTATAATTCGACATGGATGTAATTGATAATAATTCAGATTCAGAAGTTGAATATATGGAAAATATCACAAACTACTATACTTTAGGTTTAATACCTATAAACTTTTAAACAATCTACAAAGAGATTTTAAATATTAACTCTCGTTTTATATGTAATGTGCATTCGTCAATTCTTTATATAATTTTACTTAATTCTTTAAGGATTTCCATAAAAACCCGAAAACTAAATTAAGCTAGCAAAATACTCACGCTAGGGAGACAAAACGGCCTGAAAATTATAATAATTTATCAAAGACCTCACACAGTGAATTAAAGTGTTGGTATTTTTGGAATCAAAAAGACGGAAACTTTTTTAAAAGGGCACAAGAAAAGGAAAGTAAAAAATTCGCCGGGGGTTGATAATTTAAGAGTTGAACCGAATAACACAATAACCCTAATTTAGCGTTTACGGGAACATTAAGGGACGTTAATGTTTAACGGAAAACCTTTTATTTTGCATTTTATTTCTTTTTAGCGCGAAAGTAAATTTGGGAAATGTCAGATAGGTTTAACTCATGATATTAAGTGCGGCGTAATTTTCAGACATAAATATTAAAATCACAACAGAGATGGTTGCTAAGTAAAAATCTTTTTTCACCTCTTATTGCCTTAGTGTCACATAAATTCCATATTACAACAAATATTTTAATTCGTTTATCAATTTAAGAATACAAGTCAAATATTTATGAATACCTACATTTGTTTGTAACATTTATTAAAAATAATTAATACACCCCTTCTGACCACAATCGAATAAAAATTGGTACAGGTTGGTTGAAGAGTTTTGAAACGGGTTAATACTCTTCATGGATGCATCTAAAGATGAAGATCATGTTGGTTCTGCGAAAGTCACCACGACAGTAACTATAGCTATATACCGACTCCCACCTTATTGCAGTATATACAGTACGGAATTAGACGGTATCATTAAAACTCTAAATTCCACAATACCGGATAATTTATACTTGCAAATTTGCATAGACTCGCTCTCTTTCATCCACTAGATAACAAATATGTAGGTACTCTTAGAATCCACTTCTCCAGAACATAAGAAATTGCTACCATCAGTTAATCATATGAGGCACCCACGAAACATTGAAATTCATACCACACAGGCATCACTGGAAATAAAAATGCTGATCCAGCCGCAAAACGAGCAAGTTGTTGCAGCCTGGAAGTAGAAAATATCTAACTCCATCAAGATTCCCAAACCATAATAATGGGACAAACATTCTGGTAAAGCGATTGAAGATGTCCTAATATCCAACTTTATAAAATCCTTCCAAATATAGCACCCTTAAAATTCTTTTCCTTTTTTTAAGAAAGAGAAAATTGTTATGAGAAGACTGCATATAGATCACCTTCGATGGTCCTGATCTCCCATGAGTGCCCTCCCGTTTGGGAAGGTTGCAACACTCGTTGCTCTGTAGAACACCACTTTAATATGAGCTTTATTCATCTTCCCAAAATCGCCACATCAATGGAAACCTTAAGCAGATACTCGGTACAACCGGAAGTTATAGTGTGGTGTTTAAGTTTCCGAAAGAATGCCAGTTGTACCACTTATGAAAAGAGGAAAACATCTTTGTTGTGATTAATTCAGAACCTTGATTAATTATCTTTATACAATGTCTACTGTATAATATCTAATTTTTATCAACTTTTTGTAACCGTGTCAATGGCCTTTAGCAGTCGAGACACGCTAAGCTTCAGTAAAAAAAAAATATTACAAAAACACTCCAATTATATTTATTTGGATGGATACCTGTCGTACGCGCACTGACTTGTATGTGTTTATTTGTATATTTCTTTATTTTTATGGTTTGAATGATTGTTACAACAATTGAAAATTAATGATGACAAAGAAGGCGAGCAAAATCAACAGTGTGTAAAAAATCGATAAAAAAATATAAACATCAGTATTATGAAGCTATTTATTTGATAAATCATATCTATAAAGAGGCCAGTACCCAATAAACAAATAAAGGAGTAATATTTTTAACAATTGTAAAGAATTACAAGCCCCGGAACACTACAAAATAAAGGACACCTATTGACGCAGTATTTGCTTGATTGACACTTGGAAGAAAATATTAAACCGAATACCTACATATCTTATTTTAGTTACCATATCACCTATTGAAGATAATTTAAACCATTAGCTATGCAATTAAAATAATTATTTATCAAAGTTTGTATTCATTATTTTGAGCAAAATTAACAAATATTATAATATTTTAAATTATTGACATTTGTTATTATAATAGTGCAAGCGAGAGCTCTCTCTCTCTCTCTCTTCTACTTGAATGAGCGATGAAAAATGATATCCTTACAAAATATCTATCAAATAAATAAAATTAAAATTTTCTTTTGAAAAATGCAACCATTCCATGAGTATTTTCTTATGACGTTGTCACGTTCAACTATCGTCAGTAAACCGATTTTACAGACAACCGATTTTTTGATTATGTTGATTATTATTTTAATGTTTGTTTGTAACAATAGTTTTATGCAATTAAATATCTATTTAAAAACTTACCACCACACTGGTAGAAGTGCAAGTTTCTGTTAGATGGACATACCTGCAAATATAAAATAGATTTTAATATACGGTAAAACAATCTTTTTAAAAAATACTAGGCTGAGACTATAAATCTATTGACAATAATTTTTCGTTTTGATTTGTCTAAATTTTTTATAACACATATTACGAAAAGCTGTAACAACAGGACCTACAATAGTATAGTAACACTAACATATTTGAGAAAAATAAAATGAAAACAATAGGATTTTAATATATTTTTTTTAGGATTTCTTTTAATTGTCATATTCCAAATAAAGTTTAGAAAAAAATAGTGTCTTGTTTTTTAAACACAAATTTAGACAGCGTGAAATAAAAGGGCGCTAAAAGATACCACTTACATTTAGTAAGAAAAGTTACCTTCTAAAAACAATTTGCTTACTGATAAATATCGTCGTTTCAGGCAATAAAATTCCACAAACAAATAACCGAGTTATAGCAGACACGATATTCTATTAGTTATCGTTGAACATAAAAGAATACAAAACGACCATTTTTATTTTAACTCTAATTGGTGGAAGTTGAATACTATTCGCATTTTAGTTCAATTCCCTAAAGCAATCAAAGCGGACCATATTTACAATTCCTTTTTAACACAGGGAAAACGTTGTGGTATATAAATTTTCTTGATTACCTCTCATTTGCTAACCAAATTACTCTATTTCAAACACATAAAAATGTTGAAACTGTTAATTATCCACAGTTTTTCACGTTGATCTTAAAGAGAAGATTAGATCAATATGGAAATAACGCCAGTAAAATGAACTGCATACATTTAATTGTAATGCTTTTATTTCTTAGAGCTGTTTTAACTATTAAATGACTAATGGTCTAATATTAAATTATTTTAAAGACTTTTTTGATGAAATAATATAATAAGTTTTGGGTTTGATGAAATAATATAATAAGTTTTGGGTTAACAAAGTATTTTTTGTTATTTTATTCAATTGTTTTCTGGTAAATTTAAAGTCGATCCAAGCAAAATTAACGATAGAATTTTTTTAATATTGGATTCTCTGAACTGTATTATCGCGATATCTATTAGGCATTTCTAACATATAATTATATTTTATTTTATTGCTTCACTCCTTTCCAAAGATTCAAAGACTAGTCTGTGCATGCATCACTGGAGCAATAGAAACATGCCCCCACTGCTGCAATGGAAGTAATCCTCTCTCACGCCACTACACTTTCAAGTAGAATACATTATCTAAACGAACTATCGTAGACAAAAGATTGTAATCATGACAGATAGCCAAGCAGCCATCAAAGCACACAATCAGTTTAGAGATGCTCTAAAAATGCCTAGGTCAACTAAATGAACTAGGATAAAATAACACTGTTACCTTCTTATGGGTTCTAGAACACAGAAATAGAAGGAAACGAAACAGCAGATAATCTGGCAAAAAAGGAGCTGAAACCCTATATCTAGGACCAAAAAGATATTACGCTTAGAAAAACTAAAAGAAGAAGTAGATAGAGAAAAAGTCAAGTACTGAAACGATCTAACACAACCGAAGAAGCTCCTGGGAAACCATAAACAGAAGAGATCTTTTAACTGTCTAAACCTCAGTAAAAACAACCAAGGGAATATTAATCGGACACTGCCAATTAAGAGGACACATGCACAAACTAGGATTGGTAGATGAAGCAAAGTGCAGATCCTCACAATGTGTTGCATTACGTAATTCTAGGGTCAGATACCTAGGATCATACTAAATAGAAGCCCAACGATATCCTAAACTTTCTAAGAATGATAAGACTAGAAGATCTGCTTTAAGTCTGAAAACCATCAGAATTATTGCAAGAAAAAGAGGACACAATAGATCTTACAGGTCGTAGGTGTATCTGTCACCCCTGATTATGCACATACATAAATACCTATATATTCCGAGGAACAGTGCATTATCTCACTCTATATCTTAGACACCAATGAAAATACAGACATGCTCGAAAGGCATATCTTATTGCAAACTTTTTCTGACAATATGCACTTTCATTTTTTAACTTTTTTAATGAAAATGTAATAGAATATTTTTTTAAATTGTAATTTAATTTAGTTTTCTTTTCAGTAAACCTACCTTCACTGCATTGTTAAAAATAATTCTCAAAGTTGTGCTTAAATAACGGAAAATTAACTTTTTCCCCTTAAGCAGACAAACGTTGGCTATATATATACCAAATTAATTTTATCTTTTGAAATAAATTATTAAATTTAACGTACAAGACACGATTTTATGTTAAGTTTAACCTACTAAGTGACTATAATAAAAAGGAAGCTAGAGCTTTTAAATTATCTCATCAGCAGCTATTTAGTATGTTTTAAATATTTTTAAACGAAGGAATAACCATATAAAATTCAAACATTAAACTTATATTGAATGGAGGTGGTTTTTACTTGATGAATATCTATGTTAACGATTAAATCACACGAGTACTTTTCGATATTCAATTTTATTTCACAAACTTACATAACATGTTTCGATATACTATATCTTCATCAGATGTAAAATCAGTACTAAACTAATATAATGAAGTTCTATTATTTATAGTTACATATTTTTAAAATATATTTAGAAGATTAGGAACTTCCCACTTACGTAAAGAGATTAAGTAAGGGTGAATTTGTTAAATCTAGTTGGTCATTTAAAAGCAATTTAGAATGTTTATATTTATTTATCTCTAGAGATTCTAAGTGGTTCAGTTTATGACGTTTTGGTTGAATATGTAAAATATCAGTTTTCTTTTATTATTAAGGATGTTCTCATAGGTATAGACCTAAATACAAATGTACCGAGAACATCTATTGGGACAAAAGAGACAATTTATTAATTTGGAATTTAAAGGCCTGCAAGTTAGGACGAGTGGGGAAGACGTGGGAAGGTAAGGAGTTCCACAATTTGGAAACCCTGGGGATGAAGGAACGATCGAATCGATCCGTTCTCGATGTCCAGCATTGAACAGTATAAGGATGCATGGAGTTGGCACGTCGCGTTGTTCTGGCTGGTCTGACAAGTGATCAGACACTGCTCTTCGGTGGGACAATGTTTATCAATAAAAACATATTTTTCTTCTATTAAATGAATGGCATAGTTTGAATTATCACGATTATTATGTTATGTAAGTTTGTGAAATAAAAGTGAGTATCAAAAAGTACTCGTGTGATTTAATCGTCATCAAACTTGTGACTTACTTAAATTCAAGTTCTTTGTTGGTATCAAAAATGAGCCACTTGGTTAGAAGGAGAAAAAGACCATTGTTGGTTTTAATATAAAGCACTTCACAGAGGCCGCAAAGGTTTCAGTATATTCACTTACATGGATAAATTTTATTGTAAGCTACAGCCCTTTAGAGAAACTAGATATGTGTTTATTATTTATAGGGATATTAAATTATATTATAGAATTTTAAACTAAAATTCCTGCATATTTTACAAGGCAATAATCTTGCCGCTTGGTTAGTCTCTAAATACCACCTATGTCTCGTGTTCCCTTTGCTCCTCTACCGCTTCTGCAAGCCATCTACTGTGTACAGACCGGCGGACTATTGTATTCCAGGACAGTCAATCAATATCTTCTGTTTTGTCATCCAGGCTTTTTGTTCAGTTGCCAACTTGTATTAAACAGACTCTTGATTTGATAATGCCATGGAAAAACGATGGACTATTGTTGCATCTCTCAAGCTTGTTGTCTCATTCATTCTTCAACTCTCTCACTCGTACGCGCGGTGCATGGAAATGTAAACTTTGTATGTTTGTTTAGATTTGCGGGTTAGTATTTAAACACGAATGGAGAGCGGTTTTAATGAACACATACAAAACATAACAAATTGGAGATGTTTTTTGTTATCACGTATTCAGAAATATTGTTTGGAATACAGAACACACAAATGTTTATTTTTGATTCGTTCAGTCATTTTTATTTTTTATTTTTTAAAAAAGGATCGAATTTTAAAATTTACTTTAAGTCTCTTTTAATTGATTCAAACAATCAGTCTCTCAATTTAAATAAAATATCACAATAAATTAGAGAAGCGGAAACAACTCTTTACTGCGTTTATCAATTAACTATATAGTTATTGCCTTTCTACAAAACTGGATACAATTCATTATATTAATACAGAGCCAAATGTGGTATTTCAGATAAAACAAAGCTGATATCAAACCAAGAGATGGCAATTTCTCAAATGCAACTATCCTCCATTAATTACCAACTTTGTTCAACCAATTAGAGAGAACTAGAAACGCTGATTAATCTGTGTCATTTATAAACAAAAACGTTTGCATTTGTTTACAAGATACATGTTTAACAACTATGTAGTTAGGGAATAGCTAACCAACTAATAAACAAACCTAACACTGAACAGTTTTGTTTCTCCTTCACATAAATAAACCGCAAATTATCTTTTAATTCATTGATACAATAATTGTCTCGAATATCTTAAAAAAATATTAAGAATAGAATTTTTTAATTTTGTTGACACTAGTAGTTTATACTGAAATATACAATATTTGTATGTTAAAGTTGAGTAAACAGCATAAAATCTAGTTATTAGGTATACTGGTCTTTTTGTGAAATTTATAGCACCCAAACGTATTCCTAATAAAATATTCCAGTCACATAAAGTCAATTCTGATAGTACTTATAGAAAGTTTCAGCGTGCGCCATAGCCATCATCATCAGCAAATCAGATTAAACGACTCTCCACACATTTACATTTCTCCTCTAGGACCCTCGTAGCCCTTAAATACCTTCTTCACCTACCAGCAAGCTCTTTAGTTAATTAACAAAGTTTGAACATTGATGGGTCGTTACGGGCTATTAGTGTTTTAGGCTTGCATAAATATTTAAAGGCACGAACGATAGTCAATCGCGTTGATAAGTATATTGATAACCAAAAAATACCAATGGTAGGAAAATTATAATATATTGTAGTAGTTTCCGTTATATACATACATATATATAAACAAAAGGGGTAAATTAACGGGCATGTACGCAAAAGGATCATAGGATTACGAGTAAGAATGGTAACCGCAGACATGCATGTTTCTGGCTCATTAGCCGTCATCAGTGCGGCATAACCAAGAAGAGTATTGCACTTGGCTAGCGAAAGTGTTAGGTACTTGGGAGCAAAGGATGTTGGGGAAACATGTGTCAAGAAATACAAAAACATGTTTCCCCAACATCCTTTGCTCCCAAGTACCTAACACTTTTGCTAGCCAAGTGCAATACTCTTCTTGGTTATGCCGCACTGATGACGGCTAATGAGCCAGAAACATGCATGTCTGCGGTTACCATTCTTACTCGTAATCCTATGATCCTTTTGCGTACATGCCCGTTAATTTACCCCTTTTGTTTATCATAAATACGCATACTTGGCACCCTTTGTGTTACATATATATATATATATATATATACTGTTATGGTATCACTGTGTCTATTGTGTAAATAGAATATCTTACTGTATAGAGTGACGACATAGACCAGTGACTATTATTTTTTTTGATATAAATAGGACGAAATTAGGGAAACAAAAAAGATTTTTTTTGATGTGTTTTGATTTTGATTGATGGATAATTGAAATTTGTCATTTTTGTGAAATGTAATTTAAATAATGTTAATAAAAAGGTTTATAATAATTAATATTGGTATAATTTGAATTGAATTTACAAGAAGAAAGAACCCAGACCCAATAGCCGGAGCTAAGAAATAGAACCATCATAAATTTTGGCGCCCAACGTGGGGCAAGAAAAGCAGTCCATCATACATTTTGGCGCCCAACGTGGGGCAAGAAAAGCCGTTCATCATAATATATATATTTTGTTATGGTGTCACTGTGTCTATTATGTAAATAAAATATCTTACTGTATAGTGTGACGACATAGACCAGTGACTATTATTTTTTTTGAATTGTATAAAAAGCGGTGAAATGCCATGGAGATGATTATGAATTTTGAATTTGAGTTTTGACTTTATAATTTATGTTGAAAGATAGTTTGAATTTTAAAATTTAGAATTTTTATTTAAAGAGAAGTGTATTAAATGGAAATAAATGTAATTGAAGTTAAAAGTTTAAATAAAATATTGATGCTTT
Organism: Altica lythri; assembly: GCA_964028335.1. Taxonomy (NCBI): domain Eukaryota; kingdom Metazoa; phylum Arthropoda; class Insecta; order Coleoptera; family Chrysomelidae; genus Altica; species Altica lythri. The sequence goes on from OZ034800.1 coordinate 65,822,857, forward strand.
AAATGAATAAAATCTTATTTAAATGAAGAAAAATTGCAAGGAACCCAGAGCCAATAGCCGGAGCCAAAGAAGAATCATAACAATTTTGTCGATCCAACGTGGGGCAAGAAAGAAATAAATCCAACCATAACAATTTGACGATCCAACGTGGAGTACCAAGAACACATCAAGACGAGAAAGCACCTAGAACTTCAAAATTCAAGGTAACAAGAAAGCACCTAGAACATCAAAATTCGAAGTATCTGAAGGCAGCACCAAGAACTTCAAAACTCTAAGCACCTGAAGACACCAAGAACGAGAAAACGAAAAACAGGGAAGACAAGGACTTTGACAGACAGGACTGACAGATAGGTAAGGTTTTATGTTTATATAATGGAGGCAGTGATTAATTGTGGGGATAATTTAATTAAAAACTAAACATTAATTTCAAAATTAAAATTATTAAATATAATAAACATATAAATTAAATAAATATAGCAAATTGACATTTTAAATTAAATATAAAATAATTAAAAATACTTAAATAAAATGGATACAAGACAAAATAGAAGAAATAGAAGGAGAGAAGATGAAACACAAAGTAATGATGTTATGAAGATGAAACAATAGAAAATATTGGTATAAGGGAAAATGATGGATCTTCGGAAGGAGAAGAAAATACAACTATTCAGGTGGTAAATATAGATGTGATAGGAGATGAACCACATCAAGAAACAGACATGGAAAGAATGTTTAAATTTTTGGAAAAAATGGAAAATAAAATTGATGGAAAATTTGATGAAAATAGTAGAAAGCAAGAAAAGTATAGAAAAGAAGATAAGGAAGAGTTAAAGATTTTAAAAGAAAATATAGAAGGCATAAAATTAGATATTAACAATATGAAAGTAGATATTATAAATGAAATGAAAAATATTTTTAAAGAAGAAAATAGTAAAATACAAAAAGAAGTATACCAATTGAAATATGGATTTAAGGAGGTAGATTATGATACAAATATAAATGAAAATAGAAATAAACCTACGGGAAAATATGAAGAATTTATTTGTCATGAAGACAATGTACAAGAGGAAAAAAATAAAAATAATGATTATAAAGGATATGTTACTTATAAAGACAAAATGAAAAAAGAATATGAAAATATGAGATTAAAATTAAATGATGAAAATGACTATAATAAGAAGAATGATAAAGATAAATAAGACAAAAATAAAGAAGCAAAATATGAAATGGAAATATATGAAGTTGATGAAAATAAATATAAAAATGAAGTATATTATTATATTAATAAAATTAAATATAAAACTGAAATTAATTATGATAATGAGAATAAACGGAAATTTAAGAAGAAAACGTACGAAGATGAGGATATAAATTATTTTGAAATAGATAACATTAATAGAAGATTAAGGAAGATTTGGATGAGCATTGTATATAATTATAAAAAAATAAAAAAAAAATATAAAATAGTTAAATAAAAGTAAATAAGATTAAAATAAAATTAAAATTAAGATTAAAATAAAAATATGGAAGAAAATAAATAAAACAAAAATTTAAAGTAAATTTAAAAAAATGAAATATGTCTTGGGAGAAAATTTTATTTTTTTTAATTGTGGGGATTTGAGTTTTGACTTTATAATTTATGTTGAAAGATAGTTTGAATTTTAAAATTTAGAATTTTTATTTAAAGAGATGGAAGTGTATTAAATGGGTTATAAATGTAATTGAAGTTAAAAGTTTAAATAAAATATTGATGCTTTAAATGAATAAAATCTTATTTAAATAAAGAAAAATTGCAAGGAACCCAGACCCAATAGCCGGAGCCAAAGAAGAATCATAACAATATATATATATATATATATATATATATATATATATATATATATATATATATATATATATATAAAACGAACAGAGCGTTTTGTGACAGTCTAAGAATGTCCAAAGATGATACATAAAGTATCTAGTGCCTTACTGTCAAAAGTAATATTTCAGTTTTGAACTGAAATGGTGTCGGTTAGAAATTTCTAACACTTTAAAAGACACCTTGGATGCTGCGATATAAATAGATATAAATATCATTCAACCTATATCAGGGCAAAACCAAACTACAGACACGTGTTTCGCTCTTAGTTTGAGTTCGTCAGTGTAGTACAGGCTATGTCTCTCAAGTCACTAATCAAGAGACATCCCTGCTATAAATTGAACGATATCTATAGATGTCAAATTGCAAAACTGATAAACAGTCGCAAGTGGTTCCATCTTCACTCCAAAAATGGTATTTCAGTGGTAGCTTTGCATCTTGTATATAACCTTAGGCAAGGTAAAATGATAAAACGAACAGAGCGTTTTGTGACAGTCTAAGAATGTGAATCACGACGCAAATAAATAAAACGACAAGTTGCTAACTATTGGGAAATCGTCAGGAAATTAGTCAAAGATGGAATAGACTACGATGTTGAAGAAACTTTATTTCTAATTGCGAAATTTTCGGTCTGATTTTAGACCTTCATCATCGCCTGGGAAAAAATATACAAATTGTTGGTAAGTAAGTATACAGTCAGTTACAAAATTTCTCTGTAAGTGTTTGTAGTTTGTAACTAACTGTATACTTACTTACCAACAATTTATATATTTTTTCCCAGGCGCTGATGAAAGACTCAAATCAGACCGAAAATTTCGCAATAAAAGAAAATAACTTAGATTTAGCAAGTATTGGCGATTGTCAATAAGACGGCGCTCCACCCTCCACCGCTTTTTGGACTGGCAAATGGAGAACACATGAATGTCGAGTTTGGCATGTGAATAAGAAGAAAAAGAAGAATTGAGTGGCCAGCACGGTCACCATGTCATTTTTCTGTGTGAAAGTTCACAAAAACAAAGTATTCGCCACCCCATTACGTGATATTTATAATTTGAAAACGAGAATTCAAGAGTTTATTCATGCATTCCACAAGAACCCAGAATTTTTTAATAAAACCTTCTAAAGCATAAATAAGTGCCATCTCTGCATTGAGGAAGATCTGCAGTTTAAACACAAAAAGTATACTTTTGTATATAAATAATCAAACCATAAACTATGAAACATGCAAATTGGTTAACTGTGTATAGATTGTCATTTGTAAAGTACTGGCGTGAGCATCATACAAAATAAGGGTCTAGGACAACTCGCCGTCGCCGACTGGCCGTCGCCGATTGGCCGTGGCCGATTGGCCGTAGGGACGACTGGACGTAGGGATAACTCGCCGTAGGGACAACTGGCCACCAATATATGTTTTCTAATTTTTTATTTAAAAAAAATCATTTTGTATAGTTTGGGTATTAAACCTAATAACATGAAGTTGTCTCTTAATGAGAAGACGGAATAATTTTTGGATATGAAATATCAAACTACATATGTTCTTGAAAGCACAAAAATTAGTCTAATTAATAACATATTTCAACAAAAGGCTTAGGGTTTTTGATGAAAATAGAAAAAAATTAGAAACTATTGTATATTTAGCAAAGTTTTCAAAAAAAAAAAAGATGTTCTGTGATTTAATCTTATTTTTCGTCTTGACAGAAAATGTAAAGTGTAGGGAAGTTTGGTTAAGCAATAAATTGTTAGTCTTTTTTTGTCTATTTGGGTCAGAAAGCTCATTTTGTCGGACCGGGCCAGAAAATTATTGTGATAGTCCGATAAAAGCTTTTACCGGACTCATTCTCATTTTCTGGCCTTGTCCGACAAAATGAGATTTTCTAACCTAAAAATAAACCGGACAGTACTAATTTCTGGCCGGTTAAAAAAAACTAATGTTCTTAACAAAAATATGCCAGCTAGATTCTTTTTAATAGTAGAGTAACTTCGGGTATTATGGCACATCATAAGCTTTTTTGGAAATAAAATACGTGATTTATGAGATCAGTTAGTTTTTATTGGTTAACTCAGTTATTTGAACTTAATAGTAATCAACAATTATAATTTTAAGATTAATAACATCGAAACATTGCTTTTAAAAAATATTTTTTTGAAACTTAAGAAATGTATAAACTTTAAACATAGGAGGTCAATATGGCCTAGGCCATATTGGCCACAACTGAAGTGTCCACCATAACAACTAGAATGAAAAACTAAAAGAAATAAAGTTTGCATTATTTTGCAGAACAAAATTCACAAAAGAAAACGTCGGTTTCCACTCCTAGGCAGTCTTCGTGAGCCTATAATTTAAAACATAAGCATTGAATCCATGGTTCGCCTCTGTTATCCATAGAATAAAGACTCTCGCAATACAGACACTTTGCATCACAAAAAATTGCTTCTATCAGGACTTTAATCAAAACTGCCGTCGTACTAAAGTTTATTTTCTTCCTCTGAGCTAGATATTGATACCTCCTTAGATTTTTGACTTTGTCTTTTGTCCTTGCCTTTTTCTTTTTTGGTTCTATTCATAGTCTTTTCGGTTTTTTCTTGTTTCCTTTTTAATGACTCTAGCAATTTATTCTTGTACAAGGATGAAGTAAGTAATGTCGACTTCGTAGCCCTTCTACCTAAGTTACTAGCTTTCCTAGGATCTATTTCTGGTATCGGAGATAACTGAAATGGCGTTATAAAGTTGTTGTCTTCTGAAGTTGATGACTGTAGCGACGCAACAGAAGCTACATCATAAGCTGTCGCATTACTCATTGCAGGTTAATTATGGAATGTATTACCTCGAAATTATTATTTTCAATTGCGGGAGTAGACGAACTAGTTGGTTCTGGAGTAATGTTTTCTTGATTGGAGATTATGTATTCATGGACATTTATATTAATGAAATCATAATCTTTAAAAACATTTCTGTCTATCGGATACAGACCTGTTACCCGAAAACGTATTGCAATAATTGTTTCTCTAGTTCGGGTGGTAATGTTGGTTTTCTTCCTAGCTTTGCACACGTCGTATCTTCAGCTGATACATCTACTTTAGCTGCCAAACGTCTTAAGTTGTTCGGGGTACTATGTCCACTTTGAAAGCTTTTAGTGATCCCATTTTCATATTTCGCACATCTTTTTTCATTGCACCAAGTTTGCCATTGTCGTTGTTGAATTGGTTTTCGTGGAGCCATTGCCTTAAAAGGAAAAAATTACTTGTAGAAAAATATGTTACAGGCGGTCAATATGGCCTAGTAGGCCATATTGGCCATAAGCACGGATTTAGTATAAATAAACCTAAGCTAAAAAGTAGCAAATAATGTGCTTCTAAAATGAAGCCACACTGTAAACTAATAGTAAGTCTATATCACTGTATACTATTAATACAAAACAAAGATTATTTGATGAAATATAATAAGTTAAACTTACCAAAAAATAACATCAAATTCTATAAGTTTCGATCGTCGCACGCTCTTGAGACACGAACACTTGCTGTGACGCAGCGATTGACTTTGACGGTCGAGGGAAGAGCCACGACAATATGACAGATACAATCGCCGCTAGTGTTAGTTAGTTTCGGAGAAATTAATGTGTGCCATATTGGCCGACTGTGCCATAATACCCGAAACTACTCTACGTTCCTACTAAGTTTAAATATTTAATGGAGCATTATGGGAATTTTAATACCAGTAATTGAAATTTTTTAATCCCGACAATTTGGTTACCTTTACGGCTAGATCAGGAGAAAGTGTTAAATTATATTTTAATTACCTCTTATATTAGTATCTATTGAACAAAATCGAAACATTATCTTTTAACAGTACTTTAACTTTTTTATGTCTACTTTAACTGAGAAAACGTAACAACATAATTATTACTTTTAGGGGTTGTTGAAAACATCAATACCGGCGGCCAGTTGTCCCTACCGCGAGTTGTCCCTACGGCGAGTTGTCCCTACGGCCAATTGACCACGGCCAATCGGCCACGGCCAATCGGCCACGGCCAATCAGCGACGGCGAGTCGTCCCATTCCCACAAAATAATGATGTTGATAATTTCTTTTTACAAAATTTACTGGAATAAATAATTCAATTATAGATTTTATAAGGGTGTGTTAGAATTTTATGATCATGTCTTGTATATGCATTAACAGCAAACACACACACACACACACACACACACAATATATATCCAGTATTAATTGGTGTTAAGAGAGTTAGTTCTCGATGGGGTAGTCTATAGTTATTCCCATCTCGTAATAGACCATAGTGCACGCGGAACAACACGCACTCATTCGCACACGCGAACTCGTTGCTATTTCTGGCGACGAACTAATTTATTTCGTTCTCTTTATTAATTGTTGTTTCGAGCGAAATTGAACGGAATAATAGCTATTAGCGGTTAGTCGTATCACTTGGTGTTTTTTTCTTTCATTTCACTTAATATGCAAAATGATTTAAGATAAGGTGTGCTATGATTATGTCAATATATACTGAAAGGTAAAGATTAAAAATGATAATTATAAACCAATAAAAATGTAAAAAATAAAATTATTTAATGCAGTAAGCAATAACGATATACCTTAGATGAAGGATCAACATTAAACACAAACATTAGGTACAAATATATTTACTACAAAATGAGAATTTCTTGTATCGAAATTCCTCTTGATAAAATTCGAGTAATATATCTGAGCTTTGAAGAGAAATTACATCCAAAAAGCTATGAATTACAACATGTAATGTGCCAATACATTTGTCATTTTGCGAACGCAAAATGGATCTTATCTATTTGAAGAGAACTATTCCACATACATAATAGTCTATTATTTTCTGGAATGTATGGAGTAGGGCTCGAATTTCAAAATCTTGAGAGGCAGTGGCACGTAATAGAGAGTGAAATTATGTGTTGGGCCGTTTAATCAAAGTTAATATCCCAAATCCCCGGGCTAATATACAGCAATGTTAATGTGCACACATACCAGGCTTTTGAGAGCTGAACTGCATTTAAGTTGTTGCATTAACGAAGGAATTTCCGGGTCTTCTGCATAATCTGGACGAACTTAGCACTTGCTTAATAGCTCTAATAACCCTTAATTGGTAAATTCAATATGACAGGATGTATAGGGAAACGGAAGGATTGGAATGAAATCTATATATATATATATATATATATATATATATATATGGGCTAATTACTATCCTTATACTCCTATGTCGCAGCATCTACCGGTGTCTTGAGTTAGAAAATCTAACCAAACACCAATCCAGTTTAAAACTATTATTGACAGCACGGCACTAGATACGTTTTGTTTGTATCATCTCTTACATCTTGTTATATATTATATATATATATATACATATAACGTGAAGTCAATAGTGGAGTTGCAGTCAATGTTATGGCCAATGTAAATGAAGAAAACTCTTTTATTTTTGTCAAGCTTTCGAATTTATTTAATTCTTTTTCAGGACATCTATAGTGAAAAAAAATTTTTTATATAATAAAATTTTTTTTATAATGTTTTATATGTGTTAAAATAAATACCATAGATACATAAAAAAACATACATATATAAAAAAGAAATTGAAAACATATTAAAAGTCAATCAAATAATAAGTTTAAAACGTATACGTTTTTATGTATTTTAATAATATGATTTACTTTAATTTTATCAAACTGAATTCGCAGCTTTTTTCATAACCTCACGTATTAGTAAGTTATCACATATAAAACATTATAAAAAAATTTTTATTATATAAAAAATTTTTTTTCACTATAGATGTCCTGAAAAAGAATTAAATAAATTCGAAAGCTTGACAAAAATAAAAGAGTTTTCTTCATTTACATTGGCCATAACATTGACTGCAACTCCACTATTGACTTCACGTTATATTGAACCAGTCACTATACCATTATTCATATATACAGGGTGTCCCAGAATTAACTACGGAAACTTCGTATACGTATTCCTTGATGACAAATAAGTAGGGTCTTTCCTATAAAAAAAATTTTTTTAGAGGCTCCTGTCAGAGTTATAACCCTTTAAAGAGAGGTGGTAAAATACGGTTTTAATTTAATATCTTCTGATTGGTCCAAGATAAAAAATTAAAAATTTGGTTGAACATCATTTTTATAAAGACGCATTTCTCCTGCCACTTTTCACCTGCCCTACCTTATTCTAAGGGAGCAAATCAAGAACCCCTCTTAATATTTTTTTTGTAACTTTCTTAGCAATTAATATTTGCAATAACAAAAAAATATTTTAGGAAGTTTTGATTATTTAGAAACTTTTTTGTTCCTTGTCGTTTTCTGCGAAATCGTTTCGGTTTGGTGTAAAAAAATAAAAAGTAGGACCATGTCAATTGAGTATCGTGTATCGCGATCAAGGAGCGCACATTTGCAAAGTAGGTGATAACTCTGACAGGAGTCTCTAAAAAAATTTTTTTTATAGGAAAGACCCTACTTATTTGTCATCAAGGAATACGTATACGAAGTTTCCGTAGTTAATTCTGGGACACCCTGTATATATATATATATATATATATATATATATATATATATAAACAAAGTGCCAAGAAAATGCGTATTAATATAAACAAAAGGGGAAAATTATTGGGCATGTACGCAAAAAGGATCAATATATATTTCTTGTGTTCGTGTGTATGTTACTAAACTACTTCTAAACGGTTGCACCGAATTTCATAATTTTTTTTGTATATATTTAAATGGATTCGAGAATGGTTTAGATTTACTATTTGGTACACTATAAAATGTTTTTTAATATTTTTTTTACTTTTTTGTATATTTCGACGGTAAAGTGACAATATCCCCTAAGTGACATTTATTGTTTAGTTCTACGAATTCCTAACAGATGACAGTTTAAGTTAATTGAAGTAACTCTATAAACCTTTGACATCTAGGTTAGGTAGACACCCGGTAGATGGCACTGAATTTTGATTTTTAGATTATTGAACAGTTACGTTGTGAGAAAACCCAATAGATAATGTTGAATTTCGATTTATAAATAAATAAATAAACGAAAAACTAAAAGAAAAGGGAAAATGCTAAAAAAATAATGCCAAAAAATATCTTTCTAAAATAAATGATATAAGGCCATTGTAAGGTGGCGTTGTTAATATCTCATATATTTAAACAAGCAATTTTTACTAAATCAAATACTATGACACCACCGTAAGGTGGCGCAGTTATTATCTCACATATTTAAACGAGAAATTCCAACTAAATTAAGTACTATGAAGCCACCGTAAGGTGGCGCAGTGGATACCTAATATTATAAAATACAACGAAAAAATAGTATAAACCTGATAACGAGAAAATATAATAAAATAAAAAAAATCATTGAAAGCAAAATAGTAAATGACGACAGTGTTATGCGGTACGAAGACCGCCGGGACAGCTAGTATATATATATATATATATATATATATATATATATATATATATATATATATATATGACGACAATATGACAGGATGTATAGGGAAACGGAAGGATTGAAATGAAATCTATATATATATATATATATATATATATATATATATATATATCCAAAGATGATACATAACGTATCTAGTGCCATACTGTCAAAAGTAATAATTTCAGTTTTAAACTGAAATGGTGTCGGTTAGAAATTTCTAACACCTTAAAAGACACCTTGGATGCTCCGATATAAATAGATATAAATATCATTCAACCTATATCAGGGCAAAACCAAACTACAGACACGTGTTTCGCTCTTATTTGAGCTCGTCAGTGTAGTACAGGCTATGTCTCTCAAGTCACTAATCAAGAGACATCCCTGCTATAAATTGAACGATATCTATAGATGTCAATTGCGAAACTGATAAACAGTCGCAAGTGGTTCCATCTTCACTCCAAAAATGGTACTTCAGTGGTAGCTTTGCATCTTGTATATAACCTTAGGCAAGGTAAAATGATAAAACGAACAGAGCGTTTTGTGACAGTCTAAAAATGTCCAAAGATGATACATAACGTATCTAGTGCCATACTGTCAAAAGTAATAATTTCAGTTTTAAACTGAAATGGTGTCGGTTAGAAATTTCTAACACTTTAAAAGACACCTTGGATGCTGCGATATAAATAGATATAAATATCATTCAACCTATATCAGGGCAAAACCAAACTACAGACACGTGTTTCGCTCTTATCTTAGCTCGTCAGTGTAGTACAGGCTATGTCTCTCAAGTCAAGTTTCGCAATTGACATCTATAGATATCGTTCAATTTATAGCAGGGATGTCTCTTGATTAGTGACTTGAGAGACATAGCCTGTACTACACTGACGAGCTCAAATAAGAGCGAAACACGTGTCTGTAGTTTGGTTTTGCCCTGATATAAGTTGAATGATATTTATATCTATTTATATCGCAGCATCCAAGGTGTCTTTTAAAGTGTTAGAAATTTCTAACCGACACCATTTCAGGTTAAAACTGAAATTATTACTTTTGACAGTATGGCACTAGATACGTTATGTATCATCTTTGGACATTTTTAGACTGTCACAAAACGCTCTGTTCGTTTTATATATATATATATATATATATATATATGTTATGATGTAGTGTTTCACGGATGGTAGAATGAACAGTAGTGGTGTTCCGGGTTTCAATCCGTTGGTTGTTTGTGTCTTCACGACGTTTCGCCAACATCTCAGCTGGCATTTTCAAGTGATGCTTCCTTTGCGGCTGCTCAACTTGGATTCCAAGTTGAGCAGCCGCAAAGGAAGCATCACTTGAAAATGCCAGCTGAGATGTTGGCGAAACGTCGTGAAGACACAAACAACCAACGGATTGAAACCCGGAACACCACTACTGTTCATATATATATATATATATATATACATATATATATATATATATATATATATATATATATATATATATATAACGAGCAGAGCGTTTTGTATGACAGTGTTAGAAATTCAGTTCAAAACTGGAATTATTTTTTTTGGCAGTATGGCACTATATATATATATATATATATATATATATATATATATATATATATATATATATATATATATATATATATATATATATATATATGAACAGTAGTGGTGTTCCGGGTTTCAATCCGTTGGTTTCAATTATCCATCAATCAAAATCAAAACACATCAAAAAAAATCTTTTTTGTTTCCCTAATTTCGTCCTATTTATATCAAAAAAAATAATAGTCACTGGTCTATGTCGTCACTCTATACAGTAAGATATTCTATTTACACAATAGACACAGTGATACCATAACAGTTTATATATATATATATATATATATATATATATATATATGTTATGATGTAGTGTTTCACGGATGGTAGAATGAACAGTGGTGGTGTTCCGGGTTTCAATCCGTTGGTTGTTTGTGTCTTCACGACGTTTCGCCAACATCTCAGCTGGCATTTTCAAGTGATGCTTCCTTTGCGGCTGCTAAACTTGGAATGAGCTGCGTGGTCCTGTGCTGCTGCTTTTATACGTGTCGGCGGCGGCGCAGATTATATCGCTGTTCTGTAATTGGTGGGGGGTGCGGTTCAGGTGTTGACGTTTCCTCCACCAGAGGTCGTTGGTCGCGCCGATTGTTTCCTGACTGCATTTGGGCCTGGATGGGTACGGCTGTCCTTGTTGCGTGTGTGTTTCTTATTGGTTCTGCCCGTGTCTGTGTATTCTCCAAGGATTTTTGTTCTTCTCGGGTAATTGGATTAGATTGTCCTTTGAGGAGACTTTTCCAAGTGTTGGAGATGTTTTGTGCATCGTCTCTTTTGTTGAGGCTGTTGGTTCTCTCTATTTCGAGGGCTTCTCTGACTATGCGGTTTCTGTAGTTTTTGATAGGTGCAATCTGTTTTGTTTCTGGGAAGTTTATTGTGTGGTCCGTTTCCTGGTGGTGTTGAAAAAGGGCTGATGTCGTTTGCTTATTTCTGATGTTGTTCTGGTGTTCCTGTACTCTGGCTGAGATTCTTCTATTTGTTTGTCCGATGTATTCTTTGTCGCAGTTACTGCACGGGATGCTGTATACGCCTTGGTTTTCTAAAGGTATTTTGTCTTTTGGATTGCCTATTATTTTGTGTAAGGTAGTCTGCGGCTTGTAGATTGTGGAAATGTCATGCCTTCTTAGGATCCTTCCAATCACGTCTGTTACACCTTTTATATATGGCAGTTTAGTTTTTGGTTTGGACATGTCATATTCTTCCTTATTTGTTGTTGGTCTCGTGGCTTGTTTTTGTGCTTTTTTGATTGTGTGTTCATGGTATCCGTTTTGTCCTAGGGCGGTTGTGATGTTTTGGAGTTCTTCTTGTCGGTTCGTTGTTTTTGTTAGGCGTATAGATCTGGATATCAGTGTACTGGCTACCGATTGCAATTGGGAAGGGTGATGATGAGATCTAGCATTCAGATATCTATTAGTGTGTGTAGGTTTTCTGTATACTGTGTAATCAATTGTAAGGTCATTGTTTCTTGTAATAAGTAGGTCCAGAAAAGGCAATTGGCCATTCTCTTCAACTTCTAACGTGAACTGTATTCGGTGGTGGATGTTGTTTAGTTCATCAAGGAAATTGTCCAGATTGGGTCTTCCATGAGGCCATATGATAAAGATGTCGTCCACGTAGCGTTTCCAAAAGGTTGGCTTCATTTTAGCTTTACTTAGTGCATTGGTTTCGAAGTACTTCATGTAGAGGTTGGCGATTACTGGTGATAGTGAGGATCCCATGGGGGCGCCTTCTGTTTGTCTATACAAGTTGTTCTCATAAGAGAAGTACGTATTCTTCAGACAGTGTCTTGCAAGTTCGATGATGTGTCTTGGGAAATCTTCATTTATAGCTATTTGGTCTAGGGCCTCGTCAATTGGTACGCTTGGGTAAAGCGACTTGATATCTAGGCTGGCTAGGAGGTCATCTTTGTGTAGTTTTAGGTTTTTAATTATATTTGTCAGGTGTTCTGAGTTCTTGACGTAGGAATCTGCTTCTTCGCTGGTTGGCTGTATTATCTCTGCAAGATATTTTTCGAGTTGTTGAGTTGGTGAGTCTATAGCGCTAACGATTGGTCTTAATGGCACTCCTTCCTTGTGAATTTTTTGCAACCCGTATAGTTTAGGGCATCTGCTATCTTTTTCCCGAGGAATTATGCGAGCCTCGATTTCTGCCCCAAGGTTGGCGGCTTTGATTTTATCTTTTGTTGTCTTCTCTAGGTATGTTGTTGGGTCTCTTGCAACTTTTTTGTATGTGTCGTCTTGGAGTATGTCCGCCATTTTCGTTCTATATTCTTCCGTATTCATCACCACTGTGACATCTCCCTTGTCCGCTTTCAATATAGTGATGTCTTTGTTTGCCTTTAGATTGTTGAGGGCTCTCATTTCGGACGGTTTTATGTTCGGTTTTGGTGGTTTGCTGGTCCTGAGAATACGTGCTACGTCTTGACGTATTATTTCGGCCTCATCGTCCGGCTTTTGGTCTAATGCTGCTTCGATGTTCGCGATTATGTCCTCTGTTGGGATCGTCTTCGGTGTCACTGCAAAGTTAAAACCCTTGCTGAGGATGTGTTTCTCTTCCTCTGAGAGTTGGTAGTCAGAGAGGTTTTTAACCACTTTATTGATATCGAGTGGCTCTAATTTTGGTTCGGTTTTCTTCTGAAGTCGGGCAAATTTATTTTTCTGTTTGTCGGTTCTGTTCTTGAAGTCTGTTTCTGTCCTCCAGGTTGATAACTCATCTACTTTTTGCCAGAGTAACGGGTGAATTTCTTTACTCAGTTGCAGATGTAGATCGTAGGCTGCTATTTCTGTTTGGGCAAGTTGTCGCCGTTTTTCTCGAATTTGTTCTCTCAGAAGAGACTTGCTCGTGTTTCTTATGATATTTTCTGCTCTTTTTGTTCTTAGGTGGTAAGTCAATTTGGTACACGTAGGCAGAACGTTGTTGTCGCGGCATCGGCATCTTATTAGAAATGTTATGTCGCAACATAAAGTTGTGATTTTGGACCTTAGTGTTTCGAAGCGTTTTGTTGTTCTGAAGGTCTCCTCCCCGTAGAGGTGTACTATGTTATGATGTAGTGTTTCACGGATGGTAGAATGAACAGTAGTGGTGTTCCGGGTTTCAATCCGTTGGTTGTTTGTGTCTTCACGACGTTTCGCCAACATCTCAGCTGGCATCATAACATCATAACATATATATATATATATATATATATATATATATATATATATATATATATATATATATATATATATATATATAACGTAAAGTCAATCGTGGAGTTGCAGTCAACGTTTGGCCAAGGTAAGTAAAGAAAACTCTTTGATTTCAGTCAAGCTTTCGAATTTATTCAATTCTTCTTCAGGACATTAATCGTGAGGTTATAAGAGAAGCGACGAATTCCGTTTGACAACATTACACTAATAAAACATTTTAAAAATCAGGTACATCACTATTAAAATACATAAAAATATATACATTTACACCATAAAACTTATAATTTTGTTATTTTTAGCATGGAGGTTTGTCTGTAAATATATATATATATATATATATATATATATATATATATATATATATATATAATTTATAGCAGGGATGTCTCTTGATTAGTGACTTGAGAGACATAGCCTGTACTACACTGATGAGCTCAAACTAAGAGCGAAACACGTGTCTGTAGTTTGGTTTTGCCCTGATATAGGTTAAATGATATTTATATCTATTTATATCGCAGCATCCAAGGTGTCTTTTAAAGTGTTAGAAATTTCTAACCGACACCATTTCAGTTCAAAACTGAAATTTTTACTTTTGACAGTAAAGCACTAGATACGTTATGTATCATCTTTGGACATTCTTAGACTGTCACAAAACGCTCTGTTCGTTTTATATATATGTATATATATATATATATCCAAAGATGATACATAAAGTATCTAATGCCATACTGTCAATAGTAATAATTTCAGTTTTGAACTGAAATGGTGTCGGTTAGAAATTTCTAACACTTTAAAAGACACCTTGGATGCTGCCATATAAATAGATATAAATATTATTCAACCTATATCAGGGCAAAACCAAACTACAGACACGTGTTTCGCTCTTGTTTGAGCTCGTCAGTGTAGTACAGGCTATGTCTCTCAAGTCACTAATCAAGAGACATCCCTGCTATAAATTGAACGATATTTATAGATGTCAAATGCGAAACTGATAAACAGTCGCAAGTGGTTCCATCTTCACTCCAAAAATGGTACTTCAGTGGTAGCTTTGCATCTTGTATATAACCTTAGGCAAGGTAAAATGATAAAACGAACAGAGCGTTTTGTGACAGTCTAAAAATGTCCAAAGATGATACATAAAGTATCTAATGCCATACTGTCAATAGTAATAATTTCAGTTTTGAACTGAAATGGTGTCGGTTAGAAATTTCTAACACTTTAAAAGACACCTTGGATGCTGCCATATAAATAGATATAAATATTATTCAACCTATATCAGGGCAAAACCAAACTACAGACACGTGTTTCGCTCTTGTTTGAGCTCGTCAGTGTAGTACAGGCTATGTCTCTCAAGTCACTAATCAAGAGACATCCCTGCTATAAATTAAACGATATTTATAGATGTCAAATGCGAAACTGATAAACAGTCGCAAGTGGTTCCATCTTTACTCCAAAAATGGTACTTCAGTGGTAGCTTTGCATCTTGTATATAACCTTAGGCAAGGTAAAATGATAAAACGAACAGAGCGTTTTGTGACAGTCTAAAAATGTCCAAAGATGATACATAAAGTATCTAATGCCATACTGTCAATAGTAATAATTTCAGTTTTGAACTGAAATGGTGTCGGTTAGAAATTTCTAACACTTTAAAAGACACCTTGGATGCTGCCATATAAATAGATATAAATATTATTCAACCTATATCAGGGCAAAACCAAACTACAGACACGTGTTTCGCTCTTGTTTGAGCTCGTCAGTGTAGTACTATTGACAGTATGGCATTAGATACTTTATGTATCATCTTTGGACATTTTTAGACTGTCACAAAACGCTCTGTTCGTTTTATCATTTTACCTTGCCTAAGGTTATATACAAGATGCAAAGCTACCACTGAAGTACCATTTTTGGAGTGAAGATGGAACCACTTGCGACTGTTTATCAGTTTCGCATTTGACATCTATAAATATCGTTCAATTTATAGCAGGGATGTCTCTTGATTAGTGACTTGAGAGACATAGCCTGTACTACACTGACGAGCTCAAACAAGAGCGAAACACGTGTCTGTAGTTTGGTTTTGCCCTGATATAGGTTGAATAATATTTATATCTATTTATATGGCAGCATCCAAGGTGTCTTTTAAAGTGTTAGAAATTTCTAACCGACACCATTTCAGTTCAAAACTGAAATTATTACTATTGACAGTATGGCATTAGATACTTTATGTATCATCTTTGGACATTTTTAGACTGTCACAAAACGCTCTGTTCGTTTTATCATTTTACCTTGCCTAAGGTTATATACAAGATGCAAAGCTACCACTGAAGTACCATTTTTGGAGTGAAGATGGAACCACTTGCGACTGTTTATCAGTTTCGCATTTGACATCTATAAATATCGTTCAATTTATAGCAGGGATGTCTCTTGATTAGTGACTTGAGAGACATAGCCTGTACTACACTGACGAGCTCAAACAAGAGCGAAACACGTGTCTGTAGTTTGGTTTTGCCCTGATATAGGTTGAATAATATTTATATCTATTTATATGGCAGCATCCAAGGTGTCTTTTAAAGTGTTAGAAATTTCTAACCGACACCATTTCAGTTCAAAACTGAAATTATTACTATTGACAGTATGGCATTAGATACTTTATGTATCATCTTTGGACATTTTTAGACTGTCACAAAACGCTCTGTTCGTTTTATATATATATATATATATATATATATATATATATATATATATATATATATATATATATATATATAAGGATCAAAATTCTTGGAGATGCAGTCAAGTTAGGCTTTTATAAGAAACCTCTTTGAAGTGTTTGTCTAGCTTTCGAATTTATTTAATTCATTATCAAGACTTTCTACAAGATAAAAAATATTGTTAAATACAAATATTTTTTATAAAAATGAAAATTTAAACTTACTCTTTTTGAGGTTAACATTTTCTTAGCAATTTCTACTATTTTATATGAACACATTTACAGCTTATAATAAAATGACAGTTGTTAAAAATTACATTTCAAAATTTCTAAGGTACTACAAAATCTACATCACAGTAAGTACACTTGATGTAACAAAAAAATATATATATATTTTAATAGAAAACAATGTATACTCAATTTAGTTAAGTTTAATTTTTATATTTATCGTTGGTAGTGATTCGATTATTTTCAATTAATAGTGGTGGTAAATGTGGTTGTTTGATATAAGAAAAGGTGTATAAATAATATGTTCTATTTTTATTTTATTTTTTTATTTTTTTTTTGTTTAAAATTATTTATTTATTTTTTTATAAATAGTTATTATTATGAGATAGGATGTAGCAATAAATATTACTTAATTTTTCTATATCTGATTTTCTATTTATACAATTTTCAGTTTTTTGTATGTTTGTCATTTCTAAAAATAAACGTTTATGATAGTTTTTTTCTTTTTCTAATATTTTTGTTTCAGAAAATTGGAAACTATGTTTGAAGGTGATTGCATGATCCGCTAAAGCACAAGATTTAAATTTATTTGTGTTTATGTCACTTCTATGTGATATGTTCCTACTGTATATATATATATATCTACTTTTCAACAAAAAGCACAAGCTCTAATTAAAAAACATAATCAATATTTTAATGATTCAGAAAAAAAGAATTTTAAAGGAATTTCATCAATTACACCTAAATATTACGGCTTACCTAAAATTCATAAAAGCACTTTAAGTTTAAGACCTATTATATCTTCTATTAATTCTCCTAATGGAAAAATAGCACAATGGGTAACCAACATTATGACTATGGGATACAACTCTAATAATGAATATTTCATCAAAGATTCTTTTCAATTTGTTGAAATAATAAAAAATTTTCAATTACCTCCAGATTATATACTTATAAGCCTTGATGTTGTATCTTTATTTAGTAATATTCCAATTGAATTAGTTAAAAATAGCATTGTTAAACATTGGCCTAATTTACAATCTAATTACAAAACTCCACTAAATGCTTTTCTTGAAATGGTACAATTTATCAGTGATACTTGTTATTTTTCTTTTAATGATCAATTATATAAACAAATTTTTGGCACACCAATGGGTAGCACTATTCCCCAATTTTTTCACAATATGTAATGGATGATTTGTTAGATTTTTGTATTCCTTTACTACCTTTCCAACTTCCTTTTTTAAAAAAATATGTAGATGATATAATTTGTGCGGTACCAGAGAATGGTATTGATTCCATCCTTGAAATATTTAATAATTATAACCAACATATAAGTTTCACAGTAGAAAAAGAAATTGATAGATCAGTACCATTCCTTGATTGTAAGGTTATAAGAAATCCTACCAATTCAATTATATTAGACTGGTATGTGAAACCAACTTACTCTGGCCGATATATGAATTTTAAGTCTTATCATCCTTTCAAAATGAAAACTAATTTAATTCTTGGCTTAAAATCTCGAATTGAAAAAATTTGTCATCCTTCTTTTATTCAAAAAAATCTTAAAAAGTTATACATTACATTACTAGATAACAATTATCCATCCAAACTTTTAAAAAAACTTTTATTCAACACAACTACAATAGAACATGTAAATCACACAGAAAATAACTTAAATGTAAGTATCACTTATGGATCAATACCTTACTTAGGTAATTTAACAACTAAAATTATTAAAACTTTTAAAAATTTTAACAATGTAAAAATAGCACAAAAAACATATAAACCTATTGCTTCTTTATTCTCAAAATTAAAACAAAAAGAAGATATAATGAATCTTAATAATGTTGTTTATAAAATTCCTTGTTATAATTGTGATAAAGTATATATTGGCCAAACATTACAAAATCTTAAACAAAGAATAACTCAACATCGTAGTGATGCTAGATTAAAAAAAAGAAAATGTGCACTAGCTGAACATGTAATTGATGAATTCCATCATATGGATTACAATAATGTAAAAATACTAAACATAGAAAATAACACAACTAAAAGAAAATTTATGGAAATGGTTCATATTAATAAAACTCCAAATACAATGAACAAAATGAATGAAACACAAAATTTAAATATAATTTATTGTTATCTTTTAACAGTGAATGATTCAATTAATACAAATCAAAATATAACACAATCAAGTAGTATACAATAATTTAAAAATAACAAATAATTTATTTATTAATTATTAAAAAATCAAAAATAACAGTAACAAAATCATCAAATAACCTATTAAAATAAAAAATCAAATTTTTTTTTGACAAATTAATTATCAATCAAAGTTAAAAGATTACAATTTTAAATTTCAAAAATTCTATTTAATTTTCTGTTGAATTGTAAAAAAAGTAATGTTTTCAACAATTTTATTGATTTATATTTTTAACAATTTATAATGATTCAATTTGCTTGTAAGTAAATTTTCATATTTTTAAATTTTAGCAATTTGTAACCTATTTTTGTATATTTTAGCCTTGAAAAAGAATTTGAAATAAATTCGAAAGCTCGGTAATAGTAATAGTAGAGTCTTACTAATAAACCTGAATTTGGCTGAATCCCTGTAAACCAAAATATATATTTGTATATATTTTATTTCTTGTTTAAATAGCCAGCCGTTAACAAAGAATTACTGCTTTATATATATATATATATATATATTCTTTCAGATTATCTAAGTAGGCAATAAATTCACATTATATACCTTCTAACAACATTAGGAGAAACTAAAGAGTATAAATTCAGTTATCAAGATAGGCACATAAAGAGCGCTTGTGAAAAACACCTTATTTATCAATTTTATGGTACAGCCTCTACACTATCTCGCCGTGTTTGTTTTTATCAACCATTTTTTTGTTCAACGTTATATTTTTTTTGCAAAAGTCCCAAGAGTATAGCCTGCATTAAAGTAGGTGGCGACCGCAGGGACCATAGACAGGACGAGGGACCAGGGACATATCCCCATGAATGTATTCTCAAATAAATCTCAGTGAGACGCATATATCATTGTTGAAATATAGTCTTCTTTTTGACATAAAAAGCTTTTTTGCCCAGTTTGAATTTGAAATTTGTTGGCTTTCCAACGTACAATTTGCTGATATTGGTTTAATATTCAATAGGGAAATCTAAACAAATAATATAAACAGGAAGAATACATCGATCTTATTCAGAATTCAGAAAATTGAGTTAAGAAAGTTCAAATAATGTAGTTTGATTTCTTATTCATTTAATGTATTAAAATTATATGTATTAATGATGTGCAAGAAATATAAGTTATATAGTCCATTTCACCGATTTTGACCGATGACAGAAATCATACTCGAAGTAAATTTAGAGTTACATCTCCCTCAGATACAGGCAAGTTAGAAATTTAAATCAGGACGTTTGTTTTTTAATACAACACTTACGTAACTGCATCTTGTTTCACCGGTAGATAAAAAGTATTCAATACGGAAGTCTTCACTTAATTCACATTCCTAGTAACCGTCATGTACGGCTCGTTGTTGAAGGGTTGAATTTAGTAATTATTAATGTCAGGTTTTTGTAGATGTCAAACCACACTGATAGTTTCAGAAACTTACGACCTAATTTAGAAAAAAAAACTCTCCGCCATTGGTAACTTGGATGACAGTTTAATCTTATTTCAGTGGTTTCTAATAACCAATCGGCCAAAACCGATGCAATGGACTATATATAGATTTTTTAATACTTACTACTCTAAAATATAGTTCATCTTAACTCACTTTTACACATAAAATCAATGTTACAATACAAGATATTATTTTTTTTTTATTTTTTCCCAATTAATGGAAGAAAATATGCATTTGATGCCACCAAAAACATATATCTAAAGAATATTTTAAAACATTTATATTTGTGAAAATTAAAGAATTAAAAATAAAGTAACTGCCGTTAAATTTATTATTGTAATAATCGCATAATATTAAGATGTAAAAATTTCATTTCACTAGAGAGATATATTATATATATATATATATATATATATATATATATATATATATATATATATATATATATATAAAAGGAGGATAACGGGAATGCAACGCAACAAGGATCATGGTTACAAGTAGGAATGGTAACCGCAGACATGCTTGTTTCTGGCTCATTAGCCGTCATCAGTGCGGCATAACCAAGAAGAGTATTGCACTTGGCTAGCAATAGTGTTGGGTACTTGGGAGCAAAGGATGTTGGGGAAACATGTGTCAAGAAACCCAACACTATTGCTAGCCAAGTGCAATACTCTTCTTGGTTATGCCGCACTGATGACGGCTAATGAGCCAGAAACATGCATGTCTGCGGTTACCATTCCTACTTGTAACCATGATCCTTGTTGCGTTGCATTTCCGTTATCCTCCGATTAAAGATTTTATCTGGATTTAGCTTAAATTCGACATGAAATAAATGATCTAGCATTTGCATAACTTTTTATGCTTTTATAATTAGAATCACTTTATTAATGCTGGAGTTTCAGTATTATATTTACAGTAGGGTAGCAAATTTATAGTTCTAATTTTTATTCATCTCAATAAAAAGAGCAATCTAGTAATCACAGGCAATATTTTTGTTGAATGAGCTTCACGGTCGAACAGAACACAAAAAGGCATTAAATATTTTTAATTACTTTAGGCGCGCAGCCATCAGCTTGGCTCTTGATGAAAACGCGCGAAACAATACCCTTTTACAAAAAAAAGACTCGATCTGGTTTTATTTGTCCATCAGTTGCAGGCATTCCACCAATCTGGCTTGCATTGATATAGTTCTCTATTATTAACTCTTACGGACCCAAACTGTTTTAGAACATTGATGTCAATTAGATTTCAATATTATGTCATCGGGCATTGCCTACTTTAATCGATTTACGGTTCAGAATGCAGCTGAGGTAAATAAAGTATCTAGATCTGTTTTTAATTAAAAAATACGATAGTTAACCACGTTCAATTTAAATGAATAACTGTTCTGCAATTCCAAAGAAGTGCATCAAGCAATATTGATGCTTTCAATTGCGTTAATATTAAGGTTATGTACTTTCTTTAAATAACCTTTTCATTGTAATATTCATAGAGGGAAAGCGAGACTTAAATTATACTGAGAAAATCACAAAATTATTATTCTCCAAATCGTTATCTAAATAAAAAAAAAAACAGCAAGCAAAATTGTATAATTGAAGTCTAAATATTTATAATCGTTTCTTTTAATCATTGACTTCATATTAATATTTATCTGTTTGATCCGATAGCTGTGACTAAAGAAAAATTAAATAAATTATAATATTTATTTCAAAGCATAGCTTTGTTATAGCGGAGTAAGCAGCTGGATCGTTGAGACATATGAAGTCCGAAAATGTGATATCACGATCGACACAATCTGTCACCCTGTCACGTCATACGTATGTTCGTTCAAATAATAGTTCAGAGTATGATTACAAGTAATTACAACCCGTTCAGACGGCAGGTCCGGCCCGGTTTTAAATAAGATAATCGTGGCACTCATTCACACGACACCAGGCGAACCGAAACGAATTTCTATATTCATGTGTTGTTTTTCAATTATCTTGGTTAATTGTTTATGAATTTAAATAACTTTTATATTGTAAAACTTTGTAATTCTGTAATTTTTATTTTAACTATTTTTCTCCAAAATACAATAAAAAAAATTTTGTAACACAGAATTGGTTTTTTGTAATTGTTAAGAAAAAAACAGGGCAAAATTAGCAGTATGTATACGAATCTTTCATCTACTATCTCCCAAATACCCATTTAGAACCTTCTAATACTTGAAAAAGATTTTTTATCGTGTCCTGGTTTGTAGTGACAAAATCGGATGTAAATTTGGCCGAAGCAAACCTATCTAAGCGTCTATACACACGAACCACCAGTGTCCGACACAGGAAGCGACCACCGATAGCAATGCATTGTTTTAAATGTACGATCACAGACGAGCCACTTTGCGGACCACACCATTTTTGACTGCTCGACTGCCGCTACGCTAGTGTCCTACCCTCGCCACCGGCCGGGCCACTTTCCTATATTTTATTTTTAGCAGTACGTTGTTTTTAATAAAGGTGTACACACCAACCACTTTTAGTGTCTATATCTTGAAATTGTTTGATCGTTAATTATGGAGAAACATTTTGAATGCAATACTGAGGATTTTGTAACTGCTATTGAAGGAGAACCTTGTATACAAGGCTGATGCGTCCCCGGTGGCAACCACCGGTGTCGGACACAAGTGGCTTCATCTGTAAAGACTCGCCCGACCGGTGGTCGCTACCGGTGTCGGACACTAGTGGTTCGTGTGTATATACGCTTATGGCTATAGCTACGCGGCTAAATATTTTAAATGTGTAAACTACCAAAACTTGACGTCCCGATAGTCAGGTCATTCGGTCATATAATATTTTAGAGCGTAATTACAAGTGTGTAATCACAATTGATCACAACTCATCACAACTTATTAAAGCTAATTGCAACTGATCAAAACCTATTGTAAGTGATCGCAAGTAATTTTAAGTGATCACTAGTAATTGCAATCGATTCCAAAGTATCATTTCATAGTAATCAAAACTGAATGTAAGTTATCACAAGTGTTGCAACTAATCCAAGTGATCGCAAGTGATTGCAAGTTTTCCGTATGCATTCTCTGTCAAATAATACTTTAACACACCAAGAAAGTATTTTTGAATTAATTAAACTGATTCTAGGTGTAGATTCATAATATACAATATTAATAAAAATGAAACTATCACTTTTGCATTTGCCTGAAGAAAACGTTGTACGTTCAAACATGTCGTGTTAGTGAAATAAGTTAGTGTAGATTTTAAGTGATAGTTTCATTTTCATTAATATTAGATACAAGAAAGTATGCTTTATTGAAGCTCTAGAAACATGTACCGTACTCAGAAATTTATATTGAGTTTCTCGCTTTATAGATTCGACACAGACAAATAAATCAAATAGGATACACCAATTTAATAGAAATATTTTTTTTACTTCTAACTTCTTAAACACGTTTCATTGTCTAGTAAAGTAAGTAAAGTCTAAGAAATACATGTTTCCAATGACACGAGAATAAAATATTAAAGAAATCTTTGAATATTTCAGATGTTTCCGTAATAAAATATCCAGCATGTTTGCGAACTTCTTCTTGATTTGTGAACAAACTTTCAAGTCTTTTTAAATTTTAAGAGGCCTGTTGATAAATAAAGTCTACGTCTCATGTTAAGGATTGTTCTTTTAAATGTCTTCGTCTTCTTTAAAGAAGTTTTATAGTGGATTGATTAATATTTTAGAAAGCTGCACTGATTTACTGAATATTTATTGAAATCAATTTATACTAACCACGTCCATAAAACCAACTGTTAAATATTGCATATTTTATATGCTTTATTTATTTTAGTTTGAAGAGTTATAAGATAATAAAATATTACTTACTTCGGTAAATTTTTTATGAATATTTTTAAGTAAAAACACATTCTTGAAAAAATCTCTCAGGACTCAATGCCAAAAAAACGAGTGTGGCAGTCAGTGGGATTGCCGGCAGAAGTTATACTTATTTCATAAATTTGTATGCAAAGGATTTAGCAAAATCATTATATGATATTCGTGTTCAGCGACCTCAAAAACCTCCTAGTACCGACTGCACACTCATTTTGTATCAAATTTGCATAAAATTCCTGAAGACGAGGTCCGTCTTAAGCACCAGGTGTTTCGGACACCATCGCCATTATCATATTCGTATTCAGCGACCCAAAAAACCGCCGAGTTCCAAGTGTGCACTGATTTTGAACAGAATTTATATAAAACCCCAGGAGAAGAGGTAAATACTCTAGGCACCAAGTGCCGCGGAGACTTTCATGATATTCGTGTCCAGCGACCCTAAAAACCCCGAGTACATAAATTGAACCCATTTGGAATACTTACGGAGTTGTAATTTTTCTATCCATTGTCTGTTCGGAATGCACTTTTCGACTATTCTTAAAAACTCTGTTTATGTAGCCAACAACCTCAAAAGCATAGTGCAGGATATAATGCAACCATGTGACGGTAGTATGGACTACAATACAATACTCATTACTGAATATTATTATTAATATAAAATACTAAACTTTATATGTTTACTTACGTGACAGAATTATAAAATAATCTGTCAAACACAATGTAATACGTCACTATGATATTCCAAAACATTAGCTCAGACTGTTTTTTCTATATCTATCTCTTTTCAATGTACTGAATATTTAAACGGTATTTAAAGGACTAATAGTTATGACTAAGCATGTGGTAAATATTTCATCTTTGTTTTTACCGACCAATATAACTTATATGTGTTTCTGTCTCTCTCTTACTCACACCATTACATATGTTATGATTTTTCTCATTTAACCCCACACAAATCCAGTGCATGCATAGAAGTATAACTTTAAAAGAATGCAAAGTTTTTTTATTAATGAACTATTTAATAATAATAATATTAATACTAATAATAATGATAATAATAATAAAAATTATAACAGCATTCGGGCAGTGCCGACAGAAATTAAACAACTAAATTAAACAAACTTGCATTAACCTATTTTAATATATTTTTTTCTTGACGATTTAACATAATGCATTTTACCCTTTATCATAAGTACGAACTAGGTACATCGAATCACTTAAATTTTTTTATAATTTTCTTTGCGCAACTAAAACTCCGATTTATTTATATAGTTTTGTCAACAACTGACAAATATGTACAAATTCACATTTATAAGCGTTCAGCTTTTGGTTAAAGAGTCTTTGAACTCATAGTAAAATTATCAGTGCATAGAACCACATGCTGGATCGAGGGTCGAAAAAAGGGTCCCATTTATGGACCGCCCGCAGTTCCCAGGTAAGACATCAAAGAGTCTTTAATCAAAATATGATTATAAAAAATACCTACTGGCTTTGGATAATTATTTCTCACTTCATCTTTCAAACGACTTTTTTTCCACTATGCAAAACCGACGACTGTATGTCTCTATTATTACTCTATTATTATGAAGCGCACAAAAAGTTTAAACTTTAACAATATGTTGTGTGGAACCCGGGGAATTCCGTTGGAAGTAAAGCTTTTTGATAGGGAAGGAAGCTAGAAAAATGTATTTCATTAAGTAAATAAGATAAAACAGTAATGTTTCTAAAAAAAAGCGTTTGGAACTCGGAGAATTTCGGTGGAAACAAAGCTTAAAATAAAACAATTAAAATCCCATGTATTACCTTCTGTATACATATAGATTGATAAGAGAGAGAGAGAGAGGGGGTTTGCTGACCAGCTCAACGCCGGTACGCGCACCCTTTTCCTCGATTTACTGCTGTATAGCCAAAGCTAACACTTCAAAAGCGATTCAAGACAAATAATTTTTGGGAATAAAAAGTTTTATTTGTCATATACCGATTTTATCACTTAGCATCTTAATAGATTAACTGAGCCAAAACTTAGTAATAGTAGGAATAGTAGGTAAATAAAAATTATTGATGCAAACTATACATATTTCCTTTCCATTCTCTCCACAGATGAACAGACTCACTCAAACTAAACTTGAAACATCAAAAGGCTCTCGTATTATACGGGCAACTTGGTCTGAATAACATCCATTGCTTTTGTCTCTTGTTAGATTACATCCGCACCCATACATGCTCTAACATTTCGCTTAAATTACTGACATTTTCTCTGCTAATGGATAACTACCGTGGTAGAAAACCAGAGGCAACAGTTTTATAAGGATCTGTTAGCCATTTTGTGGGAAAATTACAAGAGTATACTGAAAAACTTTACGTTTAATGTTGTATAAACCGATAGTACTGAGTATGTAGAAAAGTCTATAAAATAATCAATAACAGACACCCCGAGATACTTAAACAAGCACTTGATGTAAAAGGTAACCTACAGTGTATCTGTTCAACGTAATTAAATTAATTACTTACTTTTAATTTAAATCTTTACATAACTAATTACTATTTAAAGCTAATTTTAACAGCTACCTAAGCCGACACATTATATTATACCGCAGGTACTGACTGTTATTTTCAATTATTTTATTAAACACAACATGTAAGTTTCAGGAAACCATTCCTCAAAAAGAAGGATATCCATATTTTGATGGTAATCCAGAAAACAATTTTTTAGGTTTTTAGCGGAGAGAAGGAGCGCTCCTTAAACTGCCACAATGTAGAATGCTAATTCTTTTTCCTTTGTTAGAAGGAACGTTTACATTGCATTTTCGCTAGTTTTGATCAGCCCATCCTTTTTTTATCGTTGCTTGTGTGTCATACCATGTTTCTTTCAGATAAAAAATTGGCTGCTGCATTTTTTATATTTTGTGTTGGTTTGTGAATATTCGTTTTTTCATTACTTTTTTTTTCACCTCTTTTGACAGTGTCATCAACTTCCACTATTAGATCTTATTTCCGAAAATACAAACTTATGACGGTACCATCGATAGTAATTTATCAAATGTGCACTTATGTGCACCAAAATCAGGATTTGTCTATCAGAAACAATCACTTTCACAATTATAATACAAGAAATGAAAATGATTTTGTGACATCTGAAAATAGACTTAATAAATGGAAACTTTTTGTCACAAGTTTAGGGCCAAAACTCTTTAATAATCTTGTAACCAACATTAAATATTCTCCAAATATCAATATTTTTAAAACAAAGCTTAAATTTTTTTAACAGAAAACTGTTATTATAGCATTGAATCCTTTTTAAATAATAAACAGTAACTTAAATTATAATTGCTGATGTATTATTGATGTCTTATTATTTTTGTCTTATTTTTTTATTTTATTCCATTGTAACTTCATTTTTCGTTTAGTATATGTTAGGTATATACATTTTTGTTTGTTAGTGTTAATCTTTTACTAATTACTATTTTGTATTGTACATTTTACTATTTTATGACGATGTCCATACAATTTATTGTCAGTAGGAAAAATAAATATATTGTATTGTATTGTATCACTGTCACTCACATCCAAAAAATTATTGTCCTAATTTTCAGTGTCTGGTGTAAGCCACAGCTGCCACAGAATTTTTTTTTGAAAGCTCCTGTCGACGACAATACTCGAAGAATATTAGAATTGGTGAATCCCTGACACTATGAAACCAAAACCTATAAAGATCAAAACCAGTAATGGAAGCGATAACCAGTAGTCGTTAAAGCATTAATCAGATAAGATAGGTCAGTTCGCATAAACTTGGAACAAATTTTACCTTTAGCTATTTGGATACAGATGCCATAATGGTTATTCGGCATTTTTAATCATATATTGATTTATCTAATGTCGCATAGGACACTTCCTCAATTTCTACTTAAGCATATATGTGACCTTAATGAAGGAGATATTATTTGTTAATTCGATAATTAAAAAATAAAACTGCAAGTCACTTCTTTGTGGCATGTCTTAGAGAGTTATGTTTCAACTTCTAATTTGACAAAAATAAATGTCTTTTTTATTTACGTCATATATGTGCTTAAGAAGAAATTGAGTAAGTATTTGTATGACATGAGTTAAATTTAAATATGAATACAAACGCAGACTTACTATTAAGGCATGAATATTTTAAAGCCCTACTGGCTATTGGTAGAGATCGCAGGTTTTAATAAATTTTCGATTTCTTCTTAATGACATTTCTTTTTTATCCTATTATTAAATAAAAAAAAACACAAAAGATGCCTTAGAATAATTAGTTTGCTATAATTAACTCAGCAACACTTAAAATTTGTTTGGTTTCATCCTGATGAGAAAACTGTTTACTGGAATTATATTGTTAACTTCCAATTAAGTTTATTGAGTATGTTTAGAAATTTTACAGTTACCAGTAGGTTTTGTACAAAAAAAAAATATTTGAAAAAAAAAGTGAAAAATATTTTTAAGTCTTCTAAAACCAATTTCAGTTATTATTTTAATGGATATATTTTTTACAAATTCAATGTTTCTATAATACTGCAAATATTTATTTTGTACAATAGTAATAATAATAACGAACTAAGTATCTTATGCTATGTAGTAAAAGGCCATGAATGACACTTCTAAAAATTTATGTTTCAGCTTCTGTTTGGAGTTGAATGTATTATTATTATTATTATTGTATAATAATTACACCAATAGTAAGATTAGAACTTATTTTCTTACTCTACGGGTCCAATTATTTACGATTAGCCAAATTTTCGAAAAATTCTTCGAATTCAATAAAGACCTGAATAACCTGTTTGTTGATTTTCAGCAAGCATATGACAGGACAGCATACTAAGAGTGCGCCTATGGAAGACGATATTGGAATTTGGAATACCAAACCAACTAGTATCAGTGACAAAGTGGCTTGCGTTAGGTTGAATTTGGGACTAAAACAAGGTGATGCTTTATCACCCATTCTCTTCAATATTGCCTCTAGAAAGCCGCTAGAACAGCATCTGCACACTGAGAGGTCCAAACATGATGTTAGCATATGCGGATCATATCGATGTGAAAGGGGGTAGCACAGTCAACGTGAAGAATAATTTCTTATGGTTTAAACAACACGCAGAAAAGATGGGCTTATGCTTCAACGAGGCTAAAACAAAATATATGCATGTAGCAAGAAACCCACATCGAGATTGTGTACGCTAAAACGTCACTATAAATACCAACAATCTTGAATACATAAACGCCTTTCAATATCCTGGACCGATCGTAACAAAAGACGATAATATTCATGAAGACATAAAGCATAGTATATAGCACAAGGGAACAAATGTTACTGCATGTTGCAGTCCCTATTTAAGTCCAAACTCCTAACAAAATCAATAGAAATTAGCTTATATAAGACCATAATAAGACCCATGTTTACCTATGCTAGCGAAACATGACTGTAAACGATGAACACACCTTGAGAAGATTTGTAAGAAAAATTCTTAGGCAAATATATGAACCTTACCGAGACCCTGCAACAGGACAATGTAGAGTCAAACCTAACACTGAACTAGCACGACTCTGCAACTCACCAGATATCGTACAAGAAATAAAAACAAACATATTACGCTGAGCCAGACATATACAGAGGAGCAAAGACACCAGAATTATAAAAGCAGTAAGGGAAACAACACAGCATAGAAAGAGACCACTTGGGACTCCTAGATTAAGATAGCGGGATAACATTAACACAGATCTCTCTAACCTAGGCGTCGATCTTACTACATGGAACACAACAGCGGAGAATCGCACTGAATGAAGGAAACTGGTGCAGGCAGCAAAACCCACCCCGGGTTGTAATGCTACGGATATCTGTATATATGTATGTATTACTTGAGACATTGCCTATGTGTTAGTAGATCTATATCTACTATTCAGCTGGTTCGCAGGTCACGACTTTGGGAAAATTTCACTACAGTATAAATATCATTCAACCTATATCAGGGCAAAACCAAACTACAGACACGTGTTTCGCTCTTAGTTTGAGTTCGTCAGTGTAGTACAGGCTATGTCTCTCAAGTCACTAATCAAGAGACATCCCTGCTATAAATTGAACGATATCTATAGATGTCAAATTGCAAAACTGAAATACCATTTTTGGAGTGAAGATGGAACCACTTGCGACTGTTTATCAGTTTTGCAATTTGACATCTATAGATATCGTTCAATTTATAGCAGGGATGTCTCTTGATTAGTGACTTGAGAGACATAGCCTGTACTACACTGACGAACTCAAACTAAGAGCGAAACACGTGTCTGTAGTTTGGTTTTGCCCTGATAAAGGTTGAATGATATTTATATCTATTTATATCGCAGCATCCAAGGTGTCTTTTAAAGTGTTAGAAATTTCTAACCGACACCATTTCAGTTCAAAACTGAAATTATTACTTTTGACAGTAAGGCACTAGATACTTTATGTATCATCTTTGGACATTCTTAGACTGTCACAAAACGCTCTGTTCGTTTTATATATATATTCGTATACGTATTCCTTGATGACAAATAAGTAGGGTCTTTCCTATAAAAAAAATTTTTTTAGAGACTCCTGGCAGAGTTATAACCTACTTTGCAAATGTGCGCTACTTGATCGCGATACACGATGCTCAATTGACATGGTCCTACTTTTTATTTTTTTACTCCAAACCGAAACGATTTCGCAAAAAACGACAAGGCACAAAAAAGTTTCTAAATAATCAAAACTTCCTAAAATAATTTTTTGTTATTGCAAATATTAATTGCTAAGAAAGTTACAAAAAAAATATTAAGAGGGGTTCCTTGATTTGCACCCTTAGAATGGGGTAGGGCAAGTGAAACGTGGCAGGAGAAATGCGTCTTTATAAAAATGATGTTCACCCAAATTTTTAATTTTTTATCTTGGACCAATCAGAAGATATTAAATTAAAACTGTATTTTACCACCCCTCTTTAAAGGGTTATAACTCTGACAGGAGTCTCTAAAAAAAAAATTTTTATAGGAAAGACCCTACTTATTTGTCATCAAGGAATACGTATACAAAGTTTCCGTAGTTAATTCTGGGACACCCTGTATATATATATATATATATATATATATATATATGTATGTATAGTTCCGATGTAACGAAATCTGTGGACACGATAGCGGTCGCATTTCTAAACGGATCGAAATGAAATTTGGTACAAAAATCAATCGTCCCAAAATCTCGGTCGAGTTCGTTAATGGGCCAAATCGGTACGGCCGTTTGGGCGTGACATCAAATCAAAATGAAAAAAAAATCGTAACTTTTTTACTTCACCCTGTACAAAAAAATGTTAGAAAACTTTTTTGTTTGTCTTAAAGAGACCTACAACTTTTATTTAAAACATTTTTTTCTGAAACGTATACTTTTAATATATTCAATAAATATAAATCTACTGATGCGCCTGGCTTACCAAGGGCCATTTTTTTTATATTTGTGAATGAAACAAACAAGAAATGACATTGAGAAATTGAAAAAAATATTACATCCGATAGGAATCGAACCTATTGTAGAGATTGCAGGTTCAATTCCTGCCCAATATAACATATTTTCAATTTATTTTTAAGGTCATTTCTTATGTGTGTAGGTATATCTATATTTGTGGAACAATTAAACTAATAGAAGTGATAACTTCAACCAATCCAAGTTGAACTATTTAATATTGAAATTTTTTAACTTGAGAAAAACTTTGCCTATTACTTAAATTTTGTGTACCTACATTAATATGATAACCGAACCGTTTAAATTTTGAATTTAAATTATAATTAAAAGGGATTAAATTAGTTTTATATACGAAGATATAGAAAATAACCTAATTTTTATGATATTAAATGGATATAAATATTTAATAATTAATAAAAAATAATGAATTGTATTTAGTGACAGATTAATACCGTATAACACGGTAAATTCAAATATACTTAAAACTTACATTGGGAAAAGCATAGAGAGAGAGAGAGAGAGAGAGAGAGAGAGAGAGAGAAATGATATTATGTTTCACTGCGCCTGCGTGTAACAACGATAAATAACGCGTTATGATAAACGCTTTTTTCAACGCGTTACGCTAAAATCAGTTTACCCTCGCATAAGAAGTTATCACTTCAATAAATAAATAAATAAATAAATAAATAAATAAATAAGTAAAGATAATTGTATAAATATTAATAGGTAATAATATTTACCTATTTCTATTATTATTATGTTTCACTGCGCCTGCGTGTAACAACGATAAACAACGCGTTATGATAAACGCTTTTTTCAACGCGTTACGCAAAAAATTAGTTACCCTTCCATAAGAAGTTATCACTTCAAAAAATATACTTGTTCATAATATCTAAAAACACAAAAGTAAATTTTATAGTTCCTTTCATAGTCTGATAATGCTGTATTTAATCATGATTTATGGATGTATTTAATATAGATTTACAACTTACTAAGGGACAGTGTTTAATTAATTTTTCAGTAAAACAGATTAATCCCGTATAATTGGTAGATTTGTCATAATTGTCCCGTCATTAAATAACGAGTAATTGCATGCCAAATGAAATTCATTATTAAACTATGCAATTAGCGTTAATTAGTCTAAAACCATAGAACAATGATAAAGGAGTGAATACAAATAAGTTAATAATTAACTATTTAATAAATGTTTCACACCAACGAAATATTAAAAAAAAAACTGGTAATAATTGTTTTATTTTAATGAAAGCCTAATTTACATAAATTAATCGACTTCGCAAAACTTAATTATCAACTAGTTTCAAAATTTCGAGAACGGATTAAAACCAGTCAAAATCGTTACAACTCTGATTAAAGCTTTTCAGTTAATTATCAGTATTTCATTAAATTTTACAAACAAAGACACAGATAATAAAATGCAAATTGTGTTTTAAGCAATTCAGTTACTATAATCCGTAAATGTGTGCATAAGTATAACAAATTAAATTATACAACTTTTTAACTTATTCCTAATTACGTTAAAGTGTCTCCACAGATATTTAAGTTAATTTTATTTAAAGAAAACTAAACTATTTTTTATTAGTGAGAAGAGTCCAAGCAATAAATGAATAAAATTTATAATTCAAATCCTATGGGATAAAGTAACAGCCGTTCTCCGCGTACTTTTCTGGAATGTAACTCCCGAGAAACTCTATAAAGTTCAACTTCTATTATTGAACGAACGTCTTTTATTGAAAGTCTGTAATTATGTTCATCCTCTAAAGAGAATGTTGATATTACGATTTTGTCCCTTGGCAGAGACGGACGGGTATATATTCAAGAATCAGGTTATTTTTTACATTGTAAAACATTTATAAATATCCGTTTAAACTACTAACAATAAAAAAGTATACTACTGTATATTAATATTTTTATAGCGTGTAACAGGTGACAGTGTAAAAAATCGTCGGAGGGTGGGTTTTAGGTAAAATTATTCCGTTTAATAACGATTTATTCACTCACAAACAACTTACAGATATAAAATGGTTATAAACAAATAAAGGTAAATGAATAATAAACATACAGATAGAAAATATCACCCACAAAGCGTAGTTGCCACGTTGAAAATAATTATGGGGAATCTTGCTACAAGCGACATTAGAGCCTAACTGTACGATTGGGAATACAGAAAACTATTAATTTTATAATTTAATTATTTGGGACATATCATTAAAGTGATTTTTGAAATTTAGAATTTAGAGAAACAAGAAATGTTATTTCCTGTTGGTCTAATTTAGATTTAAAAACTTCCATATAGATATGTATCAATTAAATAAGTTACTAAAATCTAAGGGTCAGGTATTCTAAATACAAACAAAGCACAAAAAAACTATTTAGAGTTTTATGTCTTAATCTTTAATTTGACAATATTAATTATATCTTGTTAACTTCATCTATTTGCTGAAAAAAAGAGTTAAAAACAATGAACTGAAGCATGATCAAAGCGCCAACTAACTATTAGGTAACGTACGGCAATCACTATTTGAAGGTGACTTTACAGCGAGTAAATGTTTTGTGAATGATTGGGATGGTTTATAGCAATCCCTGCTGTAAAACTATTACACAAGACAACTTGCTTCATTTTTAAACCAGTACTAGGTGATAATGACCAGAACCATAACCATTTCTTTCAGCATCATTAAAAATTTATAGCAGTGATTCAGTCCTGGTAAATTTAATAATTCTAACACCACATATACGAAGGTTATCTTTTTAGTTTTCCATACAGCCGCTTAGGAAGCGCTACCAATAAAACATGCAGGTACAAATCTAACCTTATTCTATTGACAAAAATCCAGCGTTTCATTGCGATACAACAAGTCTTGTAGGTAAAGTGAATTTTTAAAATAAGCAAATCCGTCGAAAAATGGATCTTAGCCAAGAACATTTTCGAGCAATAATTGTTTAATATATTTGGAGTGGATTATCGCAACAGCAATGCCTCGCTGAAATGGTTTCTGTGTTTGGAAGTGAAGTACCACACCAGTCATATAGTACGCGCTGGTATTGCGAATTTCAACGTGTCGCTTCACTCTCAGCGACGACTCCAGGCTAGGTTTACCCAAAACAGCAGTCACAAAGCAAAACAGTGATGCGGTTCGTTATCAAATTAAGGATGACCGCTGTGTAACCTACTCGTAGATAGAGGCATCTTTGGACATTTCAAAGTCCATGATCCAAAAAATCTTACATGAAGAGTTGGGTGTTACGAAATTGGATTCCTGTTGGCTCCCTCATTTTCTCATAGATTAGCAAAAAGCGGTTCGCGTCAATTTCTGTCGAAAAACATTGGAACGGCTTAACAAAGGAAGCTCAAAAAACGTTTATAGTGTTGTTAGTAGCGATATATCTATTTATTTACTCCTACGAACCAGAAAATAAACGCCAATCCACACGATAAGAAAAAACCAACAAACGTGAACCGTTATCTAAGTGTGTCAAAGAAAATGGTCGTTACTTTTGTGTCAAAATCTGGACATGTGGCAACATTTTTTTTTAGAAGATCAAAGAACGGTTACTTCTAATTGGAATATATACGTTTATTTACCAGAAGTTATCGTGAAACTCCGACAAAGCAACACACAACGGCGAATCATCCTACATCAGGAAAATGCAAGTGCTCAAACTGCCCAAAAGACAATCGAGTTTTTGGAGCTTTAAATCATCGAATTATCCCGACTTAAGTCCCAACGACTTTTTCACCTTTCCAAAGATTAAGAATTTAATGCGTGGGCTCCAATTCCTGTCGCTAGAAGAAGCCATCGATGACTTTAAAACAGCGATTTTGCAGGTGTCTTGGTAGGACATATTTTGAAAAGCAATAAAGTACTTTAAGTCTATATATTTTGCAAAATTAAAAAAACCTCGTACACCATAACTTGTTTGATTTCAAGAAAAAGTGCACTATAAGTTATCATCTCGACCTGATATTCAACTTGCACGCTGTGACTGGTTGAACTGTCATAAAATGTGAAAGGGATGCTTGCGTTTACCTACAGCAGGTTTGTAATTACGCTTTGTTTGTTAATTTTCTGATTTCATTGTTATTTGATCCGCTCGTTGTTTATGCATAGTGACTTGATATTAATTAAAGTCTTGATGCGGATTTCTGTGCAGTTCTCGTTCAATTATTATGTAGGGCTTTTTCTTTGATTTAAACAAGAAACAGTACAATTGAAAATAAACTATATTGAAAATATTATTACTTACCAACCTTTCTTACCTTATTAATACTATTTAAATACTATTTAATATAATATTGACATAAAAAATTTTAACAGTAGATTTCAACATTCATTAATTTTATTTTGACATACATATATTAATTATAACATCAGAGATTTTGCAATTTTTAATGCAGAAGTTTTTATCTACAGAATACAGATTTCTTATTTTGTATTTCATTATCCAGTATAACAAAGTCTCTAAATAATAAACAATTCTAATTCAAACAATGTTTTCTGATATAATTAGTTTCATTTAGTTTACAAGTTTTTTGAGTCAGGTAGAATCATCGTAGGCAAAGAAACCCAAATGTTTACTACAGTTTATTGCAGTTTAAGATTATCCCCCTATAAAGGGCCCTTAATACGATTAAAGGTCATAAAAAATACCTTCAAATAGCGGTGGGTATACTATAATACATCTGTGGCCCATCGGTTAAGACTCTATCTCGTAAAGATAGAAATTGTGGGTTAGACATCCTGTTGGATGTACCTACCTAATATTTTTCCTTGATGTGATCTCAAATTTGTTTCATTTCTACATAACTATTAGTTACAGTATTATGATATATTTTTTTATAAAGGTATATAACAATAGATTCCTTAGGGTTAGTGAGAGATTAAATGAATTTTAATTAGTTTGACGACAATAAGAGAAACATATAAACGGATTAATGGATCTTTAAATTTATAGTCATTAATGTGGTTTAACAATTAAATCTCAGCTTAAAAGTTTAGCTAAACGGACTATGGCCTAAGTAGAAGATTTTATGACTAATAATAATAATTGAAAAGTTTAAGGGTTTAAAACGTCAGTGTGCACCGGACCTGAACTTGAGTAGAAGCTAGAGAAATATAATTAAATTTTAGTGAACGAGAAAACGAAATCTATGTGTTTTTTTCTTTTATCGAAATGGGATTGTAGACGGAGGCAAACTCCTTGAAAACAATCGGAAGCTTTTTTCATTTCCTGAGGAGAAGCAAAAGTGAAGGAACTGTGAGAAAATATCTTTATATATTGACAAAGATAGATTGTACAATTAAATTGTTTATAATTTAAAGATATTAGGTCTTCAACAATTATTAAATCATCGAAAAGGTTAATATAGGCAATAAATGTAGAAATATCTATTTAAATTAGGCTTATTGTACTTCTTCTATTGTTGCTTCTAGGAAAAAGGTGAGAATTCATTTCTATCAAACTCTAAATGCTAATTGTTTTAAGTCGTTTCAAAAACTACATCAAAACTAATAATAACTGTGTTTGTATTGTATTTTTAACTATTTATCTGTAATCAAAAACTCACATAACATAAAAAAATTTAATATTTTATGGTCAACGTTGTACTTTAGGAAAAATACTATAAAATTTTGTGGAGTTCCTCTTTTCTAACCGTTATAGATTGTATCCGCACATATCTGTTTTAGTCTTATCAAGGGTAAACCAGTTAAATGGTACTTCTAAATCAATTCTATTTTTTTCTAGAATGGGACTCGTGTTGTTCGTTGGTCCCAATCTCCAACAACAACAGACCTACGCTCTCTATAACCCAACGCGATAGAATGAACCCGAAATGACCACGTAAAATTTAAGAATATTTTATTATTAATAATTAGTTTTTGTTTCAACTTCGCTATTATTCTCTCCAGTCAACTAAGTGTGTTACCTTCGTAATAGTATTATACGTTACAAGGTCGGTAGGTGACTTATTACAGTACGAGTTAGTTTACGGACGAGGCGACGTAGGAGCCGAGTCTGGAAATAAAAACGAGTACTGTAACACCTAACGACTATTATATTATATTATATTTTATTACATCCTGTTTTTATAAATTAATAAGTTCATAAAAATTTTAAAATTAGTTCGTAACTTGACTAATTACGTCAAATTACCTTAACGGCCAGTTACTGTAAAATTTTGTAATAATTGTTAATTCGGGTTTTAAATTAAATTAAAATAAAAAGTAAGTAATTAATTATTTTATTTTAATTTTATAGTCATTATAGTGTTTTTAAATGTCAAAAATTAAAAGTAATTGTCTTCCCTTAAGCAATCAGAACAGAGTTGCTAGGCAACACATTACAGTACATGATACCGTAATGTTTTACTTACCGGCGCCGAATTGATTATAGGGAAGTTTATTTACTGGACAGGATGAAATAAAATTATTTTATTGTGTATGAACTAGTTCAATCCAATAAACTGTACTTCTTCTTGTAGTTTTAATTGGGATGTGATTGAAGACATCCAGCAAGTTGATGTCGATGGAATTATACATTCCATCGTTAATTACAAAGCATTCAAATATATCCTGACATATTTTTATTTTTAAGAATGAAGGGACCGTTACGTTCCTTTCTATATTTCATATTTTTTACTTTCGATAATCTAACGCGAAGCTACAAATAATTCTCCTATCTAGAAACAACTAACGAATGTCGGTTAGATTTAAACTAATCAACTTTTAGAAAATCACGCCGTGTCGGATTGAGAGAAGCTTATATATACTTGTGAAAACGAAGTTCGAGGTTTTTTTTGCGAGCTTTTTGTCTCTGAGCTTTTTTGGTTTGTCGCCTCTGTCCGGCATTAACTTAAAACATTTTGTATAAGATGAAGAACTACGACAAAAGGTAGATAAAGATAATACACATTCTAAATCAATTATTTTGATTAGTGGATATTAAATTAAGTTTGAATTAAATGTTTTTTTTATAGTAAAGTACAGCAAAAATAGTAAAGTGGTTTAAGATTGACGAAACTAACATTTTTTGAAGCGAGGGAACCATTCACTTACCGAGGTTGGTAATATTCACGAACTTTAAAAAGTGTTTTCGACGATTGAAACACTATACTTTTTCGACAACCTCTTATTTCTTAATAATATACTAAAAAAAATGACAAATACATTTTTTTAATTAAATATAACAGAATTTCTTTTAGCATTATTTACGATTCGAACAAATATGCAAAGAATAGGATTATTAGAATCCAGATTTTTATGTACCGAGGTAGACGGTACCACCTCTGTTTTATTGTTATACTAGCTGTACCCGCGACGTAGTTCGCGTGGCGTGTTGATTGTTATATAAAAATTTCTCCCCCGAATTCGTTAAAGGAGTGGGGGGAGAAATTTTATATACCAGATGTTAAGTTGAAAGAAGACAAATACATCTTTGAATCGGATCAGTAGTTTTAATGTGATGCGCAGATACAGACAGACAAAAAATCTAACCACATTTTTGGGTTCTATATCGATGTAGTAACACCCCCGCTAATTATTTTTTAAATATATTTAATGTACAGAATTTTTATTTTTACAGATTTATTATATGTAAAGATTATTTTCCACGCCCCCGCATGCACCCTTGTGGGTGGAATTTTCTAAAATCCGTTCACAATTGACTTTAAAATTATAAAAATAATTATTGTGCAATGTTTCAAACCTGTAGGACTTATAGATTTTAAATTTTAATTTTTATTGTTCACGCCCCCGCAATTCCCCTGTGGGTGAAATTTCGTAAAATCAATTCACAATTGACCTCAAACTTATAAAAATAACTATTGTGCAAAGTTTTAAACCTGTAGGACTTATAGATTTTAATTTTTTTTCACGCCCCTGCAACCCCCTATGTGGGTGGAATTTCGTAAAATCCGTTCACAATTGATCTCAAATTTATAAAAATAACTATTTTGCAAAGTTTCAAACCCGTAGGACTCATAGATTTTAATTTTTATTTTTTTTTATTTTTCACGCCCCTGCAACCCCCCTGTGGGTAAAATTTTGTAAAATCCGTTGACAGTTAACCTCCAAATTATAAAAATAATTATTTAGCAAAGTTTTAAACCTGTAGGACTTATAGATTTTAAATTTTAATTCTTTTTATTTTTCATGCCCCCGCAACTCCTCTTGTGGCTGAAATTTTGTAAAATCCGTTTACAGTTGACCTCCAAATTATAAAAATAAAATGATTTCTGTATAGCTTTAACCATTAAAGTTGCACACGCGACGAAAACTTAAAAAATAGAGTAACTTCTCCCGTTTTCCCAACATTTCCCTTCACTGCTCTGCTCCTATTGATTGTAGCGTGATGAAAAGTATCCTATAACCAGCTCAGGAGTATGAAAAATAATTGTACCAAGTTTCGTTAAAATCCGTCAAGTAGTTTTTGTTTCTATAGCGGTTATACAGACAGACAGACAAAAATTTTACTGATTGCATTTTTGGCATCAGTATCGATCCCTAATCACCCCCTGATAGTTATTTTGGAAATATATTTCATGTACAGAATTGACCTCTCAACAGATTTATTATAAGTATAGAAGATAACTGATTTCACTCCAGATGAAGATGCGCCGTAATCCGAGAGGGTTGTATTCTGTATAGATTGTAAAATTTTGATTTGTATTTTGTATTTGATTTTTGCTGTTGACTGATTGACTAACATATTCTTCCGCAATGTTACTAGATTTGCAGCGTCCTTGCTTTTTTAATTCATCACTAGTGATAAAAGTAAACGTTATGAGAATTTCTTCCACTTATGATGTCACGTTTTCGCTGAAAGTATTTTATTACAAAATGACGTCTTTTTTCACGCTGGTACAAAAAAGGTTATTTTTATCTTCATGTGATTGTTTGAGTTTAAGTTTTTTGTAAAAAGTGTCGCGGTACTGTTAGACATATTTTTGTCATTTATTATAATAATTTATCAATCAACTATGATTTGAAAGTTTGATAATATATTGGTCGCCTTTAGTTTATCGACCAGATAATAAAAAAAAAAAATTTTAATTACTGAAAGAATTGAAACAATAAAATCTGTTTTATCAGTCTATTATTTATTATTTGTTTTCACTCAGCGCAAAAACTATTTTATTTTGTTTTTATCTACATATGTACTATTTTATAATATTAGTTTATCTACTCCTTTGACAGTAAATGTTATTTATACCCATTGTCACCATGCAGGGTAAGTAAGCTATAACGCACAGTTGTACGTAATGAAACGTCATGTTGGAATGACGTTTCATTACGCACAACTGTGCGTTATAGCTTACTTACCCTGCATGGTGACAATAAGTATCACATTTATTGTCAAAGGAGTAGATAACAGTAAGGTACGTACGTCATATATTTTTTAGAGATGTCAAATATTTAGAATTGAAATTAAAATATTCAGTCGTAGATAAAGCATAGTACGTAACTCGAGTGGTAAGAGGTATTACGTACTCGTACGTAATGTCCTACTTACCACTCTTGTTACGTAATATACTATTATATGCCGCAGCAACAGGTACCAAGCTTGTTACATTTTTGTTTTCATGTCGATTATTCTTTTATATTTTTATAGTTATTATACTTTTTTATTAAAAATAGTAATTCTTTCTTTCATTTAGAGATGTTAACAAAAACACTTTTAGATTAGTTTGAGGATATAAATATATATATATATATATATATATATATATATATATATATATATAACGAACGGGGGAAATTTTTTTTTTTATATATATATATATATATTTTAAATTTCCTCCAATATATTATTCTTTTTTATTTTTATTTTACAAAATTAATTCAAACTTTGAATTAACGACTTGCTCTCCTCCTACCTACTGAGTGGCGTATCCCATTGTAACCAACTACTTTTTTTTACTTTGAAACATATTAGTTTAACATTTCTTTTGGATTATGTTTTTATTTTTTATTTATTTATTAATTGGGGAAAGTAGTGGATACTTCCCTGTGTAAAGAAAACAAATTTAAATACAGTATTGTAACATTAATTAAAAATAAATCAATAATAGTTTTTTGGTAAATTAAACAAGAATAGAAGTAACATTAAGAGTAAACATTTAATGCGATTTTTGGATTAGAAAATCAATATCAGTAAAATGAATTAAAGATGACCTACGTTAATGGGTAGCAATCATTTTGGATCAAGCGGTTTTAGCTTAAATCTAAAATCAATACTGTTTCAATTGAATTTACCACCGCCGAATTCATAAGATGTGAATTTCAATTATTTTTTACTTTAAAGCTTTAGATAATTTAATTTCACAAACAATAATACGTAAAAAAATCTTGAATACCTTTATAGAAATACTCATTTGTTATTTACATAATTATTAAGTGAAAACAAATGTCAAAATTCACTGCTGTCCAACGATTTTACGAAAATAAAACGAATAAGTAAACGTTTTTAAACTATACACAAGTTAAAAAACTTACATTATTACATTGTTTAACATCAAAATGATATACACACTATAAGTCACTATTTAAAATACTAAAAACATTTACACACTTCGCCTTTAAAGGTCGCGTTGACACTGATTGAAAACAAGCTGAATCCTGTCTCAATTACATAAATACGTAATACACGGTAAACAAGCGCCTCTATGCTGATTTTTTTGTTATGATAACAACGAAGTATAAAAATCAGAAGTCCGAAAACAATATTTATAGCCCAGGCTGTAGGGAAAATAGTAGTCTTTAATTCAGGAATTAATGTGACCTGGCCTACATTATAAAAGGAAACATGAAGAGCAATCCCCCAGTTCATTCAACAAAAAATGTTTGGTTATTATTTATTTATGAGCTTTCGTAGGTGAAAAATACGTATTTTTTGTGTTTTTGGAACTAAGTTCCTTACGGCAGGCTTGGATGAGATAGGGATTTTGCTGCATGACTGAACTGAAAAAAATGTAATAGTAAAAACCGTAACGAAAAAACCGTTAAATGAGACGTGCATCAAACGCATTCTGGAAATGACTATACGTATTATCGGTGGTTCATTGGTAGAATGTTCGCCTGCCACGCGGGCGGCCCGGGTTTGATTCCTAGCCGATGCAATTTTTTTTTATATATCTCTTAACTTTTACCTTTTTTTGTTAAAGTAATATGAGATATAATTTTTTAAAATCTTGATAGTTGAAAGTAGTTAGGAAAGGTGAGAAAAAATAAATGTATACATTACTCTTTATAGCTCACCTTGAATTTTAAAGAAGCTTCTTGCTTAACGCCAAGATTTCACTGATTTTGATATATTGACCGTTAAATGATACGTGCGCAGGCGCTAAAGTCGTATACACAAGCGAGTAGTGTTATGTGTCGATTCTACATTAGCCGAAGGAACTTAGTTCCTTCCTGGTGTCCCACGACACCATTTTAACTTTTTTTTTTTAATTTCTCACCTAAAGTAAGTATTGTAATAAGAATCTTTTTTAGAAAGTTTTTTATATTTTCGCCGTGTTCTGTGTCTCTGTGTCATTCCGTGGAATTTGTAATCGAATTTAAACCTATTTCCCGACTACCTAGAGCTCTGAAATTTTCAGGATAGCTAAGAACTGGATGACAATGCATGTTTCAA
Source organism: Altica lythri (assembly GCA_964028335.1). Taxonomy (NCBI): domain Eukaryota; kingdom Metazoa; phylum Arthropoda; class Insecta; order Coleoptera; family Chrysomelidae; genus Altica; species Altica lythri. The sequence continues at coordinate 65,866,533 of OZ034800.1, forward strand.
GTGTGTTTAGGCATATACATAGATTTCGAAATTTATACCGAATTGATATTAAACATGATCTAAGTTGTGTATAGATAATATTATTTTGAAAGTTATTAAATAAATCGTTCGTAGCGTAGTTGGTTAGGCGGCGGCTCAGTCCACTTGTGACAGTTCTGTTATGTTATCATAATGGGATCGATTACGCGACAGAGAAGTTTTTTTTTCTTTTTTTTTTTGTTCTTACATGTGAAAAAAGTAATTATTATTTTAACTGGTAATAAAATAAACTGTTTTAGAAAGTTTTTAGATACAACTACCCTTGATTTTGTTAACAAGGAAACAATCTTCTCTATGATCAATCACAGCGTTGTATGACTTAATATTTTTGCAAAATCAGGGATGCTGTGCATTGTTGAGATGACACAAAATATGACCTATAAATCAGTAAAAAACTTTCTATTATAAAAAGTTCTTTTTGTAAATTGTGCTTATTTATAAACTATAAAAGTATATTAAAGTATCTTTAGTTTGAGCCGTGATGCATTTAATTAAATCTATTTGTTATTGCAAAAATAAAGAATAAATGTTAAAATTAAAAAACGTAATATTTATTGTAAAATTGCTTTTTTGTTTATTTTAGAGGTATAACGTTCAAGCCTACCTACTTAATTCCAAATCGAATACGATGTTGTGGGCCCCGATCGGTTATTTTGTTCCTGAGATACATGAATTTGTTTATCCCGCGACCTTCAACTTTCAGTGCCTATAGGATCGCCAAAAAATATGGTAGAGGGTTAATTTTAGTCACATTTTCTTCCTTAAACCTTCAGTTTTCATATTGTATTGGAAAATTATGAAAAAATTATTTTTGATCCGTTAAAACAGTTAATTATGAAGCTGTAAAATTGCAGTTATAAACATTTAGAGCTGCAGTGCCCCCTACTTATCCTACAATTTTTTAATTTGCAGATTATTGTAGCTGACATCAAGACGAAGATTTAAACCGAAAAAAAGAGTTTTTTAAGACCAATGGGAGCCGAGTTAGCATAATTTTTTCAAAAAATCACAGCGACCTTATTTATAACAATTAAGAAATTAATCTGGTTTTTGTTAATCAAAGACCTATATTTTCAATTAATTATAGTTATTTCCAATTAAAAGCGTTTTTTGTAATAAAAAATGACAATAAAGTTGACCTCTTTTCAAGTGACGGCACAGAAGTAGTGGCGGGTGGCAGGTATTTCTTTGCGCGATGCAAAGAAAACTGAATTCGCAACTTCAAATTGGAGACGCTCGGAAAAATTTGTTATATCCCGGTGAAAAATGAACTGATTTCGATGATTATTTGTTTTATCTGGGGTAGCTCATGGAAATAATAACATCTGGAATACTTTCACTCTTCAGAAATGACCCCCACCCCCCCTAATTTTTTTTTTCAATAATTATTTTTCGTTTTTTTCTTTTTCAATAGCTACAAAGGAGGCAATAGTATGGTATTTTTTCTTTGTTCTATTCAGTTTTTCATAAAAACTTGGATTAATCAATTTTCGTTTTTTGCATACATTTTAAATTTTTTATGAAAATGAGTCATTTTATATCTTCGTTCATTAAAACCATTTTATAAATGAGCCATTGAACCATTTTATAAATAAAGTTTTTAAATATCCCTAGATTTTGAGCATGTGTGTATTTTGCTATGAAAAAATAGTTATTATCCTAACAAGTGAGGAAAGTTATACTATCCCGCACGCGAACTGCCGATGCCCGAACGACGCGAAGCGGAGTTCGGGCAAGCAGTTAAGTGCGGGAAAGTTAATTTCCGCAAGAGTTAGGATCAATATTTTTTCTACAAGCAAAATCACCTCGAAAATTATTTACATACTTGAAAAGATGCGATTATGACAATTAAATCTTTCATAGTGTCAATAAATACACGACTGTAGCTACAGCAACCCTACTTAAACAGGTGAGTTTGTTGTTGCTTTGAGTTAGGTTTACAGGGGTGATTTAATAAATTATGATTTTTTTAAAAACAAACATTTTAAAAATCCCTATTTTCTTGTAAAATAATCTTAATTTTTTTTACTATTTGTATGTAGTCCAACAAGATAAAGATAATAATACAATAATTTGTCAAAAAGGTTATCGGAAAACATCTCTAATTAATAAAAAAATGCGCGCGGGAATATTTTCTGAATTAAAATGCGTTCGGGAAAGTGTTGTTTTACGCATGCTTGTAGAAAAACGTATTTTTATCACTTTTTTTTATTTAGATTCATAGTTTGGTTCTTCTTCTATGTTATTCTTTGTATCTGTAAAATATCTGGGATCTAAATATTTTTTGACTATTGTTGTTGCAAAAAAAAGTGTTTCAAATGAACACTTCGAATAAAATTTAATTTTTTTGATGGATAGGTTTAAAATTTTTACAAAATATAGTTATACAAACTCTTATAAAATTCCATTTTGAAAGATTCTTTATACTTTTAAACATTGTTATTTAAAATATTTTAATTGATGATTGTTATTAAATAATAGGTTTTGCATTTAAATATCAATAACTAAGAAAACAGCAAATCTGTGGTTAGGAAGTAGGTGGTTTTTTCCTACAGATAAATATTATCAAAATCACTTGTCATATAGCTGGATGACTTATAGCCCTAAACAAGGTTTTTGTCTTATTTCCCTGGACAAGTTGTAAATGTAAGGCTCGGAGACAAACGAATGCTTCACGACAGTAATGTTATAGTTGCGTGAATCATACGCATTTAGATTAAGATTACTTTTTAACTTTTCAGTGTTTCACTTTAAGTGGGAATTAGTTCACGTTGTTTTGTGTTTGTATTCTGAAGTTGTAATTATATAATTAATTTTATATAACTACTGTATTTGTCATATATTCTGTTTTTAAATATAGTTCGGTTCGTATACGGTGATTATTGGCACTGTTCTTTTTTTAAAGAACGAAAAAAACTGTATACCCATGTTTGAAAGATTTATGGCTATGAGGTTAATGTTCTTTAAAAAATTATTATTCTGGTACCCGTAATACATATACAAGGTTGATTATTAATCTTTATAATTGTGCTGCATCTTTATAAAAAAATAAATTTAACGAAAAGTCTTAGCAAACTGTCTTGCCTTCACGTAATAAATATTATAAAATCATTGGAAGGAAAGGCAGTCGAGTGTAGCCTAATTAGGCATGTTGTATTTTCCTGCATTGGTGAATAGTCCCTGTCTTAAGAATAGGTGCCATATGTGCTTAAAGAGTTTCCAAAATTTGACCATCTCCTGCGATCCAGTGCCTTCCAATAGCAGAATATGTGTTACACAACTAGGGTGTCAATTAAACAGACCCCAGTTGTGCAGGTGTTTCTTTATATGTAGGAAATTCTGTAATGATTCACTCGTAACTGATTATTCCTGCTTATATTATGCAGTGTTTTCGCTCTTCCGTTCTACCTACATTCTGCAATGTGCTTGGTCAAAATTGTGTTTCAAGTGATGTTTATTTTGTCTACGATGCCAGGCTTTCATTCGGCTCCGGTCCGTGTTTTTTGCTATTTCTAGAGCTTGTTCTGAACCTTGTATTATTGTGGCTGATCCCGTTTTTGAAAGTTTGTCACCCGTCTCATTGTATTATATTGCGTTATATCCTAGCAAACAAACTAGTGTAACAATATTATGTTTCTTCAGAATATCAAGTTATACTCGGCACTCATATACTAAAAAAGAGACCAATTCAGGATTCTTTAAGACTCAAATAGCCACCCTTAACTAATTTTCAAGATATACCTCTACATGAAACACTGAAAAGTATGTTTCCAGAGAAAATGAAATTGTTAAATTTTCGTCATTGCTGGAAATTTTTGCTCCTGGACCCTTTTCAGTCTTAGACCTATCTCTGTATCAGGTATAAACCGAAGCTTGGGTTAATTGCTCGCATTTCTGTATTCCTCTTGTTAATGTATGGAATGTTTTATTAGCTAGGTATTTGGAAACCATGAGATCTGTTTCATTTTCTAGATGACTTCTCCAATTTCCTTTAAATGTTGCTTAGCTTAATCATGGCATTTTTCTATTGAATTTTTAACAACCATAGACACAAAAAATAAGTGACTGTTGTTGTAACTACCATGAAGTAGATCCAATATAGCATATCTGGTTTCAACCCCACCTATTCCGTAAGTTCATTTGGCCACTATTAAAGTGATTATCGCCATCTTAATTATGTATTCAAGATGGTTATTTCAGGTAGCCTTAAGTACTTAATTTCTTTAACTTGGATCGTTTATACCATTAAGTAAATGTGCCTTCTGGTTCATGTAATAACCTTAGACTTAATAGAATATGGAGCTAACCATATCATCTAAATAAAATATTAGTTTAATCAACTTAAGTTAGTTTAAACAGACTATTACAATCAAAAATAAAACAAAAATTACAAAATAATAATACCGTTGATCGAGGTAAATGAAACTCTAAAGATATCAAAAAAAATGTGTTAAATATATTGTGTATGAATATTGGGTGTATATTGTAAAAAAGTGGGTACCACGCGTGCTCACGATTAGTCACAAGCAACAACGTGTTGATAATTCTGAATTTTTTTTATTGATATTCATTAGTGACAAAGACGAATTTTTTCGTTAATATATAACAATGAATAAAACATGACTCTATCACCAAACTGCAGAATTCAATCGACTCTCAGCTGCGTGGACTTAACGCGATGAAACGACTTCAATGCGTGGAAAAACGCAACAGTCTGCTGACAAGGTAATGTCATCACTATTTAAAATACGCTAGGTGTAATATCGTTTCCCTAGAAAAAGGCCAGACCATCAGCAGCGTTTTTGGAGCGTTTGAAGGATAAAATCACGAAAAAACTGACCAGTTGAAGAAGAAAATAGTGCTTTTACATCATAAAATCCATTGTAACAGAAATCAATGATCCAGGTCTGGCCCACGCCACAAATACTTTTTCCTATTTGCAGATCTCAAAAGAGGTAGACGTATAAAAATGGTATTGAAAATTGCATGACCATTGTGTGAACTTCAAATAATAAAATCAAATGTTATCAAAAAAATGTGTTTTACTATATCTGTCTAAGAATTTTTCAGCTTAACTGATACGTCTTATCATTAGCCATTTAGAATTCAGTGTCACAGATTGTCGTTCGTAGATACCTTGTCTGTCTTGTCATCCCAGGTCAAAAATTTATGATAAATTGTCGTTAGACATCGGTGAAACGTAACCAATTTATTAATTTTTTGATAAACTCTTTAAAAAAAGTATTTGTTAAAGAGAACCTTGGAGCAATACTCAGTTACTCCTTGGGGCAAATAAAACAAAACCACAAATTCTGCGATACTGGCTACAAAATAGTGGTTCTTGGTGCTCTTCCCTTGTTAGATTATTTTAATATATTGCAGGAACATATATACTACATTATTCTTATCCGCTGGGTGCGAAGGATAGGGTGGGAGAACCACGAATCGATCGCAGCGCTCACCGTGGCTAAAAAAGGAACTTACGGCGGACGGTTAATCACTTTTTACTAAGGATTTTACATGGATTTCACTTATCCATGCGTCGATTTAAAAAGTAAATAAACCTTCGTCACGAAACCTGCTGTACAGTCAACTGCAATAACAATGGCAAAAATAGTGATCAGAAATTCTATAAATTTTCACAAAAAGTTGGAAACGAGAACAACGTGTAAAGTAGTGGATAATCGCTATCAAGAGGAAAAAACTAATAAGCTAACTTAAAAAGCAACATTTTAAATATTTGCTATATTTAGTAGATACCTATGTTGTAGGAAGCATCACGTTTTATTTTTACGTCTTGCACATGTTAAGCCAAAACTAATTCTTTACCTTTGTTGGTTGTTTGAGGTTGGAAAGTTATGTCGTGAGTGATTGCTTGAAAAACAGTTTTAATTATTAATTTGGCCATGTTTAACTGAAAATACACAAAACGTCTGCATTATTAACGGCATTATAATCATATTATTATCATCTATAATGCGATAATCGATTACATTTATTTATTTTTTTAATTACTTCACGTGAAGTCCGCCGTGATCTTAAATTTAATGATTTTGACATTTTAGACGGAAAATAAAAAAGATAAATATTATTATCGACGCTATCGATTTACATGATCCATACATTTGGGTAGAAAACTAATAAATTACGATGTTTCACTGGAAATAATTATTTGTTTACTTACTTTTCGTAATGACAGTTAGCCTAGTCTCCATGGTTAGCCATTTGATATTTCAAAGTCCGCCGTAATTGTAAACGCAAGGTGCCGCTGTCATCGCGCACCCAGCGGATAGGAGCAAATAGTATTCACATTAAATAAATATAATAGAGTTACACCGAATTCCAATTCGGATAAGATATGAATGCATCGAAATTTTCAAAATATAGCGAAAAAAATGTATGAGATGGTATTTTACGTACCATGATATTTTTTACGTATTTTAGTTTACTTCATATGGATGTAAAAAACTAAAAAGAAATTCATGCTGAAATAGTTACGGAAAACAACATACAAATTTAGTCATGTATTATTTATTTACATTTATCTTAAAATAAATAAAAGATTGATTATACTTTATACATATATACATAGTAATATATTTTTTATAAGGTTATACGATTTTACTTCCTGGATGGTATGAAAGTTTTCCCATAAACTACAAATAATTCATAAAAGTGTTAGTATTAAAAGTTCTATCTGCTGCTTTCACTGACTTTATGATATTTTTAAGAAGTACACTTTGTACTTATAAACTTTCTGATATTACAAATATATCTTCTTTACCAAATAAACCATAGATTACTTTGACAGTTCTTACCGTTAGGCATTTGTGTCTGAATGGTTAAAGGCGCTATCAGCTATGGACTAGGATTGCAGGTTGGGGTCCTGGTATATAGGACATTTTAAAAATACCATGAGAGCTGTCTTAAATAATTAATTTACTGAATAAGTATGAATTTGGAAAACTTTTCTTAGCCATAATGTACTTCTCTCCTATAAATTTAATTTTTAAATAAGTACTGTCCATCTATTTGAAATTCTTTTATCCTTTTACGAGTATTATATGAACTTAATCCCATTTATGATTATCTATTTATATATTTATATAGAAACTAACAAATAGTTTTTAATTTTCTTTTTATTCTCAAATTATTACTCTCTGAAATCTAAACTGTAGAACACAATTTAATGCATACATGCATACTTTTATGCAGCAGTTTGATATATCTTGTACATTCAATTTCTTTTTTATTTGTTTAAATTATGCCCAAAATTTAATCAGCAAACATTGAATTCGCGTTAAAAATTTGTAAGGATCTATTTATTAATATTTAATTATAAATCAAAATATCTGTACTTCCTCGTACACTAAGAAAAATTATGGTTTAATTGGAGAGAAACAAAAAAAACTTCATTTTATAGAAAGCCAATATTTATCAACAACTTCGTTTTTGACCTTGGCCCTGATTTTGATTCCCATTCATCTTCGTCGCAAAGGTTGGCGAAAGAGAATTACAACATAGATTACGCTAAGGGATTCGTTTTTTCTTGCCTAATAATAATGGTATAAGGCATCGTGTAAATTAAAGATAAGCACTTTGTTTGGTAAAATAAATCCTAATAAAGCATTGAAACATATTTCTTTTGTTAAAAGTAATTAAAGGAAAAGGATTTTAAAAATTTACATTAATTTGTAAGACATGGTATGTCAGAGAAAAAGCGTAACTTTTGAAATATTAAAAAAATTACAAAAATATCTGTCTGAAAGCTGTGAATTCCATTTGTATTACATAAATATAACGTCCCATGATAACGTCAATCAAATTGTTGGACGGAAACGAAATTTTATATTAAACTTTCAGAGAAACATTTGAAATAACGAAAATCGAGATTTTTTTACGATTGTCTTTATATGACGGATTACGCAAATCCCACAAAATGTTGATCGCGGTAATCTTCTATAAAAAATTTAACCTTATCTTGATTTCAAGATATGACGCCATAGGCAAACAAGCAACTGATCCGATACGTGTCAGATAGCCTGCGACCAAGAGCAACTAGGAGAGAAAAACGCCGCAAGCCACGTACGACGCCTTCTCCAATAAGTATGACAACTTATAGCATGCGATTTTGCCACATGCGGATTTTTTACCATCAGCTGCCTTGATGTAAAGCCTTCTTTCGACTAAAAATCGCAAGTGGCAGGCTAGGCTAGTCCAAATGTTACTAGTGTATATTACTTTGATATTTTGGATAAAAATATTGGAGTACCTAAGGATTGAATATTGAGTTCCGAGAAGTTAAACTTGCTACACCTTAAAGGATAGTCATAGTGCGCGAATTTTTAGCAAAAAACAAATTTGGATACTATAACATTCATTTTAATTATCGGATTTATCTCCTTGCAAGTATTTTCTTCTATTTCCAAAATTTTAATTGGCAGACGTCAGAGAAACCGTGACAAAAGTTCTTAAAGCTACTTCAAATTACCCAACGGTGTATTAATATGGAAGGAATGTATTTTGAGGAGAAAATATAATTATAGTATAACATAACTAGTTTTTTTTTAATTACTTAAAAAATTCTAGTTCAAGATCCCGGGGCCCCCAGACCTTCCTTATTTACTAACTCTCAAAATTATGAGAAATGTGTGGGGTAATGTATGCTTAAGCACCTATGCATACCCGCTAACTTGATTAGCCGGCCCTTTTACAGGTAACAGGTAAGAAAGGTACATAAAAATAAAGCTTACTTTCCTTAAATTCTAACAGCTGGTTTTTGGATATGTTTTACAAAATATTGTACGAAATAATAATTCAATATTGCCAGACACCTCTTGTGGGCGGTAACTACCGCCAGACGCTTTAAATTTGCATAAAAAATTTCTTTCTTATTTTCTAACTTCCAATTTTTATATATGATATTCATGGGAGTATTTTAATACCTTTTGTATGCAGCCAGACCAACCCCATGGGCCAATCAACCCCCCCCCCCCCCCCCCCCAGACGCATTAAAGTTATCCTGTAAGTGTAAGCACGACAGCATTATCTATGCGCTTGAGTGCGAGTGAGATGTACTCTGTAGATTGCGTTCTCACTCTCAAACTCATGGACTATTTTGTTTATAGGTACGCATGCGCGTATTAAATTATATTACATTTTTTATGAAAATATTATATACTTATATCAAAACTCATCAAAACCAAAATCGAAAAAATAACATAAAACTTCAATATAACAATATAATGCCTGTGCGATCACAAACGCGAAAGCAGAAGAAAGAAATTTTTTATGCAAATTTAAAGCGTCTGGCGGGAGTTACCGCAACAAGAGGTGTCTGGCAATATTGGATTATTCTTATTTCGTACAATATTTTGTAAAACATATCCAAAAACCAGCTGTTAGAATTTAAGGAAAGTATAATCCGTTCACTTTTTATTCCAATCTCAGTAGGCTCTGTTAGTAACATGAATTTCGCCCTGTATAATACACGTCTGAGTTTACTGTTCTGTGGTCTTGTTAATTGTTAGTACGATGTTGTCACGTCTTCAATAAAAATATGTGTATTCAGTACAAATATCTTAAGTAATTAAATTTGCAAACCAAATTTAGAACTTGCAGGAAATAAGTCAATATATTTAATATTAAATTGAATACTAAAGTAGATATATCAGTTTTCGCTGCAAGTAGTATTAATATCCAAGAATGGTCTATTTGAATTCACATGAATTTTGACTGATACTCAAAATAACACATTCCTTTACACAGAACAGATCCCTGTTTATAGTCAATTATTATTTTATTGGTCTATAACAAAAAATATACTTTTATATTTACATTTTATTACAAGTAAATAAGTACAATTCAAAATGTAGCACATATACATATATTAACTAAAAACGTTTAATACAACTTTTAAATTAATCAAGCAAAAGTACAAAAAAAAACATTTTTACAAATGTATAATAAAACTTTTAAATTATTCAAGCAGTGGTAAAAAAATTATTTAATCATTTTTGAGTTTGACAAAAACACTCAAATTTTATATCTATCTTTTTTAAAGTCTACTATTTTACATCCAAATGGCATCGTAGATTATTGTAATAGTGGCTGTAGGGTAATAAAATTTCACATCCAATGGGTTAATTAAGGAAACTACTCCAGTACAAATTTGATTTTCCTGGTCCACCTCAAGTGGAGTCGCAGTTGACTTATATATGCAGATATTTTAATAATGTTCTTTATAACAGAAATTCTTCAGAAATTTTTCAAACCGATACAATGAAAAAATATTTTAATAAATTACATAAAAGCAAATAAAAACAAATACAGATGCAGATTTAGATGTAACGTGTAAATGTTGTCGGTGTATTTGTATGATCAATCCTCTTCCATTATTTCACTGGAGGAATCAGAGTCACTATCAAATCCAAAATCGGAATCGTCAGAATCTGATTCCTCCAATGAAATAATTAAAGGATGAATATTGTCATGTGAGCAGTTTCCCATGTAAGTAGTCCAATCTGCCAAAATAAGTTCGTCTGTATATCTACAAAAATTTCGCCACATGTCTGGTGTACATTTAGTCAATGCTTCTGTCCACGTTTTTTTAACTCTATCCTGGTCAAGATAAGTAGATGTTATATGTTTGTTATAATATGTCTTAGTAAACCCCCATGCTAGTTCTATTGGATTGTAATGACAATGGTATGGTGGTAGTCGAAGTACTTCATGTCCTCGTAGTTTTAAAATTTCATCCACTACATATATCTTTTCGTCAGTTTTATAAGGTAAGATTATTGAGTACAGTTGTTTCTTTGTCATTTTTGTGTTGATTAACAACCCAGTTTTTAAAAAGGTCACTATTCATACTTTTGTGATAGTCAAAGTCTGTATTCGAAGACTCTAGTAACAAGTCACATCCTTCCAAAAATCATCCAGTGTCGTGTGAGCCTGTAAAATAGTAAATCGTTTTCTTTCGGATTTTACACGAGCTGGATTACTTTTCAGGTCAGAATCGTGTACCCACTGACGCACTGAGCTACCATTTTGATAGATCCATGTTTCATCTAGGTACAGGAATGTATAACTCTCTCAGTAATATTGTTTAGTTGTTTATATTTCTGAATGAAAGTGATTTTACTAATTTTAACGTGTCGTTGTTCACACAAAATATGTCGTCCATTTACTTTTTTAAATTTGTATCCCATTAATTTTATAAGTTTGTATAGTGTAGTGCGTCCCCCTTTAAAATCAAAATTCTGTTTAGCATCAGTCCAAAGTAAAATGTTCATTTTTAGAATGGTAGATCCAAATCTGTCGCTGTAAGTCTTTTTTAAAATAAACTTCTCAAATGTATCAGTTTTACTTCCTTTATCTGCGACTTTCTCATTATTTTTCAATCCTTAATAATTCTCCGTATTTTCCAAACACTAGATAATCTAAAAAAATTAAGCATTTAGAATGTTTGTCATTTTAATTAGTTTAAAAAAATATACCTCAGTTACACAAAGGTAGATATTAGATTTAAAAATATTTAACAAATTTTGAATTAAATTATAGTTACAAAATGTTTAATTTAGAAATGTGAAATCTGACAACGTTGTTTATAACTTATTATGATATCTGTCAAAAACGGTTATGTATTATGTTAATAATATAAATTTTATTTAAAAAGTGATACATATTTATAAAATCATTACAAAAACCTCTTTCAATTAATCTAATGCAAAATATATAACTTTATGTTAGCTGTCACAAACTAGGATTCATTTAAAAGAAATAGCAAAATGGTAGGCACTTACCTTAAAGATCTGAGCCACTTTCGCTGCTGTTGCTTTATTTCTTAAACATACCATAACATTTAATGATGTTGTTATGTAGTTCTATACTGATTTTTTTGGCATTACTTATTGAATATTTCAATATTTAAAAATTTTAACCTTTGATAATATGAGCTGTAATTATTTCGACAGTAGGACAGGACATTTTCAGTTTAGGTACCAACCCAACAAAATGAAGTGCCAATCCAAGAAATAAAATGCATAGTCTACTGAGATTGGAATAAGAAGTGAATGGATAATAAGCCATATTTTTATGTACCTTTCTTACCTGTTACCTGTAAAAGGGCCGGCTAATCAGGTTAGCGGGTATGCATAGGTGCTTAAGCATGCATTACCCCACACATTTTTCATAATTTTAAGAGTTAGAAAATAAGGAAGGTCTGGGGGCCTCGGGATCTCAGTCTATTCCGTTACTTTTCTGATATACAAACTTTTCCATCGCATTTTAGAAATTTTAAAAGAAGATTAAAAAAGGTACTCGAGTCTCGTTAACTGAAAATGTTTTAGAAAAACATTTTTATAAGGATAAGTAAGTTTTGATTGTAGTATTTTATTTATATCATATGTAATTTGTGTTAGAAAAATATGCTAAATTATTTCAGAATTAATCAGATCCAATACAATAGTAATATATATAATAGTATAGGTACATATATAAGCAATCTTACCTTAATTTAAATTCAATATTCTATTCCTAACAGATATTCTTCTTATTTTCTTAATAATTTTGGACCCTGATCTTCCGTTTAGTGATATTTTGTCTTGTTTTCCAGTTCACAAAAAAAACTTTAATAATTTTTTTTATTTTTGTGGTTAACTGATTGATAAACTGGCACAATTCACAGCCAAAATTTTTTTTTACAGTAAACCAAACAGGTACTTTTAGTATTTTACATGCACAACACTTAAAAATGAAAAAAGCAATCTTGTAAGTCTACTGTTCACGACCCTTTCGATATATTTCCATCCTCTAATGTGAGGAACTTGTTTCCACAATTGTGTCCATAACCAGCTCAAAGGATCCATTCTTCCAAAATTATATAAAAGTTGCATTTTATTTCATGTAATATTAACTCTGTTATTAATATTATTTTGGATGGAATAAAAATCAGTTAAATATTTAAGTATTAAAAATTAACATAAATAAAATAAATTCTAATATCTTGCTTACAATTCTTCTCTCTTCTATTTTCAATCTTCCACTTTTCTGTCTTCTGAATTAAATAATTGATTTAATTTAATAATATAACCCGATATAAATAATGCGTGAAATCAATTTAAAAGATATTTATTTTACTATAGATGTTATCCTGAAAGAACTTTATTCTATTATTAACACATTATAATATACGAGGACGTATTGATAGTATTAAATAATAGTGTATGTTATGAATATTTAGTATTACTTCTAGTCAAAAGCTTAATATATAAATCAGAAAATTAGGTGTATATAGCATTTCATGATTAGCAAGAGAAGAAAAGATTTAATCTAAAGACCTATTTTATTAGTAGAAGAAATTTTATCGTGATAAATTATTGATCTCAAACAAAAACAAAAAAATTACTATCATCCATTACAATTTAACCCAATATTATTAGTAGAATAAAAAACTTATAGCTAATTTTAAATATAAGGAAAGAGTATGTAGTGTTAAGTTTGTCCTAAATCGATAAAAAGGTTAATAGATTTGATTTGTTCATTAGAACGCAACATTTTAATCTTTTTAAAAATAATTTCGGTTTTCTTACGGAAATCAGTTACTACAGGTTCCTTCCATCAATTTAAATTGTTTTAAAAAAATCCGTTTCTTATTCATGTAAATTGGTAACTAAAAACTGATTTTTCTATTTCATTTTCAAAATAACCGCTTTTGTAGTTACTTAAGTCATGAGAAGCAGCTTAATCACAATAAATTGCTTATATAGACAAGAATAGTAGGATCACTGTGTACGCCGCCATTGAAGTTCTTTGCACCATATTTCGCTACGGCTTGCCGACATTTTTTATGGAGGTTTGTGAGAATTGGTGAGAAGCGATGTCAATTCTACCGATTTTGTCGGTAGATCTACCAATTTAGGACCTTTTTTTATTGAATAAACACTTTTTAAATGAGTTGTCATTTTTTTTAAATCTACCGATTTCTACTTATATTTTTTATATCAATCTAGCGATTTAAAAAATTTAAGTTTGGCACCGCTACTGGTGATCGACACAATGTAGACCGAAATGTGGACCGAGAGTTTCAGCGAAAGTTATCCTGCTGTTCTTGTCTATATACGGTGACTCTACCTATTTTGTGAAATACGGAGAATAGGTAACAAACTACTTCGATCTAAAATTTTAAATAAAATACTTTCGAAATATCTTAAGATATATAATATTTGGGGCAATTCGTTAGAAGGTGAGATTGTTATACAACGATGTAATAATCTATGAAATTAATGATATCTGTAATCCAGAACTACCAAAAACACTTATACATGACATGCAGCATACTTTTTACACAACATTTAAATTTCTAATAGACTATCAATTCGTCCTCGTGTTTTTTTACATTGTTTTATATTTACATATGTTTTTATTCGGCCAGGCATTTGGTCGTTTGGTAGATTACTGATTAACAGAACTTCACTAATCGGTATATTATACCAATTATTTTATTTAAACTACTAAATAAAATTGAAACTTAATCTTGATTAAATCTTGAAATAAATTAGCATATCTATTATAGTTTTTACATTGTTTACTGTTATCTAAAGAAATTAGAGGCAAAAATTTGTAACTTACCATATTATAATAAGGTAATATTTTAACATTTTTATTTCACCCTGTATATTGATTCCTATTTTTGAATAGTCTTTCTGTTTTCTAATGGTTTTTTTGATTCTAGAAAATAATTTTTTTAACTAAAATATTTTTTTTTTAAATCGGGATGTTATCGTCTTTACTCCGTTTTTCGAAAATCAAATTTCATCGGATATCAACGTTTTGAGATCTTTGGAAACTAACCTGATTATTTTTACGAGGGTGTCTGTATGTCTGTATGTATGTGTGGATGTGTGTGTGAATGTATGTAAACCTCTTATAACTTTGAACGGCTTAATTGATCGAAATGAACTAAAAAACATTTCAAATAGTTCTATCTAACTTAGATTCCCTGTAAGTTTGAACCGATTCGAAACAGTAGATTTCGAGAAATTAAAAAAAAAAACGAATTTTTTTTTGTAAAAATGATGTTTTTTGGGCATATCTTTTTGGCTATAACATCGATCAATTTCATAACCTAATCAGCTCTTAAGCTTAAAAAATCATGTCGATTGCGGTTTTGCAAATTAAAATCGGTTAATTCATTCGTGAGATATTGTTGTCGAAAAAATTCAAAAAAATGTTTTTTTTTTTTGAAATTTTTGAGATTTTTTAACTAATTGATTTTGCACTTCGAACATCATATTTATGTCTAAAAAAACTGCGTCGAATGCCGTCTTGCATATCTTCTTTTATTGTCTCTATTCCTGTGGAGGTCATTATAGGCATTTTTTATAGAATTCTAATGCTTATCTCATCTAGAAAATTTTCATTTCTTTTACAGTTAGCTTAATTTAGATTACCCGCGCGTTACTGACCACCGCCACCGTAACATCTTAAATCTACGACTCGCTCACTACCTAATCCTGAGTGCCGTCCGCAATTGGTAACGTTCTGACACTCCGTGTCTTATATATATTCATTATCAGATAAATAAATGCAGCCACTTTTATTAACACTTTAGAAAGAGGAGTTCGTACAACATTAATCTATTTTTTTAACAAATATTTATATTTTTAACAAAATTATTTTCTAATGGTCAATTTTTTAGAAAATTTTTAAAAAACAATCTGTTGAAGTATTTTCCTAAGAAACTGTAATAGGCGAGTGATTTACCCCTATAAAAGTGCATAAAAAATCAATAGAGGTAAGAGCTTAAAGTCACTGGGTTAAAACCAATTGGAATAAATTCTATATTTCATTGCCAATAAAAAAATTACGTAAGTTTGTTTATCCGTGATTTGTTATTAATAAATTTTTGGGTTAATACAGTAAAAAACTAACACTTTTCGTTTTTGGGTATGTTTTCTAAAAATGCGTCGCTTTCCTGTTATCCGCTGTTTATCGTCGAAAAATGACTAAAATAATCTATATTGAACATTCTTATTTCTATTTAAGTTGAGCGCCATCCTTGGTAGAAAATAATCGAATTTTTTTATCATATAGGTTGTTAGGGAATCCATGACACTCCACCACACGACATTTCATCACGCGACATCTCCTCACGGACATTTCATCACAGCGACAATTCATCACTGCAACTTCTCATCACATCCCAATTCATCACTCGGACAACTTTATTCATCACAAAAAATATTTATCATAATAAAGTTAAATGGAAGTTAATGTAGCTGTAAGAATAATAACATTGAATAAGTGAGATAAGAACAGTGAATAAACATTGAAAAATGCCAGTTCGGTAATTTCCGCTTTTATTTTATAGGAATTTCAAATTAATGTGATGAATATTTTTGTGAAGAATACAGTTGTCCAAATGATGAATTGGGGTGTGATGAAAAGTCATAGTGATGAATTGTCGCCGTGATGAAATGTCCTAGATGAGATGTCGCGTGATGAAATGTCGTGTGGTGGAGTGTCGTGCCACCGTTCTTAGGACCCTTTCTGAAACTTTTAATTTTTAAAAACTATCGAACTTTCTCATTAGCAGTGATATAATACACATTTAACCGATTTTATAACAGTACAATGTTAATAGTTATTTTGTTCTGTACGTTAGTCTTTCATAACAACAATTTGCTGATTTAAATTATATTTTAAATATATTTTGTGTTGTTATTTTACTTTACTATTGTAATTGTAAGTGATGCTGTTTTACTATTTTTTATAAGATAAAATATAAACCATATATATTACTTAGATTGTGTAGATCTGATTTTTTTCTTTGCCCAATTGTGATTTTTTGAATGTTTGTCATTTTTAAAAATATTTTTTTACGTTTATTGCACTATAGTTACGGAGATATTTGGTTTATTTACTTTATACTTTATATTGGTAACATTGACTGATAACTGTTGGTGAAAGATCTGTCAGATTTAATTTGTTTCAAATTATCTATTTTTAGAAAGTTTTTATATTTTCGCCGTGTGTTTAGGCATATACATAGATTTCGAAATTTATACTGAATTGATATTAATTAATATGATATAAGTTGTGAATAGATATTATCATTGTGAAAGATATTAAATAATTCGTTCGTAACCTATTTGAATAAGCGTCAGATATGAGTCCAGGTGACAGTTCTGTTATGTTATCATAATGGGATCGATTACGCGAGAGAGAAGCCGTTTTTTCTGTTTTTTTTTTTGTTCTACATGTGAAAAAAGTAATTATTATTTTAACTGTTAATAAAATAAACTAATTTAGAAAATTTTTAGAAAGTTTTTTTAGACTGTACTGTGGAATATGCCGTAATCTATATCGGTAAAGCGTCATTTGCCAAGGGACAGGTTGCACTTAGTATCTAATAATTTAAAATAATTTAATAATAGTAATATGACTTATAAATCCCCAAAAAAAACTTTCTACTATAAAAAGTTTTTTTTATAAATTGTGATTATTTAAAAATATAAAAGAAAAGAAAGAAAACTTAAAAGTAATGAAATCTAGTTTTAACGGAACTCCTCCAAATGTAATAGAAAAAGCCGAATACATATCCGGCAAGCTGTTACCAGAAAAATTTAAACTAAGATGCGAAGCCGTATTTATGAATTGGCGGCTGGAAAACAAACTTGATTTATTTTCTGAAAATGTGCTTTTGGCTTATTTTGGGCAGATTTACTAGCATTTTGAACCTTTTTCTTCGTGGGTAATTTACTCTATGTTGAGAAGCATGTTGTCGAATAAACATAAAATTAATATTGCAAGCTGAAACCTGTTTTAAAAAGACAATCCGACAGCTACAAGACCAATAAATAAAACATTTTAAATTCAAATTATATTATATTTTATTATATATAGGGTGTTTCAAAAAAAGGTAACACCGTCTCTAGGATTGGTAAAAAACTGAAAAATAATTGGGGTTTGCTTAGTAAAAATTTTTTCTAACGTCATCCGTTTTCAAGATAAAGGGCATTGAAGAAAACAAAAGATGTATTCAACATTTGAGTACCTACATTTTGTTTAACAATATCTAATTTCACAAATAACAAAGTTTCAAAACTTTATTTATTGTTGACTTATTGTCATAACAATTTTACATGGCAAACTTAGAGAAAAGCGAACTTTATCATTAGTTTATACCAGGAGCGATTATTACTTCATAATTTTCAAATCGAAATATTCCGAAAACGGTACATAATATCGACTTTTACCAAGAGTACCTTTTTGGGGTAAAATTGAACGATGTTTATGTTCATTTGGAGTTTTGACTAGTAATTCTACCCATAAAAAAGTTATGTTGAATAATACGTTGTATGAATCGTGTAACTAGCGCCCTCTATGAGAGTTAGATATAAAAACAAATTCGTAGGATATATCAGTTTCCAAAACATATTCGTATAAAATTTCATTACAATGTTACCAGTAGTTTCGGCAAAATCGTAAGAAATGTGTAATTTTTTGTTTTTTTTCAATGCCCTTTATCTTGAAAACGGATAGCGTTAGAGAAAATTTTTACTAAGCAAACCCCAATTATTTTTTAGTTTTTTACCTATACAAGAGACGGTGTTACCTTTTTTTGAAACACCCTGTATATATATATATATATATATATATATATATATATATATATATATATATATATATATATATATATATTTATATATTGATATGGATTTTTCTTCATGGTGCATGTTCCTCCAATGGAATGTTGGAACGTGATCCATTATTTGTAAATTAGTTGTCTAGATTAAGTATTTTTGTATTTAGATTGTTTTTGTTTAAATTATGTTTTTTGTATTTTTTTTTTTGTTATTATTGATTAGATTGTCAAAAATTGGAACTTTGAAAAA
Source organism: Altica lythri (assembly GCA_964028335.1). Taxonomy (NCBI): domain Eukaryota; kingdom Metazoa; phylum Arthropoda; class Insecta; order Coleoptera; family Chrysomelidae; genus Altica; species Altica lythri. Next base: position 65,885,471 of record OZ034800.1, read on the forward strand.
AGTCATTAAAAAGATTAAGAAAGGAAAATATACATTATTGAATTGAATTTAAGAATATAATTTCAAAATAAAATATTATATTTAAAAGTAAAAGAGAAAACATATTAAAAAAATTCGAAAAGAGGTTGACCTTAAAGGCCATCCTTGCAACTTCCCGCTAGTTTTAACCGCAAAGCTATAGTAACGTGACGTATTTTGACGTTTTTGACTTTTTTTGAAATGTTTAAAAAGCCATAACTTTTAACGCCTTATTGGATTTTGATGTTCAAGATGGCATTCGACGCAGTTTTTTGAGACCTAAAAACGTTACCGAGAGTGCAAAATCGGTTAGTCAAAAAATCTCTAAGTTATTGAAAAAAAAAACACTTTTTTTGAAATTTTTCGACAACGATATCTCACGAACGAATCAACCGATTTTAATTTGCAAAACGGCATTCGACGTGGCTTTTTAAGCTTGAGAGCTGATTAGGTTATGAAATTGATCAATGCAATAGCCAAAAAGATATGCCCAAAAAACATCATTTTTACCAATTGTTTTTTTTCGGTTATTTTGACATTTCTCGAAATCTACCAGCTCGAATCGGTTCAAACTTACAGGGAATCTAAGTTAGATGGAACTCTTTGAAATGCTTTTTATTTCATTCCGATCGGTCAAGCCGTTTAAAAGTTATAAGAGGTTTACATACATCCACACACACACACACACACATCCACACGTACATACAGACATACAGACACCCTCGTAAAAATAGTCAGGGGAGGTTCCTAAGACCTCAAAACGTTGAGATCCGATGAAAACTCGATTTTCGAAAAACGGGGTGAAACCAATAACTTCCCGTTTAAAAAAAAAAAAATAATTTTTTTTAGCGGGAAGTTAAAAATAAAATTAATTCTATTGAAGATAGTAAAATATCCAGAGATACTGAATAGAGTAACAGAAAAAGGAAGTTAACAGGAGGAGCTAAGAGGCAAGAAATATTGCAATAGCAAACAACAAGCAAATAAAAAAAACAGAACTTGGTAGTTATAAAGAAAGGGTTGAGCAACAGAAAAGAAGTGAAATAGGAAGAAAAGGAAGAGAATATTTTTTTGTTTATATTTTTTTTTTAGGATAATCAATTTAGACTATTTTGTATAAAGGTAGGATGTCTGTTTTATTTTGATCCATACACAAAGAGTAAACCAATTCAATTTTATTTTGGTGATTAATATAAATAAGAATTTTATTCAAATTTATCAGGTTAAAGATTGTAATATTTTCAGTTTTTCTTGATAACCATATAGGTAAATGTACGTGACAAGTGTGGTGTTAACAAAATAGGTAAGGTATCTCGAAAAATATTCACGATGACCAAATCAAGCATACTCCAATGACCAAGGCATCCAAAGAACATTTGCTGCTTTACTTGCTGATGCTGTTGGTGATTTATTTACGTTGAATAGAAAAATGGTGGCTAGAAATCATCCACAGTTGCAGAAACATATGTTTTCAATTTTTAACGAAAAAACGTCAGCAGCTAATAGAATTTTAGATTCAATTAAAAAGCGTTGATTAGAATTTTCACCAGCAGCAACATCATCAATTTCTACTGTAATTAAAGCACAGAGAAAACTATTATTATTAAAAATTAATAGAATTTTACGTTAAACTTTAATACTCTAATGTAATTAATGTTAATATTAGTTTAGTTTCGTTATATAATCAACTTAGCGTTTTGTTTATTTTGTTCTTTTTGATTGCTAAATTAAATTCTTGTTTTTTCTCATGTTTTTTTACTGAATATATCCACGTATCTATTCTTAGAAAAAGTATAGTATACAACTCGAGTTTGTAAAGTTAAAACGTTATTTCCCTAGCTAGCTCACTTAGTCGTCGGTTCCTTTTTAAGAGTATTAACAATCTCCCCCAAATATGTAATTAAGGGCTCCAAAGTACAAACTTCTCTTATGTCATTAATGGAAGTCTTGGTATATATTGCATAGGGATAATTTTTTCTTTCAATTTCAAAAATTCAGGATGAAATTTGAGATTAAAATTATTTTCTTTTTCCTCCACAAAATGGCTGAAACTTATCCACTCTAGTAATAGTTTAGCAACTCGGGTGGAAATATAACACCGCTCACGGCTTATTTTTAAACTACAACTATTAAACTAAGTAATTCTCACCGATATAGTCACGGTAACAATAGTCTGGTCAAAATTTTCTAAATACAAAACGAGCCTATTTCACACTCGTTCGTCAATTTCTCACTTTTATATAATAGCTTCTTTACCACTTTTCATGTTTCAATGAAGTGGGTTCTGATAAAGATAGTTTATCTATTGTAGTATTTTTAATACTTGCTAATTTATATCTTCAATTATTTATTGTTTGTGCATTTTTTAATGGCTAAATGTTTAAACTTATGTATATTAATTATGCTGCTGCAATTATTGTTAAGTAAACGAATTGGGCATCAGAGAAAATCTGTATTTTTTAGAAATAAAATGAGTATATATTTCAACCAGTTTAATCACGTAATGATAAAATTGATAAACTTTTTTTTCGCTCCCAGCGTTTCGTATATTATATGAATCGGGATGAATCGATGATGATCAAATTTTTTCTTTGTTTTTCCTGTATAGAACCATATTAATTAATTCTGATCAAGGTATAAACATGTGTATCTGTTGATTCTACAATAATTTGCACAATGCTATGCCTTAACTGAATTTTATATATGTGAAAAGTTAAATTACAATCAACAGGCTAATAAAAAATTTTTAAATGTTTTCTTGACGGTCTATTATACAGGTTGGTTGAAAAGTTTTGAAAGCAAGAATAATTCAAAGAATGTGTCTTTTTAATAAATTTTTTTTTATTTAATATAATTTCCATTAGCTTAAACACATTTATTCCAATGATCCTCCAGTAATTTAATACCATCTCTGTAATGATTTCTCAAAGGCTCTGCAAAATATTGTATCACGGCTGCAATAACTTCTTCATACAACGAAAAGTGCTTTACACGAAAGAATTGTTTCAAGTTTCCCAAAAGAAAATATTCGGAGGAAGCCAATTCTGGTGTATAAGGTGCGTGTTCAATCAAATCGTACTTTAATTCGTTCAACTTAGCCATCGTAAACAAACTTGTGCGAACATGTGCATTGTCTTGATAAAAAATTATTGTTTTCTTCTGTAAACAGGATCTTTATTCACAATTTTTTTTTATCCAATCGGTTCAAGAGGTTGTGATAGTATTCAGAGTTAATTATTTTACCTTTTTCAAGATAATCAATCAACAAAATAACTTTGCATCCCAAAAAACTAATACCATAACCCTTTCTTGCGGATCGTTCTGACTTTATCTGTTTTGGAGCTAAAAAACCACCGTCAGCCCACTGTAATCGTTCTTGTTTCAGTTTAGAATTATGATGGTAGATCTCATCCTTAGTTATAAAACGTCGCACAAAATCGGTTTTATTCTGCTTAAAACGCTCCAAATAACACAAAAAAATTTGTTTTTGATTCAGTTATTGTTGAATTTTTAACGAACGCGGCACTAACTTACCCAGCAGCTTTTTAATGTAAAACATGGAGTACTCGTTCTTCTAAGATGCCTATGGTACCAGCAATTCTACACTTAGTCAAACTTGGATCTTTACAACCAGTATCATAGACTTGCTGAATGATTTCTGGTGTTATTGCTCGGTTTCCATGCTTGTACAAACTCGTTTAAACTCTAAAACCCATCGATGCACAGTTGGAAATAAAGGAGCACTTTGGTTTATCTATAAATTTCTATTGCTGAGAATTCTTCCAGAACAAAGAATTTTATGACTGTTCGATATTTGGTTTTTTTCATTGACACGTCGGCTTGCAAATAAAGAATGAATTAACAAATCAAAAGAGATTTTTTTTGTGTATTCAAATGGAAAATTAAATATTCAAACAGCGCATAAATTTTGATTGCTCTTCTGGTAAATATGTGTCACTTTCAAAACTTTTTAATCAACTAGTACTATCTAAATTACTAGTGATCAAAAAAATAATACAAAAAACAGTTTGCGTTCTAAAAATTAAATATATTTTCATTTGATGTTAAAACAGTTTGGATTGATTTATTGTAAATTGTAAATGGTGATAGTAATGTAACCTATTTATTCATACTTTCATTAAAGGGCTTTTCCGAATAGAGTTCCATAGCGAAGTTGTAAATACCTCTGTTAGTTTTCACTGGGTAGGTTAAGTAAGTATGAACTTCAGTAGCATTTTAGTATAACCCCAGGCAGTACTTTTCTTCGGCTATTCCATACTTTTGTTCTAATATAAGCAACATCATTTGTAGTTAAGGTTTCCGGAAAATGTTTTTTCAATTCTTGTAGGATTATTTTCGATGGTTTTTCGGATATATTATCTTTTGCTTTTTGGTTTGCAGGCACCGGAACAATTTGGTCATTCGGTTCCAATAGTAAATACTTTCGATATCCAGTCTTTCTTCGAACAACGCTAGAACATTTCACCACCGCCTTGGAATAAATAATTTCAAGTCTTCATAACTATTTAAACCACCCGACTCTCTGGACGGCGGATTACCTACCCCGCCCACTGAAGGTTCAGTGCGGAAAGTATTATTCGTACGGACTGACTCACTGACAGCTATCTAAGCGAACACTTTAACTCTCAGAGCCGTACAAGGATCTATATTATACCAACAGGTACCGACTGTTCTTTTTAATTATTTTATTAAATCGCGGCATAAAAGCAAAGATGTTTTTTTTTGCGTAAACCAATTAATTGCTAAAACTGCAGTAAGAGAAGGCTCGATTTAAAAACTGCCTTGTTTTTGTGGAACCAATTATTGTACCATTTGCACGTACAACCGGAGAAAAGTTTGTGCTTATTGATGACAATACACTTCCGTACTTGCACGAATTGTAATCGATAGGTTACAGTATCACGGTATTGGCAGGATAAAATGTGCACCACGGTCACCAGACATAAACTACAAGGCAACTAAATATGATAGATTATACTGTTAAATGAATATCTTATGCATATACTGATAAATTTGTATCAACGTTTATTGAGTACCTTAATTGAGCATATACAATAGTAGAGTAATATAATAGAGTCAAAAGTTAAATTTAACTTTCATATTCTGTCTATATGCATCAAAAAAAGGCTGTGAAAATGTAAAATATTAAAAAAATCAATTGTTGAGGACTGTATTTGCAAACAAAATAAAACAAACTAGATTTACTTTCCTCTAAAATTTTTGTATGTAACTACAACCTACTATTTCTACAGCGTGAACACCACCAACGTACCTATCTAGTAAATGTTTCGTATATTGTTATGGGTTTATACCACAATCATCGTCCTCATCAAAAATCAATGTACTCGGTTTCCAGAAATTTTTGGATAATGAACTCCTTAATTCGTTTACCCACATTACTGAAAGTATGTAAACTGGTGGTATTAAATAATTGAAGTTAAGCTATAACTATGCTATTAAAATATCATCTTTATTAATAATAACAAATTTTTAGTATATATAAATAAAATATTACGTGAAACTTTAATATTTAAGAATTATTTTGCTATTAAGAATAGCCATCTTGATTAAAGTGGAGATAAGTATTAACTATTTTTCCAAGATTATAATATTAAAATACAGTTTGCGGAGTATTTTACATTTTTTGTTTTAATTTTTTTTTTCTTTTTGAACAAATTACGGACTTTTCGGATAAAAAAAGGTTTTTTAGTGTTTTGGTGGGCAATTTATTCCAATTAGTTCTATACGGCAACTTTAAGTGGTTGCACCTATGTTTATTTTTAATGCTCATTTTTAGGGGTAAACCCCTGGCTTATAAATTTTAAATGGTTGTTTTTAAAATGTTTCATTCAAATATTTCTATACCTTATAAAAATAAGATATGCGCTCAACAAAGTCGTAAAATGTTTACCTATGAAATATAATTTTTTTTATTTTATTTGGTGTTCTAAATAAATCAACACAGGTGTGAAATTTGTTGAAATAGAGTCACGCGATACATCGTAAAATTTGCACCGTAAATTAAAAACAGATAGGAAAATTATTTTTGAAATTAGCTTCCAACAAAGAAAAAACAAATTTTATTTAAAATAAATAAATAAAAAGAAAAATAAAGAGAGAGATATATATGATTCGTGTACCTAATGGTGATAAAATACATGCAACATGTGGTCGTAACATAAGTTCTGTCACAAAACTTCAAGCGCCGCGACCGGTATCTATTGATACTTAACATTAACTATCATATTTTGTTTTATTTACTATAATTAATTATTTTAATCAATTTAGTGTTTTTTTCTCTAGTTAACCTAGAGTACAGAAAGAAATAAAATTTTAGTACTGCCGTTACACAAGTGTAATCACAGCGCTAGTGACATTTTTACCTTCCGAACAGCAACGCTGTTAGAGGAAGCTATTGTGATCGCGAAAAATTTCGATCTCGGGTTTTTAGCGGAAATACGCGTTTTAGGGTTCCCTGAGCCTAAAAAACCCAAAAATAAAAAATGTCTGTCTGTGTGTCTGTGAACACATTTGCGGCTAAACGGCTAATCGGATCGGAATGAAACTACAAAAACTTACTTATAATCACCATCGGAGGAATCTGATAGAATTTGAGTAAAATCGGCCGACCGGAAGTGGACGTTTACTCTTATCAAAAAATGGAATATTTTTTATAAATATTGAGTTTTCATATAGTCATTGGCAAAATATTTATACTTTGTGGAAAGAACATGTAATTTCCGACATTTTTGAAAGAATAAATTTTTTTGATATTTTCATTAGTTTTCGAAATATTGACACTTATATCAAAAACTGGAAATATGTGAAATAAAAATTGTGGATTCGCTTTTTTTGAACAAAAATTGGTAGTTATTATAGAAAATACAGATGATTTGCGACATTTTTTTAAGAATACATAATTTTGATTTGTATATACTTTTTTGCAAAATATTTATACTTTATGGAAAGAACATGTAATTCCAGTCCAATTCTACCACCCACTACTTGTTATTATACATGCTACTGTTCGGAAGGTCGTATGGTGCCCACACCAGATTTTTAAGTTATCTACTTAATCCTTTTGGTATCACTATAAGATTCATAGAGGACGGTAGAGTGAGTGACCAAAATAACTTGCCACCCTTGTATAGTTCCGACAAAAAAATGTCATCAAAACCACAGTAAAATAATTGGAAGAAACCTATTAAGGAAAAAAATAGGTGTGATGAGATGGGCATTGCACCGTCAAGGATCATAAAACAAGACCTATGACTTGGGCGTAGCGAAGAAGATCAGAACAGGACAGCAACTAACAGCCATCCCCAAAAAAATATAACAGCATGTAGATGGAGGTTATCAGAAAATCTTTTTTTTTCGATGTAATTGTTTTTAATGAGTAAGAAAATTTTAATCGCCAAAACGAGAGGCTGTATGCTCACAGTTCTAAGGAAGCTGCAGAATTAATTCTAAAAGTAAAAATAGTTTACCATCCTGCTTGATGATGGTTTGGTGAAAGATGTCTTACCAACCTGAATTTTTGTAAAAAGTGGTAAAACACAAGCCGTAAACTATAGGAGTGACATATTAAAGAAAATTTTAAAGCCTTTGAGTTACACAATGTTTTTTTAGACAGTCTTTGGTATTTCAACTAGATTCAGCTCTAGCACACAAAGCAATAGTTGATTAGATTAAATTTATCTGAATTTATTGCAGCGGAGAATGACCCTCATGTAACCCAGACTCAAATCCTTTGGACTACCTATGGAATGTGCTTGAGGAGAAAGCTTGTCGTAAGTGTCACCATTATATTGAGTCATTTAACCCATCTTCAGTAAAAGCCGCCAGAGCGTTTGCAGAAATATGTGAAATATAAATACAATCATACATATTTATTTTCTTATTTCTCCTTTGTGATAGAACTTGTGGTACGACTCTATGTAATCGATTTCAAATATCAGCCAAGGAAATGATTTAATTGTTAAATTATATATTTTTCAATTTTTACGTTTTACTAAATCGTAAAGAACAAAAACAATTGTAACTAAATTATTTAGCAAACAAAGTACAACTCCTTTTTCGATCGTATTCTTTTCGTGTAAGCAAACCTATTATTATTTTTATTTTTAGCTCTACATGTACAATGTCTAATTAAATATTAATCTGTTCTGTTAATACTAAAAGGTAATTCATATGATGATCCCAAATTACCTACGATTATGCTCATTTTATGCTCCAAATTGAATATTACGTGACCAGCACCGTAGAGATTGAATTCATATTTGAAAAGTTTCGTTTTATTTCAAATTTAAACTCGAGAGAGAAAAGTTTGAAAGTTTTTTCAATGAATGTTACAGGTTCTGTGCTTTTAGTAAAGCTTGTAGGAGACGTCCTTGTCGATTTTTGAAAAATTTAGAACAATATTTATTAAACTTTTTATAATTTTCTGTTTTAATAACTATTTCACCACTTCGTTTTATTGATCAGTTACAAATATATCCAAAAATATATTTTTTCCCAATTTAATTATTTAAAAGTTTTAAAAATAAATCTATTGATATTTTCGTTTCTATTCATTTTTGTTCTTTTTTTAAGGCCCGTGTTAGTGGTGTTAAACCAATCTCGTAATTTTTTTAACCTTTTAACCTTCTTATCGATCTTTTCCCACTTACTTTTACTAGCATTCTTATTAAATGATATTTATTTCCTCTTATAGTGTGTCCCAAGTTTCCGCATTTTAATACTCAGTACAATCTCTTTTCCCTTTCTCCCGCGCCTAAGGTTTTATTATTTTAACCCTTGAGATCGTACGGTATATCCACAGCTCAAATGCTTCCAGCTTCTTCTCATCTTTCTTGTTTAGTGTCCAGGATTCCATACCATTGAATAGAACGGATAGAACATAACAGTTTCATAAGTCGTATTTTTAATTCTAGGCTAAGGTCACGATTAGAGAATACATGTTTTTTTTATAAATATACTTCCTTTAATTTCTTGAGAACTATTAATATTTTTGTTAAAAAGAGTACCTAAATAATTGTCTTTCTCTTAATAGGTATGTAGATGTTCGCAATACTGCAGGCTTATTTTATTACAAGCATACATGGCAAATTTCGATGGCAGGCCAAACGTGGTATACGAAATCCAGCGGGCAAGATTGAGATGGCTTGGTCGTTTTGGTTTTGGCTAAATGTTTTAGGAATTATTTTATTAATTGCTCTTTTATGCTGTTTGACCGTTTCTCTCGAAGCACTAATCCATATATTTATATATATATATATATATAAATTAAACGACAATTTCTGGAATACAGTTCCTTTGGTTATCAACTACTTCAACAGGACTTCTAAAGTGATCACCCCTCCTGTTCTAAAGAAACAGTAAAAGTTAAGAGTATATTTTGATTAAAGAACTTTCTAGATGTAATTCCTGGTGTTGATTTTATTTTTTATTTAAATAAACAACCGCAAAGTGAGGTTTGATAAGTTTGTACTTCTTTCATTTTAGAAAAACGGGAGAGCAAACTCTGGATTTAGTTTTAATCCAAGACCCTCAGCTAGAGAGGGTAATATTTTTTAAAAAATTTGAAATGTTTTGTATTAATAAATTTATAATATATAATTTTAGAATTTGTAGGGAACATTTAAAATTGCACACTGTATCATTTGCATATTTTGAAATTATAATTGAGATTCCATTGTTTTTTTATAATACCGCGTTTCTAAAGGGTCACTGCTCTTTTCAAAGGATTGGTGAGAGTACACAACCCTGACGATTTTTTTAATTTTGTAGCCTCAGTTGTCTTTTGTCCATCTGTAATATATCACTTTGGCTATCATAAAGATTTTTGATAATGTTAATATCTTTATAGTCTAGGTTCTTTGTTCTTTTAGAAGCTTCTCAAGACGAACCCTAGGGATGACTTTATTATAGTTAATACAGACAAATATAAATCCTCGTTCAAACCATCACCGTTCAGTGTCAATAACGCCTAGCGAATGCCGCGACCATTCCTTAAACCAAATTAAGTTTCACAGATAAGTATCTCGTTGTAGCTTTTTATATATTTTAGCGTGCACAACTTTCAAAAAAGCTTTTAGTGTCTGCCTTATCAAATTTATAGTACGATTATCGGAGCATTTTTTTTTTTGTAACATTGCAAATATTAATAAGAACCAATTCTCAGGCATAATTTTTGATTTTTATATGCAATTGAAGTTTCTTCAATTAGGTTAAGGATTTTGGCAGGAATTGTATCTGTTCCTGGTGCTTTCTGGTTTTCAGTGACTTCAGAGTGTATGTAACTTCTTTCTTAGTTAAATAAGGACCTTCTTCCTTGTCTGTAGATTTAGGGATGTTCTTCTAGAATTCCTTAATATAATTTTTATGTCTTTAACATTAAAATAATTAATTTTGTAACATTTATTTTTTAATATCAAAAATATATAATATTAATGAAATGAAAAAACTTTCAATTTAATTAATTTATTATCGCGACATGTTTTAACGCACATTTTCTTCAGGAAAATAAATAAAAACTATATGTATCAAATTTTTGCTCACATTCTATGTTTTAAAATTATTTCTGACTTCTTCTTTTAAAAGACGAATTTTCTATATGTGTATACTGCAGCCTGGATTAGAAACGCCAGAAGTTTTAACTTAAAAAAAAGATCTCAAGAAAAAATTATATAATTTTTAAATATACGATGTTTTTATTAGTTTATGTTGTTTTCTGATGAAAATTTAATAGCAATATTTTTACTATAATGTTAACTTTGTTTCTGTCGTGTGGCATGTGTAATTTAAAATTCGACAACAAGAAGAAAAATTAGGGTAAAAGTTTTTCAATAAGTATTTTAGTTTTCTTATCTTCAATTTTGCTTTTCTCCCTTAGAAACTCTAGAAATGCCAAACGGAATAAAGAAAAAGTGGAATACGCACAAACACAAGACTTCCTTTCGAAAGACGGCTTACGGTTGACCTGAATTCCAGGAAAAAACGTAAAATTTAGGTTTCGTTGCCCTTACTTCGATTTGAACCTACCTACTGAATTTCATAAGACCACTTACATTAAATACATTCAATTAACTTGATGAGGTGTTCGGAATATATCAAAAGAAGAAATCGAATGCAGTAAATTTATCAGACCCTTTATACATTGTTTAATTAGTAGATAGAGTAATTTTAGTGATATAAATATTTAAGAAATAAATCTGGTAAAGCTTTATTTAACATAGTAAACAATGTATAAATAAAATAACAACGAGGACGGAATATTGACGGAACAAATTTCGCTGATTGCCAACTTAAATTGCCAGTTAAATGTAAGTCATCAAAATGGAAATTTCTAGATTAAAAAACGTAAAAGTAAAGACAGCATTTGGCAACTCGAAAGGGGATTGAACGGTGAATTGTAACCTACAAATATAGCAATAAAATTGATATTTATTTATCAAGTATTTTGTATTATTATAATTTTAAGTTAACTTTTAATCAATTTGAGTTGTCTGAATTAAAAACAAAATTCCGTATACTCAAACGTACGGATTAGTTACTCAATTGGCCAACTTTTCGTATCCAGTTTCATCAAAAAACATCTTAAGTTATCGACAACAAATTGTTTAAAAGAAGGTGTAAATTTGAGTTCCTACAGTATTACTGTAGAATTTTGGTTTTGCAGGGGATTATTTTTAGTTGAATTTTGTAAAAATTTACCAAACTGATATAGATGAAAATGGTTAAAACTTCCTATCTGAATTATTTTATCGGAGTATATATTTCTTTTGTAGTGAAAGCAGTATTCAGAATCATCGGATAATTATTTTTTCAAATAAAACCAGGAAAATAGCTTTGAAAGAGAAATTCGATTTCTTCAATGTTTCTTGTTATACTAGAGCACATACAATATTCTTTAGTACATTACTTATTACGTTGATTAATCAGAACCGTTATACTTGCGTTCGGGTTGATAATCAGAAAAGTTAATTAATTTTAGATACAAAATATAAGGAAAGAAAAACATTAATAAAATATACCTACATAATCATTTGTATAACTAATTTTAATAGATGTAATGACTCGATAATCTGTGCCTTATCTACTTAAATATAATTTTTCGAATATAATATATAAATACTGATCAGATCAGATTATACATATGTAATTGAAGGGTGTGACAAAATAATCCAAAACAAGACTATTTTTAAAACTTTGGGTTCCGTAAGTATCTTGCCCTGTAGATATGTTGGCTGAGACACTATTAATATTTTTTTTTATCTTTTCAAAATATAATAGAATTATCATATTACTAAAGATGTGAAGAAACATAGCCGAAATATAAATCATTTAAAAAAATTAAAAACAATTTCGGTCGGGCAATCTGCTGAGAGCAAATCCACTCTCATTCTCAGAATCTTTCCGCTAGACCAAATCCTGGCCGATAGCCAACATTATACACAGAGAAAGAGACCACTTACCTGTTGTCAAAGGGTGAGTTAAGTCAAAAAGATAAAAAATATTTAAGCCCGGTCTAATGAGACTAGTGACGTGTTGTTGGCACAGAATACATCGATCGCCCGTTTCTTGTAATTTGAAAATTGATTTAAATTAATCCAGAAACTGTACATAGAAGTTAAAATATGCAAAAGTATGCAAAGTTGGAGCACCAGGTGGTATGAAGATCTCAGCGTATTTTTTTGAGGTTAGGTATCACTTGCGCACTTGTGGCGATTGGTCTTTTGAAAGTAATAGGTTTACCACCGAATGTCTTTAAAAAAATTGGAGCGGCGCGTATCGCGTCCAGATGGGGTTCAACGTTTTAAATGTTTTTGTGACGGATGCCGGAGGCGGCTCATGCCAAACGATTAGACGTGTGGTCGTGAACGGCGGCGACTGTCGAGGCTTGTCGGCGAGTTAAGGCCACGAGGGAGAAGCTCAAAAGGGCGCTTGCGTTCAAGAAGAACGCAAGCGCCTTCCTCTTTGGATGCTCGCACCCACAATCTCACACACCTGAGCGTAAAGCGGCGGTAGCAATGTGGGGGAGGCTGTTCCTAGGTCAGGGAAAGTTTTAGGTTATTACACGTAATGTTACGCAATAATTAGACGTAGTACTATAAAATGTATTCCTTATTACTTGCGTCGTAGTAATATTTTTGTAAAAAACTCTTAGATGAAATTTATAGGAGAATGTTTTTACATAAGATAAGTATAGAATAAACATATTCTAGAAAACTAATAAAATAAGGATATATCACCAAACCTTGATCTGGAGAATCGGTGGAGTAGAATGTAACACAATAAGCCAATCAAACAAAGTGGCAAAATGTTAGAATTTTAAAATTTAGTCTAATAGGAGTTGTCTGGTATAATGGCGATATTGATTTAACTGAAGAAAACTTATTAAAGTAAACAACTGTCGAATATTCCTTTTTACAATATATTTTTTATTTTAATAGTTTTGACACAAATAAAGTAATATAAATAATTAACGCAGCTGCTAAACAACTATTTAAACTAGGCTATACCATTCAAGGAATTTTCTTACTCAGCAATTAATCCCATTATTACCACTACAGGAAATTTTTAGTCGCGTGCTTTTTGAATAAGAATAAGGTGCAACTTCGTTTGCGATTAAATAATCGCATTTGTTTTTACTATCAATATGCCGCCGCTGTTCTCTACGTCCCAATGAGATAGTTTGGTCGCAGTTTTTCATAAATAAAGCAGTTTTTATTTAAAACCTGCTGACTAGATCAGGTAACCAATCTAGCACCAAGGCTTATTGTTTTTTGTCAGAATAGGATAAAAACAGGCAAAATCACCTTATTTTAGTTAATTAAAAAAAAAATTGTAGCGATCATATTAAGTTGGCCAAATCAAATTGTCTTGATGATGCGCACTACAGGATAAACATAGAATTTTAACTTTTCAGTATAGTAAGACTAGACAGTGTACTTAATCAAAGTCCTTATTAAATTTAATAATATTTTTTTTTGTTTATTATGTAATCTCTTATAACATATAACAATAAGCACATTTTATCTATGAAATGAATGACATGAAGAGACTGTGGTCAGCGCCACACATCTCTATGCATAATAATGAATTCGAAAATCAAACACATTCCTTAAGGTTGACAAGCTTGTAAAATTATATATTCGGTAATAAAATTTACACAACAGGAGGCAGAATATCGATCAATTATAAAAAAGTTTAGGAGCGACTTACAGCATTTACAGGAAATAGAGGCATTTAAATATAATAATAAATTTTATGGCAATCCAAAAACAATAAAAGGCAAACATATATATGTATTAGGTTAATAAATTCCTAATTAAAATTTAGTAACAGTTACAGTAAACATTGATGATTCGATGAGTCACCTAGTTTACTTAATCCATAATAATTTTAAACCAAAAAAAGCCGTGTTAGTTATAACTCAAGAACAGCAGAACCGATTTGGTGGAGAGGTAGCTCAGAAGAAAGGAAACGGACATAAGATACTATTTATTCCGTTTGATCGCGTTCGTGTGAAATCACTATAAAATGTGGTATAACAAAAACGCATCTAACATGGAATAACAAAACGCAAATGGCAACTAAGAAAATACTTATTAAATTAAGTACAATGACATGTATATATATATATATATATGTATGTATGTATATCAGTTTAACATTACTTTTTCAATAGGTCACTTGCGGTGCAGTTTGGTTTAACTGAGTGCTACTTTTTATTCTACACTTATAAGCCGCGGTATTACTCAGCTTTAGGCTTGCTAGATAGTATAGTACTAGTCAGAGTCCATTCTTGGTCCAGTTTCAATGTTTCAATCCGGTAAACTCTTTGTCGATTACAGTTCATATTCAAACCGTTTGTAGTTGGATGCATTTTATTTGCGTGTAAAATTTTTTTGTCTACAGAAGAATTAGCTAAAATAAACTCATATTCACTCTATCACTATTGCTATACAGTCAAATATTCTTTGAGCGTGGAATAAATTTGTGTTAAGGATATTAAAACCATCCGAGCGAGACTAGTCCCTGAAAATGGACAGATACGAGCACTATAGTGTAAAGTAAGCCAAAGTATCTTCTGCTAGAGGCTATAGATATTTTTAGGATAATTGAACCAAAACTCTTTATTTAACTGCTTAAAAGAAACTGATTAAAACACACATTATAGATAAATATCTTCAATGCAAAACAAATCTTAATTTAATTATGGATTATGAAATTGCAATTAATGCTAATGCTAAAGATATTTTCTTTATTCTTATTTCTGGTAGAGTGCTTTTGCAACCAACTTTCGACTCTATGAAAATAACTGGATACTCTGTTAAATCATTTTTTATGATAAAAAATAAATAGTTCGTTGTTAGTTTTATTTTTATTTTTCATTTATAATTTTCAGTATTTGAACATGAAAAGGTATAATAAACATCAGATGCAAAGATACGTATACTCCAATTTGTATACATCAACGTCGAATAAGAGGAAATTTTTATGTTGCAACCAAAACAAACGAACAAAAAGACTTATGGCCTAAATATATATACATATATATCGCTCGTGGGCCGATGGATGCGATGGTGCTGCCATCGCACAGCGACTTACCCACTCGTGAAATCGCGTAAACTCAACTGTGGCGTGAATAATATCTTACTTGTCACACCTGTTCATTTTTCCTCGTTTCAATTTACATAAACACGTCGAAGTTGGCGTCGGAATGGATTTCGGTTGACTTTTACACTAATGTTTCTATTTAACAAATTGCTATGGTTCATAAATTTCCCCTGTGGCAGTTATGTATACCGATTTTCCATTTCGTGGTATTAAAATAAAAATGAATGTATGTATAATGAATACTGTTCCTAATGTCATACATTTCAGAGAAATGGTAACATAAATCATAATTTCTGTAAGTTTTTTTTAATTTAAGCTTAAATAAAAATTGATTCTAAATAATCTCACTCAATCACCAACAAAAACAGTTTTGACTATTTTTAAGAGCAAAATCAATTATTAAATCCATCAATATTATAGGTATAGTTTTTTTAATTTTTGCTCTTGTATGTTTGGTAAACGCTTTTGCAAGTCAATAAAGAAAAATATATATATTTATTATATTGACAGGTACTGTAAACTATTGACAAATATTTATTTAGCGCCATGTTTTACTTTCAACTTCCACATCGGTAATGGACAAAAAATCAATTGCGAATATTATTAAATCCTCTACTGCAGATGTCATTTAAAGCCCTAGCTGTGAAAAAAATCAAGCCATTAACCAATTGTATTCAAAAACTTGTCATTTTTCATATTTACCAAACACAATGAATGAGTAAATGTAAATTATTAGTTTTCCTGGCAATTTTTTTACCAAACAATAAAACAAATAAATCGATGTTAAAAACAAAACAAAGTCGGCATGTTATAATAATCCAAAATTGATACCCATACACATTAAATGTGCACCAGGCCATGGATTAAATGCATAAATTTGAACTGGAAAATAATAAATGTTCATACTACGTGACTACTTAATAATTGAAACAAAAATGACAGTGGATTTTATAAAATGAAGACATAAATAGACTCAAACATGTTTTTTTAATATACAGCTATTAAATTCACTTAAAGCTGTTCTAATTTAAGTTTAACAATTAGGTGCAACATCAGTCAAATTTTTGAATTTTTTACGTCAACAAAGAATGCAGAGATTTGTTTTCAAATAAAACACAATGTTCATTAACAAATTATTAATAGTAATTTTCATTTATATTACGATCATATTTGTAGGTCATATTTGTAATATGTATTGTTCGAGATTGTAAAAAATACATAGTTTCAAATCAACACACAAATTGGCATTGCAATCGTAGTTTCAACATGACCGTGAACGGTCGCCTTGGTTAACATACACTAGCCAAGAATGTTCTTACGGATTCGTCTACGGCAGTTGCAACTGGTAGTCTTCTTATCCTCGCAAAATATTGAGCGATTTTTCTACGGCACTTATACGCTCAGGGTATTACAAGACTTCTCAAATTACAAGCTCCCACAGCTAGAACATCAAAGAGCAGAATTCTCAGCCAATTCCTCAGAAGAACTCCTCCACGGACACCCAGGTAGCCTGCTTAGTGTATAATGTCTGTCTAACCCGAAACCTTCTACGAAGATTTCTAAATTATCAATCCTGACCACAACAAAATTCTTAGAGCTCATACCAGTAAAAGCCAGAGAATCTACAAATACGTATACCCCATTGACCCATATCTTCAAGATCCACGAAGTTTTGCCGTTTTTCGACAGCATTGCCTTGATCGCGAATCGACACAACCTTCGTGATTATTGAAGTTATACTTCTATTTGGACACTCTGTGGAATGAATTAGTGTGTAGCTAAATGGGAAAAATCATTACATATGTAATGGTGTGAGTGAGAGAGACAGAATCACATATAAGGTATATTGTTCGGTAAAAACAAAGATGAAATATTTACTACATGTTATTAGTCATCACCATAAGTCCTTTGAATACCGTTTAAACATTCATTGCATTGAAAAGAGATAGATATACAACAAACAGTCTGAGCTATTGTTATTGTATTACATTGACGTATCGCATTATGTTTGACATATTATTTTATAATTCTGTCCAGTAAGTATACATATTAAGTTTAGTATTTTATATTAATAATAATATTCAGTAATGAGTATTGTATTGTAGTCTAAAATACCGTCACATGGTTGCATTGTATACTTCACTAATTCACTATGCTTTTGAGTCGAAGACATGCGTGTTAGTTAAAACCTGTTCCTGCAAAGTTACTGAAAAGTGCAGTTCAAAGTGCGTTAAAATTTTGTAAAAGTGTGTACCTATATGTTGTTAGAAAAATTTTTGCATTGTTTTCTAGTGTTTTAAAATCTGTAATAGCCCACGGTAAGCAAATTGGGTTTTGTAAACACTTTTTTTGTACATTGATCGTTTTACTGTTTGGTTTTCGTGTTTGAAGTAAGGACACACATCAACTGGTCTTATTTTTCTAAGTATTTATTTAATTGAATACAGTTAATTTAAAAAAAAATATTTCTACTTGCGTGTGTTTGTAGTTATTAAGTTTTATTAGTTAACAGTGCATAGAAGTATAACTTCTGCCGGCAGTCCCACTGACTGCCACACCCTTTTTTTTGTACATTTTATAATTTTTAAATAATTATTTAATTTTAGTTGATTATGTATATAAAACCATTCAACAAATCAGCTAAAGATCGTAGTAATATTTTTTGAAAATATTTCTAAATACGTTTAACATGTAACTTCAACGATAGTTGAAATTATATTTATAACAAAGCGAAAACTAATAAGGCGTGTTTACATGATGCCAGTGACTGGCGTCAGTCTCACTGGCATGCCAGCGCTGGCATGGTACTGGGATCATGTAAACACTTTCTTGTGCCAGTCCAGCGCTGTCTGCCAGCGCTGTCTCGAATAGAAAGTTGGTCTATTTTTCATGGCAGTGGCCCTCGTCCGCGTCCCCTCTAACCCCGCGCCAGTGGTTGTAGACACGTGTAAACACAGCGTTCCAATGACTGGCGTACATGTGAAGGGTAAACTTCACCAAGTAGGAACTAGGGTGCCAGTAAGACTGTCGCTAGCTACTGGATACGTGTAAACGTACCAGTCCAGCGCTGTCCTAATTAAGCACTGGCATGCCAGTAAGACTGGCGCCAGTTACTGGCATCATGTAAGCACGCCTTTATTTTAAAATTAGCTTTCACGCTAGCTCAATTGTCGTGATTCAAATTTTAATTTCATTTGTAGTAATTCATATTCTTTGCTTCAAGGAATCTGGGCACTAAGCACGAATTTCACAAATAAAAAATTAATAATGTACCTAACAATTAAATAAAGTTTAATTTGGAAATTCGGAAGTTCAATGGTTTTATCTCTACAAAAACTATCTCAACTTAATGTAAATTTTGATATTAAGAAATTAGACAAACAATAAAAATAACGTTAAGGAGAAATCATAAAAAAAAATGTTAAACTCGACTTGACCTAACCTGCGATGTGTAGCTATAACCGGTAGCGTCTTTATCCTTTCGGTCACATATATCAAGTCGACTATTCTGATTGATCTTATATTGTACAGGAAGACTTTTCAAAAGGCTAACTTAAACAAATGCTTTTAAAAAAAGTCAAATTCAAAAATACGTGAACCACAAACTACATAAAACTATTTCTTTGATCTGCAATACATTTATTATAAACGGTCAAGTTTGAAATTGTTAAAAAGATTTCATTAATAAGTAAAACCGGAAAGGTATTGACATATGTAGATATGTACCTATATTATCTTAATGCGTTTTATATCCAGTAATTACATAAAAGTTTGGAAAAGATAATAAATTTCTAATTTATTGGCATATTTAACAAAAACCAAGATTAATTATTTTTATTTTTTGATTAACCGTACGAAAAATATGAACCTTACCTAATTACTTATTTAATCTCTTTTATTATACCTAATCTGGTTTGTAAAAAATATTACAATGACAACGTAATGATCATGTTAATTTCTTTCATATTGTTTATGGAAAAATTTATGTAACTACCGTTAAAAAAATATCATTCCTAAAACGATTTCAGCGCAAATGTATAAAGTATAAAATTTGATTGTGTAATAAAACGAACACATTCGTAGACTGCATTTTTCATCAAGATTTCTAGTATGTTTTTAAGTATTCTGTGTTATATCCAACTATAATAAACTTGAAATATATGTAACAAACAAACAAAACTTTATTAACCTGATAAGCAGTAATATAGTTAGTTACACATTATCTATACTATAAAATTGAGTGGGCAGCAAAATTTTACTTCAGAAAATGGTTTATCTGACGTAACTTAATGTCGAATTGTATTTTATAATTTAAAATTTAATTTACCTTAAATTTGATCAATGAAAAAAATATTTAATTTAATAACTGAATAAAAACAAATTCTCGATTAAATCATCTTCATGGGGTGCATTTGTATGGTTCACATCCTCCCCTATCTTTATCTATTTTAACGTTCTTTATTTAGCCCGAACAATATCGGTGAATACTTTTTTTGAAGGGACGTAATGCAAATGGGTATTTAGTCTAGGAAGCTCGGTAATTTAACACGAAAAAATCAATATTAAATAAAACTGCTTTGTTACTCAATACCTCTTTCAGTATAGTTCCCTTGAGAAAATTTTCACCCTTCTAAACTTTTTGATATTTTTGACAATGATTGCTTTTTAAATATTATTAGATAAACATTTCCAGTAACGAGAGAGATTTTGTCAAATCGACAATTAAAACATCAAACATCAAGTCAATTATTGTGTGTCCTGTCTAATATTTTTTAGGGAGAAAGTGGGTAAGTGTCCCATTTGACATGAGTTGAAATTAACGACCAAAAAGCGAAATAATTACTAAACATTAATAGCTTAATAGTTGTTAGAGCGTTCGAATCCTGCTGGATGCGACACTTTTTTTTTAATACTCTTATTTACATACTTTCTAAAATTTCAAAAATAAGAAATCATAGCTAGATTACTAAAACGTAAAACTGGATTACTAAATCGTATAAAATTAAAAAACTTGACGTCAAGACTCTTTACGATTACGAGTGATCACAAGTGATTCCAAGTGCTAACAGGTAGTAACAACTGATTTTAAATGATTTCAAGTAATCACAAGTGCATGTTAGTCAAATAATACTTTAGAGCGTTAAGGCCATTTTTGGAGTGGTATGCCTCATGTTTTTACATTTACGTTCACAAAAGTTTTAAAAACGTAATGCTTTGTTAGTTAATTGATAAAATTTTCGCAATTTTGATTATTTAAAAAAAATAAAAAGAATTAGAATCTTCGTTTAAATTCATTGCTGCACATTATCAAGAAAAGAGATTATAAAGGAAATGAAGTTTATCAGTAAGAAAATCAAAAATATTTCTATTATCACTATTAACAGATTTTATGAGTAAGTAGTCTCCTGAACTTTGTAAAGAAGGTAAAAGAGATTGTAATTATAAAATTACTTAAATAACTATTAAAAAGTTGACCCTGTATATTTGACCGGCTTGGCCCTCACCCTTGTGTACACGATATCTCTCTTTCTCTATATGATGATTTTAATATACCCTACTCCGAACATCAAAAGCCATTATCTTAAATGCTTTATGTTTCATGTAATTAAAACATCCCTATTTTCACTGCACACAGTTTCGTTGCTTTTATCATTGAGCATTATGAGTTTTAAGGTTAAATCGCTAGGATTACGGACCCGCTTCTCTCACTTTTTTGGTTTATTATTTAAAGTTTTTGATGTAGGCAGACTATGCGATCAAACCTTAAATTAATTACTACAATCGTCCAAATCTGTATGTCAGTATAAAGATTACATCAAGTACCAAGTATATATTTAAAACTTGATGTTATGGTTAAACTACTAACAATATCATTCTGATATTTTAGTTTAAATGTAAAAATGTATCATTAATATGCAAGTATGATACACACTTGCATAATTATTTGCAAAAACGTCAATCGAAAATTCGGTTTTTATCTTTTTTTTTCTGTAGGTCCTGAATTTATTAAATATATTTTTTAAAATAGTACTTTAATTTAAACAAGGTCTAATATCAATAATTTTTTACGAAGTAGAAGTATTTTAATGTTACCTTTATGCATTCCTGTATACTTGTCTTTGAGAACGGTGAACTCGTAGATTTTTCCAAACTCCTCAAACATGGGTCTTAGATCTTCCTCTTCCAAATGTCGCGGAATCTGCCCGACAAATAATTTTATAACGTCCCGATTACCCCCACTTGCCGGCTTTTGCATTTTGGGTGATGTAGGAATCAACATATCGCGGTTAAGTCTTGTCTTATATCACTTCACGTACACTTAATTTTTTTTATTAATTTAAAAGTACACCACTTCCTCCTATATGCTTTTCCAATCGCACCTAGTTACGCACAATTATCGATTTGCAAAGAGATGCGACGCAACCCTAATCGTGTTTCCCCCTTTTTCGCATGCGAACTTCAAGAGAAAAAACTTTTAAAAGTGGTTTTGAAGGTCTTTATTTCACTGTATTCTACACTTGAAAACAATGCGGATTTTGGCAAAGCAATTTCTTTTTTACACAAAAATAGAACAAATAATATTAGTCGTGAAATCCACTTATTGCACCAGTACAGCACTCCCAGCTTCCTTTATCTTTATTCAGTCTTTTTCTTCGCTCAAACAAGAAGCGCAAACATTTTTCATAACATTAACTCCCGCAATACCAACTCAAAATGTTACAAATTTATTTTGTACTCAATTTTGTACTTGGTTTAAATAGACAGTCTTTGTAGAATCACAAACAATTAAATTATGAGCACTAAAACACTACAAAATTTTGCATGAATTATTTATCTTCTACTGGCGTATACTACGTATTCCCTGAAATGATAATAATAAAATTATTAATAAACAATTAATTTTTGTCAGAATAGACAAAAAATGATAATATTGAACTGAACGATAAACAAATGAAAACATTTAAATCAATCTTCTGGAGTTTTAATTTAATTATTTGTAAACTGATTCACTTTATAAAGAAAATGGTATTATTTAAAATACCACAATATGATGTATTTAACCTTATGCATAATTTACCAAAATTTAATTGTAATATATATAGGTAAAAAACCAACACACCAAATGATTAATTCCGGTGATATTTTTATATGTGATGATATCTTCGTGGTTGTTAAATTAAGATTCAGTCTTATTTTCTCATCGCTAACGAGGATAATATACAAAATTTGTGTCGAGTAACAAAGTGCCTTGATTTGAGCATTTGATTAAAAGCGAAGCAAGTAAAGAATTGTCAACGAGAACGGAAATGTGCAATAACTGTAAAAATAACTGCTAAACTAATAGGCGAGTAACTGTAAACCGCGCGGTATGAATAAATAAGGAAAACAAATTCCTATTCTAACGACCACAGGACACAAGGACACCTCCACAACAACCAAACTGACACTGGCAGGTCCTTTTGCAGTTGCAATGTTGGTTGGCCATGGAAAATCCTCATTCACCCTTACTCAATAAAGAGATATGGGATTGAGGGTTGTAGGGTGGAGGGTTGAGCCCTTCCTGCAGCGTGCTTGCCGCTCTCTGACTCATTCTCCCGCCGTTTTATCCCTTGTTTAATGCGTGCACTGTTTATTTTGCAAAGGCATGGCTTTTTACTACGACGCTGCGATGTCAAGTTTAAACACTTTCCATCTCTACTTTACCGTTTCTCTTTTACTTTTCTATTAAGTAACAGTATTGTATTACCCTACTTTTACAGAAGTTTTAGTTTTAATTCAAAGATTAGAATAGTGAAAAAGAAAAGTATATTAAATAAGGTAAACTTCCTATATTAATTATTTTTAAAACATTACGAATATACAAATAGCGATTAAATTAAAAGATGTTTTGAAGTTAAAACTTATTCTGGCGTACCTAATACAGGCTATTCCAAAACCTGCTTCATTTTAATTAGAGTATTAATATCGCTCTATATGTAAATATACTAAATAGATATATTTTTATACATCCAACATTACTATAATACTATGCAAATGTTTATTTTATTGTATACTAAATTCAAACTATTTCTTTATTTGTTATATACTAAAAGGCCGTATGCTCATATGTGTGTCAGTTTTTAACAATTCGATAGAAAATTTAATGTATAGAATAGCGTTGTTTAATTGATCATGGATTTTGAAAAATTTTTCGATAGAAGTTGTAGTTATAATTATTTAATTAGAAATTATTTACAACAAAATTGTAAAATTAAAAAAATTGTTTGTGAAAATTTTAACTTTTGTTGGCACTCTTCGAGTGCCATTATAATTTTTATTGTTATTCTACCATTTTATTCACATCGTATAACGGATTGATCTATATAGAATAATGCTCAAAAAATAGTAAAATAATGAAAGTTCATTATAACTATTCGCCATATATTTTAAATGATTAAACTTAACCTATCTAATAATATAAAAATCGACGTATTTAAATAGCGAAATTGAACACAGCAATAATTGGTAATTAGATAACGGCAACACTGTTTATTTTCACTTGTTTCCCTTACGGTTATCGTCGAGTAGATTTTTTTTCAGTGATTTGATTATTTTTATCGATTTTAAACAGAGTTGAGGTTGGTCAGGTGCATTAAATACGAATGTTTGAAAAACAAATGGTACATCTACCTGGCAATTAATTTCAGAGAATATGAACTAACGTGTTCAAATGAGTTTTAAGTGACCACTGAATTTTTTTATAGGTTTCTGATTTTCAATTTAACAACTACTCATATTCGAGGCAATGAAGCAATGAAACTACGAAATTTAAACGGCAATAGTGCAGGTACTCTACGATTTGAGGAGTACTAAATCCTAGATTCCTGAAAATCCATAAATCTTGTTTGGGAACTAGTACTGAGTGTGGCCGTATGTCCGTAAATAGCTACTTCGCCCGGCTTCATTGTTTAAACAATGCAAATATGTGGTAAAATCAGTTTTTTTCGTTCTAACTCGTTTGCATATTGCCGCAGCAAAATGATATTGAAGTCATTTTTAACTGCTGCTTTAATTTCACGTCGAATAATATTTCGCGCATCAAAATCGAATAAGTAGGTACTTAGTTATTAATAAAAAACCGTTAAAAATCAATGATTTATTTAATAATTTTTTTGTACAGCAATAAACAATTACTGACACTGAAACCTATCTCAAATGATGCATTTCGATAATATAAATATGCATGATTTTTTTTATTTGAAATTTTTGTTATTTAGTTAATTATTCAGATTTATACGTTAATTTTACGCGAAAAGGGCTTTGTTGTCAAATGCAATAAAAAGTTTCAGAAACGTGCTACAATGATCTGCGACACATCGTTGGCTTCCTTAAGAGTTGCTCTATAGTCCATTTAACGGATTTTGGCCGATGACAGAAATCATACTCGAAGTAAATTTAGAGTTACATCTCTCTCAGATGCAGGCAAGTTAGAAATTTAAATGAGGACGTTTGTTTTTTAATACAACACTTACGTAACTGCATCTTGTTTCACTGGTAGATAAAAAGTATTCAATACGGAAGTCTTGACTTAATTCACATTCCTAGTAACCGTCATGTACGGCTCGTTGTTGAAGGGTTGAATTTATTAATTATTAATGTCATATTTTTGTAGACGTCAAACCACACTGATAGTTTTAGAAACTTACGACCTAATTTAGAAAAAGAAACTCTCCGCCATTGGTAACTTGGATGACAGTTTAATCTTATTTCAGTGGTTTCTTATATCAAATCGGCCAAAAACGATGAAATGGACTATATCAAAGTATACTACGGGAAGTCGTAATTTTTGTTTGTTTTCTATAAATTAATGCTATTTATTATTGCATAATTTGTACACGACGTATAAAATTAAATAACTTTCCTGGGTTTTTTTTGGCAGTTATTTGCTAAATTGCTGCTCTTTTTCTTGACAATTTAAAAAAAATGGACTCTGTAGCTCCACTAGGAGTCGAGATAATGTTTTTTTTTTTTTTTAATTCACATAGCCTATTATTGTTAATATTAAGAAACTGGACTTGTTTTGAACGACAGCCAAAGGGTTGAACTTCATTATGCACTATTTACAAATGCTCAAAGTAATCAAAGATACCGCTAATTCATTGATAATCCGAAGCGCAACTGGGCTGGGAGTCAGCACGGAGGCCCGTGGTGGAGGGAATGCCGCCGACGCGTGCTCGAAAATTAAAAAAGCGACTTCAAATTCGAAATAATAAATAGTATTTATTTATAGAAAACAAAAAAAATACCATTTCCCGTAGTATACTTTGATAGAGCAACTCTTAAGGAAGCCAACGATATGTCGCAGATCATTGTAGCACGTTTCTGAAACTTTTTATTGCATTTGAAAACAAAGCCCTTTTCGCGTACAATTAACGTATAAATCCGAATAATTAACTAAATAACAAAAATTTCAAATCAGAAAAAATCATGCATATTTATATTATCGGAATGCATCATTTGAGATAGGTTTCAGTGTCAGTAATTGTTTATTGCAGTACAAAAAAATTATTAAATAAATCATTGATTTTTAACGGTTTTTTATTAATAACTAAGTACCTACCTACTTATTCGATTTTGATATATACGCGACGTCTCATTTGACGTGGAATTTCAGCAATTAAAAATGACTTCAATATCATTTTGCTGCGGCAATATGCAAACGAGTTAGAACGAAAAAACTGATTTTACCACATGTTTAAACAATGAAGCCGGGCGAAGTAGCTATTTACGGACATACGGCCACACTCAGTACTGGTTCCCAAACAAGATTTATGGATTTTCAGGAATCTAAGATATATGTTACGAAATGCATTAGGCAGAGGTCAGATTGCCTGGCCTAAAGGCGGATTTTAAAGATTCTTTTTGCATTCAGTTCGCGATAGCTTTAGAAAACTTTGTGACCTTATGCGATTATGTAATATTGGAAAAATGTATTTGTGTATATAAGAAATGCATTTTTAAAGTGCATCTTAAACAAAAGTCGTTATTTGTTGGCTGAAATGAGTTCAATTTTGTTACTCATGGATTTCTGGTGTTTCTTAAAACGCATATGTCATTGAAAGTGATCTCTGGAGTACCTGGTGCCGAGAATACCTTCTGTATACATCCTTAAATTTTTGGTAATATGGTTAATACTCGCTGAAAACGAATATGACATTGGAGTGATCACCGGAGTATCTGGTGCCCAGTATATCTACTGTTTACCTCGTCTCCTGGAGTTTTTGGTAATATCGTTAAAACATTAGTCGAAACTCAATACTCGTGGGTTTTTGGACTCGCTAAGAACGTATATAATATCGAAAGCGATCTACGGAGTATATAGTGCTCACAACTAGAACCTATCTCCTAGAGCTTCATTAAATAGGTACATTAAAAACGAATCCCATTTTTTTTTAAATTCAGTGAAAAATCCTTCAAATCTTGAGTTTTGACTAATTTTATAACGATATTACCGAAAACTCTAGGAGGCGACATATACGGTAGGTATCCTGGTCACCAGGTACTCAGAAGATTACTTTTAATGTCAATTCGTTTTCAGCGACCCCAAAAATCTCAGAATAACAAAATTGAACTGATTTTCGACAATAAATAAAGAGTAAATGTTTGAAATGTACGTTAAAAATGCTCTTTTTGGATGCACAGATATAGTTTTCCAATATGACATAATAGCATAGTTTCTTAACGCTCTTACGAATCGAATGCAAAAGGAATCATTAAAATCCGTCTTACCTTTTAAATTTTGGAGGTAGGACCGATTTTAGTGTATTATTGGATTATTGCCTACAATTATATGATAAAGGCAAAGAATTTGGTTGGTAAAAATGCAGAATACGTGAATAAAGGTAGATTAAAATGAAGAAGTATTTACTTTTAAATATTTGTCTAATCCTATTTGCTAGTTTACTTTTTTAGTTGCAGAAACTCTTATTAGTATAAATTAAAGACCAGAAAAAAAAGTTAACTATTACACAAAATTGTCAAAAAAGCAAGAGAATGAAGTAAGAGTACTAGAAACAAAAATACTAAGAGCAACTGTAGAGCAATACTAGGACCAATAAGTTTAAATTATAACGAATTAAGACAAAAAACGAAATAATTAACAAAAGTAAGTAAGATATAGTGACGAAAATAAAGCTACAAAGAACAAAATGATTACAGCATAAATGGAGATCAGCACCAACTAGGTACGTCAATATACCTACTCAATAGTGGAGTGGACACAAACTGAAAAAGGAGGCGACGAAGGACCAGATGGACATGTTTACATGAAGTAACAAACGATCTGAACAGAACGGACGTACATAAATGCAAAGAAAAAAACAGAAGATAGGAAATTGTAGAGGAAAATAACTGAAAAAATTAAATAAAGAAAACGAGAGAACGAGATCTACTTAACAACACAGTTCTTGTGAGTTTAATTGCAGCATAGACCCTTAGGAGGTGTTTTAGCCACTCTATACATACATATATATATATATATGAAAAAGAATTATTTGCTGACTAATTAAATGTAGTGATAAAAATTATTAGGTCTGCAGCAGATTAAAGAGTACACTTCTTGTTCTTTTAATCTGCTGCAGACCTAATAATTTTTATCACTATATATATATATATATATATATATATATATATATATATATATATATATATATATATATATATATATA
Organism: Altica lythri; assembly: GCA_964028335.1. Taxonomy (NCBI): domain Eukaryota; kingdom Metazoa; phylum Arthropoda; class Insecta; order Coleoptera; family Chrysomelidae; genus Altica; species Altica lythri. The sequence continues at coordinate 65,913,841 of OZ034800.1, forward strand.
TATATAAAGGAGGATAACGGGAATCAACGCAACAAGGATCATGGTTACAAGTAGGAATGGTAACCGCAGACATGCATGTTTCTGGCTCATTAGCCGTCATCAGTGCGGCATAACCAAGAAGAGTATTGCACTTGGATAGCAAAAGTGTTGGGTACTTGGGAGCAAAGGATGTTGGGGAAACATGTGTCAAGAAACATAAAAACAACGAACGCTCACACAGGAGTCCTATCGCCAGCTGTGCCAATGGGTTTTCGGCTAGCAACCAGCGTCGCCACGTTGGCGAAACGGACTCATTTCCTGGGCTAGAACGACTCAAACACAATGATGACGGCTAACGAGCCAGAAACATGCATGTCTGCGGTTACCATTCCTACTTGTAACCTATGATCCTTGTTGCGTACATGCCCGTTATCCCCCTTTGTTTTATATATAGTGTAACGGGATAACCGTAAAGGAAGGGACCTTAATTTGAAAGATTGTTGTTGACAGTTGATTTTTAGAAGTTTGTAAAAAAAAAAAATCAACTGACCATTTTAAATAATGTTTCTAGAAAATTCTAGAAACTTCTAAACACACTAACTAGATTAAATAATGTTGTATATAAGGGGATGCACGGGCAGTTAACGTCAGTTCGAGTCAAGTGTTCAGAAGAGTTCATTGTATTGTCAAGTAGTTAGACGTTATCCAGCAGAGTTCAGTGTATCTTAACAATTTTGTAAATAAATTGTGTAAAAAGCCCCCATACGTGTTTCAAATTGGTGTCAGGTGTGGGGTGAAGATACAAGAATGCCTGGAAAAAAGATAAATGAACTATTGGTGGCTGAGCTCAGAAGAGAGCTTGAAGAATTAGAGTTGGAAACTACTGGAAGCAAATCCGTATTGTTGAGAAGGCTCCGTGAATACTACGTAAATAATAATTTGGACCCTGACGCTGTGGAGTTCGAAGACCCAGTTCAAAAAGCAAATTCTGAACTAACTCAACAACTTTCCCGGTTGCAAGAAGAACAAACTCAACAACTTTCCCGGCTGCAAGAAGAACAAGCTCAACAACTTTCCCGGCTGCAAGAGGAGCTATCAGGACGAATGACGAGCCAGCAAGAGGAGCTATCCAGTCAGATAAGAAGCCAGCGCGAAGAGGTGTCCCAGCTATCAGGACGAATGACGAGCCAGCAAGAGGAGCTATCCAGTCAGATAAGAAGCCAGCGCGAAGAGGTGTCCCAGCTATCAGGACGAATGACGAGCCAGCAAGAGGAGCTATCCAGTCAGATAAGAAGCCAGCGCGAAGCGGTGTCCCAGCTATCACAACGGATGTCCACCCTACCAGAAGAGTTATCCAGTTCCTTCTCCCAGCAAATATCGCATTTTCGCTCCGAAATATGCAACTTGCGAGACGAGCAAAATCAGCAAGTAGCCAACTTGAATCAGCAAGTAGACAACTTAAATCAGCAAGTGGACAACATGAATCAGCAAGTGACCAACATACAAGACCAGCAAAATCAGCAAGTTGCCAACTTGCGAGACGAGATTAACCAGCAAATTCAGTCCGAAATAAGGAAGCTTCAACAAGAACAGGAAGCTTGTTGTCGAAACCAGCCCATCCACCACGGCGACGGAGATGCAGAAAGGATGGAGACCTGCCATATAGACGTCGCCGACGAGGAAATGGGGAGACTACCCAGGTACGAACGACGATGAAACCCCCGACCTTCGACGGGAAGACTTCCTGGCCAAATTACCTGAAACAATTCGACGCAGCGGCCAGAGCTAATGGATGGTCATCCCAGGAGAAGGCATTATCCCTAACCGTAGCTCTGCGAGGCGAGGCTTTGGACGTCTTGCAATCATTGACACTGGATGAAGCTGACAACTTCGAGTTATTGGTGAATCGTCTAGAGATGCGTTATGGTCAAACTCATCTACAACCGGTGTACCGAATGCAGTTAAAGAGCCGAAAACAGAAAAATGGAGAAACTATCCAGGAATTTGAAGCGGATGTAGCAAGAATGGTACGACTTGCGTATTCAAATGCAGCGGAGGATTTCCTGGAGTGCCTAGCAGTCCAAACCTTCACCGATGGTCTTCGAGACGTCGAGTTGCAGCGCGCTGTACGGTTGGCGCGGCCGAAGACTCTTGTGGACGCCTTGACCATTGCCCTGGAGTTTGAGGCGGCGACGGAGGCCTCACGTGGAGTTGCTCGACTAAGGGAAATCACTGGTAACTACGACCATGCCGTTCATTCCGTTAGCGACGTTGAAGCGGTAGTAGAGAGATTAATGAAGTTATCTCCAAGAAGAAGGCGCCAAGTGAGATGCTGGAACTGCGGAGAACTAGGCCATATAAGAAATACTTGCCCCCAAAAAGAAAAATCTTCTGCTGAAGTACCCCAGCAGCAGGAAAACTAGAACGGGTCGACTCCTGGAGGGCGAAATCGACCCCAAACATTACCGAAGCCCCTCACACCATTAAATTGGCAACTCTGCGACATCACGTGGACAGCTTATATGTAGATGGCCTCCTTGATGGGAAGAATATTAGCATGCTGGTAGACACTGGAGCTACAAAAACTATCGTCCGACCAACCATCATTATGCGAAATAAGATGTTACCTACCAGTTGGAGACTGCGTACCGCTACCGGAGATTCTGCTAGAGTCTACGGTGAGATACAGGTGACGCTACAGTTTGGTTCAACCTCTCTTGTTCACTCAGTGCTGGTGGCTGACGTTGATGAAGATGTTGTTCTGGGCATGGATGTTATGCTCCACTGTGGTTTTCATTTGGATCTTCGCCAACGTATCCTTCGTACTGGTAATGAAGAAATATTCCTGCACCGAAAACAAGTTGACAATGCCTCGATTAAGCTAATCGATGATATCGAACTTCCGGATGCTGCGAATGTGTCGTCACAGCGCGGTTGGATGGACTGGAGTCAGATGGTGCCCCAGCCATGATAGAGCCGAAGAACCATGACCATGAATTGGGAAAAGGACTCCTTGTGGGTAAGACTCTTGTTAGATCCGCCAAAGAGGTACCCATCCGAGTTATCAACTTGAACGATCATCCAGTTCTTCTCCGAAAGGACACGGAAATGGGAAGTTTAGAACCAGTAATGGCCATAATTCACAAGATAAATGTTACGGAAACAGATGAGACCAACGAAATTGAACAATTAATGACAAAATTAGACCCCTCTTTGTCAAAATTAGAAAAGAAACAGGTAAGAGATCTACTTTACCGTTATAAACCTGTATTTGGTTCTAAAAGTAAACTGGGAAGAACTGATGTTGTACAACATAGAATTGACACTGGTGATGCACGTCCGATTCGACAGGTACCCCGAAGGATGCCTCAAGTTAAAAAGGAAGAAGCAGACAGAGCCCTTAAAGAAATGATTCAAAATGGCATAGTCGAACCATCCAGTAGTCCGTGGGCTTCTCCTGTGGTATTAGTGAGAAAGAAAGACGGATCAATGCGGTTTTGTGTCGACTATCGAAAGCTAAATGATGTCACTAAGAAGGACAGTTATCCTCTGCCAAGGATTGATGATGCCCTCGACGCTTTGGCGGGTTCTACTCTGTTTTCTACCTTGGACCTTAAAAGCGGATACTGGCAAGTTAAAATGAATCCTGCAGACAAAGAAAAGACTGCCTTTACCAGTGGATCAGGGTTATGGCAATTCACGGTCCTTCCATTTGGCCTCTGTAATGCTCCTGCGACGTTTGAACGACTAATGGAGAAAATCCTGCGGGGTTTGTCATGGGAAACTTGTTTATCTAGACGACATCATCATAATGGGTAAGACCTTTAAGGAACATTTATCTAACCTGGAAGAAGTTTTTAAAAGATTACAGAACGCTAATCTAACATTGAATGTTAAGAAATGCCACTTGTTCCAGAGACAGGTCAACTATTTAGGACATAACGTAAGCAAGGATGGCGTTGCTGTTGACCCCGCTAAGATACAAGCCGTTCAGGAATGGCCAATCCCTATCGACAAACATCAGCTCCGGAGTTTCTTGGGTCTTTGTTCCTATTACCGACGATATGTCAAGAATTTTGGAGACATCGCCAAACCCTTGACACGTTTGACAGAACAAGATAAGTCCTTCTGTTGGGATCAGGAATGTCAAAAGGCGTTTGAAATATTGAAGAAACAGCTTACGTTAGCACCTGTTCTTGCTTATCCACTTTCTGATGGTAAGCTTATTCTGGACTCCGACGCCAGCAATGTGGGAATTGGAGCCGTCTTGTCACAGCTACAAGGCGGTAAGGAAAGAGTGGTTGGTTACTTCAGCAAAACTTTATCGAAAGCTGAAAAGAACTACTGTGTAACTCGGAGGGAACTGTTAGCAGTTGTAAAATCCGTCGAACACTTTTATAAATATCTGTATGGCAGAAAATTCCTGATCAGAACAGACCATGCCAGTTTAAAGTGGCTACTTAGCTTTAGGAACCCAGAAGGACAGATAGCAAGATGGCTCGAAAAACTGCAGGAATATGATGTTGAAATCGAGCACAGACCTGGAACCAGACATCGTAATGCTGATGCACTTTCCAGAAGACCATGTCGACCTGATTGCCCCCATTGTACCCGTATGGAGCAGAACGAGGAAAAACTTGCCTTAGTTAAGGTTGTGCCAGAAGACGAGAGCTCTATGCTGGAGGAGCAACAAGAAAACGATCCCGTTCTGAGAAAGATTCGGGAGTGGAAGAGAATGGACCGTCGTCCGTTGTGGAGAGAGATATCCTCATCCTCTCCTGCTTTAAAAGCATACTGGTCCCAATGGAACTCTTTAATTTTGAACGGAGGGCTCGTTAAAAGACTTATAGAAAATTCCGAGGGCACAGAAACAAGGAAACAAATAGTGGTCCCAAGAAATGCTGTACCGGAAAAATTTTAAAACAGATGCATAATGATAGTTCCGGAGGACATCTGGGTATTACGAAAACGCTGCAAAAGATCCGAGATAGATTTTACTGGGTAAATTGCACTAATGATGTTAAAGATTGGTGTCGTAAATGCACTACATGTGCTGCCAGTAACGGTCCGCACCGAAAACCGAAGGCGGAAATGCAGCAATACCTGGTTGGAAGTCCTTTTGAAAGAATCGCAGTAGATGTATTGGGGCCACTTCCACAGACCGATGAAGGAAACAAGTACATCTTTGTTGTAATGGACTACTTCACTAAATGGGTTGAAGCATATGCAGTTCCCAATCAGGAAGCTACCACTTTAGCAGATATATTGGTTGAAGAATTCGTAAGCCGATTTGGGGTACCACTAGAATTACATTCAGACCAAGGAAGAAATTTTGAGAGCAAGCTGTTTCAAGAAGTTTGCCAAAGATTAGGCATCCACAAAACGAGAACCACAGCGATGCACCCTCAGTCTGATGGAATGGTGGAACGAATGAACCGGACTATAACCAACTATCTGTCAAAAGTGGTGTCAGATTGTCAGAGGGATTGGGATCGACATATTCCACTATTTCTAATGGCAATTCGATCGGCCATCAACGAATCAACTGGCCAAACGCCTGCGAAGGTCCTGTTCGGTAGAGAAATGAGGCTACCATGTGACTTGGTGTTTGGTTGTAAACCTGTTGAAGAAATGGCACGTGAACAATATGTCGCTGACCTTCAGAATCGAATGGAGAATATACACAACCTGGTGCGTGGAAAACTACAATTATCTAGTGATCGGATGAAGAGGTACTATGACACACGGACAATGGAAAAGAGTTACCAAGTTGGAGATTTAGTCTGGCTCTATAACCCCCGACGGCGTCGAGGTATTTGTCCCAAATTACAAAAGAACTGGGAAGGTCCTTACACCATCAAGAAGAAGATTAACGATGTCATTTATAGGATCGTGAAAATTCCCAGAGGGAAACCCGTCGTGGTCCATCATGATCGTTTGGCGCCTTACCAGGGAAACCACAGTGGAGATGCGCAGCAACTCCAAGAAAATGGTTTGGCTGGCTCAGGGAGTGTGCAGGATTCCGATGTAGGAAATAACATTCCAGGAGGAATGAATCTAAGAAGGGGGCAGTGTAACGGGATAACCGTAAAGGAAGGGACCTTAATTTGAAAGATTGTTGTTGACAGTTGATTTTTAGAAGTTTGTAAAAAAAAAATCAACTGACCATTTTAAATAATGTTTCTAGAAAATTCTAGAAACTTCTAAACACACTAACTAGATTAAATAATGTTGTATATAAGGGGATGCACGGGCAGTTAACGTCAGTTCGAGTCAAGTGTTCAGAAGAGTTCATTGTATTGTCAAGTAGTTAGACGTTATCCAGCAGAGTTCAGTGTATCTTAACAATTTTGTAAATAAATTGTGTAAAAAGCCCCCATACGTGTTTCAATATATATATATATATATATATATATATATATATATATATATATATATATATATATATATATACATATATACATGTTTTAAAACTTTACTTCTCGATCAAATACCTTTACATATATATATATACAAAAAAAAGATCCTTTTTGCGTACATGCCCGTTAATTTGCCCCTTATATATATATATATATATATATATATATGAACAGTAGTGGTGTTCCGGGTTTCAATCCGTTGGTTGTTTGTGTCTTCACGACGTTTCGCCAACATCTCAGCTGGCATTTTCAAGTGATGCTTCCTTTGCGGCTGCTCAACTTAGATTCTAAGTTGAGCAGCCGCAAAGGAAGCATCACTTGAAAATGCCAGCTGAGATGTTGGCGAAACGTCGTGAAGACACAAACAACCAACGGATTGAAACCCGGAACACCACTACTGTTCATTCTACCATCCGTGAAACACTACATCATAACATATATATATATATATATATATATATATATATATATATATATATATATAGATATATATATATATATATATATATATATATATATATATATATATATATATATATCGGTAGTTAATTATTATTTAATAATTTAATAAAGTTGTCCTGCGTAAGAAATAACTACCGATTAACTATGGGTATCGTCAATATATACAGTCCTCAAGTTTACTGTATTTCTACCGGGATAACCGGAAAATTTTGTTAAAATCATGTTCCAGTCTCACATGGTTTCTTCCTTTTTCAATAAGCAAGGATTCTGGAAATCCCTACAACGAACCCCAAAAGGCCAATTAAATTCGCTCTAAAGGAATCCAATAACCAGGCATTAAGCTCTACCGACATTAGCTTTATGATGTTTGACACATTGTACCATAAAGCGAAAGTCGTAACATGAGAGACCGCCGCACCAAGCATTCAAAAGTTATACGTTCATCCTCCTATCCCCAACTTGGGCTCTTACTCACTCACAGGGTTGGATTTCAACCACAACATTTTTAGGAAAAATCTTATTTATACAAAGGCAATATTACTAGACGATTTAACAAAAACTATAATAAAAAAAGAGTATAGAGTAAAGGAAAGCACTAAAAGTTAACGGAAATCATAAAAATTACCCATATAACATTATATCATAATGAAAGCTAATATGATACAATGTTTCAGCAGCTTTTAAAATCCATTAAAAATTTTTTTAACCATTTTACATAAAAAATAAACAGCCAGAATAAAAAGTAGAGAAAAATCCAATACAGTATATAAAATATGGCGTAATGAGAATTTCAAAAATTTTACAGAAAGATAGTGATTTATGTAAAGTTAACACCAGTGTTTTTAATTGTTTAAAAAATTAACCTGTTAAAATTTACCTATATTAAATTAAAAAAAAACTAGAAAATACATTGTTGCTACGTATAAAATAAATCTTGAAGGTTTTTAATTTTTTCTAATTGAGTATTAACATAAATTAAAATATTATACAAAATACTAATTATATGCGTTAGTTATTCTTAATTTTTAGGATTTTAAATCCTAGACCTATAACTTTACAAATTACAAATGTAAAAAACCAAACAAATACGGAAATATCTTATATTTTTTCATAGTTTTTGAGATCTATGAAAGTTTTTGTTTATTAATACAAGTTAGTCATCCCGTCAAGATATTCTCTAGCCATTTGGGAGGTGCTTTATCATACAAGAAGAAAAAATTATCTTTAATTGCAACTCTAGGAAGTAACGATTGGTTAAAGACTGTTTAGGTGATGACAACGGAATTTTTACTTCTAGCATAAATTTACCTGGTGGCGAGTGGCATCAATGAGCATATCATACAAACCTTCTCCGTGGAAAAATACATATACATACCAATTTTCATAATAATCGGTCCAGTAGTTTTTGAGTTCATTGAGTACATACAGACATACAGACAAACATTCATTTTTATATATATAGATTATAAATTTTTACCGTGCGCTTCGTCTTTATACCTTTGTGTAAAGGATTAGATTCCAAATGCAACATCCTTAATATTTTAAATTAAAACAGATTTGACAACTTTCAGTCTTGCTTGTTTTTCTGTAGCTGTGAGAACCCGGATTTGACTATCATCTTATCTTACAACACTTGTGGTCTCATTTGTAGCAGAATACTTTACCAAATTTCAAATGGGCAGTTTTGGTATTGAAAGCAACAAATAGGCCGGTAATTTTTATTTTTTTTTAGATTGCTGTGAAACCCATTACTCTCTCGTACTGTACAAACCTCGAGTGCGATGACTTTTTCTTATGGTTTAAACTGCAAAATTCACACATATATCTTTTAGAAGTTGCACCTTTAGATAACAAACTTGGAGAGTTATGTAAGCAATTTAGCCCACAAAGCGGTACTGTTGTTTAGTTGTTACATTGTGATGACTTTGTTTTGGCTTGTACTTGAGTCCAAGTATCTAGCATATGTTTTCGATACAACATCCTCGGTAACGCCTACTACCTCTGCTTGATTTTTGTGGAGTATTCGTTATTTCTTTGGGAGGAATAATTTTTTCCATCTACACATCGTTCAGTCCAAAATAAGGCTTTGTTTTTGTTTTGCATTGAGATAAAATTTCCGGAAAATAATAAATCTTAACAGCCGTTTCTTCTTTATTATGTTGATATGTTATATTATAGGCCCGGAACCATTCGGTGGAGTTGCTGACACATTCAGAAAGGCAGCCATTGATAAATGGAGGCTAGAGAAGGCCCCGGAGTGGTGGGAAAAATCACCGGGCAAGCGACAAGCCAAAGTATTCATAAAGGGACACTCGGCGAAGTTTACTGCAGAGCTGCTATAACAAAGGCGAAACGATGTCAGAATGATTGTAAGTCTCTTGACAGGACATTGTAGGCTCAAGAAACACATGAGTCAGTTGAACTTAGCAGACGAAGACATCTGTCGATACTGCCAAGAGGAGGAGGAAACCGCATTTCATGTCCTATGCCAATGCGAAGGCCTTGCAAGGATTTAGTACTGGGAGAGGAGAAACCGGCTGCTCCAAGTTATGCAGAGTGGCCACTGTAAAGGCTATTAAATCTCATTAAGAGGGCAGGGCTGGACAAGGTTCTCTAATCCTATTCTTGAGATAATGGGTGGTCACAATCTATCTGCAAAGGTCGCAGTGATACAGGCTAACAGCCAACCCAATAAACATTTAATCTAATCTAATCTTAGAGTTAAATACGAAAATTTTTCCTTACAACATATTTTTCAGAAATACAAATGAGTCCGTAAAAAATTGATTGTGAGTATACATAAAACAATGGTATATTTAAAATAATTCCAATAATATCTGGACTTAAAGACGGAGCTGTAATTCCAAGATGTCAGAAAGTTAAGCATCAGAAGTTAAATTTAAGTAATTAGTTAATCTTTAAAAAGCGGATGTTGGCTTTCTGTTTAGAACTGAGATATCAAATACACTACGACAACGTTATTAAATCCCGCCCTGAAGTTTATTCTCATCTCTCTGTGTCAGACGTTTCCAAGGAATAGTAAAATTAATGCAAATACCTCGAGGGTCCCACACAAGATATATATACGACGTGAATATTGTGCTTTATGGGAGCAGAAGCATGAAAATTTTCGGTCAGTCTCTAGCTAGCGAGGATCATTTCTCGAAAGTCACTCTTCCAGAAATGTGAGACGGCCCCTTGTACCACTGTTTTATAAGTTCTATACATGATAAACACAACACACTGGCGATATATCTTTTTGATTTATTTTAGACAGATATCATCAAAATTGAAAGTCTTTTAAAACCTATGATTTCGATTCTGTTAATATAATAGAATCAATAGAAAATTTATACTTATTTAGAAATGAAATATGGTATTTAAAATAAATATATAAGCATTGTTTTAACAAGGATTTAAGCATGCTATTGTATTGCGCTACAATAAATAAAATATGAAGACAAATTATTTAATTATTATATATAGCTATTATATTCTAATAGTAAATTAGAACTCATAGTCTAGGGGCCAGGGGGTTTCGTGGCCGATTGAGGTCCTTCCAAGCAAGAAAGCGTTTTTTATGTCTTTTAACCCACTGAATCCGAATTTTTAACTTGCTTTGCGAGCAACTGCTGCGGTAATTTGTAATTAACGATTAAATTGTTTAAATTGCTTTAAGGTTTAAACAAAGACAGATGGAAAATGTTTTTAAATAATTTTTGTTTGTTTAAAAAAAACAACAAAATGGTTTTTAAAAAACTAAAATCCGATTGTTAAAACCCGAGATATTGCCAAATTAGTTCAAAAATATACATAACTAGCTGTACCCGGCGCGCGTTGCTACCCCAACAACTAAAATAAATTTAAGAAAAATAAAAGAGAAAAAGAGATGGAGAAGGGAAGAAAGTTTATCGTTTTGTTTTACTTATCGCACCAAAAATATATTTTTCAAACTTATATTTATACGAATTCGTATAGATAGGTATCTATTCATCAGTATTGAATTTGATACATGGAAGCGCCATCTGGTGGTAACTTACATTAATACGAATATCATATTCATCTTACCCATTAAAAATACATCATCATACTGATTTTCATGACAATCGGTTGAACGGGGCAGAAGTTGCTACTCTGCAACGCCACCTGGTGGCGAGTGGCATCAATGAGCATATCATACGAACCTTCTCCGTGGAAAAATACATATACATACCAATTTTCATAATAATCGGTCCAGTAATTTTTGAGTTCATTGAGTACATACAGACATACAGACAAACATTCATTTTTATATATATAGATTATAAATTTTTACCGTGCGCTTTGTCTTTATACCTTTGTGTAAAGGATTAGATTCCAAATGCAACATTGAAAAGAAAATATTATTGTTTCAAACAAATTGGTATTAGTATAAAATAGAATTTTTTTACGAGAAATCTACGATATGTTTAAATTTTTTTTATTATATTTTTAAAATATAGATTATTGCGTAAATTGTTTTAGGATTCGAAACGAACATTTTGAGCGTTGCTAAATGTAAACAAAAATTTTAGCTGAGATTTAGCACATCAAAGTTGTTGGTCTGTGCCGAGCTAAAGATCAACAGGTACAAGGGAACTCACGTCACCCGCCTGATCTTTTAGAATAAATATTTGTGAAGAGATTTGTAGAATTAATTGAAAATAATTGGTTGAATTATAAAAAAAAATTATAAGAAGAGGTGGTTTAAAAGTTTTGAAAGCGATACCTATTAACCAGTAGAGAAATCAAAATTTATTCGCTATTTTAATATGTTATCTTCTATTTAAATACATAAAAAAATCTATTTTAATTTGTCAATTCATTCTTTGTTTACAAGCCATTTGACGTTGACGTGCCAGATGTAACAATCGGCAAAAAAGGTTATGGCATCAGTTTTTTGGGATGCAAGAGGGGTTTAGTTGATTGATTATCTTGAATAAGGTAAACCAATTAACTCTAAATCTTATTGCAACGTTTTGGACCAGTTGGATAAATAAATTCGTGAAAAAAAAGGCGGTTTACACAAGAAAACAATCATTTGTCATCAAGACAATGCATATAACCACCCAAGTTTGTTGACAATGGCTAAATTAAACAAATTAAATTGCTTGAACACCCTCTGTATTCACCACATTTGGAATTCCTCCGAATATTATCTTTTTAGAAACTTGAAGTAATAGGGAACATGCAATATTTTTAGTTTTGTTTTCATTATAAAGAATTCCGTGTAAAAAAGGTCATAAACATATTAAAAAATGAAAACAATCTAATTTAACGTAAAAAATGCGGTTTAAAACAGACCGTTTAAATTTTCGCGCTAAAACGGACCTGTAGTTCCGATGACGTCATTCCTGTCTGTCAGTGGTCGTGCTTGTCGTCGTTGGCTGTAACAAATTGCAAATTTTCTCGACTTTCTACTTATTTTTTTGTAATAATTTAAAATGGACTATCCATCAACATCAGGTGATCACAATAATACCCCTAAAATTCCGAAAAAAAGTCGTGTTGACTCATGTTCTGTGCCAATTCGTCCATCTACTTCAACAAAGTTTCCAAATAAATTGTTTTTGACTGGACCCTCTAACCCAAAACTGAAAAGAAATTGGTTTCAAGCTGCAAAGAGGAATATGACTATTTTTCTCCAAAGACTATTATTCGATGCTGTAAAGACCTCTTTCACGTAAGTTGGCAAATACTTGTTATTATTGCGTACTGTACCTAAGTATTTACAAAACTTCTCAATAACATATTTTTAATTTTACAGTTGGAGAACGACGTCGAAAATTGCATCAAGTTTAAAGTGTATGGGGGGAAACTTTATCTGAAAAAAGATGTGGTACCTCATATTTCTGAATGCCAAAATACAATGATACTACTGAAAACTAGATCAGTAATAATGAAAAGAAAAAACGTGAAAGTCTTGAGAGCATTAAAAATACTGCAGCTATAATATGAATATATTCTTTCAGATTATTTTATTCTTACACCGAACATTTAAACTCACATTTTTATAATGCTATAAAGGTTTTAAGTTTAAAAACTATGATTCATGCATACCGTAGTAATTTAGTCTTTTTTATTTCTACACTTGAAAACTCTGGACTCTCGACAAAAAAAGTTACTAGATACCATGTCGACACTAACTCTTGGCAAATTCCTGGAGTCTGCTTTAATAAACCCAACAGCCATTTTTACTAAAAACGTAAATAATATTCACCGCTAATAATCAACTTTACACGCAAAGTTAATCCCTAAAAAGTTGACATAGCAGAAGTGACGTCACTAAACGCTGATTGGTGTTTTGAAATGCGTTTTGTTTTACGTAATTTTAATTCGTAATTATTGTTAAATATCAACATAATATTAAATAAAAACGTTGAAGTAATCCTTCTTTTATATTTTTTTAACATTTTAATCATAAAATTTTCATAAATAACATATTTGCATCTTCCGTAATGAACTTCCGAAAAATCATTACAGAGAGGGTATAAAATTACTGGAGAATCATTGGAACAAGTGTGTTCAAGCTGAGGGAGATTAATTTGAATAAAAAAACCAATTTGATTAAAATGAAAATATTCTTTCATTTTCGCTTTCAAAACTTTTCAACCAACCAACCAACCATGTTCGGTGACATGTAGCGCACAACAGACCTTTGATTTCCTAAATCTCAGTGAATTTTTTTTACATTAAAAAACGGCTCAAAATGTTCTTCTTAAATCCCAGAACAAATTACCCTTCGTTTTCTCGTATGAAATTTTTATTTTAAGCTAATACTAATTTTTAATAAACGTATTTTTTTCAATGTTGCATTAAAAAGCTGATCCCTTACCTTTTAAAATGAGATTTAGTAAATATTGATATATCTTTATTATAATCCGAGAAACAAGGGGCTAAATACGAAGCACACGTAAAAGTTTACAATTATGCATATTCTTGCACTAATTTCGCAAAATCTCGCACTCTAATAAACGTATTAGTTTTTCAAAAGTATTTTTTTTGTTTTATTTTAACAAATTACCGCAGCACTTGCTTGCAAAGCAAGTTGAAAATTGGGATTCATCGGGTCATAATACATAAAAAACGTTTTCTTGTTTGAAATAACCTCAATTACTCACGAACCCCTAGGATACTAAAACCAATTATTTTTTTATTTTATTACCAGGATTAAGTTGTTGTCTAGTGGAAAGACACAGTTTTAAATCGTGCTAGATATAACATTATAATAATTATAAATAGAGTATAGAAACAAAAACCAGCTGTTATGAGAATTAAAATAAAAATATCAAAAAAATAATAATAAATAAGAATGATATGAAAACACGATTCAAGTTTAACAACAGCGTCTAATTATTTTTTTACATATTTCCTTATGACCAAAGTGTATCTCTTCTAAATATGGTTGATTTTATAAATGTATAGGTATATACAGCTTTTGTAATTATTAATCAAAACGTCATTAATGATAATAATTTATTCAATCGAATAAAAATTACTACTTATTATAAATATAAAGCGAGATTTGTTTATATATTGATTACTCTCTTTGATAGAAATTGATGCACAAATTTAATTATTAGCAAATTAGCGGCGCATGGTCCGTTATCATTCTGGAGTAATTCACATCAAAATGGAATTTGATTAAACGGTCCGCGTATAATTACATCAGAGGCTTTCATCGAAATATATAACTTTGGCCCAAATTGAAAATTTAACATGTAATCACAAAAATAGATTGAAAACCAATCCCAAAATAATGGTTTTGATTCCCTTTCTGAGTGGACTTGATTGCTGTATACATCTAACCCGGAAAAATATATTGATGAAGTGACTAACTAATCTAAATTTAATTTAATTATGATTACCAACAAATTAAAATATATAACATAACAATATTAGTAAAATAAATTATTTCATACATCTCTAAGAGATTTTGAAATTCAGAAATTAGACAAAGAAAAAGTTAAAGAGTCTTTGAAGTCACCCCCTTACCTGGGCCTAGCAGGCGTTCTATAAATGAGCTATAAAAGACACACTTTTCCGACCCTAGACTCGAGATCTAGAGGTAGGCGCTAGAGGTATTTTATGTTTATGAGTGTTGTTCTTTTCTTAATGCAATGTAGAATATTTTGGTCTCTAGTCTGTAAACTTAAAAATTTTGCATAAGTATTATATATGGTTGAAATCAGAAAAAAATATCTGCGTTTTTAGTTATTTTTATCTATAAAAAAAACGGGTGTGGCAGTCAGTGGGACTGCCGGCAGAAGTTATACTTCTATAAATTTGTATGCGAATGATTTAGCAAAATCATTATATGATATTCGTTTTCAGCGACCTCAAAAACCTCCTAGTACCGAGTGCACACTCATATTGTATTGAATTTGCATAAAATTCCTGGAGACGAGGTCCGTCTTAAGCACCAGGTGTTTCGAACACCATCGCCATTATTATAATCGTATTTAGCGACTTAAAAAACCACCGAGTACCAAGTGTGCACTGATTGTACAGAATTTACATAAAACCCCAGGAGAAGATTACCCTAGGCAATAAGTGCCGCGGAGAGTTTCGACATCATGATATTCATGTTCAGCGACCCCAAAAACCCCGAGTACATAAATTGAACCCATTTTCAGCAATACTTACCGAGTTGTAATTTTTCTATCTATTGTCTATTCGGAATGCACTTTTCGGCTTTTTTTAAAAACTCTGTTTATGTAGCCAACAACCTCAAAAGCATAGTGCAGAATACAATGCAACCATGTGACGGTAGTATGGACTACAATACAATACTCATTACCAAATATTATTATGAATATAAAATACTAAACTTACTTACTTCTTTACTTACGTGACAGAATTATAAAATAATCTGTCAAACACAATGTAATACGTCACTATGATATTCCAGAACATTAGCTCAGACTGTTTCTTATATATCTATTTTTTTTCAATGTACTGAATGTTTAAACAGTATTTAAAGGATTTATAGTTATGACTAAACATGTGGTAAATATTTCATCTTTGTCTTTACCGACCAATATAACTTATAAGTGTTTCTGTCTCTCTCTTACTCACACCATTACATATGTAATGATTTTTTCCCATTAAACCCCACACAAATCGAGTGCATGAATAGAAGTATAACTTCAAAAATTAATCACATATATTTTTTAAATTTAAACAATAGAATGTAAAATTAGGAATGCTTACAACCACATGCCGGATCGACGGTATCGCGTCGAAAAAAAATTTCATTTATAGCTCATTTATAGACCGCCCGAGGTTCTTTAACCGCTGAAATTTCATTACACTACAAGGCACGCACTACATTCTGCAATACACTTTTGTCTATTAAGTTTTAATGTTAACACAAATTCTGCAATACGTCTAATATTTACGGGGTTTAGGTGGGTAAAAAGAATTTTGTTAAAGGAAAGGGACCGTAAACACCACTTGGTATTTCTAAGGATGACATGACTATAATTTGTGTGTAACTGGCATACAAAAAATATGTGATGTAAGTCTTGTCCCTCTCCACATTCCCATAAATCGCTTGGACTCTTGTTAATCTAACGTAAATACAATAAAAGTTATACAGTAATCAGACCCTAATCTGATAATTATTTTAATTTCTTTTCTCGTTAGATTTCAGCTGTTTTTGAGCATGGAACTTTTAAAGGATTATCAATAAAATGTATATAATTAATTCCCTTAGTTACACCTTGTTCTCTAAAGGACTCTTAATACTCTTTGAAAGGACTTCCTTTAAGAGTTGCAGTAATATCCGAATGCACTATCGGCGAAAGGAACGTCTGGGCACTTTTCTTTCAAAAAGGCGGTCGGCTGTTTCGTTTTCCTTAACCCCGCAATGACTTGGAATCCATGCGAACAGAATCTGATTCCCTCGCGAAGTAAGTGGATGGTAAGCATATTTAATTTTAAGTACAATGGAAATTGTGTGTGGAGACAAAGAAATCTTTTTTAGGGATTTGATGGCGGACTTAGAATCTGACAGTGTAATGAATTTGTTAGAACTTATCTTACTAATTTTGGATATGGCGATTAAGATGGCTTGTAATTCCGCAGATAAGATGGATAATATCCCGGAAAGATTATCGGGGATTGTGAATCTTTTAAAGGAGAAACATTCAAACCCAACTTCCTTCTCTTTCTTAGAAGTATCGGGAAAAATTGGGATGTGATCCGGAAATCTCTTATCTCTTAGTAAAAATCTGGATTCTAACTCTTTGTGAATCTTTAGGTTGACAGTTTTAATTGGTTCTAGTTGAGAATTGTACGAGTAAATATAGCAAGGATCTTTTCATAGGTGAATACAATTGGGGTATAAAATTTGAAACTTTCTGAAAACTTTGAATGAGACAATACCTGCTTGTATAGTTGTTATTTATTATCTCCTAATATTAATATGTTATAAGTCAGGAGAATAGTTAATTTGAAAGAAATTGGTTAACATATCGTAAATATTGTGCTGAAGAAAATAAGAAAAAGATAATGGAGGTACCGTAATGTCTGTGCATGCGGTGAGAAATGTAAGTATTTCTCTTCAGCGTTAAACAGAACATAAATTTCAATTTTACTTCTACCGTTAATTGCAGAGAGTAACTGCCGCTTTTAAAAATTAGTATGAAGTCATTTGAAAGAGTGGTAGCGAAAACTAAATCTAGCAAAAACAACAAACTTGAGAATGCAAGTTCAATGAAAAGGTGCTGTTTTAAACATATAGTAGATATAGATGTTTTTGATCAGAATGTAATTGGAAATACTATCTATATGTACAAATGATGTTAGTATAAAATAATTGTTATTGACTTTAAAATAAGGAATTTGCCAAATAGAAGATCACATGACTCTTAATATATTATACACAAAACTGGTATTTAAAATCACCTAATTGTGTTAACCAATATTGTTTTTAAAAACATATTTTTGAGAAAATACAGGGTCCAAATTTTTTTCGGTAGTAATAAAAAATATATAATGTGTTTGTGTAAAGCATTCATCATAATAATCTTATGATGGAATTCCTCCGCAGTTTTACAGCTTTTAAGGATCACATAAAGGAATTGGGTTTGGTAAATTTTTTGATGGTACATGGATTTGTTTCACGTTCCAGGACATGTGTGTGTGGGAATAGAATCCAACTTGGCCAACAAAAAAGACAAGGAAGAGAACGAAGTTATCGGTGTCGCAGACGGAACTGTTGTACTGAAACGTCCTGCAGGACAAATTCGTTTCTAGATTTTTCGACACTTCCTATAGTTCAGTTGCTGATTATTTTAGTAATGTGGATTAAGGAGTATCCAGTCACAGTAATAGTAGCGGAAACTGGAGTTTCCAGGAAAGTTGTGGGTCGCTGCCTTTAACATTTCAAAAACCTTCTATTTCACTGGATGCTGGAAATCGATGAGCAAATAGGCGCCGGTCCTGGACACATAGTGGAAATTGATGAAAGTGCTTACGAAAAACGAAAGTATCATCGCGGACGTCTGCAAAGGACACGGTGGGTGGTTGGAGGAATAGACCGACAAACAAAGAGAATTTTTCTTACGTTTGTGTCTAACAGAAACGCTATCACATTACAGCGTGTTATTCAGGAAAATGTTTTGCCTGGATCCATTGTAATGACTGACTCGTGGAGAGGATATACTGGTTCGTCGATGATTGGGAAGGATGTGCATAACTAGATTTGAAACATATTTGGTGGAGCATGTTTGGCGTAGTCGATGCACCACACATGAAGAGCAGTGGACGGATATTACCAATGCGATACAACATTTTCACCCACTGATGAACTAATCACTTTTTTCTACTCCCCTATTTTAAAATGTCAATTAAAATTTCAACAACTGTATCTAAATGGATCTCATTAAAGTACAGATTTTCATTTAGATACAAGTTTTTAACCAATAAAAAAGCATCAGGTGGTGACGTCATATTAAAATTACATAGCTATTGGTTATATCACATCTGTCATGAACAGCAGAAATAGATCATTTGACAGTTCAAGTTTAAGCAAAGTGTCAAAGAATCTTGAATTTTAACTTGAAAAACTTTAAAAATGATTGAAGTTGAGAGTGATGAAGAGAATTTAACACCACCAGAAATAACAGAACGTGCCAACTGCACAGCAAACAACTGGTTGCCACAAAAATCGAGAGAAGCATACGAGAAAGTGTATGTACAGTTTATGAAATGGCGAAATACGAATAAGGTTACCAGTTTTTCTGAAAACGTTTTAATTGTTTATTTTGATGAATTGGCCAAAAAGTTTAAATCTCCAACTTTATGGACCCAGTATTCTATTTTGAAATCTACGTTGACAATTAAAAACAAAGTGGATATAAGCAAATATACCAAATTACATGCTTTATTAAAAAGAAAATCTGAAGGATATACATCCAAAAAGGCCAAAACATTTTCTTCAAATGAAATAAAAAAATTTATCACAGAAGCCCCAGATAAACAGTATTTATTGTTGAAGGTTGTATGCATTTTTGGAATTATGGGAGCATGCCGACGACATGAGTTATATAAGTTGGAACTTAATGACGTTCACGATTTTGACTCCACTCTTTTAATAACAATAAAAGATACAAAAACTAAAACAACACGCAAATTTACCATCACAGGGAAGTATTATCAAATTTGCAAGAAGTATATGAATCTACGCCCAAAAAATTGTATTGCACCAAACTTTTTCACAAATTACCAAAATGGAAAATGCACTGTCCAAAATGTCGGAATCAATAAATTTGGCAATATGGGAAAACAAATAGCCACTTTTTTAAATCTTCAGAATCCGAATTTATACACTGGACATTGTTTTCGTCGCAGTTCTGCGACAATATTAGTTGATTCGGGTGGAGACATAACCTCACTAAAAAGACACGGTGGGTGGAAGTGCACAGCAGTTGCCGAAAATTATATTGACGAGTCAATACAAAATAAAATTAATGTAAGTAACCAAATATTGAATATTGAGTGCAATAATATTACCAACGAAGTACATATTGCTCCTTCAACATCAACTGATGCTGTAGCAACGTCAGCATCGTCTCACTTTAATTTTAATAATTGTACAATATAAAATATAATTACGTACAACAAATAATTAATTTTAGATCATAATATGATTTGTATTCGTTTCTTAATTTAATAAATTTTAGTTCATATAAGTTGTATGTTATTATTGTGAAAGGTCGTAGAAAAAATAGTGTATGCTACTCGCATTTAATGGCCATTAAGATGCTCGTATTCTTTACGACACGAGCCGCATCTTAATGGCCATCATTAAACGCTCGTTGCATAATATACTATTAGATACAGGTGCTACAGGTATTTTTATGCATTTTTGGGGTATTTAAGGTTCTTTTCTATTTTGATTTCTTTTTGCATGTTGGTGATGGGTATATTTATGACTATTAATAGTAATAATATTAATTGACAAGTGCTGTTAGATACAGGCGCTAAAGGTATTTTATGTTATATTGGGTGTTGTTTATTTCTCAGTGTAATTTAAAATATTTTGGTGTCATAACTGTAAATGACAAAATTTTGCGTAAGCATTATATATGGTTGAAATCAGAAAAAAATTATCTTTACGTTTCTGATATTTATTTATTTTTATTTATAAAAAATTAAACACATATATATTTGTTAAATATAAACAATAGATTGTAAAATCGTGAATGCATACAGCCACATGCGGTGAGGGTAGGCGAAAAGGTCTCTTTTATTGCTCTTTTATTAGCACCCTACTGGGCTCAGGTTAGGGGTGACGCGATAGACTCTTTAACCATTTTTTTTTTGTGAAACATGGATATTTGAAAAAGGAATTTGTAAGACGAACAAAAGAAAAACAAAGAAGTGAAAACAAGGTGAACAAGATATATTGCTTTACTTGCAGGATGAACACAAGGCTTCATTCCAAAAGAGAAGCTAATATATACCTCAATCAGTACTTGTATAATCAAGCCTTACTGCTCGTACGTTAGCCAAGTTTTACAAGAATCTACGTATATATGTATTTTCTTAAATATTCTTTATTGTTGTATATAGTAAATGTTTCAGCATATTAGGTAAGGACAAGAAGTACACACCGATTGAAGTAAGATAACACATTATTTTATATTTCATGTATTTGATTATCTTTATCGATGCGTATCTCATGTCTCCGATATTTATACCGAAGTCGAGTGATATTATAGTATATTACGTAACGAGTGCGGAAAGCAGATGATCCCATCACGAGCGCGATAAAAAGCACGAGTGATGGGATAACCTGCTCACCGCACGAGTTGCGTATTCTATTTTTCATCAGTCCGTGAGGAATGCTCGTTTATCTTCCGATATTACATCCGGATAGGAATCAGAATTACTCATTGTAAATAAGATCGGGATATTCACTCACTATGCGGTATATTTTACTCTATATGCGTTTACAAAACGACTGAAATTATCTGTAAGTCTCTTTAGTATGCCGGCTAATATTTTACAGGTTTGAACAAGCACAATAATAAAAACATTAAATAGTAAATAAAAGAAGTATACAATAACAACGTAACCAAACATCAGCGTTGCGGCGACTTATAATACAAATATATGTGTACATATACATATATAAACAACACGGAGCACCTTATTTCAAGATTAATATAATACCTGCATATACAGTCAGTGCGTTGAAGTTTTACATTTCGTAACTGTTGAAGGAAGCATCGCTTTCCGCATGGTCGAAAGCAGAGCTTTCCGCACGAAGTGATGAAAATGTTATTTATTTGTAGAGGAGGCTTAGTGACTATATTTTGGATAAACTAAATTTTGTAATAGACTTCATTAGAGAATTTATGTAGCTATTTTAACATATATTCTGCTTCCTGGTTGTTTTCTAAAATTAATACATCATCCGCAAATCATAGTCGTTCCTTCATCGATATAGTTCCCTCTTTAACAATAGCATCCTTACCCGGTGTGTTGGTATTTGTTAGCTTTTTAAAGCTGATATATAATCTTTTGTTTTGTTATGTTCGGGATCTCAAGGATTATAATTTTCTCTTACATAATTTCTGCTACCTACCCTTCTAATTTTTGGTTGAATGTTGTTCCTACTGCAATTTCAATATTTTGCACGTATTTCTTTTCTATTTGCAGTTTTCATCGTATAAACTTGTATTTTTAATCTAAATCGCAGTTTTCTTCTTAGTTTTTTGATTTTTTCTCTGTTTTATTTTTTCTTTGAGACAATGTTTTCTGTTGCATTTTTAACACTGATTCCAAAGATAGTTTATAGTTCATCATAAATCGGAGTTCTTTTTGATTATTTCTGATATTCTTTTCCATTTCTTGGGGTTGTTCAATCCTTCTTTTTTATGTTGTATCTTAACTTTTTCTCTTACAATCTGGTAGTCGCTCTCCTCTTCAATCTTTACTTTCGATTGAAATCTTCTATGAGTATATAGTAGAGGTATTTGTTGTCTTGCATGACTCTGAAGATCTCGTCGTAGAAAGTTTCAAACTGATCATATCTGTTGGTGAATAGACCAGAATAATTTATAGGAAATATCTTTTCTTTAGTTTGTAAAATCGATATGTAACTGTTGAGCTAAAATTCTTATTACTGACTAGTTGTACTCGCAACGTAGTTCGCGTGGCGTGTGATTGTTGTATAAAAATTTCTTACCCCACCCCATTTAAGGAATGGGAGAGCAATTGTTATACACCAGATGTTAAGTTGAAAGAAGACAAATACATCTGTGAAAACCGCATTCGAATCGGATCAGTAGTTTTCATGTGATGCGCGTACAAACATACAGACAGACAGATAAAAAAATGTAACCACATTTTTGGGTTCTATTTCGATGTACCCGCGAAGTCGTTCGCGTGGCGTGTTGATTTTTGTATAAAAATTTCTTTCCTCACCCCGTTAAAGGGGTGGGGGGAGAAAGTTTTATACACCAGATGGTAAGTTAAAAAAAGACAAATACGTCTTTGAAAACCGCATTCGAATAGGATCAGTAGAGAGGCTAAATGAAAGGTACATAAGGGATACAGTGATAAACACCAAACCACTGCATCCCAACCAACATGCATACAGAACAGGGAAATCCACCGATACGGCCCTACATCATGTGGTTGGTCAGATCGAGCGATCATTCGACAAGAAAGAGTCCACCCTGGGCGTATTCATAGATATCGAGAGAGCTTTCGACAAAACCACGTTCCCTAAAATAATGCACTCGCTTACTGATCGAAATGTACCTACAACAGTAAGCGGATGGATTCTCAGCATGCTCTCCATGCGTGCAATAGAAATAACTGTAAATGATGTCAAGATACGAGGCAAGGTTACGAGGGGCTGCCCACCTCCACTGTGGAACATTGTTCTAGACAGCCTAATTCACCGCCTCAATGAACATGACAAAATCTATACAGTAGCCTACGCACACGACATTGTTATTCTGCCAACAGGAAAGTTTGAAAGCACCCTTTGCGACAGAATGCAAGTGGCTTTCAGAACTTTAGAGACATGGTGTAAAGAACAGTCGCTGTCTATTAACCCCAAAAAGACAGAGATGGTTCTTTTCACGAAGAAAACGAAACCTAGGGGCTTAAACGCACCCAGTCTTTTCAACGTTAAATTAAGCTTTGCTACAGAAGTGAAATACTTAGGTGTTATCCTTGATAGCAAGCTGACTTGGAACTCACACATAGAAAGCAGAGTTAAGAAAGCATTTATATCTTATGAGCAATGCCGCCGAACCGTAGGACAGACCTGGGGATTATCCCCCAAGGTCACCATGTGGATCTACACGGCAATCATAAGACCTATGTTAACATATGGTGCTGTCGTGTGGTGGCCCAAAGTGAAACAAACGACAGCTATCAAAAAATTAAACCAAATTCAACGATCAGCATGCCTTCTCGTAACAGGAGCCATGCGAAGCACACCGACCAGCGCAATGGAAGTCATAGTTGGTCTCACTCCCCTTGATATATTTGTGAAGGAGGTCGCATTGATGACCATGGTACGCTTTCGCACGGTTGGTATCGAACCCACTGTAGGGACTGGCACATATAGGGATAGTCTGTGGAGGGAATCGATAAAAGTGATACCACTCTTACAGGCAGTCACGGATGCCGTCGCACCAAGATTTGTCTTTGACAAACCCTACAAAATATTAACAAACAAGACAGCAGACCCCAACGTAGTGAACGCTCTGAGCGTATATACGGATGGATCAAAAACAAAGCAAGGTGTGGGATGTGGAATTTACTCTAGATCCTTAAGCCTAAAAACAAAATGGATGGCTTGTCAAGTGTGGTTCAGTCAGAACTCACAGGCATAACCATAGCTGCAAAAGAATTAATCAATAGAAACATCACAGGCAGGAATATAAATATATATACAGACTGCCGACAAGCACTACTGACCTTGAATAGACCACGTTTCACTTCAAGTTTAGTACTAGAATGTCACCAATCTCTAACTGAGGCCAGCCAGAATAACGTGGTCACTCTCAGCTGGATCAAAGGACATGGGAACTCTAAAGGCAACCGCATTGCGAACAATTTAGCAAAGAGGGCTGCGGACTACAGATATGTTAGCCCTCGCCCATCTACCAAGCTAACATTGTCCGCAGTCGGGGACCTTATCAAACAGCACTCTCACCAAAAATTTATACAGTGCTGGGATGAAACTACGAACTGTAGACTGGCCAGAGAGTTATTACCTCATCCTGGCGAGGAAACAGCAAAAAAATTTATGGCATTGACCAGACAAAATCTCCGAACAGCTGTGGGAATCCTGACAGGTCACTGCCAATTGCGACAACATCTCTTTAGGATGAAACTAACAGAATCGCCGCTATGCAGAGGCTGCGAACAAGAAGAGGAAACAGTAGAACACATTATGTATGACTGCTCTGCTTTTTCTGAAATCAGAAGAACCGTGTTGGGCGAGTATTGGCTTACACCAGCCGATGTCAGGGAGATCCCCCTCGGGAGCCTCATCACCTATTTTAAATCAATAGGCCTGGTGACATCCTGAGGTGAGGATATCCCTACATACGGGAGGATGCACAATGGGTCATATGTGGCCTCAGTGCTGGCTGAGCACTTGCTCGCCCCTCCCAAATTTCCAGATCCAGATCCAGAGGATCAGTAGTTTTCATGTGATGCGCGCACAAACATATACATTTCTACAGTTTTATTATATGTATAGATAGATGTATAGATTATATTTTAAGCATGTTTTTTGTAAATCAAAAATCCTACTTTTTAATAGATTCCTAGATTAATATATAATTGATTTTTCTCTTCTCTTTAGACTTCATTTAGACCTATTATGTATCATTTAATGTTTTTAATTCCTTTTCTAATTCTGTTGTCTTTTATATGTTGATAGTGTTCTTGCATTGTATGTTAATATATGCATTGGTAGACAAGCACAATATTGTGGTTTTTCTCTTTTGTATGACAAGTGCGAATTTTTATATCCCCCAGAATCTATGAGGTAGATGGTGTGAAATTCTGCACACCTGGGGTACACTTTCCTTCTTTTAAACTCGCCATATGAGGGATAATTGGTATAATCCTCTGCACTTGCCAGACGTGTTGAAGGGAAGAAGTAAGGGATTTTATTTTGGCAAGGACATAAATATTTCATAAAATTTCATTGTTTCTATTATGTTTTTAAATTCTTACAAGCAAATGTATTTGAAATGCCAATAAAACTTACTTTTCTAATTTTAAATTCATCACTTTAACGTCATCACTTTATTTTTAAAAACCTCTTTATCCGATCAAGAGGTTTCAGGTAATCATTTTATGGGTAAAATCTTCTTTATCAGATTAAGGTGCTTTTTAAAATATTTATATAATTGGAAATGCAATCTCACAAGACACTGTTCATTTATTAAGATTCACACTTCTATTATTACATACATTTATATTAAATTAAATTTATTTTTCTTTTTTGAAAAATTAAATCAATTATTTTATTACATAAAAATATACGTTATTTCTTGCAACCGATAAAGACTTTTTATAAACATTTTTATTTATAGGTAACATAAATAACTTTGGATAATAAAAATAAAATCAGCAAGTTTTTATTGATTTAGGTTGATAAGAAACTTTTCTCTTCCTGTTTCTTACACGATCGCGTTGGCTTACCATAGGCTCTGTTGTTCTCTTAAGATTTATGCACCCTTCCGATACAATATATTGCCCGAGGAGTGGCTATGAGGTTCCTTAATTTGTCCAGATGTCACTTTAATGTTGTATATCGTAAAGAACTTGGAAATTATTCTATTTCGTTTCATTAACTTCTTTTGCTAGTGTTAAGCCAACGAACTAGAATAAAAAAGCATTCTTGTCGGCAATATAATTCCACAAATAACTTTTTGCACTTATTTTTAGATATATTGAATTGTGTTTTCTTAATTAATTAGTTATGCGGACAATAGTATATTGTAATACAAGTGTTACATTGACAGAGGTTTCGTAGTACGAGTTCAGTTTGTGAAACGAACCGCGAAGCGGTGAGTTTCGCAAAAAACGAGTACTACAAACCGTCATTGTAATTCGAGTGTTACATACTATTTTTTATAATGAACTTTAAAAAATATAAAAAAAAAATAAAATGAGAGTTTTTAGAAATATTTATTTATGTTGGCAATCTTGACAGTTTTGACACTTGTCAGTTTTAATGATTTTAAATTGGAATGTTTGTCAAATTTGTATAAAATATTCCGAATTTAGCAATAACGCTGATAATGTAGTTAATAATTTACTAAAACATACTTTTTGATTTACTACCTGAACTCTTTCGTTGAAAATCAGTGCAGTGCAACCAATTGTGTAAAACAAAAAGTTACCAAAAACAGTGTTACAATGAACCTATTTCGATACTGTTTTTAGTGTCGAAATAGAAACTTTGTGAACGTGAATTATAAAAAATATATTATCAATGGAGTTAAAGTCCCACAAGGAATTGACCAGGGACCACTTCTGTATCTACATTATGTTCCATTTGCTTATTACCTCATAAATAGCTAGATCAAAACTAAAGGAATTAAATTGTATGCTTTTTAAACATTTTCTATTCACGAGACTTTTATTTTCGAAAATAGACGACACAGGAATACTGATCTTTTTGAAGTTATACTTCTTATCATGGACTTGATTTGTGTGGGGTTAAATGAGAAAAATCATTACATATGTAATGGTGTGAGTAAGAGAGAGACAGAAACACACATAAGGTATCAGTACATTGAAAAGAGATAGATATACAAAAAACAATCTGAGCTAATGTTTTAGAATATCATAGTAACGTATTACATTGTGTTTGACAGATTACTTTATAATTCTGTCACGTAAGTAAAGTTTAGTATTTTATATTAATAATATTAATCATAATATGTATTCAGTAATTTGCATTATATTTTGCACTATGGGGTTTTGTAAACACTTTTTTTGTACATTGATCGTTTTACTGTTTAGTTTTCGTGTTTGAAGTAAGGACACACATCAACCGGTCTTATTTTTCTAAGTATTTATTTAATTAAATGCAGTTAATTTAAAAAAAAATATTTCTACTTGCCTGTGTTTGTAGTTTGTAGTTATTAAGTTTTACTAGTTAACAGTGCATAGAAGTATAACTTCTGCCGGGAGTCCCACTGACTGCCACACCCTTTTTTTGTTTTCAACGATATATCACACTTCAAATTCCTTCAGCTTTTTTAATAAAGTAATTTCCATCCATTTCCTATAGAACTTGTAACCAAAAAAAAAGAATGCAAAACTTGGAAATGGAACCCTAACATTTCCAACAATGAAGAGGATTAAAAAAAAGCTATACGCACCGAAGAGACGAAATACAGGTACCAAAATAGTAATAGTAATTAACACAGACACCTATGAACAAATGTTGCAAAATGCAGAATATTAGTTATTCTATCGCTTTACTAGTTTTGAAAAATATTTTCAAAAACATTGATCATTTAACTAAGAAGAAACAACTACTTTCCCGGCTATGTGCCTCGACGGATATTGAATTACACTTCAAAGTCAAATGGGGTTGGCATATCTAACAGATAATTTAAACCAACCATTTTAGTTTGCAGTTAGAAAGGACAACATAACTTGTAGTCCAGGTTTCGACCTATTGGGTCTCGTCAGTACAAGGTATATGTTATCCGTCAGCGAGCTTAAGGCATAATCGCTGACTGAAGATTTGTTTTCTGTAATAATACTTTAACAGACACCTAATTACAAAACTGATTATAAAGACACATTTCTTGGATAAGCTTATTAATTAAAAGGGATGCTTATATTTACGCTAAACAAATTTCATGCTTCGGTCGGTATGGATAATTTTAATAACGTTTTAAAAAAAATTAAGAGAAAGTTTAAAACGGTGGTTAAATTTTCTATTTAAAAGGTTTGACTGTAAAAGAAATTAAAAAATGCGATAAATCTAGCTCATGACATATCTGCCTCTGTAATTGCAACAGTTTATAATTGGATAAATAAATTTAAACCTGGCCGTACATCAACAGAAAAGGAACAGCGTTCAGGACGTTTTGTAGGTGTGAGTACTTCGAAAATGCTCGAATTGCTCAAGAATAAAAGTACGCGAAATGGTTGCAAAAGGTACCGTTATTTTAATGTTTTGGATGATATCATAGGTGCGTCTGATGGGGGTCTCCTATCCGCTCTTGTTCTCTTGGATTACTCTAAAGCGTTCGGTACACTAAATCATATCGGTTTGAATGTGGAATTTTTGAATGCTAAAGATGTCAGGAGTACCACAGAGCTCTATATTAGGCCCAATACTCTATATTATTTATACTTCCAATTTATACAACTGTTTAAATAGTTGTAAATATCATGTTTATGCTGATGAGACCCAAATTTATAGATATTGTCCATATGATTCAACTGTCAATAGCATTCAATTAATTTTATCAATTCTCAAAAAAACATTGTTTAAAATTAAATGAATCTAAATGTTCCGTTCTTTTGTTCGGTAGTAGTCGCTTAAAAGAGATTATTAAACCTCTTTGTAACTTTTCTCTTATTAATAACTTTTAATTGCCTATTGTGGAGAGAGCAAAGAATTTGGGTGTCATCATTGATTCTGATTTGAAGTTTAGTCACCACGTTAATGTTATGTTGGGTCAAGCGTATTCGGTTTTAAAGTTGCTCTATAGCAATAGACATATATGTTGAATAAGCCATTACGAAAAACTCTTTCTTTCCAATCTTAATTATTGTGATGTAGTATATGGTTTTTATTTGACATATAATAATAAACGGCGTCTTCAAGTGTTACAAAATTCATGTCTCAGATTTATTTATGGAACTAGTAAATGAGATCGAATTTCATACACCTTGGACAAAGCGAACTGGTCGAACATGACGAACCGACGACTGCTCCACGCTGCTTGTTTATTTCATAAGATAGTAAGTAGTAACTGAAAAACCACACTACTGATATAATAAAATACGCTTCCGATGTGATGTCCACAATACCAATATACGTCGAAAAGATAATTTAACCATTCCTACGCATAAAACATCTTTCTTTGAGAAATGTTTTTCTTACAATGTAGCTAAAATATATAATAGCATTTCATCATCATTAAAGAAATTTGGATTATCACAGTTCAGGAAAGATATGCTTAAATAAATTAAAATAAATTAAATTTAGGAGATGTTGTGGGGGTGCTGAGGGGGTGGCGGCTTTTGCTTGGCGGTGGCATCTGTATTAAATTTAATTTTGTCTTGGCATGTGCAGTCTTATGTCATGTGGGGTTGGGTGGGAGAACAGACGTTATTTTATATAACTATCTTAACCCAGTCCTGTTAGCCATGTTTTTTTAATTTTTTAAAAATGTTAATTATTATAATTTTACTCTAATGGAATTATATAATTTATTTAAAACTAGCTGTACCAGCGACGTCGTTCGCGTGGTGTGTTAATTGTTATATAAAAATTTCTCCTCTGACTTCGTTAAAGGGGTAAGGGGAAAATTTTTTATATACCAGATGTTAAGCTAAAAGAAGACAAATACATCTGTGAAAACCGCATTTGAATCGGATCAGTAGTTTTACCTAATGTGATGCGCGCACAAACATACAGATAGACAGATAAAAAAATGGCCCTTGGTAAGCCAGGCGCATCAGTAGATTTATATTAATTGAATATATTAAAATTATACGTTTTAGAAAAAAATGTTTTAGATAAAAGTTGTAGGTCTCTTTAAGACAAACAAAAAAGTCCTCTAACATTTTTTTGTACAGGGTGTAGTAAAAAAGTTACGAATTTTTTTCCATTTTGATTTAATGTCACGCCCAAACGGCCTTACCGATTTGGCCCATTTACGAACTCGACCGAGATTTTTGACGATTGATTTTTGTACCAAATTTCATTTCGATCCGTTAAGAAATGCGACCGGTATCGTGTCCACAGATTTCGTTATATCGGAACTATACATATTTATATATACATATATATATATATATATATATATATATATATATATATATATATATATATATATATATATATATATATATATATATATATATATATAAACTTTTGAACGGAAGGTGTTTTTGAGGTCAGGGGGGTCCAAAACGAAAAACTGTAGTGAAATTTTCCCGAAGTCGTGACTTGCGAACCAGCTGAATAGTAGATATAAATCTACTAAAAATCTAACCACATTTTTGGGTTCTATATCGATGTAGTAACACTCCACGCTAATTATTTTTTAAATATCTTTAATGTGCAGAATTTTTATTTCTACAGTTTTATTACATGTATAGATTATTTTTCACGCCCCCGCAAGCCCCCTTGTGGGTGGAATTTCGCAAAATCCGTACACAATTGACCTTAAAATGATAGAAATAACTATTTTGCAAAGTTTAAAACCTGTAGCACTTATTGTTTTTAAATTTTATTTTTATTTTTCACGCCCCCGCAAACCCCTTGTGGGTGAAATTTCGTAAAATCAGTTCACAATTAACCTCAATATTATAAAAATAACTATATTGCAAAGTTTCAAACCTGTAGGACTTAAAGATTTAAATTTTTTTACGCCCCGCAACCTCCTTTGTGGGTGTAATTTCGTAAAATTCGTTCACAGTTGACCTCCAAATTATAAAAATAACTATTTTGCAAAGTTTTAAGCCTGTAGGACATAAATATTTTAATTTTTTTTTTATTTTTTATTTTTTACGCCCCCGCAACCCTCCTTGTGGGTGAAATTTTGTAAAATCCGTTCACAGTTGACCTTCAAATTATAAAAATACCATGATTTCTGTATAGCTTTAACCATTAAGGTTGCACACGCGACGGAAGCTTAAAAAATGGAGTAACTTCTCCCGTTTTCCCAACATTTCCCTTCACTGCTCTGCTCCTATTGATTGTAGAGTGATGAAAAGTAAGTATAGTATAATCAGCTCAGGAGTATGAAAAATAATTGTACCAAGTTTCGTTAAAATCCGTCATGTAGTTTTTGTTTCTATAACGGTTATACAGACAGACAGACAGACAGACAGACAAAAATTTTACTGATTGCATTTTTGGCATCAGTATCGATCCCTAATCACCCCCTGATAGTTATTTTGGAAATATATTTTATGTACAGAAAACCTCTCTACAGATTTATTACAAGTATAGATATAGATAGATGTTATATGAGGGCATGGTTAATAAATGATTATTTAATTTAAAATTTACATTTAATGACTTATATTTATGTGGGTGAAACGATGAAGAGTATTATGCATACACGGGAGTAGAATTTAGTGAATGTAACCCTTTTTTCTGTCGCTTTTTGATGTTTACTTCGTCCGCCAAAAGATCCATAAGAAGCATAGCTTTAATATATTTGCTGTTTGATTATATTTTGTCAATATTATAACAATAATATTATAATTGAGTTTATAACAATATTTTTAGTTTAAGTTTATTGAGGATTTGTGTAATGTATAGAGAAATATAATTAAATAAATTACTAGAAATACAATACAGACATTTAAAATGTAGAAAAAAGGAAATACCTATAAAATCATATAATTAAAGATATAATAATTATTGTTTTAAGAATGTTTTCCATGTGACAGGAGAAAGAGTCTCTTGCAACTTGCTATAAAATAATTTTTAATAATTTAATAATTTTGATTTTGACATATTAGTGACGGGTTTTGTTGTAAATTTAAAAATTTCCAGAGTAAAAACGAAAAAATTTCGTTTTTTCTTAATTGATGTCAAATTTTATGGTTAATAAAATACACTGGAACACAGAGTAAGATTTATTTATCGTCAAAAAAATGACTTATGACAATTTGTCATCTATTCTCAACAAATCCTTTTTAAAAATAGTTTCGTAGATCACTAATTTTACTTAAATTATGTATTTATGTAATAATGAAATAGTAATGCAATGAATTGTTATACGTATCCGCATTATTACATACAGCATGAGCAAGATATAACTAATGTAACGCTTTTTTTAACTACGTCTGCAAAACGTTTCCATAAAAGCATTGCTTTAATAAAGTTGCTGTTCGATTGCATATTGTTATATGTCATAACAAATGTTATAAAAATATTTTACAAAAGTTAAATAAAAAATGAACGTATAAGCAGACCAAATTGGATATCAAGCAGTAAAAAAATCACATATAAATTACACATAGAAAAGTAGAATTTAGTTATTAATCATCACAACTGAGTTTATAACAATAATTTTCCAAAGTTGATTGAAAAAATTAACGAATATATGGTATGATTGTGTAATAATATTATATACATTTAAAATGTAGAAAAAAGGTTGTTAAACATTCATACATTTTTATTTTTAATAGTTGTTTTAAAAAAAATTTTAAGATTTTTATTGAACCTACATGTAAGTAGTGCTCTAATTTATTTTAATCAGTTCACTTACCCATCAATTCTATGTAAGAGTTAGGAATGTTAGGATACCTTCCGAAAACCATTTTATCACTTTTTTAGTTAAGTTTACTTTGTTTAAATAGTTATTAACATAAATATCTCAATAAAAAAATCGCGTCTGACAGATCTTAAATAGAATTTATTGAAACTGACATTTCATTCCGTCAAATTCATTCGCCCGCTACGTTAAATTTTAACAGATTGTCGCAGTAATAGTATATTACATAACGAGGTGAAAAGTACTTCATTTTTCTCAAGAGAAAAAGATTGTTCTCGAGAGAAAAATGGTACTTCCACTGAAGTATGTATACTATTTTATTTACAATCGTTTAAAAATAATATGATGAAATTAATAAATAAAGTAATCAATTATGAAAAACATGTATTTCAGACAAGTCTAGTAATCTATCAAAAATTTGACAGTTACCTATAGTTGACGTGAAATTTATTTCTGTAATAATTCGTAGTTTATTCTTTTGTAATTTAAAGTATTGCAATATGTACTACAATGAAAAAAATTGTACACCCCTAGAAATACGTGAGGCTGCACAAGCGGTGACGTTAAAGGCGAAAACATACTACCAAAACGTGACACGACGCCACGCCACCCGACGCATGTCAGTACTTATCAATTCCATATCTATACATCTATCTATCTATACATATAATAAAACTGTAGAAATGTATATGGTTGTGCGCGCATCACATGAAAACTACTAATCTTATTCGAATGCGGTTTTCAAAGACGTATTTGTCTTCTTTCAACTTAACATCTGGTGTATAAAACTTTCTCCCCCCACCCCTTTAACAGGGTGAGGAAAGACGTCGCGGGTACATCGAAATAGAACCCAAAAATATGGTTAGATTTTTGGAACGAAGTTCCCTTTCGCGCGTTACGAACAGTTACGACTGACGGGAGCTAGCCCAAAAAAATTCATACCAAAAGTTGTCACGACACTATGCACCGACACAATGCACCTACGCATGCATGTTTCTCTCTCTCACAGACCAAAAATAAATAACTCTCTCTTCCTCTCTCTCATAGATATATTACAATTAAAAAGACACTATTTTAAATTAAAAGAAAATGTACATTAAAAAGAAAATACTGTAGAAAAAAACATAATTAGCTATAATAGTATTATATTTTATTTCATCCTGTTTTTATAAATTAATAAATTCATAAACATTTTAAAAATAGTTCGTAACTTGACTACGTCAAATTACCTTAACTGTCAGTCACTGTCAAATATTTTAATTTTAAATTTTTTGTATTGAATTGTTAATTCCTGTTTTAAATTATAAAAAGTAATTTTAAAAAGATGTGTTATTTAAAGCTCTGCTATTGTATAAATGGACACTTTTGTTAAAAGAAACGAACTGTTAGGTAAGTAGAGATTTTATACAGACAATAATAAATGCTTATGTATGTATAAACACTCTGTTATGTTTACAAATTACTAATTCCTTCACTAATTAATCGAAAGGAACTTCGTTCCATCCGGGTGTCCCTTGACACCTCACACTTTTTTGTCTGTCTGTCTGTATGTTTGTGCGCGCATCACATAAAAACTACTGATCCGATTCGAATCTGGTTTTCACAGATGTATTTCTCTTCTTTCAACTTAACATCTGGTGTATAAAAATTTTTCTCCCATTCCTTAAATGGGGTGGGTAAGAAATTTTTATACAACAATCACACGCCACGTGAACGACGTTGCGAGTACCTACAACTAGTATTTAATATAGTCAGAAGCGCATAGACAACACGCTATGTGACCACACGCCGCGACATAAATATATGGAATTGATAGGTACTGACATGCGTCGGGTGGCGTGTGTTCGTGTCACGTTTTGATAGTATGTTTTCGCCTTTAATCTCTTACCTGACAAAAATAAAAAAATGTATGAGAAAAAGTACAAAATTTATCACGACTGGTGTATTGAAAAATTAAGTTGAAACCGGAACTTTTGAAAACTGCTTATTGGCTTATTTTGCCAATGTTGTTGCTCAAAAAAAGAAACCTTCCACCCGTTGGTCTATTTATTCAATGCTAAAGGGTACAATATGAATAAAACATAATATTGATATATCAAAATATGGAAAACTAATATCGTTTTTAAAAAAACAAAATCCAGTGTATTTAAGAAACAAGAAATTGAAACATTTTTACAGGATGCACCTTTTGATTTTCTTCGTAAGAAGGTATGTATAGTTTCGTTTAAAGTTAAATTTTCCTTGTATTCCTTCACACTTAATGCCGACAAAAGATTTCCGTTGGCGACATTTTTTGACGGCATTTATCCTTTGTCGGCATCCTTTGTCGACATGAAGTGTAAATGGAAAAAAGGCAAAAATTAGATTTGAACCAAACTATATAGCTTGCAACTTATCACCTACATATATAATTTATGTCAAAAATCTTTTAGGTTGCTTTAATAATTGGCACCTCCGGCACCTGTCGAACTGATGAATTATTCAAAATAAAAATAGATCATATGTAGGTATATACAAAAAGAAAAATGTGTCATTGTTATTCCTGACACAAAAACGCATCAGTCAAGAGCTTTTGTCATTAACAACTAGTTTTGAATACAAATAATTACAGAATATAGTAACCTTCGAAAAAATATAGAAGAAGATAGAATTTTTCTGCAAGTCAGACATGGATAATTAATATAGCAGTTATTAAGATACGGTTCTTTGGCTGAATTTCCCAAAAAAATTGCCACTTATTTACAATTTGACAATATAGAAACATATAATGGTTTTTTTTTGTCGAACGGCAGCTACTTTATGTGTAAATAATGGTGGAGATGTTCTCAATTTAAAACGTTTAGGAGGTTGGAAATCAACTGCTGTTGCTGAAGGTTATGTTGAACATTCACTAGACAGCCAAAACAATTTGCGGGCATGCTAACCCATGATCAAAAAGAACTTATTCCTGGTCCGTCAACATCCAGCACACACAAATATGCTTTCTTCAATAAAATTACAATTAATAATCAAAGCCACGAACATTCTACGATACATTTTTACGTATATACCAATTCTAACGCTTGAAATAGTGTTTAATTTTGTGTTAACTATTATAATATTTACCTACCTGTTATTGTTATTGCTACGTTTCTCTTAATAATAAATTCCCCTTGGACAAAAGGGTGTGTTCGGCTAGTGCCTTATCCTTATAGTTTACTTAATTTTTCTTCGGGTGCCGGATATTGGTTTTACTTACTATAGATATATCTCAATCTTTTTCACCAAGGTTTTTTCAGTACATAAATATGTTTTTACAGAAATTTTATTCTTCTAAAGTTTCTTTTTGGTTTACCGATATAAAACGTTTGTTATATTTGTCAATTTTAATGATCTCTATCTATAGAGGCACGTAACCAAGGGTAACGGGTGGAAAGTAGCTACTTTCCACCCAGGGTGGAAAATAAACACTTTCCACCCTGGTTAACAATTGTCTAATTTCCAAATATTTAGTAGAGCAGAAAACCGTCTATTTTTAAACGATTGAGAATAAAATGAATTACAAGTACAGATTTTGCAAACTTTGGTTAACTTTTATAAAATTTACCAACTATATTCTAAAAATCTAAAAATGCCTAACAGAAAGGTTGTCGTTTTCAAACATTCCCTGATTACAAACGAAAAAATAACGACTTTTCTTTATGAATGCCACATTTTATGATCAATTAAAAACACCGAATCACAGAAATTGATTTATTTATCTCATGACTCATGACAATCTGTCATCTATTCTGAATAAATCCTATTTGAAACTAGTTTCGTAGAACAATAATTTTACGTACATATTGTATGTAAGATTAAACCGGTAATACAATGAATTGTTATTCTCTTACCGCATGAGCAAGGTATAAATAATGTAACGCTTTTTCTATCGCTTTTTCTTCATTTACGACGTCTGCAAAACGTTTCCATAGAAAGCATAGCTTCAATAAACTTGCTGATAGAGTGTTATAAAAGTTGGTATCAAGCAGTAAAGTTAAAAAAATCACGAATAAATTGTAAAAACATAAATTTTATTCCCTACGTGTATTATGTCGTTCATACGATGCACTTTTATATGCGTGCGTTGCAGTAGAATATAATTAATGTAACTCTTTATTCTGTCGCTCTTTGTTTAAATTACAAGGTTACAGATACCTAGTATTTCGATTTTCAAATAAACAGATAATAAAACTAAAGTAAAATGGAAAAAAATATTTGAATATCTAGGTTACAGTTACCCGATAGATGGCGTTGTATTTCGATTTCTTAATAGGAACGAGGAATAGAGTAAAATAAAAAATACAAAAGAAAATACTTAATAAATTAAGTACTATGACGCCACCGCTTTTCTAAAGGTTTAACAAAATTGGAGGAACGTCTGGCAAAACATATCAAAGTTATGATGAACAAAACTTTCAAAAAATGTTTTTTTTTTATCTTTTTCTAAAGATTATTTGTCTTATTGCTTTAAAAATTCAATAAAAATTTTTACTATCATAAGTACAACGTTTATGATTGTTATTTAATTGTTGTATAAATTTTTAATTATGTAGGTACACAAAAAATAAATTTTTTATTAAAAATAATATTTAAATATTCCAAAATATACATTAGATAGCACTAAATTTGAACAATATAAATATGCTAAATTCAATCGTTTAATTTTAATACGATATAAATTTTTATATTGTTTTTTAATTTGAATTTTTAAATTTATTTTTATTAATAATTAATTCTTTTTTTGAGAGTATAAATTAGTAATATTTATATAAATAAAATATGCCCAATGATTAGAAATTCCTTATATATAATTACTAGCTGACCCGGCGGACTTCGTACCGCAAATCATTTATGTCATTCTTTAATTTTTTGTTTTTTCAATTTATTTTGATTTTATCGTTTTCATCATATTTTTTCGTTAGTTATCAGGTTTATACTATTTTTCTTTCGTTATATTTTGTAGTTTATTGATAAAATATATTAGATGCATAACAATACTTCATTTAGTAAGAATTTCTCGTTTAAAAATAAGTGATATTAACTGCGCCACCTTACGGTGGCGTAATATAAAGTAATCAAATAAGTAGTGGTTGCTCGTTTAATGAAAGCGCCATCTGGTAGTAACTTCCAATAATACGAATATCATACTCATCTTACTCATTAAAAATACATCATCATACTAATTTTCATGACAATCGGTTGATACTTCTCAGCGCCGCCTGGTAGCGAGTTATATCAATGGGCATAGCATATAAAGCTTCTCCGTGGAAAAATACATGTACATACCAATTTTAATAATGATCGGTCAAATAGTTTCTGAGTCTATCGATTTCATACATACAAACATCCTTTTATATATATATATATATATATATATATATATATATATAGATAGATAAAGATTGCTCGTATGTGATATTAACTGCGCCGCCTTACGGTGGGGTTATATAAAGTAATCAAATAAGTAGTGGTTGCTCGTTTAATGGAAGCAACATCCGGTGGTAACTTCCATAAATACGAATATCACAGTCATATTAACCATTAAAAATACAGCATCCTACTGATTTTCATGACAATCGGTTGAACAGAGCAAAAGTTGTTACTCTGCAGCGATACCTGGTGGTGAGTGGCATCAATCAGCATATCACACAAACCTTCTTCGTGGAAAAATACATATGGATACCAATTTTCATGACAATTGGTTGAACGGGGCAGAAGTTATTACTCTGCAGCGCCACCTGGTGGCGAGTTACATAAATGTGCATAGCATGTTCGTTTTCTCCGTGAAAAAATACATATACATACCAATTTTTATGACAATCGGTTGAACGGGGCAGAAGTTGCTACTTTGCAGCGCCACCTGGTGGCGAGTGGCATCAATAAGCATATCATATAAACCTTCTCCGTGGAAAATTACATACATATACCAATTTTCATAATAATCGGTCCAGTAGTTTTTGAGTTCATCGATTTCGTACATAAAAACACATCCTTTTTTATATATATAGATTATATCATACAATATACAATCTATTATAGTACCGAAGTTCTGAAAGTTCAGCAATTGAAAATTTTGTTGTCTCAAGCTCGACTTTCTTAAATTAAAGTGAATCTGGAAAATTAGGCTGAAACTAACGAACTTCGGGGTCTTTGGAAACGCCACGCTGAATATGTCCTTGTTGGTTTGACCAAACATAAGAGTCCAAACTTTCCAGATTTAACTCTGTTAACTTTCTGTGTTCTCCTCCTTAAACAATAATTTGGAAGAACCGCTCATTAGGAGTTTCGCTGCTTTATTTTGCTTTCCTCCAACTTATTATGGTTTCTGGAAATCGTAGCTGGCGTGACTTTTGAGATTAACTATTTCGGCAAGCACGGTAATTTTCAGAGAAATTGTTTAGGTCACTTTCTAAATGTGTGCCAATTTAGAATGTTTTACAGTCTACATTTCCTTTCACTTATTCCAAACTGCACTGAATTAGATATTCGTAGTTGTTAACTAGTCAATGCCCTTTGAAGTTAATCTATGCACATAAAAGTTTATCTACTGGATCTTGTCACATAGATTTGAGGGAAGGGAAGGTATATAGGGGTGAATTGAACTTTCGATGTCGACGTTTTAGTGATCAACCCTCAAGCAGTGGCAGAACTACGGCAATTTGAATAAAATAGATTTGGCAATGTATAAAAAATAAATAAGTAGATGTAATCTCATAGGATTTTAAAAATATAGAATTTAAGACAAACAATAAATGATTTTAAGAAAATATTGAAAAAATGTTACACCAGTAGCGTCTAAGACGGTGAAAGTGAATCAAGATATGAACGTTAAACGGTCTAAGGTGATATCATTTATAAAAAGAGATCGTAGGTTTGATTTTTTTTAGACTTTACATTTATTTTTAATGTCTCCTTATAGTTATTTTTTGTTTTTTAATTTTTTTTTAATTTTAAAAATGACATGAGAGATGTCTCAAATATTTAAATTACTAAAACTATGTTGTTTTGGTCACCGTACTGAATAAAAATATAATATAAGCAAAAAGAAGTGACTTGGAGTTTGATGTTTCCATGGTATATTTGACAAATGATCTCTTTCTCTTCCTCATTAACATTTAATGGGTGCTGAATTAAGATATAATCAAAAACAACCAACTAACCACTAGGATCATCTGTGGACTGGACACCTAAGGCGTTGCTGGAAATAAATAGCTTTGATTCCTGCCAGATGTAACATGTGTTAAATGTTTTTCTTAATGTCATTTTATGTTTGTCTAATTTATGATTTTAAAAAATTAGTGTATGGTTTATACTATCACAAACTTTATATTTATACTATCACAAAATTGTACAATAATTCTTGTATAGCTAGTATAAATTTTAGTGTTGTATGTAATGGATATGGATAACAATAATGTTTGATTCTTACTGATCATTAAAATTGATGTTATTGTTATACTTTAAATGAATATTTTTTAATATATTCAAGATATGATTATTAAGTTGGGATTTAATTATTTACTGTTTATAAAAAAATATCTTTGTATTTTGTCCTTTAACTCATCCATAATTCAATTCACTATTTTTACATATTTTTTTTAACTTTCCGCTAAGAAAATTATTTTTTGGTCCTCCGTCCATAAACAATACTATTAATTACTTCAAAATCGTCCGGAAAATGACATTTTCCGGCCCAGGCCGGCAAAGTAGCTTTTAGATTATCTAAAGAGATGGCGCTATGAGTTTAAATTTTAAGTCATCAAAAATACATAATGAATAATACAAATTTTAATTAAATTTATTTAAAAACAGCGTATAATATACTAAACTTACCTATAACTTTTTCTAATTTCTAATTTACATTTAATTTCTCTCACAACTTGTATTATAAAATTTGACATTTATGTCAATTTACAACTACTTATCATTCGATTATGAAAATAGTTCATTGTCTCTGCTATTTTTGTATAAAATTATTAGATATTAATGTTAATGTATCAATGGTTTTTGGGCTGTTAGGCCGGCGTCGATTGTCATTTTGACTTGACGTTTCGCCAACACGAGCGGTTGGCATCTTCAGAAGTTGCTTTCTGGTTGACAGTCTGCGAGACAAGTTCGAGAGTAGTTCGCAGACTGTCAACCAGAAAGCAACTTCTGAAGATGCCAACCGCTCGTGTTGGCGAAACGTCAAGTCAAAATGACAATCGACGCCGGCCTAACAGCCCAAAAACCATTGATACATTAGACAATGGCGGCGAAAGCCTTTCACAGTTTATTAATGTTAATATTTTCAATATAACAATTTTTACTGTGCTTCTTATTAGCACAGTTTTTGTATGTATAAAAATTAAGGATCTTGAAATCGATTATCAGAAAATCATTACTAATTCTTTTAATCGTACAATAGATGTCAATAAACATCTTATCTTGTATGTCACAAAGTAAAAAGTTTTTGAACTTGTTGTGTTTGCAACATATGTTAATTAAAACACTAATAACTGCTGAACACGTATATTAAGTATCAAACAAGTTATTATACAACTATAATATTAACATCCAATGTGGCGCTTATATCTACCCATTCTACCCAGCTGACAGTCTGTCGGCTGTCTTCTAGTCACTGGTCTTACTTTAGGTAGCACAAGCGGTCAACTCTTGAACATAACAGAACTTTTAAAAATATTAAAAATTAGTCGGACCAAAAAATAGTGTGTGTTACACGTCCGGAAAATGTTTTGCAAGTGCTCGTATTGTTTCGCCTCGGTGCTACGCACCTCGGCTACACAACTTCACTCGCTCTTGCAAAATGTCATTTTCCGTCCTTGTGTCACAAATAACTATTTTTTTAAATCGGGAAGTTATTGGTTTCACCCCGTTTTTTAAAAAAGGAGTTTTCATCGGATCTTAACGTTTTGACGTCTTTGGAACCTCCCCTGACTATTTTTACGAATTGTAAAAATTATGTTTTTTGAACATATCTTTTTGACTATTACATTGATCAATTTCATTACCTAATCAGCTCTTAAGCTTATAAAAAAAAATACGTTGAATGCCGTTTCGCAAATTAAAATCGGTTAATTCGTTCGTGAGATATCGTTGTCGAAAAATTTCAAAAAAAGTGTTATTTATTTTTAATAATTTAGAGATTTTTCGACTAATCGATTTTGCACTTGAAATAACATTTTTAGGTCTCAAAAACTCCGTCGAATGCTGTCTTGAACATCAAAATGGAATAACGCATTAAAAAGTTATGGCTTTTTAAACATTTCAAAAAATGATTTTTCGACTAATCGATTTTTTGAATGACATTTAAAATCTCTAAAATGAAATTCACAAAAAACAAAACATTCCAAAATAACATTTTCAAAATAAAATTTTTATTATTTCGTTGAATTAGTTTTTTTAAAATAAATTTTGTCTATAAGAGCTAAAAATCAACCAATTTGTTTAAAAATCACTTTGTTTAATGCATACTAGACTTTTGAGCTCGAAAAGCTCAAAAACGTCAAAATACGCTACGTTACTATAGCATTTTGGTTAAAATTAGCGGAAAGTTGCAAGGATTGCCTTTAAGGTCAACCTCTTTTCGAATTTGTACTTTCTTGCCCTTTTTACTGTTACTGTTTTTTTATACTTGTCGCTAAATCGGTTGAATTGTTTTTTTAATTAGTAGACAAAGTGACAAACGATGATGTTTTGAATTAAAAACTCCATTGGGATCAATACAGAAAGAAAAGTTTAGAAAAAACGTTTTCTGAAAATGCTAAATGTTTGATTGAGTTATAATGATGATTTTCAACGAACCGCTACTGTATGCAGTCCGTCGATCTCGATCTGCAGTCGACTCGACCCCATCTCAAACATTCTAATGTTGATCCTGGAATCAGCCGTAACCGGAGGAGAAGGAGCAGGGGCTGTGAAATCGGTCGCTGAACTCTCCTTTTCATCCGCGCGTGCTACTTTCTTTTCCCAAAGAAAAAGTTTAAAAAAAGATAGATATAGGTGGATTTTGACCCATTTTCCCAAAAAGATTAAATAAATTTACATGGAGGTGCATAAGACTAGTGATCATTAGTACTTGAATGTAACGTTAAGTAGATGAATTATTAATTATTTATAAGTTTACCTTTTACAACTTTATAAAAATATGGATTATTAGCCTTATTATTACAATGAAACGATTACCAACAAAAATACTGTTAAAATTTTATGATTAAAACTTTAAATATAATATACGAATTGGTTTTATAAGTAATATTCTTAAAAACGAAAAACATGTTTTTTCAGAAAAATCTTTTATTATATTCAATATTGTCTCTTTTTATCTGAATACAACGATTTCAGCCATTTTCTAACTTTTGAATGCGGTCAGATGAATACAATTTTGGAAGTTTTGAAAAGTATGTGTTTGTTTTGTAAATTACCTCTTCGTTTGAGTCGAATTTTTTATGTACGAGCAATCTGTTTGGGTTTAATAACACATAATAATCATAGAGAGCCAAATTGGTAGGATAAGCCAGACAAAAGGCTAACTCATAAAGTTTTCCCATTCCTTCATGAGCCGGTACATTGTCTTGATTAAACAACACTGTGAAACCAATTTTTACTGAATTGCTTCATCAATTTGTCCAAAAATGCACGATAGTATTGGCTATTAATTGTTTTGCTTCTTTAAAGATATTTAATTAGAATTATTTCTTTGCAATCCCAAAGTACATAAATTTTTTGATCCATTGAGCAACTCTTCGCCGCTTGGGAGCATTTTTGCAGGGTTTAGTACACTGCGATGCGTTTATTGTGTTCTTTGGTTTATAGTAGTGGATCTAGGACCAATTGACACCAAAAGGTTTAAACAATGCTGAGAACTGGTCACATGGCGACCATGTTTTTGCGTCAGTTGTCAGAACGCTGTACTTATCGGCAATATAGTTTTTTAAGATTCAAAAGTTCTTTCGTTGTCAGAACGCTGTACTTATCGGCAATATAGTTTTTTAAGATTCAAAAGTTCTTTCAAAATATGACTTTTGCGTTCTTTAATAAATTTTGACCTTTACCTTACGATTAGTTAAAACTATTTTTTAATTGGAGTTCGGTTGAAATTGCGGTCGTGTGAACATCTCGCCTGTTCGCTCGATCTAATTTTGCGACAAAAAGTAGTATTAACTAGCTGCAAAAAAAATTTTTTTTTGTATACCTATTTAATATAGTTCTGCTGTTTAGTAAATTAATATATCGATTGTGCATAAAGTGTCATTGCATTAATATTTGAATTATAAATTAACTATTTTCTATTATTTACGCTGTAAACAAAACTATCACCAGTGTTGTTTTGATAACGTGAGTTGACCTTTCGTCGTTCAGCGATAAGATACGTACACCTGCCGTGAGCTGCCCGTTCAACGTACTTTGA
The DNA here is from genome assembly GCA_964028335.1 of Altica lythri. Taxonomy (NCBI): domain Eukaryota; kingdom Metazoa; phylum Arthropoda; class Insecta; order Coleoptera; family Chrysomelidae; genus Altica; species Altica lythri. The sequence goes on from OZ034800.1 coordinate 65,958,138, forward strand.
TTATACGAGGGGCTACTGAAAAGAGACAATGGATCAGATAGCAAAGCGATTGGAGGAAATTACAAAAAGTCTTTCTAAACTGGATGAAATCAATATTATTAAAACTCAGTTAACGCAAATAAACCAACATGTTTTGGATATGAAAACAACAATTTTGGACCAAGGCATTAAAATCGACCAATGCGTACAAAATATATATATATATATATATATATATATATATATATATATATATATATAATCAAAATACCCCAATTACCCAAACGGTGTAGGGGTTTTGCACTTCATGAGTGCACAAACTTAGCCCATTCTATTTTATTTTTAGCTAGTGCCTTTGCTTCAGTCCACGTTTTGTTTTTGCTCTTCAATATCTTAGCCAGTACATTGTCCCACGTTTCCTTAGGTCGTCCTCTTCTCCTCTTTCCTTGTGCTCTGGATTCCCATACTTGCCTGGTAGGCCTCTCTGTATCCATCCTTTGCAAATGACACCACCAACTTAGTTGTCGTTCTTCTATAAACATGCTCAGTGGTTCAACATGCAGCTCTTCTCTGATGTAATCGTTCCTTAATCGGTCTTTTCTGGTCACTCCTTTGACTTTTCTGAGGAATTTCATTTCTGTTGCTTGCAATTTACTTTTCAGCTGCTGTGTTAAAACCCATGACTCACATCCATATGTAAGAATTGGTCTGTAGATGCTCTTGTATACTTTTATTTTTGTCTGTCTTGATATATACTTGTTACTAATGAATCCCCTATTCATAGCATAATACACTTTATTAGCATTCTCGACTCTCTTATTTACTTTCGGATCTTGCTTCCCCGTATCGTGAATTGTGACTCCAAGATATTGATAAGTACTGACCTGCTCAATTTTAGTTTCCTTTACTTCTATATTTAATCTAATTTCTGCATGTGACACAGCCATTACCTTCGTCTTCTTTAGATTTAATTTCATTCCAAACTCTTCCAATACCTTGTCCCAAATTAGTAGGTCTTTCCTTAGCTCCCTCTCGTTATTTGCTACTATTACCACATCATCCGCAAAAGCGCACTCCGAAATTTCTACTTTCTGCAGGTTACGATAACCAATATACACCGGCTTAGTTTTTTGTCTACAGGTTTTAATGATGTCATCCATATAAGTTATAAACAGAAACGGGCTTAGTGCTCCTCCTTGTCTCACTCCTTCTTGGGTCATAAATGTTTCCGATTGTTTATTTTTCCATATTACATAGTTCTTGGTGTTTTTGTACATACTTTTAACTATTTTGATCAATTTTTCTGGAGTACTTTTATTGCGGAGGCTTTTCCAAATTTTACAACGGGGCACACGGTCAAAAGCCTTTTCCATATCCATGAAAGCGAAACATGTTGTTTTAGCAAATAATAATGTTCTGTTGACGATTTCTTTGATGGTAAAAATATGATCTTGTACACTTCTGCCTTTTCTAAAACCACTTTGGGATTCTGTAAATTGTGGTTCTATGATGATTCTTAGTTTCCTTTCTATGATTTGTTCATCATAGTACTTAAAATTGTTATCCCTCTGTAGTTTTCACACTGTTTACTATCACCTTTCTTATATATTGGTAATATACGACCTATTTCCCAATCTTCCGGTATTTTTTCTTCTTTGTACGCTTTGTTGAATATTTTCAGCAGAGCCATCTTTCCTATTTGTCCAATATTTTTCAGCATTTCGGTAGTAATATTATCATGGCCTGGCGCTTTACCGTTTTTAAGTCTTTTTATGGCTTCTATTAATTCTTCTTGGGTAATTTCTTCTCCTTCATTATTTAGGTCTTCATGGGATCGTTGTTCCATCTCTTCTCTCCCTTCACCATCTTCTATATTTGTATTACTACCTTATACTTTTTCAAAATAGTTTTTCCAGCATTCCATAATTTTCTTTTCATCCGTGATAAGTTCTCCATTTGAATCTTTTATTTCACTTCCTTTTATCTCCTTGTCATTACGTAGATTTTTAAGCACTCTGTAGAAGAGTTTTTGGTTACACTTGGCATCTTTTTCTAATTTTTCTCCGAACGCGTTCCATGACTCTTTTTTTGCTTCTACTACTGATTGTTTTACCCTTGATCTTTGCTCTTTATATCTAACATAATTTAGATCTGTTTTGTTATTCAAATATGTTTTCCACAGTATCTTTTATATTTTACTTGCTCTTTAATTTCATTCGACCACCAAGAGGTTTGTTTCTTTCTGTTACTGGTCTTGCATATTCCACAAGTTTTTTTTGCAGCTTCAATTATCTTTTCCTTAAAAATATTCCAGGCTTGGTCCAATGTTATGTCATCTATATTTCTCAGATTTTGTTCGATGCCTTTTTCAATTTCCTTTTCGTACTGTTTTGCTATTGTTTCTTTGGTTAACATATATGTTCTTATTGTCTCAAATTGTATTGTTGTTTTGATCTTATTTGTGCTTAATGGTTGTTTTTCTGATGTTTTCTCGCGTATTCTCGCTACTAGTAGATAATGATCACTACCAATTTCATAACCTCGCTTTACTCTTACATCCATAAATGCTGTCTTGTTTTTATTCTCTGTTATTACATAATCTATTATGGATTTCTCTTTTCTAGTAGGTTCTTCTCTCGTATACTTGTGTATATCTTTATGTTCATAAAAAGTATTAGTTACTATTAAATCATGAACTTGACAGAATTCTAATAACCGTACCCCATTGTTATTCCTTATCTTCTCTCCATATTTTCCAATGACCGTTTCATATATTTCATCCTGTATTCCCACTCGTGCGTTAAAATCGCCTAAAATAAAAACTTTGCCTTTTCCATCTTGTACACACCACTCCAGTTCATCCCAGAACGAATCTTTAGTTGCAGCTTTTTCATCTTCGTTTGGACCATATACTGATATTATTGTTTTAATGTGATCTTCATATTTTAGCTCCACTAACAGTATTCTTTCGGATATTCCCTCCCATCTTATCACTTTGTCCTTTAATTTACTGTGTATTATACAACCCACTCCTAGTGCCGCTCTTTCCGTTTTCTTTCTTCCACTATAGATTAGTACATGCCCATTTTCTACTTCTTGCAATCCTGTTCCTTTTTTCTTTGTTTTCGTGACTGCCAATATGTCTAATTTAGATTTTTCGAACTCTTTAATCAATTCTATTTCTTTTCCATTCAAACTTCTTACATTCCATGCACCCATTTTTATTTCTTTAAATTTATTTCCACACTGCTTAAAATTATTTATCTTACTTTTATCTTTATTTGAATTTTCAGTTTCCGTATCATAAGCCCTTTTCTTTGCCTTTTTCGTCGTAATCCAATCGGTTTCATTGTATCTAGTTAGTTTTTTGAAGATAATAGTTCTAATTGACCTTTCTCATCATTCCATGTCCATACCTGTTGGTCAATTATCAATTTTTGGAAGCCTACTTTTACCTTTCTTCCTTTGCCGATCTCTTCTTTAGCTCTTTTTCTAAGTATGTCCTGTATTTCCCTTTCAGGTTTAGTTAGGTCATCATTTATGTATATTTTATCTGGTCTATTCCTTAATTTACTTTTATTTTGCATAACTGCATTTTTATCATCTTTACTGTTTAACTCTACTAGACAGGTTTTTTCTCCTATTTTCCTAGCTGACTCTATTTTGATTTGTATTCCTAGTTCTTTTTCCATAAGTTTCTCCATACCCTGTTTTATTACTTTGCTATCCTTCGTGTCCATTGTTAAACCTTGGACTACTATATTTTTTCTCCTATTTTCTCTTTCTAACTTTGCTATTCTTTCATTCGACACCATGACCTCCTTTTTAAGAGTCTCTATTTCTTTCTTAGCTTCTTCGTTTACTTCTTTAAGCTGTTTCACTTCTTCTTTAACATCACGCTGCTCTGATCTTAGTTTTCTGATTTCCTGCTGTAATGATTTAACTTCTTTAGTGTGTTCCTGTTGTTCTTCTTTTATTTCAGAGACATTAGTAGATAGGCTTTTTATCATATTCATCATTTTTTTCATTTGATCCATCATCCACCTATTAGCGTCCGATTCTGTAGGTGGCGTCCTCGGTGTCTTATTAGATTTACTGAAAAGATCATCCAGATCATCCTTCTTTCTTTTTCAGTTATCCGTTTGGTACTCTGAGTCCGATTCTGCCATCTTCTATATTACTATATTATATATACTTGAGTAACAAATGATTTTCTCGTAATTATAGCGTAAAAGATGACGGTCCCAGTCAACCCGTCGGAGACCACACCTTTATCCGTGTTTTCTTTTTCTTTATTTGTTTATCTTTTATTTATTGTCTTTTCCACACAGTCTGGCAACGTCGCCTTTAAATCGACTTGACTTCGATCGGAATGTAGTTGTTTATCAGAATTCTTATCACCTGTGTTTTTATCACAGTTTCATTACATTTAGTCCACTAATCACTGGTTTTTTTTTACAAACCACATACACCTGCACTTAAAAGATTCTTATGTTTTCACTATATGCCTTTTGCGTTAATTGTTTTCCACTGCAACCCCGAAAAATCGGATAATTTGTAGGTGAAAAATTTAATTAAACTTGACACCACAATACCACGTTGCCAAAATATAACCAATTTAAATTTAGAGAATGCTACACTACGTAAAAAAATCAGCGATCTCGAGGCAAAACTTACATCTAATATCTCTGAAGTTTTACAAGAGATGCATTCACGTGTAATTAGGGAAAAAACGTCATTATGTTTGGTGTCAATGAAACAAATCAGTCTGAAAAGCAGGTCACAAAGATTTTAAATGATATCCTGCCTGATCACAACAACTTTGTCAGCACACATAGACTAGGCAAACAGACCACGTTGAAACCAGGACCGTTGAAAGTCGTGTTTAGCAACTCGAACGATGCTTTAAAAGTCCTTAAATCTAAGAATAAAATCCCCCGAAATAAATATCCAAACTTACAGTTTAAAAATGGCAAAACTCCTATGCAGACCAAAGAGTGCAAGGAAGCGTATGATGAAGTGATCAGACGGAAAAACTTTGGGGAAAATGTTTTATTGCGATTTTTCAATAACACGCTAACTATCTTTGTCAACAACAAACGAAGTCGAGAATATAGTGCTTCTCCGGAGTTCAATACAGCCAAAACCTCAAAAAAGGACTACCCGTCACAATCAGTGCAGACAAACCACTCTCCATTGTAGTTTGGTATATTAGTGGCTATAATAACTTGCAATATCTTATTTCCAACAACCCTTGTAACTTTGAAATTTTATGCTTATGTGAAACATGGCTAACCTACGAAGCAAAAATACCAAACAATTATTAGCTGGATTATAACATTGTGTCAATTAAAGCTGTGAAAGAAAAATCTATGGGTAGGGCCAGTGGGGGTCTTGCTGTTATCTATAAAAAATACTTCACAATCCGCATTCTGGATTCTTCATCGTGGTGGTTAATTCTTAATGTAGAATACAAATCTGTTAAATTTATTTTGTGTTTTGTATATTTTAAACCAGCGTTAAATATTGAGTGCATGTTAGATTTATTGCAAACGTCTATCAGCGAAGTTACAAATATATATTCAGATCCTGCTTTCTTCGTTTTGGGTGATTTTAATTGCCGAGTGGGAGAGAGTGCGGCGATTCCAGAGCATCTTCTAGGTAACACTAATTTATACCAGACCATGGTAAGTCATGATAAAATTTTAAATCATAGAGGGCGCATGCTCCTAGACTTTATGGTTGATAACAATTTTTCTCTAGTTAATGCCTGTACACATAGTGATAGACTGGCTAATTATACTTTCGCCAATTCAAATGGTAAAAGTGTCATTGATCTAGTTTTTTGCTGCAATGATGAGCTGTCAATCGTTAAAGATTTTGAGGTTTTGCACTACATTAATCTGTCAGATCATTTCCCAGTTTGTTTATATCTAAACACACATTTGCCTTCCCAGAAAATGCTGAATTAATTCAAAATACCTACTATTAAAAGACTACACTGGGATAGCGAAAGGGCTTTTTTGTTTAAAAACCGATTTCAGTACTCTCCTAATGTTGGAAATATATCAGATAATCCTAATTTGTTATACCAGAATCTTTGCGAGTCTATTTGGGAGTAAGCTTCAGCTACAGGCATGGTCAGCGAAAAAAAAATTACTCTAATACGAATAATAAGCCTGGGTTTGACCACGAATGTAAAGACTTAAAAAAACTCTTTAAATGTTCTTTAAAAGAATGCAAAAAAAAACTTTACTGACCCCTTTAAATCAATCTATTTTCATCTCAAAAAATCATACAGAAATATAATTGAAAAGAAAAAAAGGGACTTTGATAAAAAACTTATAAATGCCCTTTCTTCTACCAAAGATCAGGTATCCTTTTGAAAAACACTAAACATGTTCAGGCGTACCGGTAATTTTTCTCAAATTTCAGTACGTGAATGGGAGTCTTTTTTACGATTCTAAGGTTAGCCCTAGGTTGTTATCTCTCTTAACTTACCTCGATGCGGGAAATTTTTTGTTTAATAAGTCATTAACTTTAGATGTACTTAAATTTTGCTTAAAAAAGTGTAAAAATGGCAAAGCACCAGGCAATGATGGAATTTCCTATGAATGTTTTAAAAACCTTCCTGACAATTGGTCATTGTATCTTTGTCACTTATTTAATAAAATTTTGAAAAAAGAGAAAGTTCCCATTGCCTGGTGTGAGGTGATTATAACTATGCTTCACAAGAAAGGGCCTCAGGATGACCCCGTAAATTACCGAGGAATAGCCCTCATAAATTGTTGCGCAAAACTTTTTACCTTACTTTTACTTGAAATAATAAGAACTCATTGTAATGCCAATAATATTTTGCCTGAATGTCAATCAGGTTTTAGAAGATCAAGAGGCTGTACAGACAACATTTTTATTCTCTATTCTATAATCCAAATTCATCTTCGATTAAAAGGACGAAAATTTTACGTTGCTTTGGTGGATTTCAAGAGAGCTTTTGATACGATTAACCATGGTTTATTGTGGCGAAAGCTCTATGAATCGGGTTTCAGCACTAAATTTATACGAATAATAAAACAACGCGTCTATGCGAATTAAATCAAATAATCGTTTAACTAAAACCTACGAAATTGTCGAGGGCGTGTTGCAGGGCAAGTCCGTATCACCTATGCTATTTTCAATCTTTATTGCCGACATAGAAAACTATTTTTATTCCTTGGGCCTTACGGGCATCAACATCGATAATTTTTTGAGTGTGTTAATGTTGCTTTTTGCTGATGACCTGGTCATACTTGCAGATTCTGTGGTTGATCTAAACCGTAAACTCAATGCCCTTAAAGAATATGCTACTTTAAATCACCTCACAGTTAATATTAATAAAACTAAGGTCATGGTGGATATTCTACCATAGCTCGAAATAGCAAGTTTTATTATGATAATAAGGAGTTAGAATTAGTTCCCTCATATGTATATTTAGGAGTTGAGTTTACATCATCAGGACTATTTTTAGAAATGGCAAATAGAACGGTAGTAAAAACCAAACAAGCTTTTGGTAGTGTAATAAGCCTTGTTTGTCGCTCTAAAATGAATTCTTTATTTGTAAATAATGGTGGAGAATTTCTCAATTTCTTAGGAGGTTGGAAATCAAGTGCTGGTGCTGAAGGTTATGTTGCAAATTCACTAGACAGCCAAACAAAAATTGCGGGCATGTTAACCCATGATCAAAAAGAACCTATTCCTGGTCCGTCAACATTCAACACACAAAAATATTCTTTCTTCATTGAAATAACAATTAATAATCATAACCACGAAAATTCTACGATAAATTTTTACTTATATACTAATTCTAACGCTTCAAATAGTGTTTAATTTTGTGTTAACTATTATAATAATTACCTACCTGGTACCTACCTTTTTTTCGCTCTGTTATTGTTACGTTTCTCTTAATAATATATTCCATTGAAATAAAATTTATAATGTCTACACAATCGTTTATTCTACAATACAATTCGTTCTTTTGATTCTGCAACCTGCAATCGTTACAAAACGTAGTTGGGAACATCGATTGTTTACATTTGAGGTTATTGTTTGTCCTTTCTTTCTGATGTGTGCCCGATAGTGCTTATCCTTATAGTTTACTTTATTCTTTCATTGGTTTTACTTAATATAGATTTATCTCAGTGATAACTTCTTATGGGAGGGTAACTGATTTTTAGCGTAACGCGTTGAAAAAAGCGTTTATCATAACGCGTTGTTTATCGTTGTTACACGCAGGCGCAGTGAAACATAATAATAATAGAAATAGGTAAATATTAATATTAATATTAATACAAATATCTTTATTTATTTATTTATTGAATTGATAACTTCTTATGGAAGGGGGAAACTGATTTTAGCGTAACGCGTTGAAAAAAGCGTTTATCATAACGCGTTGTTTATCGTTGTTACACGCAGGCGCAGTGAAATATCATATCATATAATATCATTTCTCTCTCTCCCTCTCTATGCTTTTCCCAATGTAAGTTTTAGGTATATTTGAATTTACCGTGTTATACGGTATTAATCTGTCACTAAATACAATTCATTACTTTTTGGAACTAAGTTCCTTACGGCAGGCTTGGAGAAGATAGGGATTTTGCTGCGTGACTGAACTGAAATGTTTCAAATACATTTTGGAAGTTACTATACATAGGTGGTTCGGTGGTTCATTGGTAGAATGCTCGCCTGCCACGCGGGCGGCCCGGGTTCGATTCCTGGCCGATGCAAGTGTTTTTTTGTATATATCTCTTAACATTTACCTTTTTTTGTTAAAGTAATATGAGATATAATTTTTAAAAATCTTGATAGTTGAAAGTAGTTAGGAAAGGTAAGAAAAAATAAATGTATACGTTACTCTTTAAAGCTCACCTTGAATTTTAAAGAAGCTTCTTTTTTAACGCCAAGATTTCACTGATTTTGATATATTGACCGTTAAATGAGACGTGCGCAGGCGTTACAGTCGTATACACAAGCGAGTAGTGTTATGTGTCGATTCCATGGTGTAAGTATATACACTTACACCATGGTCGATTCTACATTAGCCAAAGGAACTTAGTTCCTACCTGTTTTAACTTGTTATTAATTATTAAATATTTATATCCATTTAATATCATACAAATTAGGTTATTTTCTATATTTTCGTATATAAAACTAATTTAATCCCTTTTAATTATAATTTAAATTCATAATTTAAACGGTTCAGTCATCCTCGGCATCTATCGTGGCAGTTTTAGTAGAAGAAATGGAAATTAAATCAAATAGAAATAGGTCAATATTAATATTAATACAAATATCTTTATTTATTTATTTATTTATTTATTTATTTATTTATTTATTTATTTATTTATTTATTTATTTATTTATTTATTTATTTATTTATTTATTTATTTATTTATTTATTTATTTATTTATTTATTTATTTATTTATTTATTTATTTATTTATTTATTTATTTATTTATTTATTTATTTATTTATTTATTTATTTATTTATTTATTTATTTATTTATTTATTTATTTATTTATTTATTTATTTATTTATTGATTTATTTACTCACTCATTTACTCAAATAATTCATTCATCTATGATTTAATGTCTTTTAATTATAATTTAAATTCATTCTTAAAATGTTCGGTCATCCTCGGGAATTCTCTTAACAGGTTGTCTAAGAAGAAATGACAGTCTGATTAGCCTAATTTTAGCATAAAAAAGACGTGTTTTGATGGTTTCATTTGTGATAAATCTTATAAAAATTGATTATAAAGTGTGTTATTAATGTTATTATTGATAATAAGGATAACAATTTAAGTTACAAGTGTGTATTAAATAGCAATCAGGCCGTTCCGCGTAAAGGGTGGTTGTATTGCGAATTACTACGCGACTGATTAGAAATTTCGAACTGTCATAGTAAAAAAATTTTGTATCGTAATTAGTGAAAGTTATAGTGATAAAAAATTTTTCAGAATTTTCAAAATTTTCAAAATAATTAAATTTTTAAATTTATACACATTATCATATTAATGTAGATAAAATTTAAGTAATAGGCAAATTTTTCTCAAGTTAAAAAATTTCAATATTAAATAATTCAACTTGGATTAGTTGAAGTTATCACTTCTGTCGCGCGTCCTGAGACGCACACGTTTTTTTTTTAATTATTCTACTAAATTTTCGTTTTGGTTTTTGTCGTTATACTGGTTACCTATTTACCGATTCCGATATAAAACGTTTGTCATGTTTGCCAATTTTAATGAGTGTTAACATTATAACATTATACAAAATAAAAAACTTATTTTAAGAGATGAATTTAAATGTGCACTAAATACCATATCAAATCTGTTTTACCTTTGACAATAAAACGTCAATAACATTTAAACTCTAAATCAATTTTGGTCAAATTTCGATCACTAGTTGTAATACATTTAATCCCAGATTCAATAAATTATTTTTAAAATTTGTTCTGTTTTCTATATCAATTCAAAACAGCTATAATATGCGCAGCATATCGCATATAGATACGAAAACATCCAACTTTACAATCTCACCTGTTTAATGCCACGTGCTCACCGATCTGGAATAGTTTTCTATTTGAACGACGTGTCGTAAAAATTTGAAAGTCGTAAAATATCTTATTCGCAAAGATTTATGTCTCAAATGGAACAGCTTATTTTTACGTAGTTTATTTGGATATAGGAAATATTGATCTTAAAAAATCACTCTAGTTTAAATAAGTGGTTTTCATTTAACAAGAATCATTGCAAATAAAGTGTAGAATCCTAGAGCGCTAGTTAAAAAGTCTTTCGAGTATTTTCTAATTATAAAAATCACAATCTTTGCCAACTTACATAGTCTTTAGAATCAAAAGCCGCCTATTCAGAACGTGAAAAATCACCAAGGACAGAAAACCTCGCAAAGTTATTTTTCCTATTTGACTTCCTTCTCGTCTCCACAATCAGGGATTACTTCTTCAATTCGAGTTGTTGATGTGACAGAGAGCGTAAAAAGTTGGTCATTTATTAGAGCGGACTCTAAGTCCCGGTTGAGTCCGTCTCTTTCCCATGGAATTATTACTTCAACGATATCATAAATCATAAGTGCTGATGAGCTTAAGCACAATGAGTAAGGGAGAAAAGAACGTGGAAATAAATAAAGGGGTAATTAAATGTGTATAGTCAAGATCTTTTCATTTAAAATTTATACTTAACGTTTTTATTGTTGCTCGTTTGTGAATTCGCGAAACAAAGAAAATAACATATTACGTAATAATAACTGTGCATACAAACTAACTATGATGATTTTGTTTAATTAAAAATACCTTTTAAAATTATGAAATAAATTTTTGTTTAAAGCAATTTGCAAGAAATTAGATTGAACAATATAACTAGTTTTAACAGTGATCTCTTTCATAAATCAAACACCCATAAATGATAAATCTTAGCCAAGTCGCTGAAAACTAGGAGAAGAAGATGAAGTAACTTAAAAGTTTTGACATACCATTATTCGTTGCATCCGATAACACAAAGCAAGATACTACCTTGAAGGCCTTAGGAGCAAATAATAGAGAAACTTTGCAGAGTTTTCAGTATAGAAACTTCTTCGTTTCAAAGCTTCGGCTGGTGGCTCTCTCTTTGCCAAAGCTCCTATCAGTGAGAGGATCGTTAAAAGTTGAAAAGTTTCAACGTTTCACTCTGCTACTGGCACAATAAAATTACATTTTTCGAGAAAATAGAATGGTCATATGGCGCTACAAATACGCTGCATTTTCGCCAATTATATCATAAACAGGGAGTGTCTTACTATAATACTATTTTTTTTTCTATAATCATTAAATAAGTAGCCTTTTTCGCTTGCAAGTGACAAAAAAGTAGATATCTAACGAGTAGTGTTATTTTAACGCTCTGGAGCGTTAAAGTAAAAAAATCGTGTAAATAACGACACGGCCGTTTTAAAATTTACACAATATTTTTATATTTGTGTCGCGGTTTTTACAAATTTAGTTGCAGAATGACTGACAGTGATGTACAAAATGCACCTCCCGAAATCAGAAATCCAGCAAAAGCAGTAACTTTAAATTCTGCATACGAAAAGCAATATAATTGCTTTGTAACGGGGTGCAATGTAAAGACAATAGGCAAAGGCATATATTCCGAAAAGGTCTTAATTGCCTACTTTTCTCAAAAAACAAAAACATTGAAATCTTTATTACCATAGTCGATTTACTCAATGATCAAATCCACATTGTCTACGAAGAACGAAATTGATATAAGTAATTTCAATAAATTAGTTTACTTTTTAAAAAACAAGGGATTAAATACAAAACTAATAAATTTCAAACCTTTTCAGAAACTGAAATAAAAAAAATTATGTGAAGCACCTAATGAAACACATTTGCTAAGAAAGGTAAGTACGGATATTTAATAATATATATGTAGGTCATACATAGTTGCTTTATTTCAGGTTGTTTTAATAATGGGAATTGCGGGTGCATGTAGACGAGAAGAACTAGTAAAAATAAGCTTAAAAGACTTGCAAGATAAAGAATCTATTTTAATAGCTACCATTACTGATTTGAAAACAAGAAGAAGTAGATTTTTTACTACCACAAATAATAGTGAAAACACTTTATTTATCGTTGTACAGAAAATATGTTTCTACACGACCTACCATTGCAATTCTTTTTAAAATACAATCAAGGAAAGTGAAGCAGAAAACAAAAATATAACGTTGGTCAAAATTTGTTTATAACAAATTATTAAACTAATAAACAATTAAATAATTAATAAAAAAAAATATTTTTGAAGTAAAACTTCTTTAGGCGCGACTAGGGGTAACTCAGTAATTCTAACGGACGTGACGTCATTCTAATGTAACGGAAACAAAATCTGATACAAAATACATAACACGATTCCGCCTACTATATTAAATAAAAGTTAAATCTGTAATTGTATGAATTGACAGCTTGTCAACCAAAATATGGTGAATAGTTTAAATTTGTGTATAAAGTGTTTGTTTTAAATATGAATAAACAAAGTGAATTTATTAATAAAGAAAGTGATGAAAAAATATTGAATGAAAATCAGTGAGTACTCTATATGCATACATTTTATTTTTGGTGTGTTATTACACTATTTATACCTAATTATTTGTACCTAGCTATTTTCGTTTTATAGACTTAAAGAGCTAAAAAGAAAAAGAAATTGTGAACGTCAAAGGGCATATTATGAGCGCCAGAAAGATTTGAAAAAAAATGAAAATGAAAAAAATGAAAATGAGTGAGTACTCTATATACAGTTAAATTAATGAATTTTAGATAAATTACAAAACAAAATAGTTGTCACTTGAATAAAATGGCGGATCCTCAAGAACATTTTACTCTTTCTTCAATAAATAATAATAAAAGAAAAAATCAAAAACCTGATAATGATTTGACCTGTAAAAAAACGTAAGTAGTGTTAATTTTCATTCTTGTTAAACTAGTTTTCTTTCATCATTTTTAAGTAAAATATATCAAATCTCTTTTGTTAAATAATATTATAAGAGAAATTTTTTTGTAAAGTATATAGACAATAAATATAATTGAATTGTAATTTAATATTTATTTTGCGATACGTAGATACGTTAATTAAGTTTTACTTCAATCGCGCGTAAAGGTTACACGCACACACTTTTTTCTCTTAACTGTTTAAAAGTATAAATAATGATTTAATCAATTATTTAAAGAATCGAAATATAAAAAAACGATTTTAAACAATTAAAAATTAAAATTAATAAAAAAAATTTTAACAAATCATCATTTTTTCTGGACAACAAATTAACAAAAAAAAATTCAAAAATGTTCAATTTTTCTATTTGTCTAAAACAATTTATAAACAAATACCGTAAAAAATTAAAAACCTATGTTAATTACTGCCATTGTTTAATATTAAAACAGGCATGACTAAATAATAATAAAAAAAAAATATCAACTTTTTTTAAATATTTCATCTTGCAGTAGTTATGAAAAATCATAATTCATAATTAACAACTAATAAAGTTTTATAGACATTTATCGCAGGATCTTGTAAAGTATATATATGAAAAGGGCTCCACGAAGTTTCAAATTTTTAGGCCAATTATTTATACTATTTATCCCATTGTTTATGCCAACAGAGATTAGGAAAAAATGTGTTAGTTAACAATTGAATAACTTTGTGAAAAACAGTGATAAAATGTTTTTCCAACTGTAACGTTTGTATCGTTGGTTTTCGAACATTCCATCCGGACTATAAATATTTTTATATTATCTATTCTTATCGCGTTGATACAAGAGGGGATTGCTAGTTGGGAAGGAGAGAATGGGTCTCGTCGAGAGATTTTGATTTTAATTCGTTCATTTTATCGTTGAATTTGAATAAATTCAGAGTTATTCCCGACTATCTTCGCCCTTCTGTTCTGGTGAGTACCATTTTGCCTTGGTTTTAATTTAATTAGTTAATAATAATCCAAAATGCGGTGAATATGTATTTTTACTAACATTTAAATTTTCAAATACAATTGCCATTATTCAAGGTCAGTTTTTGTGGTATTTTAATATTTTTACATGAAAGGTAATTAATTTTTTCTTGAAATTTGGAGAGACGTATAGCGACTGTGTTCGAAAAATATTATTTGAAAGTTGGAGTTTTGATTCCAATTTTATTAATAGGGTTATTGCCAACTATAAGAAGGGCCCTATTAAGGACCAACAAAATTCCTATCAGAAATTACGCAGTTAGACGTCATTCAGTTGAAGCCGACGCCATTATGCAGTTCCGTTCCACGTCGATTGAAAATCTGGCAAGAAGTCCTTAAAGGGGTATTCCATACCGTTGCTGTTCCGTTTCCACGACGTTAGAAAATCCAACAAGAAGTCCTTAGAGGGGTATTCCATTCCGTTGCTGTTCCGTTTCCACGACGTTTGAAAATCTGACAAGAAGTCCCTAGGAAGGAACCCCATCGTTCTTACTGTTCAGCTCCAAAAGTTATCGAACTCCGTCTGAAGTCATCGGAACCAATCCAAAGATAAGAGAAATAATTAATTTAATATTTTTAATATTTTTACTAATCCAAATTGAAGTAATAAACCATTTTAAACTGATCGTTTGAATTTTATTTGTGTGTCTGTACTTGGCGCCCTTTAATTAATGTTTGGAGAGAATCTAATAAAACACAGAAGGAAGCCACGACCCTCCGGAGCTAGCCAAGAGTAAATTTTAGGTCACACAACTGGGTTAGATTCTTTCAAGTGTTAGGAAAATAATAGAATTTTTATAAATTTTAAAATAACAGTTTATGTCATAAAAAAATATTTTATCTGATAAACCCCGTTTAGCGGCGGTGCGCGAATGCCGTAAAAGCCACGCGGAGCCCTATTTTCAACGTCAAATTAAAATTATAAATAATGGAGATCCAGTTTCGAGAGTAGGGACTTTTGGACTTTTATTTCGGAAAGTTCCTCCTCCTTAACAAGCTTTTTTCAAAATTGCTTAAGTATTAATATTTTCCGAGTTATTAACAAAAACATAAATATCTTTTTTTTTCATCTTATTTTGTTAATAACAATTGCAATTTTTTACCTGCTCTAAAATCCTTCAAAAACATTTTCCTATTTTTAGGACCTTTATTTTTATTTTTCTCGTTTTTAAACATGTTGACTAGAGTATAAGCGATTGTGGAAAAAAAGTATGTATTATGAGAAAGTGTCATTATTGCTCCCGAGTAATTACTGTAACACACTCTCAACCAGTAATGTATCACTTTTCGCTCTTAGCTCCGATAAGCACTAAGTTATGAATTTTTTATATATACAAAAAGCCTTGTTACTTGTTTATTGGGATAGCATAAGAAATAATAGAGTGAACTATACCACAAAAATGGTATTTCTAAGAATTTATAATATATAAACCAATAAATACAATTCCCCATGAGATCGGTGAGACCGCGGTTAGGACCGCAGAGAAAAAACATCTGATAAATCAAGCAGGCGTCGGTTTTTATTCAAATCGTACGAGTGTTTCCATTGTGTTTGAAAATAACAGACGATGGAACAGATAGAAAAGTGGTTCACGGCACTCTATATACATATATTTCCAATCGAACTTCGTGGTCCTGGCTGGTATCAGTTTAGTCAACGCTTTACAGATGTAGGAAATATTTTCTATTCTATTGGAAATGATTGAAACCCAAATAAATAAAGTTTTGAGGATTTTAAGTTAAATAATTAAATTCACATCAAATACTAGTAGAATATAAACGAGTTGCACAGAAAAGTTTTTAATTAGAAGATTAATTTTGGGGTTGCAGGTTATTCAAATTTTCAATAGATAATAAATTTGAATGAGACTTAATTTTCTTATTTCCAGACAAATATCAAAATGGGAATTTACTTTGACATCTTTTATTAGCATTCTAACTATTTATCTCAGACTATTTGAACCCTAGAATTCACAATATCATTACTACCCTTAGAATAACTTCTCTTACTCTATGGCACTTTGTCCCCCAATTAGAACTTAACTAGAGAACAGATACACACCCGTCGACAGACAAATTATGCACATAGCAAAACAGACAAACATGTATAAACGTGTTTACGTTACCATTGAGGGCACTCGCTACAAGTTACAACTCACGCGAAAGTTGCCATTTCAAGATTAAATTGTACTCTGTTAAACCAACAATTAAGGATGTAGATAAAAAACTCTAGGTACCGTAACCAATTATTTTAATACAAAAATTTTAATAGAGAATCATAAATTGTGTATTTTAATTTCTCCTTCATGTAATTTAATATAGCTTCTCTTGTTTGTATACTTTCTAATTTGTAAAAAATCCCATGAGAGATATCTAAAAAATAATAGTTAACTAAAAATCCCTGGTTCCGGTCTCGTAACTTAAAAAATATATAAGACAGAGCACAAAAAAGTGACTTTTATGTTTCAATTGTCGATTTAACAAATAATCTCTCTTTCAATAACATCATTCATACATGTGCTTAAAGAGGAAGAGAGTAAGTATCATATGTGACATGAGTTAAATCTAAAAAAGGCCAAAAAAGCTAAATAATTACTAAGCACCTGTACGCTATTTTAATATTTCATCTTTCAGTTAAATACACAAAATAAGTATTCTATTTTGATTTGTCAATTCATTCTTTGTTTACAATCCATTTGAAGTTGACGTGTCAGTGTATTTTGTGCAAAATAACCGAATATCATGCAGTGATAAAATTCTTTGTTTTGGACTGTTTTTAAGCAACAGAAATTCATACCAAATTGGGAAATGTTAAAGAAGTCTGCTGCTTCATTTCCAACTGTGCATCGATGGGTTTTAGAGTTTAAACGTGGTCGTACAAGCGTCGAAGATGAACCACGTAGTGGACGTTCAAAAGGGTAACAACGCCAGAAATCTTTGAGCAAGTCTATAATATTGTTTGTAAAGATCCAAGTTTGACTAAGTATGAAATTGCTGTTACTATACGCATCTCAAGCTATGCTGCATTTGTTAACATTTCTACAAAAACTGAATCGAAAACAAATTTCTTAGCGTTATTCGAAACATTTTAAGCAGACTAAAACCGATGTTCGTTGTTTTATAACTTGGATCTACCATCATGATTTATACCAAATTGGGAAATGTTAAAGAAATCTGCTGCTTCATTTTCAAATGTGCAGTTTATTAACCGTGGTCGTACAAGCGTCGAAGATGAACCCCGTAGTGGACGTTCAAAATGGTAACAACACCAGAAATCTGAATCGAAAACCAATTTCTTAGCGCAATTCGAATCATTTTAAGCAGACTAAAAACCGATGTTCGTTGTTTCATAACTTGGATTTACCATCATGATTATTACCAAATTGGGAAATGTTAAAGAAATCTGCTCCTTCATTTTCAAATGTGCAGTTTATTAAACGTGGTCGTACAAGTGTCGAAGATGAACCCCGTAGTGGACGTTCAAAAGGGTAACAACACCAGAAATCATTGAGCAAGTCTTTGATATTGTTTCTAAGGATCCAAGTTTGATTACGCGTGAAATTACCGATGCCATGAGCATCTTAAATGAACGAGTACACGTATGAAAAAGTTGTTCGGAAAGTTAGTGCAGCATTCGCTAAGAATTCAACAAAAACTGAATCAAAAACAATTTTCTTAGCGTAATTTGAACCGTTTTAAGCAGAATACATCCAATTTTTTGGATTGTTTTATAACTATGAATGAGACTTGAAACTATCATCATGATCCTAAACTAAAACCAAATCGGGTGAAGTCAGAACGATTGGCAAAAACGGCTATGGTACCAGTTTTTAAGGATGGAACAGGCGTTTTGTTAATTGATTATCTTGAAATAAGCACAATTTACAAAAAGAACTTTTTATAATAGAAAGTTTATTACTGATTTATAGGTCATATTTTGTGTCATCTCAACAATGCACAGCATCCCTGACATTGTAAAAATATTAAGTCATACAACGCTGTGATTGATCATAGAGAAGATTGTTTCCTTGTTAACAAAATCTAGGGTAGTTGTATCTAAAAACTTTCTAAAACAGTTTATTTTATTACCAGTTAAAATAATAATTACTGTTTTCACATGTAAGAACAAAAAAAAAAAAAGAAAAAAAAAAAGAGTGTGCGTGTATCCTTTACGCGCGATTGAAGTAAAACTTGTTGACGTACGTATCGGAAAATAAATATTTAATTACAATTCAATCATATTTATTGCCTATATACTTTACAAAAAAAATGAGATGTTATATTTATATTATTCATTAGAAATAGGAATTTGAAAGTTATCATTATTTTTTTTATATATGAAATAATAGGTTTATGATAACTAAAATGTGAAACATAGATTTTAGTCTATAAATACCATTAATGTATTTGAAACCGTTTGAAAATTTCATAAATAAATTTCGGAAATTTAAACTCCTCCCATAGCTGAAATTATACAGTTACTTCCATCAGAATCTTCCGTTAGAATCTACCCCTAGTCGTGCCTAAAGAAGTTTTGCTTCAATAATAGGTAAACAATATTAAAAATATACACACATTACGTTTAGAATGTGTGATTTTGTAGCTGTATCTACCTTATTGTAATACATCACAACACAAGAGCCTTCGATAGTTAGATAACCATTTCATTTTGTAGCATTTTATAGCATATTCCATAAAATTTAAAATCCTGAGTTAAGTTTGTTTCCTTCACGTCTACGAAGGATCTGTTATTGGTGGTAAAAGATCAGCCATCTTGACTAGTGGTTTTATGGCCTTTATGGCTACCTAACCAAACCTAAAATAAGTATAAGAAAGTGTTAAAATATTTTGAATATTATTATTTTATGAACAAAAACGTGCAACATGCTTCTTTAATCAAATCATAATAAATGTGGCTGTCTCGTCATTTTTGTCATTTTTCTTCAAATCTTTCTGGCGCTTATAATATGCCCTTTGACGTTCACAAATTCTTTTTCTTTTTAGCTCTTTAAGTCTATAAAACGAAAATAGCTAGGTATAAATAATAGGTATAAATAATTAGGTATAAATAGTGTAATTACACACCAAAAATAAAATTTATGCATATAGAGTACCTACCTATTCACTCATTTTCAATCAATATTTTTTCATCACTTTCTTCATTAATAAATCCACATTGTTTATTCATATTTAATACAAACACTTTATACACAAAAAACTATTTATATAAAGCAATGTATTTCGATTGACAAGATGATCAGCTGTCAATTCATACAATTACAGATTTAATTTTATTTAATATAGGAGGCAAAATCGCATGAGCGCCGCCAGGATTATTTTCAGGGGGTGCATCTGCATTTACACACTATTATGATCTAATATATATATAGAATGTAGAATGATTTGGACAGCAACCGCGACGCCTTTAGTTTTTATTCAAACAATAATTTAATAAAAAAATTAAAAAAATATATAATTTTCTGGTAAATTCAGGTATTTTCTTTCATAGCAGGGGGGTGCAAGCGCACCCTCTTGCACCCTGCTGCCGGCGCCCATGCAAAATCGTGTCAGTATTAGGTTTTGTTTCCGGTTTCTGTTATTAGAATGACGTCACGTCCGTTAGAATAACTTTTTTACTCCTAGTCTCGCTAAAGAAGTTTTACTTCAAAAACTTCTCTGTCGCGTAATCGATCCCATTATGATAACATAACAGAACTGTCACAAGTGGACTGATCCGCCGCCTAACCAACTACGCTACGAACGATTTATTTAATAACTTTCAAAATAATATTATCTATACACAACTTAGATCATGTTTAATATCAATTCGGTATAAACTTCGAAATCTATGTATATGCCTAAACACACTTGAAACATGCATTGTCATCCAGTTCTTAGCTATCCTGAAAATTTCAGAGCTCTAGGTAGTCGGGAAATAGGTTTAAATTCGATTACAAATTCCATGGAATGACACAGAGACACAGAACACGGCGAAAATATAAAAAACTTTCTAAAAAGTAATACACCTAGTGCAACTTTTTAAACCAGTTAAATGAAAAAAAACACCCGGTTTACAATGGAAAACAATCATTTTTCATCAAGACGATTCACGTGTTTACACAAGTTTGTTGACGATGGCTAAATTGAACAAATTAAAGCACAAATTGCTTGAACACCAACCGTATTCACAAGATTTGGCTCCCTCCAACTATTAACTCTTTTTCATCGAATGAAGAAGCTATTGCAGTCATGGAACAATATTTTGCAGAGCTTTCGAAAAATCATTACAGGGATGGTATATATTTACTGGAGGATCATTGGAATAATTGTGTTCAAGCTGAGGGAGATTATATTGAATAAAAAAACAATTTCATTATAAAATACACATTCTTTTATTTTTGCTTTAAAAAAAACAACCCTTGACTTTGACATATATCCACCAAGATAAATAACCAAGGGTCATTTTCAAAATATTAATTTATTATTTTATTATTGTGATTTTAGTGTCGAAAGTTCCCCAATAAAAGAAGTAAATATTTATAGTTGATGCCACAAAGAAGTTATACAGAATATTTAAATATAATGGTGCCTGTTCTGAAAGATGCTATCCTGCTGTTTCGAGTAACTCAGCTCAGGAAGCGGTAGCTTTGTTCGAGGTTTTTTCTGGATGGTTCTACGTCTTCTGTTCTAGAAGTTCGTAGGGTCTTCTGGGCCCGGGTGTTTGGGCTTTGTTTGGGTGTAATATTTATGTGAGTGTATACTTGGGCTAAAGGGTTCCGGTAATGAAGGTACTGGTGTATTTTTTAACTAAAATATATGTATGGAGTTTTTTGAGTGGCAGCGTCCGATGTGTCTACGCAACGCTTCGAGGGAAGAGGCGCATTTCTTAATTTTCTCTAGAGTGTGTTGAAACTCTGAATATCAGTAATCTGAATAACAGTAGATCGCATCCATTACTACAAATCTCTCTTTTCAAAGCGTTAGGTTTACATCGTTGAAATATTGATGTTATCTACAGCTATAAAAAGGGTAGTTAAATAATATTTTGTTTGTGTTTTAAGGGATTTTATAGATACCCTTCATCTTTTACACTAGTCCGTTAACTGATCCAGTAAACATTCGATTATGACGGTTAGAGCAACTGTAGTTTTAGCTGGTGTGTATAAATCTGTTTCGTAAACAAATAGCTAAATATTTCGGATTTTAAGAATGTCGTGAGAGTACTTACGATGTAAAAAATTAAGTCTTTGGAGAATTTCTGTTTGTGGCAAAAATTGATTACACAGAGATCAGCATAGTTTAAAGCGTATATTTTGGTCATAGAGGTAGGAATTGATTAGATTTTATTGTTTAAACAGGAAAATCGATCTTGAACAATTTTTAAAACTTTATCGAATGTTTTCTGAACATCCAAAACTATTCCTTGGTTAAAATTGTGTTGAAAGTGGGGATAATAGAATTCGTGTCTAGGTTTTTTCAGTTTCTTTTTTAAAGTAGCAGTTCCAAAAATAAGAGTTTTCCTAATACGTTACAATGTTATCGTTGTTTAAACAAGTTATTTTTTTAAAAATGAATGTGTATAAATTTCAATTATTGACTCATTCCTTTTGATTTTAATCTTTAATTTAATTTTGATTCATGAAATTAAGATTGTTCCCCTTTTACGGATACCCATGGTGCGCATTCTATTGGAATTTCTCCTTGGAACTTCTGATAACTTTGCGGCATATCTTCATTTCAGGGAAGGTATCTATACCGAATAAGTTTGATGTTATTTTAAGAAAGTTGAAATGAAATAAATTTTCAGGAAACAGGAGAATTGCCAAGAATAGCAGAAGGTAATTTGGTAGAAATCAGAATATTTTAATGAAACAAAAAACATTAAAATATACAAAGAGCACAAACGGTTTGATATATTTTTGAGATTTTATTTTATTATGTGTTCATTTATTATTGTTTTAGGGTAGAAAGCACAAACAAATTTAATTTTAAGCATCCAATAGAGATTGACCTTTCGTATAGCCGAGAAAATTATCTGACAGTAAAACAACAAATTTCCTAAATTTATTTAATAATAAACCAAGTTTTGTATCCACATGTGGCTCTAAGTCTGTCAAAATGCTACAAAACAGGGTAACACATTTTCCATATTTTCCCAATTACACTAAATCACTTCCACTGAAACCGTTAGTTGTTCTGTTTGTGTTCTATATGTGTATCTGCTGTCCGTCGATCTGAATCGGTCGAAGGATAGCCACGATTGTGTTCCATGCGTATGTAGGCCAGTATCAATGATATTATTGATGATACGAACTAACATGGATATTGTTAACTATTCTTACTCAATAAACTACATATGAAATGGATTTTACAAGTTTTAAAATTTAATCAAACGCCCTTTATAAATTCACAAGAACGTTAAGATTCTTATTTTTGAATTATAAGCATTTTTCTTCTTCTCTGTAGCACAACATAGAAAATTATCAATATTTTTTTTGTGTAATAATATTTATTTATAGATTAAGAGCGAAAAGTGATACATTACTGCTCGAGAGTGTTACTGGGTGACGGAAAGTGAAGCGCAGTAATTACTCGAAAGCTATAATGTCACTTATTGCTCACAATCCAGAAATTTTTTCTACAATCACTTAATATAATGGATATTTTTCTATTGTTTTTGCACTGCACCACGTTACAAAGCAATTATATTGCTTTTCCTATGTAACCTTTGATTTTACTGGTAACAGGTTTGAAGTTACTGCCAAGTTTCTGATTTCACTCATCTTGAAACTAAATTTGCAAAAACCGCAATACAAATGCCAAAATATTGTGAAAATTTTAAAATGGCCGTGCCGTTATTTACGGATTGCTAATGACCACGCGCGTTTGTGTACTTTAACGCTCTAGAGCATTAAAGTGACACTCCTTGTTAAATATTCAGTTTTTGTTTTCAGTTTCAAGCAAAAATGTCTATTTTATTCAGTGATTGTAGAAAAAAGGTATTAATCAATCCAACTTTCTACAGATCTACATTCTTTTATCTTTAATGTATCTTTAAAATTATTATTAAACCAATACGATCCGGTTGCCTTATCTGTTTCCCATTGTACTTAACCAATATCAGCTCCATTCTCTTATGATCACGTTAGATTACTTTTAATCACTTGAAATTATTTTTAATCACTTAAAATCTTTTTTGATCACTTGAAATCACTTGCAATCATTTGCAGTTACTTATCATCAATTGCTATCACTTGAAAGTATTTGTAATTACACGTTTTGAATCAGTTCTTATCATTTAAAATCACTTGTGTTCACTTAAAATTAAGATCTGAAGTATTATTTGGCTGTACGTCGTGGACAAGTTACTAACAGTAAACACTATCCTTTTTATAATCTTAAAGCTGATTTTGATGTATGTAAAAAAAATTCTGTTAAAAATTATTAATCATTACCTACTGTCAGATACTTTCCGTCAGCGGCCACTCTTATCAGATGCTTTTTTAAGCTTTTAAAATTATAATTCAGTTGTACTTATAATCTTAGACTTGGTGTTAATATATTATACCTAGTGAACTATTTTAGCCTCTTTCTCCCCCTTTTTCCCCATAGGTTCGCTATACGTATGAATAGATAGATGTTCGTCCATGTAAGTATAAGAGACATCGATGCTTTTCCTCTACGAACGGTGTCTTTGTAGTTTTGCATAAAGCCATAAAGACCAAATTTATATAGACTTAAAGTACTTTATTGCTTTTCAAAATATGTCCCACCAAGATCGATACACTTTTGCGTACGTTCAATCCAATTGGTAAAACATTTATTCCAGTCTTCACTGACACCTGCAAAATCTCTGTTTTAAATGTATCGATGGCTTCTTATGGTGACTAGAATCGCTGCTCACGCATTGAATTCTTGACTTCTGGAAACGTGAAGAAGTCTTTGTAACTATACGGTGGATGGTCTAATAATTCGATGTTTTGAAGCTACAAAAACTCGATTGTCTTTTGGATAGTGTGAGCACTTGCATTGACCCGATGTACGATTACTCGCCGTCGGCGTCGTGGGTTGCTTTGTCGGAGTTTCGCGATAAATTTTGGTAAACAAATGTTTATATACCAATCGGAAGTAACCGTTCTTTGATCTTTCAAAGCAATTTTTGCCACATAACTAGATTTTGAAACAAAAGTTGTGAACAGTTTCTTTGACACACTTCGAGCACGGATCTCTTTTGTTGGTTATTCCTCATCGTGAAACGCCCACAGAGCAGATTGGCGTTTATTTTCCGATACGTAGGAGTATTCATCGCCACTAACAACACCATAAACTTTTTTTAAACTTCTTTGTTGAACCTTTCCAATTTTTTCGACACATATTGACGCTAACCGCTTTTTGCTCTTCTGTGAACAAATGAGGGATCCAACGGAAAATCAACTTCGTAACACCCAGTTCTTTATGTAGGATCTTTTGAATCGAGATCTTTAAAATGCCCAAAAATGCTTTTATCTCCCGGTATGTTACACGGTGGTCATCCTTAATTAACTGATGAACCGCATCAATGTTAGTCGCTAAGACTGGAGCGTCTACGTTGGAATTCGCAATAACAGCCGGAAAGATAGTATGTGCTTAAACACAGAAATCAATTCAGCGAGACAGTGCTGTTAGAATAATCTTCTCCGAAAATTGTAAAAAATCATTGCTCGATACTGGTCCCAGCTAAGATCCATTTTTCCACAGAATTTCAAAAATTCACTGTGCCTACACGACTTGTTGTATCGCAACAAAAGATTGAGGTCACATTTGTGTCTGAAGGTTCTATTGGTGGCGCCTTCTTAGCGGCTATATGCAAAACTAAAAAGAGAACCCTCATACTTACCGTTTATTCTTGTTAACACTATATATGTGTGCTTCAGTTTTTAGTTTATACTATTCCTTTGTTGATTACAAAATACAAATGCTTAAACTACTATTTTCTTAATTTATTTTATCATTTAAACCATATATTTTTAAACGTCTAGATAGAAGGTAATTTTTACTGAAAACCCATTAGACCATTGTTAGACTAGATTTGTAAATCTGGGGTACCGATACCTGTAAGTTTTGTACGCTAACCAATTCCTCACATTTCCGATTCTACTCTAACATAACTCTTATAAAGTTATCCAATTATCACGTTCGCGCTGAAACGCATAGGACACCTTTATGTGTGTATCGGAGGGATATTAGGACCCTCCGATTGGTCTGGCTGCTTAGAGAAAGTACTTCCCTGAGTATAATATATAAAAAGACTGAAATTGAAAGTTAGGTAACATAACTTAGAGTTTAAAAACGTCTGCTAAAAGTAATAACCGACTGAAAATGTCTCGCAGTTTTGATTATTAATTTTTAACAGTATTTTTAAAAAAATATATACAAATTAAACATTTTGATTGAATTGGCTGTTACTTGATGGATATCCATAACTATATGTAAATAAAAACACAATTGGTTTCACGATATCCACGATTTATTACTTAGTAATATGTGACGCGTTTCACTACGATGTAGCTTTATCAAACACTGGTACTAAATGAACTAAAGAAAATTTGCAAAGTGTGAATATATAAATTTACGATAAATGTCATTAAATAGTAATTTGAGTGACAATGAAGTTTACCCGTCTAATAAATCAATTCCAAAACAGTATTGTAGTTTAACTTATTTTGGTCAACCTAGTGAAATGATGAAAGGTTTACTTAGTAATTACAACTTAACAGCATCCTATAGAACGATTAATAAACTAAGCATGTACATTAAAAATAACAAGTCCAAAACTAATAAATCACAAAAATCTGGTGTTTACAAACTTAACTGTGGTAATTGCCCTAAAACATACATAGGTAAAACTTATAGAAATTTCAAAACCCGTATTTCAGAACATAAACGTAGTTTTGATAAATGTAAAAATGATTCAAACTATGCAAAACATTTATTAGAAGAAAACCATTCCTTCAACCCAAATTTTGAAATTTTACATGTTGAAAATAAAAGTTTTAAATTAAATCTATTAGAATCTTTAGAAATCAATAAAAGGAAAAATTCAAATATTTTATTAAACGACCAACTAGACTTAAATCATTCACCTTTACTCAACCTTTTTTAATATGATTTCTGTGTAATGGTTCAAAATGGTTTTACCCATCCTTTATACCTGGGTATTGTCACTCAAATTACTATTTAATGACATTTATCGTAAATTTATATATTCACACTTTGCAAATTTTCTTTAGTTCATTTAGTACCAGTGTTTGATAAAGCTACATCGTAGTGAAACGCGTCACATATTACTAAGTAATAAATCGTGGATATCGTGAAAACAATTGTGTTTTTATTTACATATATACAAATTAACTTTGATATCATAAGAAATGTAAGTACTGTTTTTAACTAGCTTAGCACCTTCTACATGTTAACTATCAGCTGAAGCTAACATATAAGTATAAACCACTTAAGTATGTACTAAAAACAATTTCTCCCATAATTTTTATTTGTTAGAAAATACATAAGTAATGTCTGACTGCCCTAAATTCTTGTACTGTGATACGTTATAGTTGTCTTAAATATTCAAACCTAACTAAAATAATGCATATTCACTAACCTTTTACTTATTCTTTGTGCATATCATCAATCAATTTATTTAGGTTTAACATACGTTGAATGGTTAATAATCAATCTATATCTCATGTCTGTTTAATACTAATTTTAACATCTATATACAAAGCATCAAAAAACGTTAATAAATAAAAATTGATGAATACATTGTACATTATAGGAAACTGGCCTAGTAATGCTGCGTCTGTTGTTCATTTGTTTGCTCAATGTATTAGATATGAGGACATCTGAGGGTGAGATAGAGTGAGACAGAAAAACATCGTTCATCGGGGATGATTTATTTCCACAGGAGCACGCTTGCGAGTGATACGTGCATCCTGAAGTGTGTGTGCATTTCAATTTATGGTAATATTGTGTTAAAGGTAAATCGATTGAAACAAAATGCACAGATTTACGAGAAACTGATTTTGCATTGTTAACAAAATCAAACTACGCTCTATTATTCAAATGCAATCGCTTTGAATAGAAACTATTATGCAAAATGCTTGTAAAAACACCATTGATACTATCTGAAAAAAAGTTACTGTGCTCCAGTTTAAATTTTAAAAAACAACTTCATCTCTATGTTTAACAAACTCCACTTATACGAATTAATTTAAAATTTTTATATCTTTGTAACATTACAGTGGTGACAAGCTTATTATAAAAAGATTTATCTTAAATAGAGATTTAAAGGTCATTATTTTTATTATGTTTTATAAAGGGGTGCTTGATTAAATTTTTAAAAGCTTCATAAAATATGTATCACGCTTTCTCATTAAAGTTAAAACCGTTTTTGTTTTCTAAATTCGTTACAGATTCCCCAAAGCATCTGGCACTGGAGTGAACGCTTATTGTATCCAGAAGATAAAACAGCAGTGTTTTCAGGAGGAAACTTTAAATTCAATT
This sequence comes from Altica lythri, assembly GCA_964028335.1. Classification (NCBI taxonomy): domain Eukaryota; kingdom Metazoa; phylum Arthropoda; class Insecta; order Coleoptera; family Chrysomelidae; genus Altica; species Altica lythri. The sequence continues at coordinate 65,986,178 of OZ034800.1, forward strand.
TAATGTAATTGGTGGGTCTGGCAACAACGCATTTAATGAAAAAGTATTACTACATATCTGGGAGCCATTCGGGCTCTCGAAAACGTCTCCTTGTTTGCAGAGAACTAAACCGCTTACAAAGGAACGACAATGGCAAGAGTGAGGTCTTGTCCTGAAGGATACCCCAGGCGATCATATCCACTTTTAGCTCGATGTAAACGTACAAGAGGCCATTTGCCAGTGATTCAAACTGATAGCAATTCGAATAGTTACCCGGAGATTTAATTTTTAGATGGAGTCCTTAAACTAATCTTAAAGTCATTGGAAAATTGCCGCAAGTACTAAAATGTTTAAGCTTGCAAAATGGAATTGGATTATACATTTGCTTATAAAGTTTTACTTTACTAATTGCTTTAAGATTGTTTAAATTTCCCGTAAAACATTTTCATAATTTTCGGAATCATAATTTACGATAAATATTACATTCGATATTTAGGTTAAATCTACTTTTGAGGACTCTGAAAATATAATCTTTGCAAATTACAACTGATTTAATGTTTAAACTTTTAGAAACATTGTTAGAGGAGATAATACTTTTTATCTTCAATTCTACACAGAATAATCAGTTATAATTAAAAAGTCGTTCGGACTTCGGCACGTTTAATTGTTTTAAAGTTGTTATTTAACAAAGAGTGTAACCGAGAGTATTAGTTGTGGAAAGTAATGCATCCGACATTCGGGATTTAGCCAGGCAGAATTTATCGCTTGCAATATCTGATCCCTTAAATGGACTTTGGCCGCGCTCAGAATGGCTAAAGTTGGACGTTTTATATGCTCAAGTTTCGTTATGGTCGCCAATTGGAAACTGTTTATGCAATCAAAGTCTGTAGATTTTCCGGCTGCTTCGGCTCTAGTTGTATGCGACACTTGCCAAATCTCTGGCAGCCGGATGGAAATCTATTGTGTAACTCTTTCTTGATGACGGAACGCAAAAATGGTAAACTTTTATTATGCATCAACGCGGTAGATTTTTTTAACTGTTTTAAAATAACATCGAATTATGCTTAGAGTGTTTCATAAATCTTTATAACACCAGATTAGAAATATATATATACATCGTCATTAAAATGAAATTACTACGAGCAGTCGGATATTTTAAAAATAACTTTTTTTATAATGCAAAACTGTTAACACTAGCGTACCTAATTATTTTTAAGCCACAGTTTTGTATTTATGTATAGCAGTCATAACCTAGTAAACGATTATTAATGGGATTTTTTAAAATTGTAGAAAGTATACAAACACGAATATATTAAATGTCATTAAGGAGAAAAATGGTGCATCCTGCAGGACTCAAACCCGCAACATTTGCATCTACGCGGCAACAATCTAACAACTAAGCTATGAATGCTTAGTAGTAATTTCGTTTTTTTGGCGTTAAATGCAACTCATGTTAAATGTGATACTTACTCACTTTCTCCCTAAGCTTATATAGCATAACATTAATGAAAGCGAGATTTGGTCAAACCGAAAATTGAAACATCAAACTCTAAGTCAATATTTTTTGTGACCGGAGACATGAATTTTTCAATTTCTTCTTAATGCCATTTAATATATTCTTGCTTCAAAAATTTTAAAAAACAATTGAAAGACATCTCAAACAATTGGTTACTAAAAATCTATGCTTCCGGTCTTCTAACCAAATAAAAATATAAGACAGGGCACAAAAAGCAAGGGACTTAGAGTTTGATGTTTTAATTGTCGATTTGACAACATCTCTCTTTCTCATTCGCGTCATGCTATATGTGCTTAGGTAGAAACTGAGTAGGTAAGTGTCACATGTGACATGAGTTGAATTTAACGACCAAAAAGCGAAATAATTACTAACCGTTCATAGCTTAGTTCTTAGAGCGTTACCGCGTAGAGGCAATGGTTACGGGTTCGAGTACTGATGGATGCGACATTTTTCAATTTCGCCTTTATATCATTTAATATATTATTGTTTGTATACTTCCTAAAATTTCAAACATTTCAGTATTTGTTATCGAACAGGTAGGTACTGGGACTTTAAAAAATGCTAAAGAAAAGTTTGTAGGCCAATATAGTAAAACAGATTTTTTTGGTAAAATCCTATTTTATTCTTTAATATTGCCTTTAAGAGCAATAGCGGTCATATAATTTTTCGGTACCATTTTTATTATGGCGCGATTCCCCGTTAGCCTCAAAATAGGCCTTAGTTTCGTCTAATATATTTTTATTAACAAGCATTCTTGCAAATAGGGCAGGATGTGGACAATGCGGGGAATGTAAAAGCAATTGGTTGCCTAATTCATACGATTTTGCAATTGTTTTTTTTTAAGAACCATTTTTTGTGAATAATCAAACACTCCAGCCACGCTATAACTTAATCGCTTTCGATGGTTTGGCGTTTTTGAGATATTCAATAAATGTTGTACCTTGCCAAAATACTGGTACTATAACTTTTCCAGCAGACTGTTGTGTCTTTCCACGGATTGGAGTGACTGTCGTTTAAATTCTGGATTGTAGTGATGAAGTCTTGTTTTGTCCACTGTAATGTATCGAAAAAAAAAACGTTTTTTTATGGTTAAATCATTGCATTTGATTGATTATGAGCACGCGCAGCACCCTCTTTGCATACAGATTTTCTTTATCCAAACATTTACGCGCGATATGTTCAACACGCTCCTTAAATATTTGTAGAGCCTCAGCTATCTCAATTCACTTAACTTTAAGATCATTTAAAACCGTTTTTTGAAATTTTTATCTATAATAGCCTCTTTTGGGCGTCCACTGCGTGCATCGCTTTCGATGCTGATTTTGCGTCGTTTAAATTTAGCTACTTCTCAACAGTTGATTTTTCTGGTACAGAGTCCGAATAATGCTTATCAAGGCAAGCTTCGGCTTTAACAGTATTTTAACGCTATCTATTTGTCAGTCTACGAACTTTTCACCCCAACTATTCATAATTTAAAAATCGAATACCCCTGATATCTCTTACCTACAAAATTTTTTTAAAAATTATTTAAAGTAATAAGAATTATGACCAATGTTAATTGGATGTTTCTCACTACCTTCGATCTTAAATCAAAATATATATCTAATATTATTAGTTAATGCTGTTATAATATATAAATATAGGTCAAATATAGGTCAAGAAAATCCAATAATACAAAACCTCTAAAAACAATTCAGATAAAAGCATTAATACTTACTCCAATGTGGAACCGATACTTTATAGAAGTGCTAACAAGTGGTTTTATCAGTTTCGAAAAGCCAGCAAAGATATAAAATTTTATTACCAACAATACGAGAAAACTTACCTAGAATCTTCAACTATCTACTGCAAAAATGAGTCTAGACTAATAAGACACATAAACCAATCAAATCCAGCAATACTATAAATCTGTACTGTCTACAAGGGATATATGAGAAGTAAAGTTTACTATAATCAACGTAACAATCTTCTTTATACGAAATATCAAAGAAAAGATTATATGCATTTCAATCTCACTTTTTCATGTAAACTTTTTGAAATAAAACTACTCTGATGTTGTTTGTTCAATCTTTGGAATAGCCAAAAAGGTTCTTGTATAATCGAGACCAATCTACATATTTATTAGGATTTAAATGTATGGCAATATTTCATACATACTAAAGCATATTTTTTGTTGATGGGCCCCATAACACTTCATTGCGACACTTAATATCTTTAATCCTAAGATAATTTGTCTTTATACTTTATTCTAATGGTTCTGTCATGATGTTTAAATAAATGAATATATTTTCATTGGCTTAAAGTCTTTTGGTGTATCCCACGTATTTACCATTGTATACATAAAAACAATTGAAATTCTTCACAACGCACGTGATAATCCAATGAACGTAATAAATTGTGATTTTATATTCTGGAGAGGGATCAGTTGAGAGTACATTTCATTAATAAAATTTTCTGATCGTGTTCCACGCGATTTTGTTGGTGCTGGGGCAAAATCTAGTGCTGTACCCCTCCACGATCTCAACTCTTGTCTCAAGCACGTCCCATCAACAGTTAATTGGATTTGAGATCGCAGCGGTTAGAATTAACAAAGACGTATCTTTAATACTGAAAGAAAGGTGTTCATATTGTCAATTCTTTGAAAAATCAACCTGTTTCAAGATAAAATACCATTGAAGTGCTAAAATTAATTACAGGTAAAACTTGAAAAATTAATTACAGTTACAAGGTTACAAATCTTACTAATTTAATATTTGCCATATACTCTGTCGTTTCTGTAAGGCACTATAAATTTAGGTAAGTATTATCATTAGCCATTTTCTGTTCAATGTCAATAATTTCACGTGTTAGACCATAGACAAATTTAAGAGACGTGCAATCGTATACTGTAGTGGTGAAAATAAGAACTAAACAGCAAAATATGATCAGCTGATAGCACGAAAAGCGGAAAAGTAGTTATGGCAGTATAGTGACAGGGTAAGTGCTAGTACTTTTAGTTTAATATAAATTTGAGGTGGTTTAAGCATAAAAAGGGTGTAAAAGTATAGTGAATAGTTTTAAACCTGGCGCGCTGATGTTGGAAATTGTTGCCAACTTTATATTAGGCATTAACACATCTGTTCCATTATCTCTGGTTTTGTGGTTGACATTAAAAAGAAAATAGCTGATGATAATACCTATGTTTATACTGCCTTAGTTCCTGTGTTTATGAATCCAACAGATAAAAGTACGGTCATCGCTATTTGAAGTTCACTTCATCCCTGTCAATTTTTAATTGATGATTCGAACATTCATAGCAATTCCTGCTATAAAACTATCATTCAAGGCAATTGTAAACTTGGTTTGTCTCCTGACTCGTACTGGGTTATAATGACCGGTACCATAAAGAGAGAAAACATTAGTGCTTTTCGATAACTCTTCAACTCATCCAGCATAAGACATCTTGAATAAAAAAGACAAGTTTATAAAAGTTATGTTTCTTCCACCTAACGTGGCATCATTATTACAGCCTATGGTTCAAGACGTTATTAAGACATTTAAACGGTATTATAAAAAAGAATTGTTTCGTAAGTTACTTTGGAAAAAGAAGAGGTGGGAGAAGAAAGTCTGATAAGAAATCATAAAAAGATTGATTTAAAATACCCGTCCTACATGATCAGAGCAGCATGGGATAGTGTAAAAGAGCAAAACATAAAAAACATGAAATAAAATTTTGTATAATATGTAAATTAAAAACAGGGAGATATGTATGAAGGGATAGATATGCTAAAAGAGCTGGATTGCCATGAATGTGATAAAGAAGAGGTTCAATAATGGATGGATATCGACGATGAAGACCCCTGGTACCAAATTATGCAGGATAGCAAAATTTTAGACCACATGACTAATAAGGCTGGCGCCCTTGCTAACACCCCATCAACTACAAGTTCAGATAACGAAGATGAAGACATAATTAGTTCTTCTAAACGTTTACATGCTTAGATATTGCCTTGTGTTGGTTTGAAATATAGGCGGAAAGTGACCAGTATCAAATATCTGTCCTAGAAAAGAACGTGACCTTGAGCTTTAATTGTACCCAATACATACATGTTTTACTACAAGATTGTCTGAACTTTTTCTGTTAAATTCCTAGTAGTCATTACAACTTAAATGTAAATATGGTTTTCATTTACCTGTACGTAAATATGGATGGCTAAATCAAATATAGAATATACACACAGGGAGTTCGATTATCCGAACCGGTTTTCCGAACACCCACGTTATCCAATTAGTTCGGATAATCAACGCTCTACTGTATCTGCAGAATGCTGATTTCTTATTTTGTTCGTATATTAACCACTATATTAGATTCTATAAATACGTGAGCATTTAAGACAATTATAATTCAATACAATCTTTTGAAACTATACATGATTCCACGATTAAAACTATCTATAGTCGACTGTTTTTTTTTATTTATTCACGTTGGTATTGGTTTTTGTCATGTTGTTGTTTGAAAGTTACCAAGTCACTTCAAATCACAAACTGTCAAACTTGACAACAAATAGTATAAATATTGTAAGTTATATTAAAAAATTCAATATGCCGAAAAAAAATTGTGTAGAGACAATAAAATGTACACAGAGTTGCTAGGTACTATATGTTTAGAAAGGACCAGAAACTTTTAGAAGATGGATATTTTCATAAGATCTCTGATGTTTTTAATGTAATTACTAATTGTGTTCCATACAAGATTATTCCAATGTTTTCATAAGCAAATAGCTTCAAACATTTTTAATTTCATTAATAGTTGTATATGAAGTTAATTGTTACATTTAAGTATTATACGTTACAAGGTCGGTAGGTGACTTATTACAGTACGAGTTAGTTTACGTACGAGGCGACGTAGGAATAAAACATCAATTCATTCATCCATGTCCCATCAAATTACTTTAAATTATTAAAAGGATCATTACCACTTTATTAATTAAAAAAAAAATATTTTATTCCCAAAACATTTTTAATTCTCGATTATCTTATATAATCTGGTAACATTGTAAAATATTAAGTAAAAATAATTTTGAGGTTGTTTTTTTAAAATAAATAATAAGTACTTTGAATATATTAAAGTGTAAAAATGTATTTTATTTCATCCTGTCCAGTAAATACACTTCCCTATAATCAATTTGGCGCCGGTAAGTAAAACATTACGGTATCATGTGTACTGTAAATGTGTTACCTAGCAACTCTGCTCTGATTTCTTAAGGGAAGACAATTACTTTTAATTTTTTACATTTAAAAACACTATAATGACTATAAATTAAAAATAAAATAATTAATTACTTACTTTTTATTTTATTTTAATTTAAAACACGAATTAACAATTAATACAAAAATTTTAAAATATTTGACAGTAACTGACAGTTAAGGTGATTTAACGTAACGAGTCAAGTTACGAACTATTTTTAAACTTTCTATGAATTTATTAATTTATAAAAACGGGATGAAATAAAATATAATACGATACATGGTCGTTAGGTGTTTTACTGTACGAGTTAGTCTACGGCCGAGGCGACGTAGGAGCCGAGTCTGGAAAGAAAAACGAGTTGGAACAAACCTAATTGTTACTTTATTTATTGTTACAAACACTATTATTTTTAGTAAACTATTATTTTTAAGATAACTCCCAACGTATTTTTGAAATTTTTGAAATTTAGAAATTAATAATTTCTTGTTTGTATAATTTCTAAATTTCAAAAATTTCAAAAACTATCATTTTATTGAGAACGTGAAAACAGTGCATTTACAACTGAAAATGAGAGAAAATATACAGGGCGAAATTCATCACCCTAACAAGGCCTACTTTAATATTTTTAAACTTGGAATGATGTACCTATATAGTTAGATTTATTTAGAAAAGTTTACAAATTTCTTGAGTCGGTTTATTTATTTATTTATTTATTTATTTATTTATTTATTTATTTATTTATTTATTTATTTATTTATTTATTTATTTATTTATTTATTTATTTATTTATTTATTTATTTATTTTCAGTTTGAGGTTATTCTAATGTGAAAGGTCCTTATGACGATTAAAGCATATAGAAGTCATACTTAAATAACAATAGGTATACAAGACGATATCCTCATAAGAACTTGTTATCATGCGGATAGAAACAACAAAATCATTTTTTTTCTGTCATTTTCTACTTCTAAAATAAATCTGGCATAAGTTTATTATGATATACATATATACGTTTGTTGTTTCTATTATAGTCACAACTTTTTATTCCAGGTTGAAATACCTACACATATATAAAAAGATTAATCTATGTTTATATTTTCCGGGTGAGGGAGATAAAAATCCAAGAGATGTTTTTGAGAAATAAATTTCTATTTACATAGAAAACATGCTACTGAAATGAAACAAAGCGTCATGTTACGTGACTACCAATTTTTTTGAATTACCTCTAGATTTACAATATAATAACGTAACCGGCAACTCGACGCGTATAGAATCTATTGTATAAGGCTTGGCTAATAATTTCCGTACACTAGGGATAGTTTTAAGCTCGACAAGATATTCTAGAGCAGTATCACTCTAATTTATCGCATGTGTTTCGTAATGGAGACAGCAATTTCGCAAGAACGTGTGGACAGTCGCCAGAAAAGCTCTGCTTGGTCCTGCCCCTCTGCTCCCTTTCATCCAGCGGCGGTAATTACAATGAATGTGCAACGACATAAATACACTTTGCCGGTTTTTTCTTGTCTACTCCAATACATTTCACTTTGGAATGTGCTTACATACTTTGTGGCGTTGTCACACTCAATAAAGGAAATGTAAAGGGTGATTCTTTTCGAATATATTTACAAAAATACTACTTAAAAAATTGATTGAAAATTAATTCTTCTTAGCTATACATAGAGCTTACTTTAATAAAAGTATCTGAGAAATTATATATTACTATATCAAATACTATAACAATGCATACAAAATAGAAGAATAGTAGGTATAACTTATTATTATTGCCATCCAATAATTGTCTTGAGCGCCTGTTTTTGAATATTTTGATTTAACCTTCGACTTCAAAATAAACCGAGAAATGATTTTGGATTGTAGTATAGATAAATCTTTTAGCAGATACATTCACAGTGATTTTTTTACATACTTATCAGGTAAACTACACAAAAGTTTACATACCAAAAAATGATCAAAGCAAAGCTTTTTTAACGCTCTAAAGTATTATTGGACAGAACATACCTATAAAACAAATAGAATCACAAGTGATTACTTGCAATTTCTTGTAATCACTTGCAATCACTTGTGATTACTTGTAAACCTGTGATAATTTGCAATCACTTGCGATCATTTCAAATATCTTGCAAATATTTTTGATCATTTGCAATCACTTCCAATTTCTTGTGATCATTTAAAATTTGTTGCGATCACTTGTAAATACTTGTAATATGTTCTGATCTATGATTTGACCGAACATACGTATCACGTGACTTACGATTGTAGCGTCAAGTTTTCGGAGCTCATCCAGTCGCGTACCCCGCCTATGTGCTTCGAATATTACGCCAAAGAAGCATTTACGCGCGTACATAAGTCTACACACACGTGTGTTTTTTACTATAAAAGGATGCGTTGGTTTTAGTTCACACTTGATAAATACAAAGATTCCTCAAAAAATGGTTTCTGTGTTCTCATAGCCAACGGATTTTTTTGTAAGTTAATAAAAAAATTAATTAACAGTAATAACAATGTTTAAAATATGTTTCCATTTAACTCTTTTTAACAGATCATTTAAACATGTAACATGGTAAGTCACTTCTTGACATTAAGAGACAATTTTTAACCTACTAATTAATCCATTCACTATTATAAAAAGTTATACATGCACTTGGTGTGATTTTGTAGTTTAGTGATATAGATTGGTTAAAAAGTTTTAAAAGTAAAAATAAAAGAATATGTATTTTTTAACGAAATTGTTTTCTTTTATTCAATATAATCTCCCTCAGCTTGAACACACTTATTCCAATCATCCTCCAGTAATTTAATACCATCTCTGTAATAATTTTCCAGAAGCTCTGCAAAATGTTTTTCCAGGGCTGTAATTGCGTATTCATTCGATTAAACACGCTTTCCACAAAGGAATTGTTTTAAGTTTCTAAAAAGATAATGATCGGGAGCCAAATCTAGTGAGCACGGTGGGTGTTTAAGAAATTCGTACTTTAATTCGTTCAATTTAGCCATCGTTAACAAATTTGTGTGGACACGTGCATTCTCTTCTTCTGTAAACCTGGTATTTTTTTACATGAAGTCCAAAAGGTTGCAATAATATTCAGAGTTAATTGGTTTGCCTTTTTTAAGAAAATAAATCAAGAAAACCGCTTTTGCATTCCAAAAAAACTAATGCCACAACCTTTTTGCCGATCGTTTTCACTTCACCTGTTTTGGAGCTGAAAAAACAGCTTCAGTCCACTAAATTAGATTAGAATCATGATGGTGGATCCAATTTATAAAACCACGAACAAAATCGGTTTTAATCTGCTTAAAATGTTTCGAATTACGCTAAGAAATGTATTTTCGATTCAGTTTTGTATAAATGTTAACAGATGCAGCACAAGCTTTCCGAACAGGATTTTGATATGTAATTCTTCGTGTAAAATATGAAGTATCTGAGATGCGTATAGAATCAGCAATTTCACACTTAGTCAAACTTTGATCTTTACAAACAATATCATAGACTTGTTCAATGATTTCTGGTATTGTTACCCTTTTGGACGTCCCCTACCGGGTTCATCTTCGAAGCTTGTACGACCACGTTTAAACTCTAAAACCCATCGATCCACAGTTGGAAATGAAGGAGCAGATTTCTTTAACATTTCCCAATTTTGTATGAATTTCTGTTGCTTAAAAACCGTCCAAAAGAAAGAATTTTATTACTACACGATATTCGGTTGTTTTCATTTTAACAAAATTCACTGTCACGTCAACTTTAAATGGCTTGTAAACAAAGAATGAATTGACAAATTAAAATAGAATTTTTTATGTATTCAAATAGAAGATGAAATATTAAAATAGCGTATAAATTTTGATTTTTCTAATGGTTAATAGATGTCGCTTTCAAAACTTTTCAACTAACCACTAGTTAACAATTAGATACAATCAAGGCTACAAAATGATGCTCTTAATCAAATAATTGGACAAACTTCAAAAACTATATTCTTTTACTGTTTTCCTGCGACAACTATATAAATAAAGGTTTTGTATTTTTAAAGTTTCCATGTTATGAAAAAAATTTTGCGGTAATGTTCCTTATATTTGATGCAAAAATATTACAGTTTTCCCAGACCCTTTCTATCACATTTGTCATTGCTTTCCTTTATTCAACAACATGGTTTCACTGCAAACCGACGTACATATATCTGGTCAAGAGGTTTGAATTATTTAGAATATATCCAACAGTACTTGGCAAGCTATTGCTGTATAACGTCGTCAACACATCATCTCTGGTTGTGACACTTGCAGAATACGACACTAGGGAATGAAAGAGAGTCGTAATATTCCGAAACACATAAAACGTATCGTCACACCTCTGAGATCTTGTTAACTATAAAAGATGAGGAAAGAAATATGAATATTTCACGAATATAATTTTACAAAAGATGCATGTACATAACAACATTGTATACCTCCGTTTCTTTATGTCATGTTAAAAAATATTAATTATAAGTTAAATTTTATATATTGGAACGAAGTTCCCTTTCGCGCGTTAAGAACAGTTACGACTGACGCTAGGAGCTAGCCAAAAAAAATTCATACCAAAAGTTGTCACGACACTATGACACGACACACGCATGTTTCTCTCTCTCACAGACCAAAAAATAAATAACTCTCTCTCCCTCTCTCTCATAGATAGATATATTACAATTAAAAAGACACTATTTTAAATTAAAAGAAAATGTACATTAAAAAGAAAATACTGTAGAAAAAATAATAATTAACTATAATAGTATTACATTTTATTTCATCCTGTTTTTATAAATTAATAAATTCATAAACATTTTAAAAATAGTTCGTAACTTGACTATTTAGGTACCTACGTCAAATTACCTTAACTGTCAGTTACTGTCAAATATTTTAATTTTAAAATTTTGTATTGAATTGTTAATTCCTGTTTTAAATTATAAAAAGTAATTCTAAAAAGATGTGTTATCTTAAGCTCTGGTATTGTATAAATGGACACTTTTGTTAAAAGAAACGAACTCTTAGGTAAGTAGAGATTTTATACAGACAATAATAAATGCTTATGTATGTATAAACACTCTGTTGTGTTTACAAATTACTAATTCCTTCACTAATTGATCGAAACGAACTTCGTTCAATCCGGGTGTCCCTTGACACCTCACACTTTTTTTTTAATCAATATTGTTTAACTCTCTTTCTAACATTTTTTTTACATTTTTCATGTTATGTTTTGTCGTCGAATACTTTCTGTTATTTAGTGTTTATATTTATTCTTTTTCATATGTGATTGTTATTTTATTTATTGGTGTTATGTTTTATAATTACTGTTATTTTATGTTATTTAGTATTTTCGATTAATATGTGGTAGCCGTGGCTTATACCAGAAATAATAATTTTTTGGATGCGAGTGATAATCATCTAATAGTGGAAGTTTATGACAGTGTCAATAATTTTAAATGTGTATGAAGGTCTCAGAAAAAATGTGTAACATAGATGCTGTAAACCAGACTGTCACCCTTACAAAAGTTTCGCGAAATAGCCTTCTTTTTGAGAAATGATTTTCTGAAACTTCATTTCCAAAACTCAAGAAAGTAGAGTTATTGGAACGGAGTTCCTTTTCGCGCGTTAGGTACGACTGATTCGTGGACTGAGGCTAGCCGAAAAAAATTCAGACCAAAATTTGTCACGACACGACACGAGACACGACACACGCATGTTTGTCTGTCTCTCTCTCTCTCTCTCTCTCTCATAGATAGATATACCTATCTTTATTTAAATAGAAAACCCTAATATACATAAATAAATACTTATAAAAGTATAATTAAAAAGACACTAATTTAAATTATATATATTTGATATTTATATTTTATTTTATCCTGTTTTTATAAATTAATAAATTCATAAACATTTTAAAAATAGTTCGTAATTTGACTAGTTAGGTACGTCAAATTACCTAAACTGTCAGTTACTGTCAAATATTTTAAAATTTTGTATTAATTGTTAATTCCTGTTTTAAATTAAAATAAAAAGTAATTCTAGGTACATGTATGTCATCTAAACCTCTGGCATTGTATAAATGGACACTTTTGTTCAAAGAAAAGAACTGTTGAAAATATTCAGGTGATAATGAATTTACTACTATTTTCTATTTTGCTTTGAACAGTGTAGTGTCGTGACCTCGTGACTTTGTTAAGTTTATACAGGTTTTTTGGAGATAATAAATAATAAAATAATACAAAATAATAACAATAATGAATCCTGACAGGGTTTCTGTTCTGCACAAGTTCCGGACATTGCTGAAGGATTTAGGTAAGAAGAGATTTAATACAGACAATAATAAATGCTTATGTATGTATAAACACTCTGTTGTGTTTACAATTCCTTCACTAATTAATCGAAAGGAACTTCGTTCCATCCGGGTGTCCCTTGACACCTCTCACTTTTTTTATGGATAATGGGCCCTATCATTCAAGGGTGAACTCACATCAAGTTCTACGAAAGATGAGTTGTAATATTTTTGGAACAGAATGACATTTACTTTGAATAGTCCTACACAAAAAAATCAATTATCAGAAGTGTTACGTAAAAAAAACTTTAAAAAGGAGCATGTCATTGACTGTGTGGCAAAACAAGAAGGTCATGAAGTATTAAGGCTATTTCCCTATTACTGCGTTCTAAATCCTATAAAGCTACTTTAGGGTCAGTTAAAAAGGAACATTGTCAGCAAAAACCAAACTCCAAAACATAAGTGCATCTGTGATAAAGTTGATAGGAAGTAAAGTCACTGCACTTGGGAAATGCCCCAAGATGATATGCCAAAGAAATTTAACTTTGTAAGAAAATTTACCACTAAATTGGGAAGCAAATCTGAATGGGACGAAAACACCATATTGGGGCTAAGCCAAAACGCCATAAAATGGTACACGGACGGCTCCAAGACAGATAAAGGAACAGGAGCAGGGGTGTTTGGACCTAGAACCAAATACTTAGAAAGCTTGGGTACGTACCCAAGCATCTTTCAAGCGGAAATTCGTGCCATCGAAAGATGTATAGAATTTAACATTGAAAGGAACTATCGTAGACAGAAGATTGTAATCATGTCAGATAGTCAAGCAGCCATCAAAGCTCTGAACTCAGATACAATCAGTTCGAAGATGGTCTGGGAATGCCTAGGCAAATTAAATGAACTAGGACAGAATAACACTGTTACCCTCCTATGGGTTCCAGGACACGTAGGAATTGAAGGAAATGAAACAGCAGACAAGCTGGCAAAAAAATGAGCTGAAACCCCATACCTGGGACCAGAACCATCCTGTGGAATCAGCAGTAGTACAATCTTAGAAAAACTAAGGAAAAAATGGATAGCGAAAAATCCAAGTACTGGAATGATCTAGAAGGACTAAGACAATCGAAGACGCTCCTGGGAAACTATAACCAGAAAAGATCTCACAGCTGTCTTAACCTGAGTAAGAAAAACCTCCGAATTATAACAGGAATACTAACCGGTCACTGTCGATTAAGAGGACACATGAAGAAACTAGGATTAGTAGATGAAGCAAACTGCAGATTCTGTGAGGTAGAGGATGAAACCTCAATACACATACTTTCAGAATGCATGGCATTAAGTACTTCTAGTGTCAAATACCTAGGGTCATACGAAATAGAAAGGGAAGAACTACCTAATTTAAAACCCAATGATATCCTAAACTTTCTAAGGAAGATAGGACTAGAAGAGCTGCTATAAGTCTGAGGAATCATCAGAATTATAGCAAGAAAAGGGAGACACAATAGATCTTATAGTTCGCAGGTGTATCTGTTACCCCTAACACCACATACATACAAAGTCACTACAAAAGACAGTCAGTCAAATCTGGACAAGTTGCAATGGATATGTTAAACAAGTAGAGCTAAAATACTTACTGATATTGATACTTAAATGTAATTTTTACTATGATTTACAACTTTTTTTAATTTGACCTATAATAAGCTTATATGATGTTAATCAATAAGTGTATTGAAACCTTTCAATTAAAAAAGTTAAAAAATATTAGTGTTTTTTAGATTTACAAAATAACATCTTTGCTTTTATGCCGCGGTTCAGTAAAATAACAGAAGAGAACAGTCGATACCTGCTGGTATAATATAGATCCTATTACGGCCCTGAGCCTATTACGGCTTAGGTAGCTGGAACGAATAATAAGTCATAGTTCTTCATATAGGTAATAATTTTCTGATCTCTGATTTTAAGATTCCAAATATTCATTAAGCTGGTATTACCTCTACGATTTTTTGAAAATTTATGAATTTATTCAAGGTCACTATTTTATGTCCAATTTTGTGTTTTCTTTAAACTTTTCATTCATCTTTTGAAATTAGATTATAATTTAATTTTCGTCAAATATCATCGTGAATTTAGGGGTACCAGCCTTGCAAAACGACAACAAAAAAATTTAAAAGTTTTTGTTATTTTTTCGCCACAATATGTCAAAATTTTTTGATTATTAATATTTTGTTGATATTTAGTAAGTTGTTGTGGTGGTTTTTCCTGTTGGATTTGTTTTTATTTTACAGCATAGGAGTAAAAATTGAAAATATAAAAGGTTAGTTACAAATCTTTAAAAGTAATTTATTAACAAGCATCTATGTAACGGAAACTTTTAACGTAATTTTGACCAACTTTAAAGCTTTGCATACTAATCAAGCAACGATATCAATGCAAAAGTGTAATATACAAAAATAAAAAACATTGTTGAAAAAACTGGAAAATATCGTATAAAAATTTAAAAAACATCCTATGTCTCACAACAATTCGTTTGTAAATGGATTAATCGTATTGGAAAAAAATCTAACTTAAAAATGAAAAGTAAAGAATAGTAAATAGCTTTTGTGTATTAATAAACAAAAGAGTAAAAATTTAATTTTTTAAAATTTGAATTAAAAAAAATAATAAAAATTTATTGCAATGTAAAAAAAACGTGGAGTGGTTTTCAAGTAATCTATATTGAGACCACACACACCACGTTTTTTTATATATATATTGTGAAAAAGAACGTGGGGTGCTTTTTAACTACTCATGTAGGTATTGACATCACACACTCTTTTTTTAAATTGCAATACATTTTTCTTTTAATTCAAAAGTATTTTTTATATTTTAGTTCACTTTTCCACAAGATCGTGTTTTTTTTGTAACTATTATTTATTTTTGTCAAGCCATTTGGTGAACTTTAAACAAGTGTAAGCGAACGCTATCGTGAAGAAGAGAGCTTTACTATAAATACAAGACTTAGTTTGTCAAACTTAATCACGAATAAATTGTAGCTGTAATACCAGTTTAAAAGTTCAAGTGTTTGAAGTTTAAAAAAATTTAAAACTTACATTTAAGTTATAAAACACTGAATTTACTTATCATAAAAAAGGTGAATTTAGTTTGTTTGATTTATCCAAGCAAAGTTTTTAACGATATAAAAATCGTTATCATCAGTAAAGTTAAATTGACAGACGAATTGTTGATTTTGAAAATTTTATGATGTACATTTCTTGGTTGTCTAATGGTGTTTCTTCGTGTTTTACGTAATAATCTCATCAAGCTGTGAGTATGCACGTTTTAACTTTCTGTATTTTTTATAACATTAACTATTGTACCTTACCTAATGATGGGTGAATATTCACCCGAAAGCTTGGAATAAATTACTTAGAAGAGTAAACTTACGTTTTCATTTACTGAAATCCCATAACTTTCATATTTATATCCTATGTAGTTAGCAGAGGAGACTACTCTTTGATGTACCTAATATGATGTTAGTAAAAATGAATTTTGGGTTAACAGCAATACTTAACGTAAATAAAACTATTTGAAAATCCAACGTTTATTTTTGATCGATAATCCAAGGTTTAGATTTAACGGCTTCTAGAATACGGTACGAGTATATCTGGTTATTAGCAACTTCAACAGGATCACTGTCGTGGATGCCTTGGTGAATGTTAAGAGTATTCATTTTGTTTTTAATTTGAAAAATAAAGTACTGCAAACTAAGGTTTAGGTTTTATTTAGGCAGTTTATAATTGGTGCCCTATCACTTGATTTTAGAAAACCTGGAGAGTATATAATTTAACAAACGAATTTTTTTGTAAAAGTTAAATTTATAATTTATTAAACAACAAGTAACGTTACAAAATTGGCGCCCAAGATTGAAACTTATTATTATTCATAATTTTATAAGTGAATTCACTACCGTGGACAAATTTGGCGTTACAAGTTGTCAACCAATGGAAATACATGATTGTAAGTTATCAGAAATCAAATCATAACAATGTTATTTAAATCAAAGATTAATTGTTTAAAAATAGATACGCCTATGTATGTATTATACGTCCGATGCTTCTTTCTTTAATATTGAAACGCTTTCAGCAAGACCTTATGGTAATAAAACCTTGAAGATGAGATCGAATAAACTGCAGGATGTTGTCACAAATCATATTTAATACCGGGTGAAAATTGTGAAGCAATCCCGAGCCGCAGCTTTATCGCCATGTTAAGTAATACGAATGGCTTTCATATCCCCAATAGAGATTATAGTAGGGCCTTCCTTCAACAATTTTAATCTGGAAAACCCAAATTAGGGTAATTTAACATGTAAGTTTTTGATTTACACACATATAATTACAAGTTATGGAATATTCACCATTATCCTAACTATAATTTAAATATATATTTATAATGGTTGAAAACTACTGGTTCCATATACCTAAAACAGAATTCCCTATGAGATCAAATAATATATACATACATAATTATTAAAAATTAAGGCGTAACACTAAATTGCAGTTTAGGATTAAACAGCAATAAATATTTAACTTCTGTTCCATACTACCCAAGTAAAGTATATAAACTATTTAATTAATAATAATAAATTATATTAAACAAAAAATAAAATCATGATGTTTTTTATTATTGTTCTTTAAATAAAACAGAAAAAAAGTGAAAGGTGTCAAGGGACACCCGGATGGAACGAAGTTCCTTTCGATTAATTAGTGAAGGAATTGTAATTTGTAAACACAACAGTGTGTTTATACATACATAAGCATTTATTATTGTCTGTATAAAATCTCTACTTACCTAACTCCATCAGCAATATCCGGAATTTGTGGAGAAACACTGTCAGGATACATTATTGTTATTATTTTATTATTTATTATCTACAAAAAACCTGTATAAACTTTTAACAAAGTCGCGACACTACACTGTTTAAAGCAAAATAGAAAATAGTAAATCCATTATTACCTGAATATTTTCAACAGTTCGTTTCTTTTAACAAAAGTGTCCATTCATACAATACCAGAGGTTTAGATGACATACATATACCAAAAATTACTTTTTATTTCAATTTAATTTAAAACAGGAATTAACAATTTAATACAAAATTTTAAAATATTTGACAGTAACTGACAGTTAAGGTAATTTGACGTACCTAACTAGTCAAGTTACGAACTATTTTTAAAATGTTTATGAATTTATAAAAACAGGATGAAATAAAATATAATACTATTATAGGTACTTATTTTTTTTTCTACAGTATTTTCTTTTTAATGTAAATTTTCTTTTAATTTAAATTAGTGTCTTTTTAATTGTACTTTTATTAGTATTTATGTATATTAGGGTTTCCTATTTAAATAAAGATATATCTATCTATGAGAGAGAGAGAGAGAGAGAGAGAGAGAGAGAGAGACAGACAGACAGAGAAACATGCGTGTGTTGTGTCGGCCGTGTCGTGTCGTGTCGTGACATTTTTTAGTCTGAATTTTTTCCGGCTAGTCTCAGTCGTAACGCGCGAAAGGGAACTTTGTTCCAAAAGGTAATAATCTCAAAAGTTTCGTACTTCTTTACTCTATATTTAAACGATACTATAAAAATATAAAGAATAGAATTAATAAGATCCAGGAAGATGTGTATTATTTTATTACAAAACAAAGAAAAACATATAAATTAAAAACTGCTATTTAGTTATTAACTGTAACGTAAATACGTCCTAAAGGAGGTTATTTCGCTAGCTAGCTCACTAGTCGTTGATTACCTTTTAAGGGTAGTCCTCCAAACATGTAATTAAGTGTGCCAAAGTACATAAATTATACTCAAAACCCGTTTTAAATGATTTGTTACAAATTTAATGATTCCAAAAAGACAATTAATTAAATAAAAATATTGAAAACTGAATATTATATCAAAGAATATTAATTTTGTTAATTAAAGAATTATTTATTTTTTAACTTGTTAATGGAAGTCTTCGAAAACCCTTAGATTGATTCATATGTATCGGTATTGTATAGGGATGATTTTTCTTCCAATTTCCAAAAGTCAGGACAAAATTCGGAATTAAAATTCTTTTCCTTTTCCTCCACAAAATGGCTGGAGCTTATCCAATCTAGATACAGTTTAGTAACTCGGGTGGACCTCTTCGAAAAAAATTGGATCGACCCTTAATAGAAACGAATAATCAAAAGCAATCCCTTAACTAATTTACCACCAAGTAGAATCAGTTTCTAGCCAAATACGATTTTCTCATTTTATTGAAAGTGCCTAAATTAATCTTTAAAGCAAATGTGTATTTCCTGGCGTGTTTAAAAGATTGTAATGTTGTTTTAAACTTAAAACAACGGTCATGTATTAAATTTTGTTTACGTCTGAAAATAGGCTTTGTCAGGTACCTATTTAAAATGTTTATTTTTGAAGATTATCATTTTAAGCAATGCGGCTTAAATATTCCCAATTTGTACGATTACATTAATCTTCGCATTTTATTTTTATTCTTTTTTTTTGTGCCCAGCCATGTATTGTTTAATTTCCTTTTTTTAATGCACTTATAAATTTCCATATTTTTAGAGCATTTATTAAAAAAGAAAAGCTGTTATGCCATCCCTCCACAGCATTATTAGTCCGATGGATTTATTCGCAGAATTGAATTCTTCCAAAGATTGAATGAAAATTGTGGCTGCTCGGTCCATGCGTATTCAAAATAATAAATTATTGGCATTAGAATATTTTCATTTTCTGAAAAAATTGGCTATCTAAGAATTCTTCAAATACTTGGATAATATTTTCTTCTGGAATAAAGGCTAAAGCAGCTAAATGTCAAACTTTCAGTGCAAAATCTGCATCTTCTATATAGCGTTCTTTGCATATTTTTCCATAAACATTAGGTAAAATGAAAAAAGCAGCCTCGAAAACTGACTTCAGGAAACTTTTCCTATATGACACTAATTGCTTCCAATGATTGTGGCTTGTGCTTTTTTCTACACTTTTCTCTATACTTAGTATGAACTCTTCCGGGACATTTAAATTTTACCTATATATTCTGTACATTTACAAATTGTCTTGTCGTCCAATATTTTTTCTTTCCTATGGATGTACCCATTGTACACCAATATATTTGCTTCTTTTTGACTTTTAACATGAGTTAAAATCATCTTTACACAACAAAACTTTTGAAATTTAACACCTATTTATAATACTTTTAATCCACTTTTAATCCAGGTATTTTGTTTTGCAATTAACGTTGTCCAACTAATACTCGATTAAATGTTATTCAGAAAGTGATTATTATTAGGTAATTCCTATACAAGTAAACAATGTAAAACCTATTTACTATTTATATATTGATAATTCTAACTTAAAAAGTTATCTTCTTAGGTATTTAGGGACTCAAATTACCTTTGTCTACGACAATACGGGTGTCGAATTAAAAAGCAAACGGGGATTAAAAGCCCATAATCCTAATTTCAAAATACCAATAGAAAATATTATTATCCTTAAAATGTAACCATCTGTTATGTTGTGTATATTAAAGACACAGTATTTCATATATTGGATTTGTAATAAATGTAATATATAGATAACATTTTAACATATTAAAAATAACATAATGTAATGACAACGTCAGGAATGTAGTATGACACATGTAGATGATCAACTTATCTAATTTTCAACAATGCCATATAACGACAATACTACATTTCTCCCGTTCAACATAAAAACACTAAAACACAAGAAAAAACACAAATATCAGTCCGGAAACCGTTGCGGTTTCCTGCGTTCCCTGGTACTCCTGCGCGTAATAGAAGGTTCTACCCGATCAAAAGCAACTGTCTCTTGTTCTTCACTCGAGACTCCAGGTGAAAGTGTTTTTTGGGTTGAGTCATCAAACGGTGTCGTTAGATCGGACTGTGGTAGATCCGAAAGATATGGATCATTCATCTCTTCTCTGGAAAGTAATGGTGTCTGAAACTCAAAACTACTGAAACCGTGGTCGTTTCGTAGCCTTATATCATCCGCATGACGTATTCTTTCTACTCCATCATCCATAACCACTTTATAAGAATATTTGTTTGTGCACTCTACAATTTTGGCTGGTAACCACTTTTTTTCCAGGCCTGTACGCACATAGACATTCGCACCCTGAGTAAATGTGCGTTTACTATGGTCTTGTTCTTCTTGCTCCAGCTGCTGCTTCACATTTAAAAACGCTAAGGAATCCCTGACATTTGGCTTAATGTTGTCAAGTAATGTACGAAGTCTTCTTCCGAAAACCATCTCATTTGGACATTTACCAGTGGTGCTATGTGGTGGGTTACGATGATGGAAAAGAAAGTTCTGAATATTTTGTGTTTGTGTCGATGAACTTGATTGACTAGCTTTCATTCTACATTTAAAAGTTCTCACAAAGCGTTCCGCCAACGCATTGGTTTTTGGATGATACGGTGTGGATGTTATGTGATGGATTCCTTTCGTGTTACAATATTCCTTGAAAACATGTGAGGTAAATTGGGTACCATTATCTGATACAATAATTCGTGGTAAGCCAAAATAACAAACTATCGCATCCAATGCTCCACATAGTGTCTGTGTTGTAATCGTTTTAAGAGGTTTGACATCAGCCCATTTGGATAAAGCATCTATGACTATTAACCAGTAATTTCTCTCGAAAGGACCAGCAAAGTCAAGATGGATCCGTTCCCAGATAGTTTCTGGTATTGACCACGAATACAATGGCATTTCTGGTTGGCAAGGCCTAGTTTGTTGGCAGCTTCTACACTTTTTAATATAGTTTTCAATGTCCTTATCGATATTTCGCCACCATACGTAATAACGTGACAAAGCCCGCATTGCTACGATACCAGGGTGACCACTGTGAAGTACTTTTAGTACATGATCTTGGATTGCCTTTGGCACGACAATTCTTCCTTGCCACATTACAACTCCCCTTTTTACGGATAGTTCCTGTCGTTTTGAATAGAACTGGGCAACTTCACTCTTCTGATCATTATTCCATGTCTGTGTTTGCAAACATTGTATAACGTTGCGTAGTAACTTATCTTCTTTCGTATATTTTCTATGGTTTTCCTGCGATAGTAGAATATCTTTAAACTTACTTGTACGTTCATCTTCAAATATTTTAAAAAATCTTTTTTCATCTCCTATTGCTTTTTCTTTCCTATCTGGCATTCTTGATAAAAAATCAGCTGTTGTGTTTAACTTACCGTTACGATAAACGATATCACAATTGTATTCACTAATGTATAAAGCCCAACGAGTGATTCGGTTATTAACTAGCTTTGGGAGTTGATGGTTTGGTCCAAAAAGATGCTCTAAAGGTTTGTGATCTGTTACAAGAGTGAATTTATTACCTTGCAAGTATTGTTCAAATTTTCTTGTTCCAAAATAGATAGCAAGTGCTTCACGATCAATTACAGAATATTTTTTTTCTGTTTCTCTGTTTCTTTCGTCGATGTGATATAATACAGCTCCAACTCCTTTCTCACTAGCGTCCGTAGCTAAAAATAATGTCTTATCCTCATTATAGGCAATTAATGAATTTGAATTAATGATTTCTTGTTTTACTCTGTTGAGTATCCTCTCTTCATGTTTGGTCCAGGACCACTTAACTCCTTTTCGTGATAAGTTATGTAAGTCTGCACAGATAGCCTGTAAATGTGAAATAAAACGTCCAAGAAATGATTTTAACTCTGTAATATTTGTAGGGGCTAATGCATTGCTAATGGCATCTACTTTCTTTTTTGTAGGTAAAATCCCATCCTCGTCGCCAGTATGTTATGTTGTGTATATTAAAGACATAGTATTTCATATATTGGAGTTGTAATACATGTAATATAAAGATAACATTTTAACATATTAAAAATAACATAATGTAATGACAACGTCAGGAATGTAGTATGACACATGTAGATGATCAACTTATCTAATTTTTAACAATGCCATATAACGACAATACTACACCATCTAATCCGACTTTTTTACATTTTAATAAATCATTATCATTGTTGAGAATGTATTATAATTTATTAAGTAGAGACAACATCGAATATCCGTAGAAAAACATTTTCCGCTATATCGATTTTATTTGAAAGATTTTTCTCTAACTATTCTATTTTTCGAGGAAATGTGAAAAAATATAAATTTGGACAAAAATGGAGGGTTTCCGTTTTCATAGTAATTTACAGTCTCCCTTGATCGGACTAGTTGCTACAAGAGATACCTAACAAGATTTGTAATTTTTTAAAAAATTTAATTGAATTCAATAAGATTTTGGAAACGACGTTATTTTTATTAACAAAAAAAGTGTAGAGAAAAATACTGAAGTGTGTAGTAAACCAACTATCATTTATACATTATTCTAAATTTACCCCTAATATTCTGAATTCTTTCAAAAAATTTAAACACACTTTAAATAAGTAAAGATCAATACAAATCTATTTTTTAGTGAATCACCATACTTGTTATCCATTTTAAAACTTTCTAAAAGGGTATAAAAGTATATACCGATTTTTAGCCACTTGGTAGTTAAACAAAAAAATATTAAGTAGGTACATGTTGTTGTTTCGATGGCCATTTTTTATCTTATTACCTATAGTATAATTCACCTTAATAGTAGTTTACGTAACACGTCCTGAAAGTGGTCTTTTACTGGACAAGTAGGCAAATTGCAGGGCGAGCCATAGGCGAGCCCTGCAAGCCTGCGAGTCCAGTAAAAGCACTTTTGGGACGTATTACGTACAATATTTTTTTTAAAACGGGCATTGTTGTACCATAAATTTCATATTAAAAACAATAAAACAGTTAGTCTAAGATAGCGGTCAATTGGTTTCTATGGTAAGCGAGTTTTGTATCTATTTAAAACTATAAAATAACTTGTCATATTTTGACGTTTAGTTGAAATCCTGAAAATGGAAACTCAAAATGATGCATTTGATTGTGAAGATGAAATTATACCGGTGGAAATTGTTAAGGCGGCCACCCAAGCAACTTTTGATTTATTGCCTTCGAAGTCCCGGACACGATATGAAAAAACATACCAAATTTTTGAAAAGTGGTGCCTGGAAAAGAAGGTAGTAAGCATTTGTGAGGATGTTTTATTGGCATATTTGTCAGGAATTGTCTCAGAAACTCATTAAAATGCAAGCAGTTTAAAAAATCTCACATCAACGAATATTTTTGATATACCGTGCTTACAGATAAGTCATGCTAATAATAGTACGTTTAATATAACTAATAAAAAAAAAGGGTGTGGCAGTCAGTGGGACTGCCGGCAGAAGTTATACTATTATGCACTTAACTTAATAACTATAAACACAGGCAAGTAGAAATAATTTTTTTTTAAATTAACTGTATTCAATTAAATAAATACTAAGAAAAATAAGACCAGTTGATGTGTGTCCTTACTTCAAATACGAAAACCAAACAGTAAAACGATCAATGTACAAAAAAAGTGTTTACAAAACCCGATTTGCTTACCGTGGGCTATTACAGATTTTAAAACACTAGAAAACAATGCAAAACATTTTCTAACAACATATAGGTACACACTTTTACAAAATTTTAACGCACTTTGAACTGCACTTTTCAGTAACTTTGCAGGAACAGGTTTTAACTCACATGCATGTCTTCGACTCAAAAGCATAGTGAAGGATATAATGCAACCATGTGACGGTATTTTAGACTACAATACAATACTCATTACTTAATAGTATTATTAATATAAAATACTAAACTTAATATGTATACTTACTGGACAGAATTATAAAATAATATGTCAAACATAATGCGATACGTCAATGTAATACAATAACAATAGCTCAGACTGTTTGTTGTATATCTATCTCTTTTCAATGCAATGAATGTTTAAACGGTATTCAAAGGACTTATAGTGATGACTAATAACATGTAGTAAATATTTCATCTTTATTTTTACCGAACAATATACCTTTATGTGTTTCTGTCTCTCTCTTACTCACACCATTACATATGTAATGATTTTTCCCATTTAGCTACACACTAATTCATTCCACAGAGTGTTCGAATAGAAGTATAACTTCAATAATGTTTATATTTGTAAACCAAACATTAACAATTGTTAAAAAAAATTGTTAAAATTAGTTAATAAAGAGTTCTTATTATAAAAATGTAAACTGATTTTCATTAAAGATAGGCCGGAGAGTAAATAAAAATGAGTCCGGTAAAAGCTTTTACCGGACTTATGACATTTTCTGACCTAAAAATAAACCGAAAAGTACTAATTTCTTGCCGGTTTTAAAAAAATAAATTTTAAACACGGATCAATTTTATTAAACGTTACCAAATCCAGTATTATCATCGATGCCACTTATTATTGCTTTTAATTACACACTGGATACAACGTAAAACTCTTTATTAGCTACTAAGTGTTATTTATGCTATTTTCAATTGGCTTTTCCAATTATTAGGGACATTTCCATAAGCTGCGTTTAGATGTACGATCGAATTTAGTGCTTCTACGGTTATTCAGATTCAGCCATGTTAATAATTTTGTTCAGGAATTAAGTATAGACGCTTTTTCCAATTGTACTGTAATAATGTTTGTTTTTTACACAATTTGCTCGTTTTTTATTTTTATTTCCTATATAGATATGGATTAACAGAACCGTGTGTATTGAAATCTAACCTTTAGCGTATTTTCTAAACTATAAATTTTCTTTAGCTATACTTTAAATAAATTGCAGTCATAAACTTCTGCTTCGAATTAATTCGATTAGGATATCTCTTTAATACTTACAAGAAGGAAATAATACAGTGCATTTCTATTACAGTTAAAGATTAATTGCGAGGTTTACAAAATTACTTAATACCATTAATGAATATATTATTTACATGACTGCAAGAATACTTTAAGAGTAGCGGATAATGCGAGGTAATTATAAATTTATTTGATTTGTGATATAAGACAATTTAAGTGCTTTTCGATATATAACTGAAGGAAGGTATTTTATTATTTATAGAGTATTGACCGACGTAGTTCCTTCAAATAGTTTAAAATTTAATAAAATGTATTTACACAGACACTATATCAATTTAAAGAATATAAAACTTTTTAAATAAGAAAAATTCACTAAAATGCCAAAATGAAAACTGTATTTCTTAAAAAACAGATGCACCAATCGCAAAATACTCTTTAGGTTAATCTTAACCACTAAACACTTCCTTTTTCTATTTATTGTCTTATTTTATAAAGTTTTTTATATTTTCGCCGTGTTCTGTGTCTCTATGTCATTCCGTGGAATTTGTAATCGAATTTAAACCTATTTCCCGACTACCTAGAGCTCTGAAATTTTCAGGATAGCTAAGAACTGGATGACAATGCATGTTTCAAGTGTATTTAGGCATATACATAGATTTCGAAATTTATACCGAATTGATATTAAACATGATCTAAGTTGTGTATAGATAATATTATTTTGAAAGTTATTAAATAAATCGTTCGTGGCGTAGTTGGTTAAGCGGCGGATCAGTCCACTTGTGACAGTTCTGTTATGTTATCATAATGGGATCGATTACGCGACAGAGAAGTTTTTTTTCTTTTTTTTTGTATTATTTTAACTGGTAATAAAATAAACTGTTTTAGAAAGTTTTTAGATACAACTACCCTTGATTTTGTTAACAAGGAATAGTATATTCTAACCGTGTAACAGACTGTATTTTCTCCACGACCATGTAATAATTCTGTTTATTTAAATTGAAATACTTATGTAGCAAAACAATTAGAACGTCGCACTGACAAACTGAGTGACAGTTTAAAAATTCGCAGGGCAATCTATGTTTTTTGTTGAGAAATTACAGAATGTTATTCCGTCACTAGTTATAGAATGGAAATACATGCAAAACACATAAGAAGCAAGTGTTTCAGAATGAATATTCTATCTCAAGAGTGAGAATGAACACTTTCTTTTATTAAAAATGAAGTCGGAATTATTACATTCATTAATGGTCGTGGAGAAACAATCTTCTCTATGATCAATCACAGCGTTGTATGACTTAATATTTTTACAATGTCAGGGATGCTGTGCATTGTTGAGATGACACAAAATATGACCTATAAATCAGTAAAAAACTTTCTATTATAAAAAGTTCTTTTTGTAAATTGTGCTTATTTAATTATGATTTTTATTTATATTACAAATGAATATATTCAATTCTACGTTCTACATTTATATTGTATATTAATAACAATACTCCCGAAAAACTAACAACCATCTAGAAATTGACATTTACCTTTCTATTTACAAAAAATATAAAACTAACACTAATCAAAATTTTCACACTATCCCATAGTCGTCTCTTATTGTTTTTCTTTTAATTAATATTTTTAAATTAAATATTAGTGACAGACTGAGGATGCATCGCTGTGGTTCTAGTTTTATGGATGCCCAATCTTTGGTAAACTACTTGAAACAGCTTGCTCTCAAAATTTCTTCCTTGGTCTGAATGTAATTCTAGTGCTACTCCAAAACGGCTTATGAATTTGTTTTCTGTTGGGTTATTATTTACCTACTTTGCTACTCCACCTATGTATGATGGGATAAGATGTTACAATAAATATTACTTAGCTTTTGCAAACTTGACTGCCACCCCATCATTTACCTTATATATATATATATATATATATATATATATATATATATATATATATATATATATATTGTAGCGTTTTAAAAAACGCGATTAATTAAAATTCTTTTTTTTTAATTTGTTTAAACCTATGCCGACCCTGTAGGCATAACATATTCAGTAGAACATTCCAGAACTAAAAATTTAACAAACTTCCCAAAGCAAAGTATTGATTTTTTCTATTGACCAATCAGATTTCATGTTTGAGATCAGATGACTTAAGCGAGGGAAGTAACGCGGCTTTTCGGGTTGCTAGGAGAATTCATTCTAGGGCGTGGGTCAAGTTGAGAAGGACTTGACACACTTTAGTTAGAATCTTCCTGGTTTTGCTATTACCTTTATCTCAAAAAAGATTAGTATTCCTAGTGCCGATTAAATAAGTAAGTGGGTTATCGTTAATGGTTTTGTGAATGCCGCTAGTAATTACCTGTGGATGAGGCTAGTGAGAAGACGAATTTTACCGAATTTCCGAGATTAAGCGTGGACGCTGATCTAGTCACTCAGGAGCCATTTTGTAAGTCTTTTTATTGTATCGTTACTATTTTTACTACAAGAAAAAAGAGTACTGTTTCTTTCTTTGAATATTGGATTTAATTGTATTCAATATTAACCATATCTACGTATGAAGAGTTAAAGTAATAAGTCACCGTAAAACTCAGAGTGTGACTCAGTTTTTTGAAAAGCCGGTAACTGTTAATCTAAATCTGAAGATTGCTCGTAATTGCATTTAATATCGATAACACCTACGTATCAAGTTTTAAAGTAATAAGTGACCGCGACGCACAGAGTGTGATTCAGTTTTTTATAAAAGCGTTCTATTAGCAGATTTTGTTTATCTGTATCTCTTATATGTATGTCTACTAATTATAAATGGTTGTGTAAGTACTCTTTTTAACTCGAGTTAATACAAAAGCAAAAGGTGATTTTTCTTATAATTTTTTTATTTAACTTTCATCTCTCTCTCACTTTTCGCTTATCAGAGTACACAAAAATAACAAAACAATATACCTAGCTGTTATTTTATGTGTATTACTAGTTATGTTTATGAATTAAACACTAATGTGTTTAGTAATATGATTTACTGTTTATGACATAGATATGTTTTATTTTATTTTATTTGTTGTTCATCTCTTTTATTACCATACCAAGTAATAAATTCTGTTTAGTGTTTAAATAGATGTTTTCTTTTCCTCTCTAGTGTATGTTATTCTGATCAATATTACCAATTAATAGAACAAGTCTTAATAAAGCACTAAATTTTGATTTATTGATTATATCTCTATCTTACAAGTGGAACTCTAGCCATTGGGATAAGTAAAGGAAAGAGTAAGTACAATTATCTTATTAGTTTTATAAATAGAAGTGTGTGATTTTAACTCTAACAAGGATAACCAACAGGTTATCTTATCTAACATATTTTTCTCATTCAGTCTGGGTTTCTTATATTTCCCCATCCTCAGGATAAAAAACATAAGTGGCGCCCATTTTCCTTTCTCTTTCATTTCTTTCTTTTTCCTTTTGTATTTCTTTTAACTTTTAATATTCTATTAAATATATTCTTTTTTATCTTTCCAATAATTTATCATCTAGCTCGATCGAATCCACGCTCGCTCTCCCCTAACCCCCTGAGTGCCGTTCGTACTAGTTAACCTCCTCAATCGAGCATTTAACACCTTCAGACAAAAAAGAGGTTACAATATATTTATATATATATATATACATATATATATATATATATATATATATATATATATATATATATATATATATATATATATATATAAACAAAGTGCCAAGAAAATGCGTATTAATATAAACAAGAGGGGAAAATTATTGGGCATGTACGCAAAAAGGATCAATAAGGCCACGAGTAGGAATGGTAACCGCAGACATGCATGTTTCTGGCTCATTAGCCGTCATCAGTGCGGCATAACCAAGTAGGGTATTTTACTTGGCTAGCAAAAGTGTTGGGTACTTGGGAGCAAAGGATGTTGGGGAAACATGTGTAAAGAAACATAAAAACACAAAAACAACGAAAGCTCACACAGGAGTCCTATCGCCATTTTGTGCTTTCGGCCAGCTGTGCCAATGGGTTTTCGGCTAGCAACCAGCGTCGCAACGTTGGCGAAACGGACTCATTGTGTTTGAGTCGTTCTAAGCCCAGGATATGAAATAAACAAAGTGCCAAGAAAATGCGTATTAATATATATATACTAGCTGACCCGGTGGACTTTACAGCGCCTAACTAATATATTTTTCTTATTTTTCGATTTCTTACGGTTTTTTAATTTATCGATTAAATATGATAGATATGAACTGCGCCACCTTACGGTGGAGTTATAGTACTTAATTTATTACGAATTTCTCGTTTAAATATATGAGATAGTAACTGCGCTACCTTAAAAGGGCGTCATTGTTTTTAATTTATTAAGATTTACTGGTTTAAATACCTGAGATATGATCTACGCGATTTGACGGAGGCGTCGTAGTATTAAATTATGTAAGAATTGCTTGTTTAAATAAATAAGACATTAATTGCGCCACCTCACGGTGGCGTCATAGTACTTAATTTAGCTTTATTTGCTTTATTTTCTTTCTTTTCAGCAATTTTTTTCGACGATTTTCCATCTACTGACTTTTCCGCAACCTATATGTTGAATAATCTATAAATCAAAACACAGCACCAATCCAGATATCAAACGTTGATAAATAATAATATCAATTAACTCAAACCGCCGTCTTTTAGGAATTTTTTAGAACTAAACAATAAATGTCATTTAGGAGGTATTGGTACTTTAAAAATAAAAAAATAAAACATTTTATAGTGCTCATTATGTTAAAGTATTTAAGAATTGTTAGTCATTTAAAATGGAACCTACATATTGCGAATATGACAAAAAACCTTCGAAGTTTACTCTATAAATATAAATACTTTAGCATTATTTTAGAACAGCCCCTTTTAAAAGCTATATTCTTTGCTATGGAATTCTTGGGTGGCGTGGCTCGTAAGCATTTTAGAGCAAAAGTCATACATACCAATATTATAGAAAATAACATTTCGCATCTTTTGTTTCCAGTAAACTTTTTTGTAAAACCTACAGTTTACGATTTATGGCCCATTTAATGAACAGGTTTTTCGATCGCGTCCAAAAACTCTTGAAATATTAGATTAATCAATAAAATGCATCAATTCATTTTTAAAGATCCGTTTATTCTCTACAACTTTTGTTTTAAACTTTTTTTTCTTATGTCCATACTTTTTGAGTTATAGGACGTTTAATGAAGAAATGTCGACGCCCGGCAGTAAGTAAAATAAAAAAATGTTCGTTACTATTGCAGGTAAGGAATTGAACTATTATTTGTTAACTACATAAACAATCGGGATATTTTTTTTTATTTATTTGTTGAATTTGTACTATTATATTCTATGCGTATCTTGAAATTTTCAACTTTTCGCTCAGTAGTTCAACATAAAACGTCCTATAACTCAAAAACTATGGACATTAGAAAAAAAAGTTTAAAACAAAAGTTTTAGAGAATAAACAGATCTTTAAAAATGGATTGATGCATTTTATTGATTAATCTAATCTTTCAAGAGTTATTGGCTGCGATCGAAAAACCGGTTCAATCAATGGGCCATAAATCGTAAACGGTAAGTTTTACAAAAAAGTTAGCTAGAAAATTTTATTTTCTATAATAATGGTATGTATGACTTTTGCTCTAAAGTGCATAGTTTCCAAGATATCGGCCGAAAACGTTTTTTCAAGATGGCGCCTCTAGCGTCACCTGGATCTGTCAGCATTTTGTGATTTTATACTCAGTAAGTTATCCGAAACCTTATAAAAAAAGAAATTTGGATCGGAAATTTAGTGCAAAGTTAAATGCTATTTTTACTGACCTACGGTCCCCGTACTAAAATGACTGCAATTATTTAATCATACACATATCTGGCGTATATGTGTATGCATATTTAACTAATTGTAATATATGTATATATATATATATATATATATATACATATATGTGTGTGTAAAAGAAGAGTAGATAATAAGAAAAATAAATAAAACACAGAACAACAGCAAATGGAAGAAAAACCCAAAGTTAGAAAGTGAAGGTTCAGAAAGATGAAGATATCAAATATAGGAACAGAAGGAAGGATCTAGCAAGTAGACGAGTAGAAAGAAGACCAGCGATCTTGTTTGTGTATATTTTTATTA
This sequence comes from Altica lythri, assembly GCA_964028335.1. Lineage (NCBI taxonomy): Eukaryota > Metazoa > Arthropoda > Insecta > Coleoptera > Chrysomelidae > Altica > Altica lythri. The sequence continues at coordinate 66,018,113 of OZ034800.1, forward strand.
TAATAGCAGCAGATGTCGGATTGGGTAACTATTTAGAGGATGGCAATTAAAAAAAAATCTTTTTAGTTTGGTCAAGTTTTTGCTTTTTATTTTATTTTACAACTAAGTGAAGATAACATGTGTTTAAAAAGTTTAAGTAGGTTCACTATGTCAGATATGGATGCAAATAAAATTTTAAACAGACCTTATAATCAAAGAGTTTTTTCATGGAATTGCAGACATGGAACCATAAAGCGGTCTCGCTAATTATGATACAACTAAATGAAAGTAGGTATATATAAAGCATCAGTAAAAATTTTTGATAACCTCTAGCAAATTTATGAATTTCCCCGATTACCAATTATGAATCAAATCGGAATCAACAATATTAAATTTGCTATAGTAAATGTTTAAGACCCTAAGACACATTCATGATTTCATCCTTTTAAAACCACTTGATTTTGAATCCAATCGGAGAAAAATGAAATTTGTAGTGGGTCTTATTGATTATTAGAAAACCAACAAGAAATTCATAATTTTTATCTGCAAAAAAACTCCAACTTCAAATTTTTGACGGAATTCGGTATGGCTCTAGTTTTTCGAGATATAAAAATGAAGTCAGTTAAAAAAACCGCTATTAACAAACTCCGCTTTCGTATATTGGCATATTTTTTTAAGTTCAGAAGATAACATTAAACGGTTTGCTTTTCTCGGAATTCTATGAGTTCCACACTTCTTTTTATTAATAACCTTTTACTTATTTGAATGCATGTCTTTCGTACTTAAGTCTTCCAAGTACCAAATATAAACTATTCTGTTTTTCTTTTCGGATTATATAGTTCATTGATCTACTCAACAATAATAATAAAACACGTTAATTCTAATAATTAACAATCTAATTCTAATAATTAGCAATCGGTAAACTCACGAATGTCCTGAAAAATGTTTCAAATAAATTAAAATGTTCGTCAGCAATTTATTGAATAGGTACCTATTAAGTTTATTCGCTTTATAACCAATTTGTTAATCGGTAATAGATGCAACTCAAAAAAAAACGTTCGATGTGATATTAGCCACTTCCGAATTCTTTCATCGATCATACTTATCGACCTACGTTTAAAGTACTGTCTTGATTTTATTCGCATAAATAGGAATGATGACGTATGTGCAAAGATCCAACGGACAAACTATAGTTTTTTTTTTAAAAAAGGAAAAAGTACCCAACAAATAAAAAAAAAAGTTTAATGGAACCAACATGCACAACTCCTCTTGCGAACATCAAGACGTTCATTCAAATCGTTACATTAGCCAAAAAAATATGCTCGAACAAACAAACAAAAAAACGGGTCAAACTTACAAACTTGTCTTTTTGAAGTCGGTTGAAAATGAAAATAAAAACACTTAGATTTAATTAAATTATGTAAAATATATTATATGATTTGTATTACTAAAAGAAATAATAAAATTTCATCCCTGTTGATATTTCTCTTATACTTAAACCTCCACAGGATTAAAATAACGATTTTCTCGCGGAAACAAGTTTTTAATTTTATTAAAACATTCTCCTACACCCCTTTCAGCATCTTGGTTTTAACTAGAATCCCAGAACAAAGTAGAATATAACCTTTAAAAGTTATACTCTCGGTCGTTGCTGGTAGAAAATGAACCAAATATTAGAGCTCGCGAGTTCAGTCTTTTGGCTGTTTGTCCTTTCGGTTGTCGTATCTCGCAGCCAGGATAAAGAGTGAGCATTTGAGGAGAATGCACGGTACAATTTTACGATAGCAACATCTGTGTCGAAGAGATAACGTTCTTGCTCCTTCCAGATCTAAAAGGATATACTCAGAAACTCAAATACATTTTACAAGGGAAACAGTTACAAAATATCCAAATAGAAATAAAGTCAGTCTTGTGTCGTGGAATTGTTAGGAAAATTACCTTAGCAAAACTTTAGTGTGCGACAATAACGTGATATTTTTACCAAAACTAGTTTATCTTCTAGTTTCCGATTATTTTGTTAACTTTATAAAACATGACTAAGCATAAAGTAAAAGAAAATTTGTAAAATATAATTTAGGAACATCAATAAAAAACTACTTTTGTCTTCATTTATATAAAGTGTTGTTTTCTTAATGTAAAATAACTGTTTATAGTAACGATCAAAAGAAGTAAAATAAAGTTTTTGGAGTCTACTCCTTAAGAATCGGTTGTTGATATAAAGCGCCCGGTATGAGAAAAATGTGAAGAGTGAAATCTACTGAACTGAACGAATGACCTCGTTACGTTTTTGATGCGCAACCTATCGTGCGCAACTTACCTCGTTACGTTTTTGGTGCGCAACCCATCGTGCGCAACTTTCTAATTTGATGTGATCGTGGATAGTGTGTACCCTTACTTTGCACTTTGCCTATACTTTATAATGCTTTCTCTCACTCTTACTGATAGCAAAACACGATTGACTTATATTGCTGTTTTTTGTTATAAATATCAATAATTAAAATATTGTTATTGTGAAATTATAATATTCATAATTGTATTTTGCTATAGTGAAGTGCAAGTATTTTTGAATTTACTATGGCAGAAAGGGGTGTAGATAATATTGCCGGAACTTCTGAAAAACACGTGGCTGCCAGGTATAGTCCATTTCACAGTTTTTGGCCGATGACAGAAATCATACTCGAAGTAAATTTAGAGTTACATCTCTCTCAGATACAGGCAAGTTAGAAATTTAAATGAGGACGTTTGTTTTTTAATACAACACTTACGTAACTGCATCTTGTTTCACCGGTAGATAAAAAGTATTTAATACGGAAGTCTTGACTTAATTCACATTCCTAGTAACCTTCATGTACGGCTCGTTGTTGAAGGGTTGAATTTAATAATTATTAATGTCATATTTTTGTAGATGTCAAACCACACTGATAGTTTCAGAAACTTACGACCTTATTTAGACAAAAAAAACTCTCCGCCATTGGTAACTTGGATGACAGTTTAATCTTATATCAGTGGTTTCTAATATCAAATCGGCCAAAAACGGTGAAATGGACTATACGTTATAATTCATGTATTATGTGTATGAGCATTTCTGATTTATATTTATTGAATGTATAATAATCATTAATGTATTTCATATGATTATATATATATATATATATATATATATATGAGAACAACATACAATTAGATCCAATATGAATTACCAAGCGTATCCACGTAAAATAGACAATTTCTAACCTAACCAAAAATTATTTTTTTTTCCTTAAGGTTATTATAATTTATTTTATGAATAATTTTTTGATACTAATGATTATAGTCAATAATTTGATAACATTATCACAAAAATTAGTTATAATTATTTCGGTTAATTTTAGTTAAATAAGCTTTTTTGCGTCTGTTTTGACAATCGTACTTAATGAGTAAACTCCTGTCGTGCGTCGAAGCTGACACACAATTTTTTTATCTTTTTATTATTACTCTTTATCTACAGGTTTCTAATATTTTAAAACTATTTTCTAGCTTTATTATAATATTAATGTATCTAAATCCAATCTCCAACTAGTCTGTTCTCTCCTAAGAAGGAGACAATGTAATCTCCAAAGGGCAGTAGCCAGTTGTCACTAACTCTCAACTGTTACCGTTCATTTCCATATTAACTGCTCCTGGCGCTACTATATACACTACAATTGAATAACAGAGTCGTCATAAATTTGATGAATAATGTAAAGGTGAAGGGTCCATTCAAGAACGGATTAAGATTGGTCAAGACGGACTATTTACTTTGTATTAACATTCTCTACGTGACAGATTTGTTGACTTTGTAAGTAACTAAAACAAAGCGAAATTTTTAATAAATATTTTTGAAAAAAAAAATCTTTATTTTATTTAAAATATGACGCTATAAGATAGATTGAAGAAATGTGATCCATCTTTATCAATGCAGTATTCATAAAATTCGATTGAATTTACCGAATAATGCACTATTTGAAGTGATGTCTAAATATAGTATAAGGGCAGCAAACGTGCAGTCTAAATATTTTAGTGCTTCTATCAAAGATTTAAAGATTGAAATGGAAGAAGATGTGTTTTAGAAAATATCGTGTTGCTTAGTATTGAGTGGGTAAATTAGTTAGGTGTTTTTTTTTAAATTAGCTTTATATTTATTACTATTACAAATATATATAAAAAAAACAAACCGGAGGCAATCATGAGGACTAAAGAAAGAAGTGAAACTGTACTTTGAAATTTCGAACTCACGCACACACCTACAATTGGAAAAGTGTCACTTGCTCCTATTTTAGACTGTAATAGTAAGCTAATATATTTTTAAAAAATTAAGTGTTTTAAAATTTATAACGAACCAATTAATTGTATATTTCTTTTTACCGAATTTTCTATCAATAAGGTATCTACGAATGGAAAATTATCAGCCCCATATCCTACACAGAATGGCGTGCACCATCGATCAGTCCTAAGTAATACGCTATTCTTAATTTGCATTAATGATATCTGCTCCTTTGTTCAATTTCCTTTCAAATATGTCACATACGCTGACGACTTAATATTTTTTTGCCAAGTCCACCACGTGCTCTTTACTTCAAACAGCTTTAGATTCTATTTATAACTGGTCTGTAAAGAAAGGCTATTTCTTTTCTTCCTCCAAATCTAAAGTCCTTCAGTTAAGACATGCCACACAACATCCTATCCTAAACCTAAACGGCGAAACACTGCATGCAGTCGACCACTACTTAACTTACGTTTGAAAAAAAATACCTGGAAGAATCACATTAAGGACAATTGTTTAAATTCGATTTTGCAGAGACAAGTTTTTTCTGATTTAGAGCAAAAACAGTGAAACCATGTTGAAATGGATTATAGAGTTGGTGACTAATTCTATCTTAAAGCAATGCTATGGTTTGCCAATAACATTGAACGCAAAGATTGATCGATAAACCTGTAAGTATCCCAAATTTTACAAATAAATAGATAGTTTTTAATGATTGTTGTATAAATTTTATAGTTTTTATAACATAATGTGCATATTTTTTAATTTGGGTGCTTTCAATAATAATATGTCATTGTATAATATTAACGTAATTAAATTACCTTATATAGAACCAAACAAACTTTCTTAGTTTCAGGATGAAATTGTATAATATTCGACTGATGTGACATTGAGGTTGAAAGGTTCTAGCAGTTCTCCGTAACATTTATTAATAGTCCGGTCATGAACTCTGTTTACGTGATACAAACTTCCGGGCAATGCGTGATTTTATGTCAAGCTCAGTTTGTATCTATATTCACATTACGAATAATTCAATTACTTTTTGAACAATGACAATAAATGAAATTGTAATAATAAGTTAAGCGAACAAATTGAAAACAGAGCTGGATTTACAACTGGGTCTACTAGATCTAGATATGGAATGCATGTCGAAGAATGATACAAATTGTATTTTAAATAACAATAAAAAAAATTACGATAAGGACAGAAAACTCTACATTACAAAACACGATGATCTACACGATATGGAACCTGTCAAGTTCTAAATGATAAAAGAGAAGACATTTTGGATTTGTTTATCTGAGACATCTCTCAAAATATAAAAAAGAGTGTGCGTGTAACCTTTGCGCGCGATTGAAGTAAAACTTTTTAACGTACGTATCGAAAAATAAATATTTAATTACAATTCAATTATATTTATTGTCTATACAGGGTGTTTCATTAAGAATTATCCATATAGTAACTGGAGAAACCTTAGCACGAAATATGAAGATTTAAGCCAAAACACTTAAATAAAATATTCCTCCTAACCGAGATACAGGGTGTTTTATTTTAAATATTCTAAATGATTTTATTCTATATTTTTGACACCCTCCAGTATTTTTTGTTCATACTTGGCAAAAAATTTACACATATTAGAATACTTTAAACAGTGGCAAAAAAACGTTTTTCTCTATTACCAGAGGCGTGCGGTAGGGATGGATACTTTCTTTTATCCCCCTACAATTCACGCCACTGTCGTAATAATTATATCTTCATGTTTTTTTGATTCTCCGTCACTTTCTACGTAAATATCATCCTCTTGTCTCAATACGATAGAGCGAGTAGTTTTCGAGTTATTTGCATTTAAATGTAATGTTTAAAATATCCATGTTGGTTTTATTGCTTATTTAACATGAGTGTCCTTAATAATTTAACCACCTTGATGATAAAATTTGTTAATTCTAATCGTAAATTCACATGAGTCAATAACTATTTTACTAAATAAATAAAATTTATTAGTTTCAGTAAATTTCATTTCAAAAGATTTTTTCATATTAATGTTTATCAATTTTAAATTTATGAAAATTTAGAAATATGATTTTTATTATCAAATACTAATAAATAATATAAAATTCGTAGCATTTTCATTTTGTTACCATAATTCTTGTTGGGTATTATCAACATTACAATGATGGGTTGTAGGGCTTATTTATCGACAAAGACTAAGTAGGCTGATGTCACTTATTTGCGTTACAACTGACAGATAATTTTAATTGAAAAGCGTAAAAATTGTTACTGTTATAAAAAAGTTTTTTGTGAAAACGCCTCGTCACAGTAATTTCTCAAATGCAGAAATGCGTGACATGGTTTGTGTTTATGCGCAAGCTAATTATACAGGGCGTGTTGCTGCTCAAAGATATTTACAATTATATCCTAACAGAAGACAACCCCATTACAAGACTTTTAAAAATATTTACGACCGATTAGCGGAAACTGGTCAATTCCGTCCAAAGCGAGATCTAGGACGTCCTAAAATAATTACAGTAGATCAGGAGGATGATGTGTTAGTAAGAATTGCTAATGATCCTGAATTAAGTACCAGACGTTTGTCAGCAATAACTGGAATAAGCCATTCTTCAGTTTTCAGAATATTAAAAAAAGAAAACTTAAGACCTTACCATTTCACTCCAGTGCAGAACTTGCTACCAACAGATCTTCCTCGACGGATGGAGTTTGCACAATTTATTATGGATAGGACAAATGTAAATAACAATTTTGTTAGCAATATCCTTTTTAGTGATGAAGCCACTTTCACACGTACAGGCGTTTTTAACTGGAGAAATTGCCATATTTGGGATAATGAAAATCCACACTCCGTCAAAGAGGCACATTTTCAACATGAATGAGAATAAATGTTTGGGCGGAATTTTTGGAGATAATTTAATAGGTCCTTTTGAATTACCTTCAAATTTAAATGGCCGTTCATATCTGGAATTTCTTCAAAATCCACTTTTTGATGAGCTGGAAAACTTACCATTAAACCAAAGAAGAAGTATGTGGTTTATGCAAGACGGCGCCCCACCACATTATCCTTTAGCGGTGCGAAATTATCTAAACAATACATTTCTTCATAGATGGATAGGGCGAGGGAGTGAATTTCCATGGCCTGCTCGGAGTCCCGATTTTAATCCTCTAGATTTTTATTTTTGGAGACATATGAAGACACTTGTGTACGCTCAAGAAATTAATAGCCGACAGGAATTATGGCAGCAAATAGAAAATGCTGCAAATTTTATTAAGAATCAACCCAACATATTTCTAAAGGTTGGGAGAAATTTTTCCAAAAGGATTAATAAATGTATTGAAGTCAATGGAGGCCACTTTGAAAATTTACTATAATGTTAACTAACTAGATTTTTTGTTACAGTAGTCTAAATAAATAATTGTTTTAGTACGTTTATTTTATGTATTCATCATGTTATTTCATAATAAAAATCATGGTTCTGTTTTGTCATAAATTTAAAACTGAAATTTTGATAAATATTAATATGAAAAAATCATTTGAAACTAATAAATTTTATTGATTTAGTGAAATAGTTATTGACTCATGTGAATTTACGATTAGAATTAACAAATTTGATCATCAAGGTGGTTAAATTATTAAGGTCACTTATGTTAAATAAGCAATAAAAGAAAAATGGATATTTTAAACATTACATTTAAATGCAAATAACTCGAAAACTACTCACTCTATCGTATTGAGACAAGAGGATGATATTTACGTAGAAAGTGACGGAGAATCAAAAAAACATGAAGATATAATTATTACGACAGTGGCGTAAATTGTAGGGGGATAAAAGAAAGTATCCATCCCTACCGCACGCCTCTGGTAATAGAGAAAAACGTTTTTTTGCCACTGTTTAAAGTAAGCTAATATGTGTAAATTTTTTGCCAAGTATGAACAAAAAATACTGGAAGGTGTCAAAAATATAGAATAAAATCATTTAGAATATTTAAAATAAAACACCCTGTATCTCGGTTAGGAGGAATATTTTATTTAAGTGTTTTGGCTTAAATCTTCATATTTCGTGCTAAGGTTTCTCCAGTTACTATATGGATAATTCTTAATGAAACACCCTGTATACTTTACAAAAAATGATATAATGTTATATTTATATTATTCATTAGAAATAGGAATTTCAAAGTTATCATTATTTTTTATATATGAAATAATAGGTTTATGATAACTAAAATGTGAAACATAGATTTTACTCTCTAAATACCATTAATGTATTTGAAACCGTTCGAAAATTTTGAAAATTTTATAAATAAATTTTGAAAAATTTGAAAATTTAAGCTCCTCCCATAGCTGAAATCACACCGTTACTTCCATCAGAATCTTCCGTTAGAATCTAACGTTAGAATATGACGTCAGAATTGTAACGTTCCGTTAAAATTACTTCCGTTAGAAAATAAATCTGAGTTACCCTTAGTTGCGCCTAAATAAGTTTTACTTCAATAATAGGTAAACAATATTAAAAATATACACACATTACGTTTAGAATGTGTGATTTTGTAGCTGTACCTACCTTATTGTAATACAACACAACACAAGAGCCTTCGATAGTTAGATAACCATTTCATTTTGTAGCATTTTATAGGATATTCCAGAAAAGTTAAAATCCTGAGTTGAGTTTGTTTTCTTCAGTTCTACGAAGGATCTGTTATTGCTGGTAAAAGACTAGTGGTTTTATGACCTTTATGGCCTCTATGGCTACCTAACCAAACCTAAAATAAGTATAAGTTAGTGTTAAAACATTTCGAATGAATTTTATGAACAAAAACGTGCAACATGCTTCTTTACTTAACGCAAAGCTTCCCTATAAACAATTATTTACTATCATAATATGTATGTATGTATATAAACTTACTTAATCAAATCATAATGAATGTCGCTGTCTCGTCTTTATTTCATTTTCATTTTTCTTCAAATCTTTCTGTCGCTGATAATATGCCCTTTGACGTTCACAATTTCTTTTTCTTTTTAGCTCTTTAAGTCTATAAAACGAAAATAGCTAGGGATAAATAATAGGTATAAATAATTAGGTATAAATAGTGTAATTACACACCAAAAATAAAATGTATTAATAAATCCACTTTGTTTATTCATATTTAAAACAAACACTTTATACACAAATTTTGGGCGTAAAACTATTCACCCACAATGTATTTTGGTTGACAAGCTGTCAATTTGACAGGTCAGCAAAATATGTAGGTATATTATGTTGCCTAATAATATACAATTACAGATTTAACTTTTATTTAATATAATAGGCGGAATCGCGTTAGGTATTTTGTATCAGGTTTTTTTTCCGTTACATTAGAATGACGTCACGTCCGTTAGAATTACTGAGTTACCCCTAGTCGCGCCTAAAGAAGGTTTACTTCAAAAATTGGAAAAACATGAGATAAGATTAAAAAGAAATTAAAAAAAAAACACATCAGGCAAGACTCCAACAAACGATCTTTATACATAGGTAAGTAGTCTGATTTTTAAATTTCCGATTTCTATATACCTATATATATATATATATATATATATATATATATATAATATAAACAGAGCCAAGAAAACGCGTATTAATATAAACAAAAGGGAAAAATTATTGGGCATGTACGCAAAAAGGATCAATAAGGCCACGAGTAGCAATGGTAACCGCAGACATGCATGTTTCTGGCTCATTAGCCGTCATCAGTGCGGCATAACCAAGTAGAGTATTGCACTTGGCTAGCAAAAGTGTTGGGTACTTGGGAGCAAAGGATGTTGGGGAAACATGTGTAAAGAAACATAAAAACACAAAAACAACGAAAGCTCACACAGGAGTCCTATCGCCATTTTGTGCTTTCAGCCAGCTGTGCCAATGGGTTTTCGGCTAGCAACTAGCGTCGCAACGTTGGCGAAACGGACTCATTGTGTTTGAGTCGTTCTAAGCCCAGGATATGAAATAAACAAAGTGCCAAGAAAACGCGTATTAATATAAACAAAAGGGAAAAATTATTGGGCATGTACGCAAAAAGGATCAATAAGGCCACGAGTAGCAATGGTAACCGCAGACATGCATGTTTCTGGCTCATTAGCCGTCATCAGTGCGGCATAACCAAGTAGAGTATTGCACTTGGCTAGCAAAAGTGTTGGGTACTTGGGAGCAAAGGATGTTGGGGAAACATGTGTAAAGAAACATAAAAACACAAAATGGCGATAGGACTCCTGTGTGAGCTTTCGTTGTTTTTGTGTTTTTATGTTTCTTTACACATGTTTCCCCAACATCCTTTGCTCCCAAGTACCCAACACTTTTGCTAGCCAAGTGCAATACTCTACTTGGTTATGCCGCACTGATGACGGCTAATGAGCCAGAAACATGCATGTCTGCGGTTACCATTGCTACTCGTGGCCTTATTGATCCTTTTTGCGTACATGCCCAATAATTTTTCCCTTTTATATATATATATATATGAATAATGGTATAGTGACTGGTTCAATATAACGTGAAGTCAATAGTGGAGTTGCAGTCAATGTTATGGCCAATGTAAATAAAGAAAACTCTTTTATTTTTGTCAAGCTTTCGAATTTATTCAATTCTTTTTCAGGACATCTGTGGTGAAGAAAAATTTTTTATATAATAAAAAAATTTTTTTATAATGTTTTATATGTGATAACTTACTAATACGTGAGGTTATGAAAGAAGCTGCGAATTCTGTTTGACAAAATTAAAGTAAATCATACTATTAAAATACATAAAAACATATACATTTAAAACTTATTATTTTGTTATTTTTAGTATGAAAATGATTGACTTTTAATATGTCTTCAATTTCTTTTTGATATATGTATGTTTTTTTAACTTCCCGCTAAAAAAATTAATTTTTTTTTTAAAATCGGGAAGTTATTGGTTTCACCCCGTTTTTCGAAAATCGAGTTTTCATCGGATTTCAATGTTTTGAGGTCTTAGGAACCTCCCCTGACTATTTTTACGAGGGTGTCTGTATGTCTGTATGTACGTGTGGATGTGTGTGTGTGTGTGGATGTATGTAAACCTCTTATAACTTTTGAACAGCTTGACCGATCGAAATGAAATAAAAAGCATTCCAAAGAGTTCCATCTAAATTAGATTCCCTGTAAGTTTGAACCGATTCGAGCCGGTAGATTTCGAGAAATTTCAAAATAACCGAAAAAAACAATTGGTAAAAATGATGTTTTTTGGGCATATCTTTTTGGCTATTGCATCGATCAATTTCATAACCTAATCAGCTGTTAAGCTTAAAAAGCCACGTCGAATGCCGTTTTGCAAATTAAAATCGGTTGATTCGTTCGTGAGATATCGTTGTCGAAAAATTTCAAAAAAAGTGTTTTTTTTCAATAACTTAGAGATTTTTTAACTAACCGATTTTGCACTCCCAATAACGTTTTTAGGTCTCAAAAAACTGCGTCGAATGCCATCTTGAACATCAAAATCGAATAAGGCGTTAAAAAGTTATGGCCTTTTAAACATTTCAAAAAAAGTCAAAAACGTCAAAATACGTCACGATACTATAGCTTTGCGGTTAAAACTAGCGGATGGCCTTTAAGGTCAACCTCTTTTCAAATTTTTTACTCTAGATATACCCCACACCTACACTAAGAGAAAAACGCGAAGATTCGACAGCTTATCGCATTACATGTTTATTATTACACACATACAGGATAAAAGTAGAAGTATGTATACTTGGAAATAATTATAGTTATTGTGTTTAATCATTTTTTTATTATTAAAGCTGTACTATGTAATAAAATAATTTTATAATTCTAATACTTAATTTTGTAAAATATATTCGAATGTTGGATAAACCTTGAAAATTAAAAAAAATTATAAAAAAAGTTAATAAACCGGATAAAAAATTAGATTTCACGAAAAACTGTAAAATGAAATATAATTATGAAAAATCGTATCCAATAGGTACTTATTTCATCAAAAGATTATGAAAAATCGAAAATTGAATATGTTAGAGAGAGCTCTACTAACTTATTTTTACATGCAGAGTAAAAGTCTAGCTTCCATCGGTTATTTCTATCACAATTTTTTTTTAATCAGTTTCATTTCCTAAAACTTTTCAAAAATAATATAGTAATAATTCATCTAAAAGGTAAATCTGACAACAATGCATCTGACACCGTGTAATGCTTAATTGACCGCTGGCCTCGTTCATACCATGTAACCGAGTGCATAGTAAAATTTGAAACCATCTCTACTATACACTATACATATAAAGCTAATTTATTAAGTCCCCATCTCTACTATACACTATACATATAAAGCTAATTTATTAAGTCGGTAAGGGTGCAGAACTTGTTCCTGTTTGTGCGCAGGTCTGTGCGCATTCACAAATTGATCTGAATTCTGCGCGAGAAATTCAAATTTGCATGCATTGTTGCCAGATCCATTGCATATCTGTAACAATCGGAAACTTGTGAAATACTGAAATACCATAAAATATAGCATTAAAAATACGGTTATACTAATTATCATGTTCTGTCCAATGGGCCTAAATTCACGTGTTAGATAAAAGTTTTTGTAAACAAACATTTTGGTTAGAATTTCTATTTGAAAATACTTTATTTTAAGTAAGTATGTATGTTCAAAACTGTTAAAGATTAAGTTATTTGGATTTTAGTGTTAATTATAGGCCAAGTTGTAATGTAATATTTAAATCAAAGTTAAAAACACAATAATAGATTCTCTAAAAGGCTACAAAACATTTTAATAGTCTTTTAAAAACAAGAAAAGTTTTAAAGCTGTTGTTCCGACCCTGTGTAGTGCGATCTTGTGCGGTTCAACCCTGTGTTCCCGTGCGAGAGTGAACCCCGACGAAAAACATTCATATTCGAGATTCGACATTCGTTAGACGTTAGATTAGTTACACCTTTATATTTGTATTTAATACGTTATTTTCTTTGTAATTAAAGTTATAAAATTAACCAGCGTTTATACAGTTTACTACACGAAACATTGGTCCTTCGACCCGATACTAAGCGAAATTAAAGCGATAATTAAACGAAAAAATCAAGAAATCATACGAAATTCAACAAGTGCATCCAAACCGACATATTGCATCCAGTCGACCAGTCAAAGTGTGATCTAAGTTGTGCGAAGAAGCGTGAAAACTACAGCTGGTTGTTTGTTATCTTCCCTCGATAGTGTGAAGTGTGCGTGAGTATACAATTCAAATATAACCCTTATTTCATTATTACTTAGATACTATAGTCATCATAAGTATTCTTTCAATCGTAGCTTTGTCTGAATATTCAAATTGTAACACGTACTTATTTTAGTAGACGGAAAACTTATTTCTAATTTATTTAGTATATTATTTTACTATATTAGTTTACAAATTCGTTAAAGTGGTACTTTAATTATTTTATTTCGTATCATGGGGAAAGATAAGGAACAAGAAACTCTTAATACGTTAGTAAGAAAACGTGGCTCGATAAAAGCGAAACTTACAGCCTTTGATAAGTTTTTAGTCTCGTTCGAAAGCTATGCTGTTGATGATTTAACCCGTTTACAAGTAATTGAATTAGAACAACGAAGTAATGATGCGGAAAAAATATATTTTGATTTCGATCAAGTTCAAAACGAGATTGAATGTTTAGTTGATGACATTGACGAACAGTTCACTATCAGAACAGATTTCGAAAACAAGTTTTATCATAATACCTCTAAGGCTAAGTCACTGTTAGAGAATTACGCGACTAAAAACGAGGAAACAAAATCCGAAAATTCCGATGGAAGACAATCTTCCATAAATACGACTTCTTTAGATAGAGTAAAGCTGCCGGAAATAGAGCTACCTAAATTTGATGGTAAATACGAACTCTGGATGGAATTCAGAGACACGTTTGATTCGTTGATTAATTCGAATAATCAGATAAATGATATGCAAAAATACCATTATTTACGCGCTTCGTTGATCGGATCTGCTCCGCAGGTAATTCAGTCTATGGAGTTCACGGCGGAAAACTATAGCGTCGCGTGGAACACTCTTTGCGATAGATTTAATAATAAATCGCTTTTAATACAAAATCATTTAAAGGCCATTTTTGATATGGAACCGGTTAGTAACGCGACAGCGGCGAAAATTCGACACGTATATGAAAATTTATTTAAACACCTAACCTCACTCAATCAGTTAGGCGAACCTACAGATTCTTGGGATACATTAATAATATTCATAGTAACAGGTAAACTCGATAAAGGCACTGCGCATGAGTGGGAAAAACACAAAATTAACTTATCAAGTAATAGTTCAGTTATAAATTTAACAATTTTCAAAGAATTTCTCAAAAAACGAGCCAACTTGTTGGAAACAGTCGAAATGAATTTAAAAGTAGATAAAAAATATGAGAAATACGAAAACTTTAACACAAACTCTCGAAAATATGCGAAACCGAATAATTCCTCGAGAGGGTTATTTAGTCAAACGGATAATAAAGGCCCCTGTTTCGGTGATTGCTGGTTCGATAACAATAGTGGACTGTATAAAAAAAATGGTGGTTTTTTAAAGATAAGATAATACTTTGAAATGGAAAATAAAATTGACAACCTTATCTTTTCAAAATTGTTTAATTGAATGACAAAATAATATAATAACAAAAAGTCTTGGTTACAAAAAACAAAACTTACAAAAATATAAAACAAAAGTTCAAAAACTCTAACATTAGCCCCCCCTTTGAAGGGAACCTTCAAAAAATTCAATATTAATTTAACGTTTCACTTTGTAATGGTAAAGGGAACAAGTGTCTAACACATCTGGTTATAGTTCCATGTGAAGTTAGGATTTCTGCTACTCGCTTTTCTTCATCTCGACCAGGAAACAGTTTTATTATTCTACCAATAGACCATTTGCAAGGTGGTACAGAATCATTTTTTATTAAGACTAATGTATTTTCTTTTATTTTACTTGGAGCCTCTTTCCACTTGTATTGTTGGTGTAATTGAGAAATGTACATTTTTGAAAATTGACGCCAAAATTGTTGGTACAATTGTTGGACGTGTTGAAGTCTTGAAAGGCGATTGGGAGGAGTATTTGTCAAGTCATAGTCTGGTATAGAGGTTAAAGTGCGGCCGATTAAAAAATGAGAAGGTGTTATAGAAGAAAGATCATTAGGATTATTTGACATTTTGAAAAGAGGACGAGAATTTAATATCCCTTCGATTTGTATAAGAAGGGTATTAAATTCCTCAAAAGTAACATTGTTATTAATTAGAACTCTTTTTAAGTGATGTTTTGTAGCTTTGACAGCAGCTTCCCACAACCCTCCAAAATTAGGGGTATAAGGAGGAATAAAAACCCATTTTATACCAAATTGACTAGTCTGATCAGCAATTGAATTATGAAATTTGTTTAAAAAATGTCCTAATCGTTTTAAGTGGTTATTAGCACCAACGAATGTGGCACCATTATCCGAATATATTGTTGAAGGAATTCCTCGTCTAGAAGTAAACCTTTTTAGACTTGCTAAAAAATTATCAGTAGTTAAATCTGAAACAACTTCTAAATGAACAGCTTTTGTGCAGAAACAAATAAAAAGAGCAATGTAACATTTATTTAATTTTGCCCCTCGACCTTTTTTATTTAAAATGTTAAAAGGCCCTGCATAATCAATACCTGTGGTTTCAAATGGAAAAGCGGGTTTTATTCGTTCATTAGGTAAATTTGACATTGGACTATTAAATGCAACAGGTTTAAATCGAAAACAGGTAAGACAATTTTTTACAACTTTTTTGGCTAAGATGATACCTCCTATTGGCCAATAAAACTGTCTTACTGATGATAATAACAACTGAGGACCTGGATGCAAAAGCAATTTATGTTTGTGTTCAAAAATTAATTTTGTAAAATAATGTTTAGATGATAGTAATATTGGATGTTTTATATTAAAAGGTAAATAAGTATTTTTTAAACGACCTCCAACTCTAATTATTCCGTCTTTGTCAATGAACAAAGCTAATGACGACAATCTATGTTTGATGGGGAGGTGTTTATCTTTTTGTAAAATAGATAATTCTTCACAAAATGATTCTAATTGTACTTGTTTAATTAAAACATGATTAGCATTATTAATTTCTAAAATAGATAAAAGTCCTGTTCTTTTTGCATTTTTATTTTTTATATTATAAAAATAGCGTAGGCAATATCCTACTACCCGTTGCAATCTGTTTAAATCTGAAAACCTAGTGATTATATTTGATATTGAAATTATATTTAAATATATTAATTTGGAAGTTTTTCTTAATTCTATTAATTCTGATTTGTTTATGATAAATTCAGTTTTTGGCCAATTTGAATGAGGTAATTTTAAAAAGTCAGGTCCATGCCACCATAATCGATTGGAAATTAATAAATTTGGTAAGATGCCTCTGGAAGCTACATCTGCTGGATTATTTGAACTATTGATATAATTCCAATCTGTTATATTAGAAAGTAACTGAATTTTAGCTACGCGATTAGCCACGAATACTTGTAATTCACTAGGTTCATGATTTATCCAACTTAATGCGACTTGAGAGTCAGACCACATAAAAATCGGAACATTTATATTAAGAGCATTAAGAACAACTTTTGTTAATTGTGAGCCTAATAAACATGCGCACAATTCCAATTTTGGAATGGTTATAGTTTTCATTGGAGATACCCTTGTTTTAGAACAAAGTAAATTTATTTTGAAATTGCCAAGATTGTCAGAACTTCTAACATAAATGCATGCAGCATATGCATTTTGTGATGCGTCACAAAAACAATGGATATCACATATACATTTTGAAACAATGTTTCTAACAATAGCTAATTGATTAAAATGCATGAGACTATTTTTAAATTTTAACCAATCTTCACAAATTTCTGAAGGAATAGGATCATCCCAAGAAATATGAAGAGACCAAAGTTTTTTAATTAAAATCTTAGCTATAATAATAGAAGGGCTCAAAAGACCTAATGGGTCGTATATTTCTGCAATAATTGAAAGCATAAATATTTTCGTAATTATATTGGGCCCTATGGGTAAATTTATTGAATATGTAAGAAAATCAGAACTAGTTACCCATTGAATTCCCAATGTTTTAAATTGATCTTGATCTCCTAATTTTAAAATAGAATTTGATATATCGGAAGTTGCAAAATCTGTAATTATTTCAGGAACATTGGAGGTCCATTTTCTCAGTATAAAATTAGCAGATTTTAAAATAGAATAAATATTGTTACATCTTGTTTTTAACTCTTGCAAATTATCAGAACCTGTTAATAAATCGTCAACATACATGTCTTTTAGAATAGCCTGTGATGCTGTTGGATAATTGGTAGAATGTTCTTTTGCTACTTGTTGTACACATTTAATGGCTAAATATGGTGCTGATCTAGTACCATAAGTTACGGTATTAAGTTGATAAACCATAAATTCGTTTACAGGGCTTTCGCGCCATAAAATTTGCTGCAATGGCCTGTGCTCAGGATTCATAAGTATTTGCCTATACATTTTCGAAATATCTGCAGATACTACAAATGGATAAATCCTAAATCTAAGTAAAATATCAAAAATATCATTTTGTACTTTAGGGCCAGCATACTGGATGTCATTAAGTGCCCATCCAGTGGAAGTTCGACAACTACCATCAAACACAGTTCGTAATTTGGTAGTTATGCTAGATTCTTTCAATATACCATGATGAGGTAAAAAGTAGCAAACATCGTTATTATCGTTTATTTTGGTCATGTGACCCAGTTGTTCATACTCATGTATAAAATCAAAATAGAGTTTTTTAAAATTCAAATCCGAAAACTTACGTTCCAACGATATAAATCTCTTGATAGATGATAATTTAGAATTTCCTAAGAGTTTTGGAGAATGTTTAAGAGGATATTTTACCACGAATTGTCCATTATCATCACGGTAAGTATTTGATTCAAATAATGATTCACAAATCATGTTTTCTTCCGAAACAAATTTATTTCGTCCAGGAATTTCTTCAATTTCCCAGAACTTTTTAAGTTGTTCGTCTTCTATAATATTAATTTTGGCAAAGTTGCATATATAATTTTTGGAATTATTTGGTATTGTTCCAGTCAATATCCAACCAAAACTAGTCTCAACCAAAGTTGGTAAATTTTTACCTAAACAAATTTTGCCTTGTCCTAACAAGTCCCAAAATATATTGGCACCTAACAATAAATCTACATCTTTGGAAACACTTAATTCTGAATCAGCTAAATTCACATAACTTGGTATGTTCAATTTTTCAATATCAATAGAATATGTCGGAATATTACTACTTATAAAAGGAACCACTAAACAAGAAATTGTAGAAGTAAATTGTGTGAATTGGGAAGAAATTTGAACTGTACATTGTTTTTTAATACCAATTGAACCGTGATTAACACTTGTAATAGAACAATTAGTGGCAACTAATGGAATATTCATCCTATGACAAAATTCCTCAGTAATAAGATTTGCTTGCGCACCACAATCTAAAAGTGCTCGACATTTATGAAATTTTCCAAAATCGTCTTTAATATTACAAATAACTGTTGACAACAAAACCTGGCTCTCATTATTTATAAAATTAATGCTTATATCATTATTTTGTAAATTATGATCATCCGACAAAACCACATTAGTTGAATTTATTTGATTATTAGAAGTAGATGGTTGTAACAAATCTTTATGAAGTAAATTATTATGTTTATGAATTTTACATATTGGGCAAGGACCTTTTTTGCACAACTTTTTGTTATGACCAGTTAATAAACAGTTTTCGCATAATTTCAATTTTCTTACTTCTTGAATTCTACGATCAACAGACAAAGCAACAAAATCTGGACATTTATAAATTAAATGATCTTTTTTACAATAGTTACAAACACCCTTAAATGTAAGATTTACTTGTAAATTGGATTTATTATTATAATGATTACTTTTGTTAGCAATGTTGGATTTAGGTAATTGAAAATCATCTAAACACTGCATAATGTCTGTTTTGTTTTTTAAAAAACTAATTAATTCATCAAGGCAAATCATCATTAAATTTACTTTCTTTCCATTCGCGAATAGTGTTTTTATCTAATTTACCTAATAAAACATGAATAAGCAACGAATCATATAGCTTTTCTTTAGGAATTTGTATACCATCAATAGATGTTAAATGTTTTAATATTTCATCCAAAAATTTCCGCAACCCTAAATAGGTTTCTTTTTGAATACCTTGCACATTTAACAAAGATTTAAAATGACTGTCTATTAGAAATTGTTTTTTATCAAATCTATCACATAATAACTTCCATGCCTGACTAAATGGTTGATTAACATTATCCAGATCTTCAATAAAATGGGAGGCATAACCCTCTAATGAAGCTTTTAAAAATTGAAATTTCTGGCTATCAGTTAAAGTGTTATTGCTTGAAATTGTTGAACTGAATTGAATTTTAAAATTGATCCAATTATGAAACTCTCCAGAAAATACTGGTAACTTTAATTTTGGTAATAAAATATTCTGAAGAGAATCTCCACCAATATGAGATTTAATAGTTTGGTTACTAATAATAGGTTCGTTTTGTTTCAGAAGGTTTTTTAAATATAAATGTGCTGAATAAAACCGATTTTCAAACTGTTCCCGCTCTACAAAATGATCATCTAAATCTTTTACATCACATATTCTTTCAATTTCAGTTTGAACAATGTCAAAATCACTTAATAAATTTGAACTGTTGTGAAACCTTACCTCAACATCATCATATTTAGGCAAAACATCACTTAACGAAGTTTTAATTGTATCAATGTACTTTTCCAACATCGTAAGTTTTTGTTTAATAGTACCTCTATGACGAGACAAGGACTTTAATTCTTCTTGTGACTCTGACATATTTTTTTTTTAATAAATGTCAAATGGAAAATAGCGTAAAATGTACCTGGGGCCTATAGATTCTTGTATGGAATTGGCCAAAAATTCTTTTTTCTTCTATCCGGCTCGTATGGACCAATGTTTCGGTGATTGCTGGTTCGATAACAATAGTGGACTGTATAAAAAAAATGGTGGTTTTTTAAAGATAAGATAATACTTTGAAATGGAAAATAAAATTGACAACCTTATCTTTTCAAAATTGTTTAATTGAATGACAAAATAATATAATAACAAAAAGTCTTGGTTACAAAAAACAAAACTTACAAAAATATAAAACAAAAGTTCAAAAACTCTAACAGCCCCATTACACAATACAATTCGAAACTCGTTTGTCTTTATTGCAAGGGTAATCATAATTTATTTTGTTGTGTGGAGTATTTAAAACTGCCCATACAAGATCGAATAGATAAGGCCAATTCGTTGCATCTTTGTTTAAATTGTCTTAGGCGCAATCATTCAATAAAGGATTGTAGATGGAGCGGATGTAAGGTATGTGGAAAAAAGCATAATACTGTTTTACATGAGTGTAAATCGTCGCAAAATATTACGAATAATCCAAATAATCAACCAGAATCTCTGAGCACTCCTGGTTGTTCAGATAATGTTACGAGCAGTCTCCTCTCTATCAATCAAAATGCAATTCTATCTACGGCTAGGGTTCAAGTTATTAGTAAAACAGATACATCAAAAAGTAAGGCACTATAGACATAGGTATTATCATCAGCCATTTTTATTCCAATGTCAATCAATTTACATGTCAGATCATAGACAAATTAAAGAGACACGTGCAATCGTATTTTGTGGTGAAAATGGGAACTAAACTAGCTGGTAGTGCGAAAAGCGAAAAAGTACTTATAACGGTATAGTAACAGAGTAAGTACTATTAGTGGTTTAAGTTTAAAATAAATTTAAGGTACTTTAAGCATAAAAAGGGTGTTAAAGTAAAATTTTAAACAAAAACATGGTGCGCTGATGTTGGAACCTGTTGCCAACTTTATATTAGACATCAACACATCTGTTCTATTATCTCTGGTTTTGTGGTTGACATTGGACAAAACATGGCTGATGATAATACCTATGTTTATAGTGCCTTACAAAAAGCGTTGCAGTACGAGCCTTGTTAGATTGTGGTTCACAATCCAGTTTTATAACTACCAGACTTTGTCAAAAACTTAGCTTAACTAAGACAGACACTAAATTGACAGTTTCAGGTATAAGTGATTCGTTATCATATACATCATTCAAAGCTTATTTTTATTACAGTAGGCCTTGTTAGGGTGATGAATTTCGCCCTGTATATTTATTCTTATTCTCAGTTGTAAATGCGCTGTTGTCACGTACTCAATAAAATCATAGTGTTAGTGACAATAAATAAAATAATTGTGTTCTCCATTCAGTGCCATCAAAAATCATTAAAACTTAGTACTTTCACAAAAAAAGGAAATAAACAATTTAAAAATATATATTTACATATAATGAATGCATTTACAAAATAATAGTAATTAAATAAAAGCAAACAATAAAAACATTTAGAAAAAAGTCTAGAACAAATTTTCTATGTCTATATAATGAGTTTTACAACAAACATTTAAATTGGACCAGCTATAAATGAGAAAAATACCAAATATTTCATTTTGTCGATAAGTATTACAGCAACTTTATATTGAAGAGTTTTTCGTGGAGCTTTCCAGGTAGTACGGCATTATCACATACCAATTGGTTTCAGCCATTTTGATAAGTAAAACAAAGACAAAAATTCCCATAAAATGTTATGCTTCGTTATATATCTAAGCTTTCAAATATTGGTAATCCATTAAATATGTGTTTAATAGTTTCAGTGCAATTATTCAGCAGAAAAGCAGATACACTGATAGTAAAAAAAAATAAAGTACAAAAGAAAATGAAACATACAAAATTAAAAAAAAAACATATAAACAACAAAAATTGAAGCTACAGATTTGGTTAAAACTATTGTTAATCTGTTCTGTATGTATTTTTAATCCACCTCCATTATTTTATTGGATATATCAGAGTCACTATCAAATCCAAAATCGGAATCGTTAGGATCTGATTCCTCCAATGAAATAATTAAAGGAGGAATATTGTCATGTGAGCAGTTTCCCATGTAAGTAGTCCAATCTGCCAAAATAAGTTCGTCTGTATGTCTACAAAAATTTTTCCACATGTCTGGTGTACATTGTCTTAACGCTTCTGTCCAAGTTTTTTTAACCCTATCCCTGTCTGAATATAAAGATGCAATATTTTTGTTATAGTACGTCTTTGTAAAGCCCCATGCCAACTCTATTGGATTATATTGACAGTGGTATGGGGGTAGTCGAAGTACATCATGTCCATGTTGCTTTAATATTTCATCTACTACATATGTCTTATCGTTACTTTTGTATGGTTGAATTATAGTGTATAATTGTTTTTTTGTCATTTTTTTGTCAAATGCGATGTTATTGCTGCTCAACCATCCCTGCATTATCTCTTTTTTTGCTGAAAATGTAGGTGGTTTGTTTAGTTGTACAGAATGATAAGGAGCATTATCCATTACCACTGCACATTTGTCTGAAAAATTGGATAAAGCAGGAATGAGTTGATTAACAATCCAGTTTTTGAAAATGTCACCGTTCATAGTTTTGTGATAGTCAATGTCAGTATTTGAAGAGTCTAACAACAAGTCACATCCCTCTAAAAACCCAGTATTTGTTCCTGCGTGTAAAATTGTAAATCGCTTTCCTTCAGATTTCAAATGCAAAGGATTGCTTTTTAAATCAAATTCATGTACCCAACGACGCGTTGGAGTGCCATTTTTGTATATCCACGTTTCGTCTAAGTACACAAATCTGATTGATTCATTGCGCTTTTTTAGTTCCATAAATTTCCGAAGGAAAGCGATTTTGCTGATTTTGATATGTCTTTGCTCACTTAAAATTTGTCGTCCGTTCACTTTTTTAAATTTATATCCCATTGATTTTATAAGTGTGTATAAAGTGGTACGTTCACCCCTAAAATCCAAGTTTTGTTTCACATCAGTCAAAAGTTTGTCTAAAGTAAAATTTTCGTTTTTGGAATTGTACGTCGAAATCTGCCGCTGCAAGTTTTTTTTTTTTAAATGAAGTTATCAAATGTATCTGCTTTATCATTCTTCCTTTTATCCGCCGCTTCTTTGCCATTAGCTAAATCTTCTTTTAAGATGTTTCGTATAGATATAACACTAACCTAAAAAAACACGAAAGATTAAAAAAATAATAAAAATTTAATTTAATGGATCAATGAATAAACATTAATTCATCTATTTGCTATCAAATTACATTTTAATTACCAAACTTTATTAATTAAAGAAAATATTTTATTTTCAAAACATTTTTAATTATGTTACATAATCTGGCAACATTGTAAAATATTGAAAAGTAGTGAGTTTTTAGGTTATGTGTATTTAATAAATAATAAGTAATTTGAATGTAAAAACTGTAAAAGTGTATTTTTTTTAACAATTATCTTCATATATAACTAATAATGCAATTAAAAATGTTTGGAACTATTTGCTAATGAAAATAATGGAATAATCGGGTATAAAACACATATAGTACTTACATTAAAAACCTCAGAGATCTTTTGTAAATATCCGTCTTCTGAAATTCTTTGGTCTTTCTTAAACATGTAATAGCATCTCTGAATGCATTTTTTTGTCTCTACACAAATTTTTTTCGGCATATTTAATTTCTTAAATACAATAAGGCAATCCAAACCACGTGACATTGTTATTTGTTTGACCCCCGCCGCCATATTGAATTTATTTTGACACATCGTTGAATTGGCGCGAGATTGGATTCATCTTCAGAAAAATAAGGAGTGTTATTGTTATAAAACGATTTGCTTTTTATTTTGTGATGTTTAAAGGTGTTTTTTAGTGTTTAAAAAGGATAATTTTCCAATTCCAACATAGAGAGTGCTTATTTAAAATCATTATTAGCGGAAAATCCAGATGTTGGCAAAAGGTATGTACTTATGCTAAATATAACGTGATTTGTTTTCTTTACTTAATGCTTAGACTTTATTAATAATGCAATCAAACATGTAACAATATTATAGTGTTAAAGGTTACAATAATGTTTTTATAAGTAACATAGTTCTCTCTTGCACCTGGTGGTAGGTACACCCGTATGTGCATGTTAGATATCTTTATATTTTTTATGTTTTTTACAACTTTTTGGTCGTTTCCGTAAAAAAAATTAAACAATTTAAGTAGAAATAATTAAAAATTAAAAATAGGCTAACAGTTAAAAGTACAAAACTAAAAAATCTATTGTACAATAATAATAATAAACCGAGAAAAATATATTAATAAATTAGATGTAGCTGTTTTTTAGAAGGTTTTGGTAAAGTAAAAAGTTAACTGAAATATAGTGCTAAGGACTTCTTTTTTATTCTACAGGTATTAACAGAAATTAAAAATAATAAATGACTTAGATCCATAATACACTGTTGATATGAAGAGCCTTAACACTTCTATTGATGGTTTTCCTCCAATTACCAATATGGATATTGTAAGTTATCTAGTTCTAGCACATAGCTTTTATACAAAAAGGATCAAATAAGAGCATACAATAGTTTACAAGCCTACAAATATTTCGAATCTGGGTTTGTTATAAAGGCAGGAAACAAAAGGATAACTGATTTGTTTGTGTTGATCGGAAAGGTATGTAATCTTTCAATATTTATTAGGTACGTTTCAGAGCTGGGTAATTACTTGTATTTACTGTTAATTAACAATTACTTCCATAATTACTTTTTGGTCTAAGAAGTTTTTTTAGTAAATTAAAATATATAAATACAACACATAATATAAAAAATATAAACAGTAAGCAGATTCTAGCCTAACGTTTGAGAAAGTGTCTGGAAGGAACTCTGCAAGGTCATGAGTCATGCAGGAATTTTCTTGTTTTTATTGGTAACAGTAATTGTAATTAGATTAATAAATATTTAATTACGAATTACAATTTCAACAAAAAATTTGCTCTAATTACAGTTCCAAATGATTCTAATAAAAAAAGGTATTTAAGTACAATTACGAATTACTTTTTACCACGGAATTACCCAGCTCTGGTACGTTTGTTCTTATATAAAAAATGTATTACATCAGAATTTTTTGATTTTATATTGATTATTGTAAACTTATATTGGGCATTTATTTTAGGTAAAACATTCCCAGCCGTTTAGTGCAAAACCATTAGAAGTATGGTGTAGGCTGGTAATAGTGAAGCTTGCTGTTTTAAGTATGTTTTAGTATTGGTCCAGTTGAAATTGTTTTAGAATTGAAATAAATCTGTATTACATATATTATTTGTAACTAAATAAATGTAGTAGTCAAGGAGGAAAGCAAAGTTTAAGATTATACAAGTAGTGTGTGTTGTATATGTGTAACTCTGCAATTAAATTAGTGCTGTTTTTTTTTGTAAATAAATGTAGAATAAGTTAGCCTTTTATTAATTGTAAGTTTTTTGTCGATGTTGTCTTGTGGAATTGTTTCGATGACCTTTGGAGTTTTATTTTCTAGTTTTTTTTGTTTTGGAAAAAAGTAAACTGTTATACAAGAGTTTTATTTTTTTATTGTCTCTAAAATGTTAGACATTTAATGCATTAGAAAAACAATTATTTTGACATGAGTACATTACAATACATATTTCTAGTTTTAACATGAGTAAAATCAATGAACGCCTCATTGTACAAATATGTTGATCTTATTGCCAAAGCTATGTAAAAATATATTATTATAATAACACTTAATACATAAACGTTATACATATTATGAAGAGACAAGAATTATTACTTATTTAAGAACAAACTAATATAAAACATGCATTGAATGTAAAGAAATAATAAAAGTTGCAAAGTAATAGATTTGTTCAAAAAAAAAACATAAACTATTTAAATAATAAAACTATAATAGGTGGAGAGAGATTAATTAATGCACAACATACTGTAACAGCTTTATCTAGCATATTGACCTTTTCTTAACATAGTAATTGGAATAGTGTGTACATATTATACATATATACATATTATGAAGAGACAAGAATTATTACTAATTTAAGAACAAACAATATAATCAAGGATTTAAATTTATAGTACAAAATATTCAATATCTGCTCAAAATAGGTAGATGCAGTGGATACAGAAATTTTAAACCTGTACGCTAAATCTTTATAATGCAAACCTAGTCTTAGTTTGATTATTAAAGTCAACAGAAGTTGATTGAAGCTGCTCAATGCTGTAGTGCTAGTTGTATAAACAAATGGTTCTACTCTTTTGAAAATGATCTTTACTATTTTACATTTAAACCCTGTATAATATTTCCACTTGCTATCATCGGATTCATCATCCATAAGTCCTAAAGGTGAATTTTCTACTTTCAACTCTAATGCTTGCATTTTTTTGGAACTAAATTCATTATGTTCTAATTTGACTGAAAGATTAGCCATTGTAAGATCAGTCTCCATACATTCAATTTGATTATTCTGCAACGGTTGAGGACTTTCATCAATATCCATGACCTGTTGACAAAGTAATTAATTATAACAATTTTCAGCAACTATCAATACCTACATAATTTAACATTTCTATCACTAAAAACTAACATTCTTTTTATTAAAATAAAGTGCAAAACATACTCATATAGTTTTTTTCACTGACCAGGATGATCAGCTAAACATATCCCAGTCAATTGTCATCAAGCTCTTGAGACAATTTATATAAAAAAGGACTACTATTAATTATTTTTTACCTTAGTGTCAGCCAATTTTCTCCTTTTATCTGTGAGATTTACTGTGTCAACATCTGTAACCCTTTTTTCTACTTTCTGAGGCACATGTCCCATATGTTGAGATGGTACCCTGTCAGGGTGGTCTTTATCTTCAAGGGCAGCAGGTTTGTCTAAAATGAGTTAATATCTACTTGAGCACCTACAAACTACGTATACTAGGAGCTAGAAGAGTTGATATACTATTCGAGATAATATTTGATAAGAAGCCTACCTGTTATAAAGTGTCTACTGCAAACTTTCTGGTGTTTCAATATTGATTCGGTCAGATCGTCTCTCTTTATTGCCGCAATCCATGCAGCCCTGCGAAGTTTGGTAAACTCGTTTTTCTCAGTTGAAAACTGTGTTTTGTCTCTGCGGGAACGCGATAAAACGAAACTTAATCCCGATTAAAACAGCTTCCACAACCAACCACAACACATATCGAAGGCATTTCACAATACAAACACTTCACTATTTAAAATCCACAATTTACTGCCAAAAAACAGAAAGAAAACCAAAGGATCAACAAAAACTCAAACACTCTACAGTAACTTTGTTGTTTGTTTGACCCCCGCCGCCATATTGAATTTATTTTTTGACACATCGTTGGATTGCCTAATTGACAATTATATTTATGCAATTTGTTGTCAAGCTTGTCAAATTGTGACTTGCAATGACTTGGTAACTTTCAAATACCAACATGACAAAAACCAATACCATTGTGAAGAAATAAAAAGATAGCCTGCTAGATATAAATAAACGTTGAATCGTTAATATGTCAAATTTAAATGTAATATAAGCGTAAAATCTATTGACAATAATTATGCGTTTGACTTATCATGTTTTGTATTAGATAAAATTACGTCAGAAATACCAAGTATGAATATCGATATTCAGAACTTGCATTTACCTGTAAATTTACAGTTAGCAGATCCAGATTTTTATGAACCGCAGTATATAGATTTATTAATCGGCGCAGATATGTTTTGGCACATTCTAAGTGTAGGTCAAATTAGCTTAGGGAAAAACAAACCCTTATTACAAAACACCCGATTAGGATGGATAGTTGCAGGCTGTATGGACACACCAATTGAAAAACTTCAATGTAACTTAAACGTTAATCAAAATTCGAATATTTCAATTGAAAATCAATTGCGTAAATTTTGGGAGGTTGAGGAATGCGAAACTAAGACGTCGTGGTCGTTTGAAGAGCAAGCGTGTGAAGACCATTTCTTGCAAACTTTAAGAACTTCCAAAACTGGTAGGTACATAGTAACTTTACCGTTAAAGGAAGCTCCCGAATCACTAGGTGATTCAAGGGATCTCGCTATTAAACGTTTTTTATCATTGGAGCGTAGACTCATTTCTAACCAAACATTAAGAAAACTATATGTTGATTTTTTAAACGAATACGAACAATTAGGGCACATGACAGAAATTGCAGACATTAACACGAAAAACGAACTAGAATACGTTATGCCTCATCACGGGGTATTGAAGGAATCGAGTTCTTCTACCAAACTCCGAGTAGTTTTTAATGCATCATGTCCAACTTCTAATGGCCTCTCTTTGAATGATTTACAAATGACCGGACCTACCATACAAAACGATTTATTATCAATCATTTTACGTTTTCGTTCTCGTTCAATTGCCCTATCAAGCGACATTAAAATGATGTATCGACAGGTGTTTATTTCTCCTGAACAAAGACACCTACAAAGGATTTTATGGCGTTCATCGCCTAATGATCCAATAAAAACATACGAACTTAACACGGTTACGTATGGCACGACGTCTGCTTCGTTCCTAGCAATCCGATGTTTGCATCAAGTTGCATTCGAATGCGAAAAGGATCATCCTACTATCGCTAAAATAATTCGAAACGATATGTATGTTGATGATCTATTAACGTGCGTAGATACAAAGGAAGAAGCTTCCGTCGTATGCAAAAACATAAATTCTATCTTTATTAAACGTGGATTTGAGCTCCGAAAATGGAAATCAAACGACAAATCTGTTTTAACTGGCCTTTCCACCGACGAGTCTTCAGACGTAATCGATTTTTCTCCTACTGAAGAACGGTCTTCAAAAATATTAGGTCTTTCTTGGAATTGTAACGACGATGTTCTGACATATAAAATTGCAGATTCTCATCATCCAAATATTATCACTAAACGAATAATTCTTTCTCGAATCGCGACTATATTTGATCCTTTAGGATTATTAAGCCCCTCCATTATAATCGCCAAGATATTGTTACAAAGATTATGGTCCGAAAATCTTACTTGGGATCAACCGTTACCAAAGAGCATTATCAATGATTGGTTAACGTTTGCAAATGAACTACCGGTTTTCAATAATTTTAAAATTTCTCGTAAAGTTCTTTGTGACAGTCCTAAGCAAATATCACTTCACGGGTTTGCTGACGCGTCAGAATCAAGTTACGGCGCATGCATTTATGTTGTCTCCGTTAATGCAAATAATGAGAAATTCTCAAATTTAATATGCGCGAAGTCAAAGGTCGCCCCAGTTAAGACTTTAACAACGCCGCGTCTTGAACTGTGTGCAGCTCTAGTTTTATCCCAACTCGTATCTAAAGTATTACAATCCATTACAATTAAATTCAATAATATCTATTTATGGTCTGATTCGACAATTGTATTAGGATGGCTAAATATGAATCCAAGTTTGCTCAAACCATTCGTCTCCAACAGAGTATCGACAATACAGAAGTTAACAAATGAATTTTGCTGGAATCATGTCCCAACTCTGGATAATCCAGCGGATATTGTCTCACGTGGTCTCCTTCCAAAGAAATTAATCGAATCTGAAATGTGGTTTCACGGACCTTCATGGTTACTACTTGAGTCCGATACGTGGCCGAAACCTCCAATCCTAAAGGCAGATCTTCCTGAGAAAAGAAAAAACTGTGTTTCAGCTATAAACGTTTATCCTAATTTTCCTTTCGAAAATTCGGATCTGTCTAAGCTAAAACGATTATTCGCGTATGTGCTACGGTTTGTTAACAATTGCAAATCAAAATCTATACAACGCAAAAATCTCTTCTTATCTGCAGAAGAGTTAAACGAAGCATTTAATCATTTAATACGAATTGCTCAAATAGAATCCTTTCGCAAGGAGTATATCACCTTAAAGAACGGCGGTACTTTATGTAATAATAGTAATATTCTTAGTCTGCATCCCTTTTATGACGAAACCGAGAGCGTATTGCGTGTGGGTGGACGATTGGGTAACTCCGATTTTCCTTATTCGAAAAAACATCCGATTGTTCTATCATCTAATCATCCATTGACTAAACTTATTTTTGATTTCGAACACCGCAATTTATTACATGCGGGACCGCAACTACTTCTTGCTAATATTCGCGAAAGATTTTGGCCTATTTCTGGTCGACGTATAGCTCGTCAAACCGTGAAAAATTGCGTAAAATGTGTTAGATACAGTGGTCAATCATTTCAACCCCTCATGGGTGAATTAGCTGCTGCGCGCGTCAAGCCAACTTTACCATTTTCAGTAGTTGGTGTAGATTACGCCGGACCTTTCGTTATGAAAGATAAACCCACCAGAGGATGTAAACCTATCAAATGTTGGGTAGCATTATTTGTTTGTTTTTCTACTCGCGCGATACATGTCGAACTTGTATTATCATTAAGCAGTGCAGATTTTATTGAAGCATTTAAACGTTTTTTAAGCCGACGAGGTAAACCATACGAAATGTTTTCTGATAACGGAACAAACTTTGTCAAAGCGAATAAAGATTTAAAGGAAATAGCTGATTTCTTAAAACTAAATTCTTTAAATATTACAAGCTACGCGGCTAATTTAGGAATAAAGTGGCATTTTATTCCATCTAACTCGCCTCATTTCGGTGGTTTATGGGAAGCGGGAGTTAAAAAGTCTCAAACATCACATAAAACGAATTTTGGGAAACAGATCAATATTCTTTTATGATTTTCAGACATTGCTAATACGTATTGAAGCGATACTTAATTCGCGACCTTTATTCCCTTTAAATTCCAATCCGGAAGATTTAACAGTACTTACTCCCGCACACTTCCTCATTGGAAGAAATACGATGACTTTATCAGAAGTTCCAGTTGCTAACGTAAATGAAAATCGGCTGACCAACTATCAGCTTCTCCAAAAACTATACGAGCACTTTTGGAAACGTTGGAGCAGTGAATACTTAGTCGAACTTCAACGCAGAACTCGATGGAGAAAAGGTCAAATTTCCGTGGACTTGAATCAGGTAGTCCTCATCAAAGATGATAATTTGCCTCCAGCAATGTGGAGACTAGGACGGATCATTAAACTTATTCCTGGGTCCGATGGAGTTACACGAGTTGTATCTATTAAGACAGCCGAAGGTATCATAAGCAGAGCAGTGACCAGAATATGTCCTTTACCAGTTGTCAGCTAACCCTCCAAGGCCGGGGGCATGTTCCGACCCTGTGTAGTGCGATCTTGTGCGGTTCAACCCTGTGTTCCCGTGCGAGAGTGAACCCCGACGAAAAACATTCATATTCGAGATTCGACATTCGTTAGACGTTAGATTAGTTACACCTTTATATTTGTATTTAATACGTTATTTTCTTTGTAATTAAAGTTATAAAATTAACCAGCGTTTATACAGTTTACTACACGAAACAGCTGTATTGAATGAATTTATTGTATTAAGATCAGAGATTTATCCATATGTGTATTTGAAAAACGTTACAAAATATTCAGTATACTCTTCAGAGTAAGAAACTCGTTACAATAGGTTAAAATGTCCGATTTTTACTGTGTGAACCTTCCACAATAGCTTTAAGTAATCATTTGGTTTCATACGCCAATCTAATTCCATATTAACCAATATGTACATCGGAAAAATATAATGTACTCAAAAGTCTTTAATTGTAATAATTCAATTTATGAATTTAAAAGAAAATTTGGACAAAAAGATGCGGATGATATCTGTTTACTGCACCTTAATTATAGTAACTGAATTTTAATAATAAGGGTCTACAAAAAAAAAATAATAACAAATGTAACAATGTATTTTTTTTTTAAATACTCTCAATACGTTCTTTATGGCATCAAATGTATATTTTGTTCTATTATATGGGGAATTTTGCCCTAAAATAAACAATGAATCAATATGTGTGAAAATAGCCCTTGCTTATTTTATTAATTTTGTTATGGATATGTCAAATTTGCGAAAGTTGAATAAATATAAAAAATACTTTTAGTTTCTTCTTATCTTTTGAGAACCACATCGGTTGTCGTTTTCAAAGAAAAAATTTTAAATGATCAAAAAGTCTCAAATAACATTTTTTTTTTCAATATTGCGTTTTTTCAATTTTAAAATTTTTGACATGTTTCGTTTTGTTTCTATAGAAACATAGATTATTAAATCAACCTTTTTTTAAAGTAGTTTGCCAAGATATAGATATATCTATGCTAAATTGGAAATAATATATGAAGGTACATTTATTTTGATTTAATAAAATGTGTGCTGTTTCTTTCATTTATTCTTTTTGTAGAATTTTCTTTCTGACATTAAATTTTGGTGTCATTTCATTTTATTTCGTGATTTAGAATTACATACACCAAAATTTTAAGTAAGGAAGAAAATTCTCAAAAATAAATGCACATATTTCCAATTTTAACATAGATATATCTTCATCCTAGCAAACTACTTTAAAAAAAATTTTTTGATCATTTTCTTTGAAAACGACAACCGCTGTGATATTGATTTATTTTTAATTTTTGGACAAAAAATTCCCCATATAATAGAAGAACATGTACTTTCATATTGTTTAATTTAATTTTAAAATAAATATAACCAATAACATTTTCAAAGAGTAGTAAAATTTCAATAGTAGGTAAAATAAAGCATTACACAAATATTGAATAATTTCAAAATACTTTGTGCCAAATTTAAATATTCCAAAAAATTTAAGTATTTATAAAAAATAATTTCCAAATAAAAAATCCAAAGTAACACGTTTTTGAAATTTTTTTTCTAAAATTAAAAAGCAGAAAAATTATGAAAATTAGAAACTATCTAATGAATATGTATTTAAATATACTTACTTCAAATATATTTTTCCATACTTAAACATAACAACCCTAGCAAGCCTAGTAAAATGTAGAAAATGATATATTACCTTAAAAAATCACTAGTAGCACTATCTTAAATTAAAAAACTTAAAAATTAAATGTGAATTAACTAAAACTAATAAAAAAGTACACAAGAAAAAAAATATTTTTTTGAAAGAAAACACGTCTTGAAGATATGAACATATAAAATCAAGTAAAAAAAATGTTGTACATAAAGTTTAAAACAATTTATGAGTATATGATCATCCCTTTTGTTATCGGTCGAAAACATAGACGTAGACGAGATCATCATATTTTTTAGTTTACTGCCGACTTACTCAGTATATTTAAAAATACATCACGAAGCTATACTTCTTGATGATACACATCTATGGGTGTATTCGTTTAAAATAAATTAAACGCGGGTGATTTAAAGCCTATTTAAAAAATATTGTACTAATAGGTATTTTGTCTTATAAAAATACAACATATTTTTTAATTTTTCTATTATATGTACAATAATATCTACATAAAGTGTTTAAGTATATAATTCTATGCACGTAAAGTAAGTAAAAAGTTTAAGATGAATGTTTAAAACCAATCTGTTTGTATTGTCAGCTAACCTAGACCGAGGCCACAAGGATCTGGGGGAATAACAGCGGGGTTAATTTTATCAAGAAGTTTTAAGTCGTTAAACTATGAGATATTGAAAATACACGATTTGATATTATATATTCAATTTACTATACATAATTTATATTAATATGATCTGTGTCACAATAATAAAGTTATTTTCGGTATTGATCTATATTTTATTAAATATTTCATCGATTCTAATATTTTATGGCCTTCAGAACAATAATATGTAAATTAAAGCTAATTTTTAAAAAATGCAAAGAGAATTAGGACTTAGAGTAGATAATACTACTCGTTTAAAAGACATCAATTTGTCCAAGTAAACAAATTCTAGCCATCGTAAATTTGAACGCGAGAGTTGGCAACAGCGCTCGCCATAGTCAATCTGACTTTAAAAGCGCGTTCTGTCTGGGTACAACTTCTGCACCTTTACCATATATTTATTAAAGGGATTTTATACAAAACTGAGTATTTTTATTATAAGACTTTCCCGAATCATTTAATTCAATCGAAACTTTACAATGTGAGTGAGGTGGTTGTGATTTATATCGATATAATGGACATTTAAAAATCTAATCTACTAATACGTCTTTATGAATAATGAACTACGAAAATAAATAAACGAAAATTTAAAATTTGGTCATTGTATTTTATTTTATTAATCTCACTCGTATGTAGAGGAATATTTTATGTTTTTATTAGAAAACATCAACATCGATGTTTAAATCGATTTTTTGGTCGATGATATGGTTGTCAAAATACTCAAAATTGACAACATCGCCCAACAGAAGTCGTTAACGGCTACGGCTATTTTATTTCGGAAAATGGCATAAAGTAAGCTGTATTTGATTGTGTTCCTTTTAAAAAATTGTGAGGAATTTATACAAGTTATTTTATACAGTTGTGTACGTGATCTATAAGAGAAAATGGGGAATAAGAAAGGTATTTCTCCTGGAAAGAGAACTAATTTAATCGAAAAACAAAGAATGTACGATAGAAATTTAACTAAAACAATTGTTCGTTCTACGTTAGGCCCCACTCGTAAGGAAGTTGCTTCAAGTGCAAATATAACAGTTTATATAAGAATTCGTCCTTTTAGTGAGAAAGAAAATAGCGAAAATTGCAGGTATTTATTAACAGAGGTGTAGAAGTTAAAATATTTGTATAAATTGTAATTTATAAGTAACGAGATTTGTGACGACGAGATTGAGTTAGACAGAATTTGGATCGAATTTTAATAGTTCTGTACCATCAAATTATATATATATATATATATATATATATATATATATATATATATATATATATGTACTCAAATTCCTAAAATAATTATTTTATAAGAACAACATTAAAATCAAACCCTTTAACAAACTTACGGTTGCCTTTTCACTGTAATCTCGTCCCCAAATACAGTTTTTTAAAGAAATGTCGCTTTGACAATTTTGAATGTTATTTTCTATTTTGTTTTTCTTTTGTATCTAGGACCGATCAATATTGGATAAAGGGTTTGGTACAATAATAGAATTAAATAATAAACAAATTGTTTTTTTTTATAATTATTAGTTTTAAGTATTCGTAACACTCCCGCCCGGTACAGCATTATCTAATGATGAAGCTGTACCCGATTCTTCTGGATTCACTTGTAACACTGCAAGTTTTCCTGCTGATCTCCCCAGTATTTCATTAATCGTTTGGACTTTGGCTTGTCTAACCTGACCGTCAGAACCTTGTTTAACTTCGATGATTCTCCCTTTTGGCCAATTGCATCGAGGTAGATTCTTATCACAGATTATTACGATATCTCCTACTTTTATGGGAAACACTTGCTTGTGCCATTTGGGTCGTAATAAAATATTATGTATATATTCAGCGACGAATCTTCTCCAACATTTATTAGCGAACTGTTCGCGGTACAGGTAGGAACATTTTAACAGTATAGCGTCATCATTAAGTTGTACACAGGGTTTGTCTCCATTAGATGACCCAATCAAAAAATGATTCGATGTTAATGCTTCTGATTCTTCAGAGCCTAGTGGAAGGTAAGTTAGTGGTCTGGAATTTACTATATTCTCTGCAGTTATAAGACAGCTTTGTAATAACGGATCTGTCGGTGTTCTAGTAGGCAGAGCATCATAAAGTGAAATTTTCACGGACTTAACAAGTCGTTTCCAGGCTCCTCCCATGTGAGGGGACAAAGGTGGGTTAAAAAGAAAGGATATTTCCGAATTTACAAATGAGTTTGCAATTAATTTCTGATCTATATTTCTCAATTCTTGCTTCAAAATGCGTTCAGTTGCAATAAAATTAGTACCTCTATCGCAGTAAATAAAACTTGGGCGAACTTATGAAGTTAGATAAACAGAGGATACAGCTGTCAGCGTCCAATTTATGTGCTACTTCTAGGTGCACACTCCTTGTTGTGAGGCAAGTAAAAAGAGCTCCCCATCGTTTTTCTGTCCTTCTTCCCACTGTTACATTTATTGGCCCGAAATAATCCATGCCGGTGTGAGTAAATGGAGCAGTGTATGTGGCTAATCGACCTTCTGGAAGAGGTGACATTTCAGGTGTTTCTGGCATTGCAAATTTAATTTTGCACATTTGACAATATTTTCTCACTTTAAATAATAGTCGCCTTAATTGAGGAATATAAAATTTTTGTCTTATTTCATTGGCAACAGTTTCGTGGTTTCGATGATAAAACTTTCTATGGTAATCATCTACAATAAGATATGATAAATGACTTGTATTGGGTAAAATGATAGGCCTCTTGGTGTCATAGTCTAAGTCATTCGTTGCATCAATTCTACCACGTATCCGTAGTATTCCGGTTTTATCTATAAAAGGTGATAATTTATATAATTTGCTTGATTTATGGACAGTAGGTTGTAAGTTAGAGGTGGTTTTCTTTTGTAACTCAATAAATTCTTCGCTATAAAATTCTTTTTGACTTATACGAATTAAGGTAATTTTTGCAACTAAAAGTTCCTCGGAAGTGAAACATCCTACATATATTGGATTTTTATGTATCTTTGAAGACAATATATTGATAAATCTAAAAACATAAGCCATAGTGTTTAAAAGTTTAGAATATTTGTTAAAATTATTTATATTAATAATAGGTTCTATATGCTCATGTTTCATCATAGTTTCGCCACCGTGTTCTGTAGGTAAGTGATTGTCATTGGGCCAGTAGTCTTCTGTTTGGTGTAAAAAGTTTGGACCCTGGAACCATGTGTTAGAAATGTCTAAATTTTGTTTTTTATTCCACTTTGTAGCTTTATCTGCTACGTTAAGATCAGTCGGAACATATCTCCAGTTGAAAATAATTGAATTCTGTTGTATTTCTGCTACTCTATAGGCAACGTATTTGTTTAATTTTCTTGGTTCTTCTATACGTAGCCAGTTTAAAACAATAAGTGAATCAGACCAGTAATAGGTTTCATTAATCTGGATAGAAAGATGGGAATGGTAGGTCTGCGCCAATCTGCTTCCCATAACAGCTCCATCTAATTCGAGACGTGGAATTGTTTGAAGTTTCAGTGGGGCTACACGAGTTTTTGATCCAACCAGTATGCATTCTATATGCTTGTCCCTCATGATCCTTAGGTAACCAACTGCAGCACTAGCATGTTCACTAGCATCTACGAATATATGTAGCTGGACAACAGCGTTTGTCCAATTGCGAAAACTATCGAGGTAACATCTAGGTATTTTGATGCTTTCTATTTTTGGCAATTGTTTAAGCCACTCTAACCATTTCGAAAATTGTTCATCTTTAATAGTTTCATCCCACGTTATTTTACTTCTCCAAATTTCTTGTAGTAAAATTTTAATTTTAACTAGAAAATATGAAATAAGACCTAAAGGATCGTAAATAGACATGATTATTTCCAAAATTTCTCTTTTGGTATAGTCTAAGAGCCAGTGAACGGATACCTGTATGTATTTGACCAGACCTGGGTTTTTGTACATGCAGGCCCCTATACCTACCGTACACGAGATGGGGACTCACTAAGCCCAAAGTGGTGGACGCAGCGAGTGCGCAGGTATCGATTTTTGGCTATTTATAAATGCATTTGACCACGTCTGCCGTTTTGATATTTGATAATATATTATTATTATTAACGGAAAATAACAATGGCAGACCATTATCACGCGTTTAACATTGTGGCAGACAACTTTGAAAATGTCAAAAAAAAAAATTTTTGAAATTAATTGACCAGATCTGCCATCAATATATTTTATTTATTATAGTCTTAAAAACTTATATTGATAAGGGCAGACGTATTCATTGCGTATAAACATAAGCAGATAAAAAAATCTGAGATACTATCCGGTCAGATGTCTATATATAACCATAGCAGTTTTACATTAATATAATTTATTTAATCACTGTATTTAATGAAATTAATATTTTACACGTAGTCTATATACTAAATTTTTAAAGTTGAACGATAAAAAAGGAGATACATTACGAAAAAATCTTAAATGTTAAAGTATACTGCTAAGAACAAAAAATAATTTAAATTTGTATTTAAAGTTAGATAAATAAAAAACAATCATGCATGCATTACTAAATCTATATATATTTATATATATATATTTAATGATTTTGATCTTTATTCATCATCATCATCATCCGAGCCATGGTTATTATCGTTGAATTCGTCTTCATCATCCATTGAATCGGGTTCTGCAAAATTAAACGTAAATTTTAAAATATAAATATGTAATTTGTAAATTGATTCGAACATATTCGATAAAGAATTGATTTTTATCAACTTACCAGGAATATTGGTGATTAAGTCACTCACAAAAGATGGGAGTTGATCTCCTTCGAACCATTTAAAGACTAATTTGTTGTCCTGCTCAATCCAACCATAATCCAATGGGTTTAAAGCAGTAGGTTGCTTTTTGTAAGCATTTTTCCAAATCATAGAAATATAATGAGCTCTCAGAAATTGTTGGTAAAGTTCATTCTTACACGGTGGAATTGAGGTTGCGTCAAAATTTTGCACTTTTTTGCTGAAAGTTTCATTAATGTTTGAAGCTTTTTGTAAATTGTGCTTATTACAGACTTCTTTTTCACAAGTAAACTTGAAAAGTTATGTATAGGTGTCTTTTTAATAGCTTTTTCAAATCTCTTTGGATCAGATGCACATTCAGATATAAAAGTTGTTCGTAATTCATCACCGATTGTTTGGATATTCAACAGGAACTCTTCAACTTCAGATGATGCTGCTTTCCCAGAAGCTATGTTAAATAACTGATCTGGCGATAAATCTAAGCTGAATGGATTCACATATTGATCGAACGAGTTTATTAACTTCTCAAGTTGATGACAACTTTTTTTGATATTATGTGGCTGCAGTTCTGCTGAAATATCTTGCTTCTTAGATATTCCTAACTCTTCTAACACATGTGTGATTATTGTTGAGCGGATGTCGTGACTTCTTGCCCACCGTTGGCGAGCCGAGATCGAGTTAGTCAGATGGGCGATACCAGTAAGTGTTCTCGCAGCATCTGCATTGATGGTCTGCTCTAATGTGAGGTCAATAGGCTGCCTTGAGAATGGTTTATTGGTACGCTTGATTCCAAAAAATCCTTTTTGGAAGTCTTGCTCTAAACCAGTATGAGTTGTGGAAACTTTTGTTAAATTATAATGGTACTGAACAGTCCACTTCGCATAATTTTGATGGTTGAAAGCGAAAAATAAATTTGTGATTTTTGGTAAGATGTGAAGATATAATTGAAAATCACCTGCACGAATGCTCCTGCTGAGCTGTAAATAATGGTTAACAAGCTTGATGTAAATCATGTAAAATTGCGCAGTTTTACCATGTTCACCATTTAATGTTTGTTGCTCATAAATAACATATTCATTGTAAAGTTCTTTCAAGTTTTCATTATGAACAAAAAAAGAAAATTGCTGACAATTTTGTAATCTGTGAATTTCTTCTTCGATCTCTTCAGTTATTTGAATATTTTGAGATGTTAAAAAAGATCTAAAATGCATTATTTGTAGCCCTAAAGCCACTATTGGGTGTAATCTTTTACATCGATTAAAATGCTTGCCCTCAATGAAACTTGAAACTGATCCACTAGCCAGCATTTCGCTTTCAACCATGATGGTTGTTAAACCACAATCATTAATGAATTTCCCAATCGCCTTGAAATATGACATCATGGTATGAAAAGCACCCAAGTGTATAAAAAGTTTTTGGAAAGTTTTACTTCCTGTAGCTTGGATTTGCAGTGCAATTTTGGCAATAGCTAAGTCGTAAGTCACTTGCATGTGCTCTTGATTCAGTTCTTGCAAGACTGACATGGATTGTTGCATAGTTGCCAACACTACTGCATTGCTTGTTGGTGAGTCATTAATTGGAGTTAAATACGAAATTAATTGTTGTGGAGTGTCATCAATCATTATTTTACTGTTAAAACCAGTCCACATAGGAGTATCTAACAGTCTAAAAGCATGACTTAGCATCCAAACAATGTCAATCCGCTCGTAAAGACTCTTATGTACAATAATATTAACCTCTTCTTCATTTTCAGTTTGAATATTAGTATTTTTTTTTAGTTTTTTAGAACACTGTGGTAACTCATATTCAATAGTTTCAAAAGATCGTCTTCGACGTTTATTATGTGTAACAACTTCAGTTTCTTCTTCTTCAACATTTTCTTCTTCTAGGTTGTGATCAATGTTTTGGTAAATAATCCCAACCGTATCATGCAGAGTGTCTTTACCATTTTTGGTATCAACAAACCGGTCAAAATTATCAAAAGCCATGCCTGTCGAAAGACTTTCATTTTTATTAATTGCCTCTGGACATATTCCAGTACGTGAAACTGACGAATACGTTGCTTCTGTTTCTAGCTCCTCGATAGCATTATAACTTATACAATGACCGTAACGATTTATTATATCGATAACCTTACGGCTGCTTGTAAGACTTTTTAATGCCATACCTAAACAAATGTGTTTAGAAGTCTTGATGCTGCCATTGGAAGTCATATATTTATTTATTTATTTATTGCATACTTTACAAACACCAATGCTAGGTAATTACAAGTAAAGTGTTAAACAAACGAACTTAAAAAAAATTTTTAGCTAGCCTAATAACAAAGAGTAAAAATATAAGTAAGAACAACAAGAAGGAAAATATGTACATATATATACACATAAACATACATACATGTACACACATACATAAACACACAAACTTAACCCTAGAAGGTAAGAACATCACTATAGTACAGCCTTTAAGTGTTTTATGTTAATATTAAATATGTCTATTTGGACCTCAGTAAAAATCTCATTGGCAACAGTCATCATTCTGTTGATGGGACCTATACTACAGGGATCAACATGAAATATTTTTTGTTTGGTTAGGTTCCTTAAATTAACCTTTGGTACATTAAAATTAATATAATTTATAAGATGACTATCTT
Source organism: Altica lythri (assembly GCA_964028335.1). Taxonomy (NCBI): domain Eukaryota; kingdom Metazoa; phylum Arthropoda; class Insecta; order Coleoptera; family Chrysomelidae; genus Altica; species Altica lythri. The sequence continues at coordinate 66,059,346 of OZ034800.1, forward strand.
TGTACTTAATACTATTTATAATACAAAATAAATAAATCACAGCTTGCTGTTCTCTTCTTTGTACGAGAGATTTAAAATTAAAGGTTTCAAGCATGGAGTTGTACAAGATCTTGTATGGGTATGTATTGTTTTTAACGACATAAAGGTATCTAAGGAATCTTTTTTGTACCCTTTCAATATGATCAATGTGTACAGCCTCCAACGGCATCCATATTTGAGAAGCATACTCCAGGTGGGGTCGCACTATTGTATTATATAATTTGACTAGGGTTGAAATTTTGAAGTTTTGTGAGTTTCTGATTACAAATCCTAGTGCTTAAATGGCTTTTTTTGTCATGTATAAGAAATGGCTATTAAACTTCAAATTTGACTGAAAGAAAACCCCTAAATCCTTTATTTCATTTTCACAATTTAGAGTGGTATCACAGATTTTGTATTTATTTACTATTGGACTGGTTTTTCTTGTAAATGTTACTACAGAGCACTTTTTAACATTGAGAGACATTTTATTATCTTTAAACCATTTGCTTATATTGTTAATGTCAGCCTGAAGTAAATTGCAGTCTGTTTGTGTTTCAATAGCTCTGTAAACCTTAAAATCGTCTGCAAAGAGTAACCCAGTGGAGCCACAGAGGCAATCGGGCAGTGAGTTTATAAAGCATAGAAAGAGTAGTGGCCCCAAATTGCTTCCCTGTGGAACACCAGAGGTAGCAATAAAGTGTTCTGATGTGGACATGCCAACCTTGACCCATTGGGTTCTGTTCGATAGATATGATTTAATGAAAAAATAAACATCCTGTGTAATACCCAGCTCAACCAGTCTTCCAAGAAGCAGATCATGATTGACCTTGTCAAATGCCTTTTCACAATCAGTATAAACAACGTCTAACTGGGTTTTCTTTAATACTGCTTCGGCAGCAGCTTCTGATATGATAGAGAGATTTGTCAAGGTTGATCTATCTGCCACGAACCCATGTTGAGATTTGGATAGCTTAGGACCTAAAAAATTGGATAAGTCTTCACATAATATCATCTCATACACTTTAGCTAAAGCATTCATAATACTAATGGGTCTATAATTTGATACATCAATTTTGTCACCACTTTTAAAAATAGGTGTTATATGGACAGATTTTAGGGCATCTGGAAAATGTTTGTTTTTTATAGCAAGATTAAAAATATGCTTTAATGGTGATGCAATATATTCAGCTAAGCCTTTATAAATGTAAGAGGGAATATTATCTGGCCCAGTAGATTTTTTTGGTTTTAACCTATTTATACTTTTTATTTCATCATTTTCTGTTATTTTAGAAAACATAAAAGTGTTACCGCTAAAGTCAAGTGTGGATGAATTTTTTGTGCTAGTATTCCTTTCATAAACTGATTGAAAATGTTGAGCAAATGCATCTGCAATGTCTTTTGAAGTTGAAAAAATGTTTTTGCCATTTGTCATTTCCCCAGGTAAACCATGGTTTTTAGATTTGCTATGCAAAAACTGCCAGAAAGAAGAGGGATCATTGTTTAAATTATTTTCAATACTTTGTTGGTAAGCTTTATGTTCAGTTGTTATTTGATGTTTGATACTTTTCCTTAGATTACTAAAATTATTACACAATGAGGGACTAGCTTGTTTTTTTATTTTGCGATGTAGCTTATTTTTCTCTCTAATTTTACGTATTAAATCCATGGAATACCATAAGGGATATCTAGGTTTGTTACATAAGAAATTGTTTTTTACCTGTTGCTTGGGGATAGCCATGTCCAAGAAACTGTGCAATTGATCATAGAAAAGTTTTAGGCTATCATTTACATCAGTTGTTGTTAATAAATCTGACCAATTATGATTTTTTACAAGATCATACAAAAGGGCAAAGTTCCCCTTAGAATAATTATATACATACTTTTGTGTTATACAAGACTCGTACCTCTCCCTTAATGGTATTTCAAATAAAAGTGCCGGGTGGTAAGCATCCTCTGCAACTAATGGTTGCACAGGTCTAGCAATTTCAGTAACTTGTAAATTAGATATTAGCAGGTCCAAACATCTATCCCTAAAATTTTTTATATTATTATATTGCTGCAAATTATGTAGATTAAGAAACTCTTCTAGAATATTATTTTTGGCATTATCACAGATATTAAAGTGTGGCAGATTAAAGTCTCCTAACATTAGAACTTTGGTATTTTCATATGCTAAAAGATTATCATACTGATTTAAATAACTAATGTAATTTTCAACACATGAATTTGGCTGAAAATACACAACAGAAACATAGAGATAAAATTTTTTGAGCTTCAACCTAACAAGTATGCACTCTACATTACAGTCTTTGGTATCTATTATCTATTACTTCATAAGGAATCTTCTTGTTGAAGGCAACCAGAACACCACCACCCCTGCTGGCTGCGGTATTTCTGTCCTTTCTTATGACTGTGTATCGTTCGTCAAATAATTCCTCGGAAAAAATGCCATCACATAACCATGTCTCTGTTAAACCTATAATATTGTAGTCTTCAGAGAGTAAATTTGTATAAAAATTATTTGTTTTTGTCCTAAGGCCACGTACATTCTGATAGTAAACTTGAATATGATTGATAACACTTTTTGATTTATTTACAATGTCACTGTTGGAGGAACTGCCTTCTCTGTCTGCGACAGATTCCCCTTTTTCGCAAAAAACTTAGAGACAAGAGCCCCTCTGGGCCATATCTCCCTCCTCCATGCATTGTTAAAGTTGTCTTGCATAATAGTCACCTTCATTGATGCATATAATGTAGGCTGTTTTGATAGATGCAATTCACAGGTAACCTCTGGAAAATGTTGAATTAAAACTCTCTTTAAGTCATCTGGCTTTGTTAGGGGGTCCAATCTTGTAACATGAAGTGATACAACTTTAGGAACAGTCTGAATAGAAGTCTCACTTTCGTTACCACCTACCATGCACTTCCTTCTTCTTCTCCTATGCACACCAGTCCATTGTCCGCCTTCTTCTTCGTTATTTGTATCCAACTGTTGGATATTTTGCATTAAATTATGTGTTTGAGCTGAGATAATCGCCGCATTAACCGCTTTTGGATGAATCAAGCTTACTTTGTTGTTGTTTAAATTTTCATTTTCTGATTTTGAGGTTAACGTTATGACAGATGGTGATGTTAAATTTTGTGCATTTGAACTAATGGGCGCGTTTGCCGGATTGTTTCTCACTTTTGCTGACCAGAGGGTCTGCTGACGCGCCACGTCCTTGTCGGCAGCCATTTGCACAGCTGGTGTAGAAAGGGTTGCATGCACTGTGTTTACATCTGCTTTACTGTTGGCCAATTTGTCCTCCAACATTTTTATTAAAGTTTTCTGTACTCTTACCGTATATTCTTGCTCTTCCTGCATTTTTTTAACTACGTTAAGCTCCCGTTGCAAACATTCTATTTCTTTTTTTAACAACATCGTTTTATTACAATCGGCCATGTTCAATTCTGATAAACAATCTTTGCAGTTATCACAAACCCACAATAGATTTGGATTATCCATAGTAATTTTAAGCCACGCATCTTTAATTGAAACACAGATTGAATGAAACTTGTTTTTACAAACTTTGCACTCAATTGCTTTCGAATTAACAATAAAATTATCGGAGCAACGTTCACAAACAATCGCGCCGTCCGCCATATTCAATATTAATATATAAATAATGTCCTGTGATAGAGAATTTACATGACGTTTAAAACTGTTACAATTCCTGCGTTTACGACTGTAACCTCCAAGAATTGATGAAAAAAAATCTGCAATCATTGGTGGTGTTGAACATTCACCTTTAATTAGTCGTTGGCTATTTAAATAATCAGGTAATTTTGTTTTAGTTATTCCTAAAATTTCTTCTCTCAAAATGGCAGCAGCTGCTTGCAAGGTGTCTTGGTCTTTTAAGTGCGCAAATAATGAGTCATCAATAGTTGAAATGCCTTTGGGAGCAAGAACTTTTGGCACAACTATAGACGGTGGCCCATTTAGATATCAAGTTGAGACATACCTCGTTTGAAAGCTTATGATGAGTGCTTTTCAACAAGGTATATCACAACCATACCACACATTCTAATCTTCAGATATTGATGAAATTTTGTAGAGTAATTTCGTGAAATTACAATGTTAAAGTAGGGTACATTGACATAACCTATCCAAAATCCAACCTAATGTAACCTAGGTTAGATTCGGTTAGGTTAGGTTAACCTGAGTGGAGGGTTTTTGAGGTTTTTTTTTTTTTTTTTTTTTTTTAAATATGGGTTTTAAGCATAATGCGTGGTATGGTTGTGACATACCTTGTTGAAAAGCACTCATCATAAGCTTTCAAACGAGGTATGTCTCAAATTGATATCTTAATGGGCCACCGTCTATAGCGCCGCCGAACTTTTTTTCTGTTCGACATCAAAATTTGAATTTTATCACCAAATTTCCGGTAGATCTTCTCCTCCAAATAGTGTGTGGTAAATATTGATGTTGCATCTGAGCCTTCACTCAATTCTTTAAACATGTCGAGATACTCTTTATGCAAATATGAAAAAAAATAACAACGTCCCCGTTTTATAACATTCTCTTCAATTAAATTACAAATTTCTTTAAAAACAGTTTCATGTATTTCTCGAGAGATGTGCCATGAAGTACGGACAGGACTTTCCACCAATGATCGTTTTTGATTCCTGAAATTTTGTCGACAAATATCATGGTAATATACTTCAAGAGAGAAAAAATTTTGTATTTTTGTCAAAGTTTCATTATATATTTCAGTATCTGGCTTAAATTGTGATAAGATGCTTATTTGAAATTGATCTTTGCTTGAAGTACGCAATGGCTCATTTTTGGATTTGAATTGCTTTTTGTTATTCTTGCAAAAAAAACACAAATTCAGGTTTGCTGAAACCACGGTATCAGAAGTCTGAAATGTTGAGGATTCTGTGGTATCTTCCAATGGTCCTTCCTTGATCGGCTGATCTGCTTCGGCGTCAATATTTTTTTTCTACAACTTTATTTGCCTCAGAAACATTCACGTCACTTAAAACAGAATCTTCTACCATGTTATCATCAACTATTGAGCTATTAGCTGATGTTGATGGTTGTTCAGTTGCAGACGAGGACGTACTCTGTAATGGAACTTTTTTATTGGCATCTGTTGAAAAAAAAATTTTTTTAAAGCTGTAAACGTCTTGTAACAACTACTATGATACCCTGAATCGAAAATTTCCTTCGGTAAATTTATATTATTGTACTTTAATTTATGAAATTTTCGTAATCTCAAAATTTTTTGACATTTTGCCATAGTCTCTTCCGAAAATATTAATAATTTTTCACTTTTTGACGTGCCACAAAAAACACACTGCACTTTTTCTTTTTCATCCGCCATAATCTCAAATATATTAAATAGATAATAGTCCAATTAACAAAATAATAAGCACAATTTATAAAAAGAACTTTTTATAATGGAAAGTTTTTTAACTGATTTATAGGTCATACCTATTACTAGTGTCATCTCAACAATGCACAGCCTCCCTGATATTGCAAAAATATTTCAATGCACAGCATCCCTAATATTGCAAAAATATGTCATATTTCAAGGCGATTGGGAAATTCATTAATGATTGTGGTTTAACAACCATCATGGTTGAAAGCGAAATGCTGGCTAGTGGATCAGTTTCAAGTTTCATTGAGGGCAAGCATTTTAATCGATGTAAAAGATTACACCCAATAGTAGCTTTAGGGCATCTCAAAATATTCAAATAACTGAAGAGATCGAAGAAGAAATTCACAGATTACAAAATTGTCAGCAATTTTCTTTTTTTGTTCATAATGAAAACTTGAAAGAACTTTACAATGAATATGTTATTTATGAGCAACAAACATTAAATGGTGAACATGGTAAAACTGCGCAATTTTACATGATTTACATCAAGCTTGTTAACCATTATTTACAGCTCAGCAGGAGCATTCGTGCAGGTGATTTTCAATTATATCTTCACATCTTACCAAAAATCACAAATTTATTTTTCGCTTTCAACCATCAAAATTATGCGAAGTGGACTGTTCAGTACCATTATAATTTAACAAAAGTTTCCACAACTCATACTGGTTTAGAGCAAGACTTCCAAAAAGGATTTTTTGGAATCAAGCGTACCAATAAACCATTCTCAAGGCAGCCTATTGACCTCACATTAGAGCAGACCATCAATGCAGATGCTGCGAGAACACTTACTGGTATCGCCCATCTGACTAACTCGATCTCGGCTCGCCAACGGTGGGCAAGAAGTCACGACATCCGCTCAACAATAATCACACATGTGTTAGAAGAGTTAGGAATATCTAAGAAGCAAGATATTTCAGCAGAACTGCAGCCACATAATATCAAAAAAAGTTGTCATCAACTTGAGAAGTTAATAAACTCGTTCGATCAATATGTGAATCCATTCAGCTTAGATTTATCGCCAGATCAGTTATTTAACATAGCTTCTGGGAAAGCAGCATCATCTGAAGTTGAAGAGTTCCTGTTGAATATCCAAACAATCGGTGATGAATTACGAACAACTTTTATATCTGAATGTGCATCTGATCCAAAGAGATTTGAAAAAGCTATTAAAAAGACACCTATACATAACTTTTCAAGTTTACTTGTGAAAAAGAAGTCTGTAATAAGCACAATTTACAAAAAGAACTTTTTATAATAGAAAGTTTTTTACTGATTTACAGGTCATATTTTGTGTCATCTCAACAATGCACAGCATCCCTGACATTGTAAAAAGATTAAGTCATACAACGCTGTGATTGATCATAGAGAAGATTGTTTCCTTGTTAACAAAATCAAGGGTAGTTGTATCTAAAAACTTTCTAAAACAGTTTATTTTATTACCAGTTAAAATAATAATTACTGTTTTCACATGTATAAACAAAAAAAAAAAAAAGAAAAAAAACTTCTCTCTCGCGAGTTCGATCCTATTACAATAACCCAACAGAATTGTCACAATCTACCGCTTCACCCCTTATCCAAATAGGCCACCGCGAACTTATATGAAGTCTTTCAAAATGATAATATGTATACATATTTAATTTAATAACAATTCAGTATAAATTTCGAAATCTGTGTATATGCCTAAACACACTTGAAACATGCATTGTCATCCAGTTCTTAGCTATCCTGAAAATTTCAGAGCTCTAGGTAGTCGGGAAATAGGTTTAAATTCGATTGCAAATTCCACGGAATGACACAGAGACACAGAACACGGCGAAAATATAAAAAACTTTCTAAAAATTGTAGGTAAGCATCAAGAGATCAAGTTGCAGCGAGATTTATTCGGACGATTATTGGGAATTTCAATGGACCACAATATTGATGTTTTAAAAATTTTATCGTTTCCAATAACTCCAGTACCTCTTGCTTTATGTCATCTAGATGGTGGTTTCTGTAAAACTGACAAGTCTGTACTTGTAAAATGCCTTGAACCAAATTTAGATCAAGATCCGCCACATAGTACAGATGTACTCTTAATTGATGGATTTTTCATCCTCCATTCAATGAAAGAGGTTCCCAAAACGTTCGGAAGTATTTCGAAGAAATTCTTGCAAATGGTATCGAAATATTCCTCCCGAAGAATTGATATAATCTTTGACCAGTATTTTTGTCCGTCAATAAAAGATAGTGAAAGATGTCTACGACATAATTCATCGTTGATTGAATACACTATTTCTGGGCCTGACCAAGTACGACCTTCGGATTTTGCAAAAGAATTAAAAAACACAAAATTTAAGGAGGCTCTTGTAGACTTTTTCGGAAAACACTGGTGTAGTGAGGAAATGAAATCATTTTTAGGCAATCGAAAAATTCATTTAAATTTCCGAAATTGTCAATCATATCAAGTTGTTGATGGGAAGATACAGTCAAGTATTGTTGAAGATTTATGTTGTACTTCACAGGAAGAAGCAGATACAAAAATAATCTATCATGCTTGCAATATTGCTGAGCAGTCCAATATTGTTATCCGAGCCTCTGATACCGATATTTTAATCATAATGATTGGTAATATGGCACACTTGAAGAATTCTAAATCTAATATTTGGATGCTCAATGGAACAGGAAATAATGAAAGATATATTAACATCACAAAAATTTATACAGAGCTTGGTGAATTGTTGCTCTTGGTGAAGAAAATTTAACAAAGGATCAACTACAAGACCTATTTAATGTTATTCAACAATTTGTTTGCCAACTGTACAATGCCAAAAAATCTCAGGACGTCGATGATGGAAGATTCCAACTATTTGTCCGCAATTACAAAGCTTCAAACATTAATGAAACTTTCAGCAAAAAAGTGCAAAATTTTGACGCAACCTCAATTCCACCGTGTAAGAATGAACTTTACCAACAATTTCTGAGAGCTCATTATATTTCTATGATTTGGAAAAATGCTTACAAAAAGCAACCTACTGCTTTAAACCCATTGGATTATGGTTGGATTGAGCAGGACAACAAATTAGTCTTTAAATGGTTCGAAGGAGATCAACTCCCATCTTTTGTGAGTGACTTAATCACCAATATTCCTGGTAAGTTGATAAAAATCAATTCTTTATCGAATATGTTCGAATCAATTTACAAATTACATATTTATATTTTAAAATTTACGTTTAATTTTGCAGAACCCGATTCAATGGATGATGAAGACGAATTCAACGATAATAACCATGGCTCGGATGATGATGATGATGATGAATAAAGATCAAAATTTATAATATATATATAAATAGATATAGATTTAGTAATGCATGCATGATTGTTTTTTATTTATCTAACTTTAAATACAAATTTAAATTATTTTTTGTTCTTAGTAGTATACTTTAACATTTAAGATTTTTTCGTAATGTATCTCCTTTTTTATCGTTCAACTTTAAAAATTTAGTATATAGACTACGTGTAAAATATTAATTTCATTAAATACAGTGATTAAATAAATTATATTAATGTAAAACTGCTATGGTTATATATAGACATCTGACCGGATAGTATCTCAGATTTTTTTATCTGCTTATGTTTATACGCAATGAATACGTCTGCCCTTATCAATATAAGTTTTTAAGACTATAATAAATAAAATATATTGATGGCAGATCTGGTCAATTAATTTCAAAAAATTTTTTGCCATTGTTATTTTCCGTTAATAATAATAACTAGCAGCCCGCCCCGGCTTTGCACGGGGATTAAAGAAAAATAACAAAAGCCACTAAATATATTGGGTCAACGCTTCCCTGTAAACAATATTACATGTTGTTTTATTTTCTGGCAACAAAATAATTTGATTTTCAGGTGCTCGACCCGCCTTAGGCGTTTGGCCATGAGAAAAACCGATCCCTACTAATTGGAAGGTTTGACCTTGAGGCTAGTATTCTTAGCGCACACGATGTAAGGGTTATAAGGTCATTTTTGGTTACATTAATGGCATTTTAGTAAGGATCCCTATTTTTTAAAAAATAAAACATAGCCTATGTCACTCGGGAATATTGTAGCTTGCCAACGGCAAAAGAATTTTTGAAATCGGTCCAGTAATTTCGGAGCCTATTCATTTCAAACAAACAAATATTTCCTCGCCACTAAATATATTGGGTCAACGCTTCCCTGTAAACAATATTACTGTTGTTTTATTTTCTGGCAACAAAATAAATTGATTATTAGGTGCTCGACCCGCCTTAGGCGGTTGGCCATGAGAAAAACCGATCCCTACTAATTGGAAGGTTTAACCTTGAGGCTAGTATTCTTAGCGCACGCGATGTAAGGGTTATAAGGTCATTTTTGGTTACATTAATGGCATTTTAGTAAGTATCCCTATTTTTTTTGAAATAAAACATAGCCTATGTCACTCGGGAATAGTGTAGCTTGCCAACGGTAAAAGAACTTTTGAAATCGGTCCAGTAGTTTCGGAGCCTATTTATTTCAAATAAACAAACAAACAAACCTTTTCTCGCCACTAAATATATTGGGTCAACGCTTCCCTGTAAACAATATAACATGTTGTTTTATTTTCTGGCAACAAAATAAATTGATTTTCAGGAACTCGACCCGCCTTAGGCGGTTGGCCATGAGAAAAACCTATCCCTACTAATTGGAAGGTTTGACCTTGAGGCTAGTATTCTCAGCGCACGCGATGTAAGGGTTTTAAGGTCATTTTTGGTTACATTAATGGCATTTTAGTAAGGATCCCCATTTTTTTTTTAAATGAAACATAGCCTATGTCACTCGGGAATAGTGTAGCTTGCCAACGGTGAAAGAATTTTTAAAATCGGTCCAGTAGTTTCGGAGCCTATTCATTTCAAACAAACAAACAAAAAATCAAACCTTTCCTCTTTATAATATTAGTATAGATATATTATCAAATATCAAAACGGCAGACGTGGTCAAATGCATTTATAAATAGCCAAAAATCGATACCTGCGTTACCTGCGCACTCGCTGCGTCCACCACTTTGGGCTTAGTGAGTCCCCATCTCATGTACGGTAGGTATAGGGGCCTGCATGTACAAAAACCCAGGTCTGGTCAAATACATACAGGTATCCGTTCACTGGCTCTTAGACTAGTAGGTCTTTTTTCTCCTTTCAAAATATCTTTATTACCTTTATTAAAACGTAAAGAAAAGACAAAACAATCTGTGGTTAAATTCCACCACATACCAAGTACTTTTTCAGTAATTTTGTCTGTGCTTGTGATTTCTACGGGATCTGCCTTAACAGAATTCATTATTCTCATTAGGTTTTCTGAATTAGAACGCCAATTTCTTATTTCGTTAGCATTTGAATGAATAAAGGTCACCTCTTTTGCCAATTTTATTGCTTCATCTTCTGTATCTGCTGAATCTAGTAAGTCATCTACGTAGTGATTTCTAATAATGCATTCAACAGCTCTCGGATAACTGGAGGAATATTTCTGAGCATTAATATTTTTTACGTACTGAGAACAGCTTGGTGAACAAGTTGCCCCAAAGGTCATAACAGTCATAATGTATGTATCTAAATCATTTTCTGATTTACCATTACGCCACAAAAAACGCTGAGCATGTTGATCTTCTTCTCTGATACCAATTCTAAGAAACATTTCTTTTATATCTGCAGAAAATCCAATTTTTCTTTCACGAAAACGTAGAAGTACCCCTAACAGTGAAGCTAACTGGTCATCTCCTTTTAAAAGTAAAGAATTTAAACTTGTACCATTAACTTGAGCAGCAGCGTCCCATACTAAACGGAATTTTCCTGGTTTATTTGGATTAAGTACATGGAATATAGGAAGATACCATATTTTCTCATGTGGTTGGGACAATTCTTCTGGACTAAGTTTTCTTACATAACCTTTTTTCTTATAATGTTCAATTTGTTCATTGATTTTTATTCCCAACTCGGGGTTTATGCTTATTTGTCTTTCTAAGCATTCCAATCTCCTAATTGCCATTTTTTTGCTACATGGAAGTTTCACATAGTCATATTTCCATAACAAACCAATATTATATTTTCCTTGATTTTTCATTAACGTAGTTTCTTGAATTTTTCTAGCTCTAGCCAATTCTTTCGATGCTATACTACACGGTCGTATCCCTAGACTTTCTATGGCAAAATATTCCTTCACTGCTTCAAATAGTTCCTCGTTACTTATTTTATTTGTTGTACATTCGCATATGTGGTAACTATATTTAGATACATGTGATTGTACTTGAAATGCAAATACAGACCATCCTAATCTGCATTTTGCTGCTATAGGTGCACCTTCTTCACCCTCTTTTATACGCAGTGGTATTGCTAGCTTCCAATTATCTAAGCCTATTAGTAATCCTGGTTCTGCATTTATGTAAGATTTCACTGGTATGTTTCTCAAATGTGAATAATGCTGTTTCAAATTTTGGGAATCTAGAGTTTGTTTTGGAAGATTCAAATTTTTCACAGTTCTAGCAGATATGTCGAAGCGTCTCGCTTCCTGGAATTCTCCCTCTATTGTTAATGAGACTTTCTGAGAATCACTTTCGAAGCGTTCTTGATCGCCTGTCCATTTAAGACAAAGTGGGTCTTCAGTTCCTTGAATATTCAATTCTTTTATAATAGCTTCATTTACTAATGTTACTGATGAACCTTCATCTAAAAACGCGAATGTCTCGATCGTTTTTGTGTGACTAGATAATTTTACTGGAAGAATTCTAAAACGAAAGTTTTGGCAACTAATTTCTTTCTTCTCGGAGAATACCGAAACCTGATGTGGTTGAACTTCAGTTTCTACACTTTTACTAGCAGTCTGATATTCTTGAGGTATTACGTCGTAGTGAAGAAGTGGGTGGTGTTTTCGTTGGCAGTTTTCTATGTTACATTTTACAGGGTATTTACATGGAAATCTATGCTTTTTTAAACATAACCTGCAAAGCTGTAAGTTTCTTACCAACTTCCATCTTTGATCCACAGGATATGAGCAGAATGATTGACATTGATTAACATTTTTACAGGTTCCTGAGCATACCTTGCATTTCAATATCGGAGTTTCAATGCTAGAATTATTTAAATGCGTGTTTGATTGTTCATGAAAATGATTTTGTTTAATATGATTGGACATTGGTATTTGAGGCAGCGTAGTACATATATTAGTAGCCATATCAAATGCCCAGTTAGCAAATTCAGTGAGACCCATGTTATGTTGCAAGGTATTCCTATGCATAGCCCAATTTATTTTCATTTGTGTCGGTAGTTTTTCAATTAGCTCATTCATAAGCATAGGATTATTTAAATGGGCATTTAGCTTAGCAGTTTCTAAAGAAACACATAAGTTCTTTACTGCTAAGGCAAATTCAACAAATGTGTCTAACTTTTCTGCCTTTGGCGCTGGCTGTCTACGAATAACGTTTATGTAGGCTTCCATAATTTGTTCTGGTCTACCATAAAGAATGTTTAACGTCTGTATTATCTGTGGAACGCATTCGGGTAGTATAAGAAAACTAGAAACGGCATTTTTAGCTGCACCTTTAAGACATTTTTGTAACCGTAAAAGATTTTCATCGTTATTAAATCCACATAAATCCGTTGTTCTTTCAAAACTGCTAATAAATAAGGGCCAATCATAGGGATTTCCAGCAAAAATTGGAAGTTCCTTACTTATGGCTTTTCTTGAAGCGCATTGTTGCGGGGTTAACTTAGTATAATTAACTGTGCTGAATGTGAGAGGCTGTTCATGAAACGAAGAAATAATTCCGTTACCTTTACCTTCCTCTATATTCATAGATAAAATTCTATTTGCTACAGTATCAGTTTTTTTTATTTCATCATCTTCAATGATTTGACTATCATCTGAATCTTCTTCGTCTAACATTAATCTAGCTTCTTTTGCTAGTTCTCTTTCCTTTTTTAATAGATCTCTTTCTTCTTGTAGTAACTGTAGTTTCAATTTCAATTTACTACTAACATTAGAATTCGCTTTACTTTTCTTTGATGAACCCTTTTTGCTCTTCAAAGACTTTTGTGATAACTTAGATGGAGTACTTTTTTCTTTTCCTACCTGTATTAATTTTATTTGTTTCTCGCATCGTGGACATATCCAAGAGTCGTTATTGGCGACATCATCTGTGACATCAACGCACTCATAACAACACCATCGTTCGCATCTGGTACATTCTACCATTCTATCTTCTCTGTAAGGTTCGTTACAAATCGGACAGTAATCCTTTTTGGTTTCTTCCATATTGGATTCAGAATTCGAGAGAAATGCAACTTACCAAAGTGAAGCGTATCAGAATTTTTCAAAGTACCTTCGAATTTGAGCTTGTGACGACGAGATTGAGTTAGACAGAATTTGGAGTGAATTTTAATAGTTCTGTACCATCAAATTATATATATATATGTACTCAAATTCCTAAAATAATTATTTTATAAGAACAACATTAAAATCAAACCCTTTAACAAACTTACGGTTGCCTTTTCACTGTAATCTCGTCCCCAAATACAGTTTTTTAAAGAAATGTCGCTTTGACAATTTTGAATGTTATTTTCTATTTTGTTTTTCTTTTGTATCTAGGACCGATCAATATTGGATAAAGGGTTTGGTACAATAATACAATTAAATAATAAACAAATTGTTTTTTTTTTATAATTATTAGTTTTAAGTATTCGTAACAAGGTTATTTGAAAATCAAACTAATTATGTTCCAAAGTAAGATATATGAATTAAAAAAATATTTGATTTCTTAAAAGATAAATTTTTTATTTTTGACATATCTGTTTTGAAGTAATCTTGAATTGGACCTAGAATTTATATAGAGTTATTGATGTATAGTCGTGTACCAGTGGTAAAAGTTTACCTCATTCAAATAATTACAAGAGTAAATAATAAAATAAACAAAACTTAAGTTTGCTACCTAAAATAGAATGTTATTAAAATTTGATGTCTGCATGAATAACATCATGACAGAAAAGTATTAATGAGTATAATTATTGAGACCATACATTAATAAATCCAGAAGAATGACTACAGTAGCAATAAAATTCTTGAAAAATTGTGTGTCCGATACTGCATCTAAACCTTATTTTATAAACTTTTTGTTTCTTTCAGAAATAAAAAAGTAGTATGTTAATTTTTAAAAAAAATATCTTTTTTGTAACCGCAAAATATACCATTACTTAAAGTAAACAATGTTAACCAAAAAAACTTGTTGCTGTTTTTTTCTCGTTAAACACGGATGTTTAAAAACACTAACAATTTTTAGACTATTTTGAATATTTAAAATAATGCATATTTTAATTATAAAAAAATAAGAAATTTAAAAAATCTAATAAAAACGAAATTTTTGTATGAACGTTTGAGCATTTTTTTTTAACATATAACAGAAGGTACGTGTATTTCCAAAATCTAAAAAAAAAACAAAAAACTCAGATAATCTTTCTATTTTTATCATTTTGAAAACTAACCAGATACATTTAATCATATAACTTATTTACAGAACTTCGATAAAAGTTATCGATAATGATATGCTTATATTTGATCCTGAAGAGAATTCTCAAGATTTTTTCTTTCACGGAATGCAACAAAAAGGACGTGACATGTCAAAGAAAGTGAAGAAAAATATAAAATTTACTTTTAACAGAATATTTACTTCGGAAGCCACAAATGACTCTGTTTTTGAAGGAACGACGCTTTCATTAATTAACACATTAATGGATGGTTTTAATTGCTCGGTTTTTGCTTATGGTGCAACTGGGGCTGGAAAAACTTTTACGATGACTGGAACTGCAGCTAATCCAGGAATTACTTTTTTGACCATAACCGAACTGTTTCGAAAACTGAATGAATTGTCTGATGAACGAGATTTTGAAATTGGTAAGTCTTTTTTTTTTGTAAAAAACACTCGAGCATTGTTTTAATTTTCACTATATATATAACCATGTCCTATTGAAATGTGAGCACCGTGTAGAATATCAAACATTTAATTCAAGTTCATTAAATTACATTTAACACATTTTATATAGACTTTAAATGTTTTTAAAGTCGATAATTACCTTCGTTTAAAGAAACAATCAGTGTTTCTACGCCTCCAGCAATAAAAATATGGAATCGCTGCAATCTCCGACGCTGCAGCGTTGACATAAGTTCTAATCCTAACACACGGGTCTTCTTGTCACTTTTTGTTACGAAGCTGCATAAATGTGGTGCAATCATACGGCTCCAGACAGGGTCCACAAGTATTAGTCACCAACCAAGGGTAGCTTTATATTGTATCGTACTGTTACAAACTTAAATATTTCCAAAATTACCTTTGCATGATTTTTTTACAAATGCAAAATAGTCGAATAATCGGATATTTTGAATTTATTAACAATTATAAACAATAAAAAAAGTTAAGCGATTTTTGGAAAAACACTCCAAAAATGTTACAAGTATTTTATTACGAATCTTAACATGAAAAATCTTTACAAATAACAAAGATATATGTTTAGTTCTATAAAAAACAAAAAATTAATGGAATGTTTAAATCAATTATCTTAAAAACTAACAAATAAAATTTTCACTTTATTTGATCTAATTTTGCTAAAAAAAATTTAACACAGTTCTCCTGTTTAAGAGCGAATATTAGAAAAACTGAAAATTAATTCAAAACGAAGTGTTCACTAATAATTTTATCTATAATCAAACGCATTTAGCGTTTATCTGGTGTTTCCAAAAATTGATAAGTTAGTGCGTTTTTATAAGAACTTGTGAAAATTTTGGATTTTTCTATTTATCTGAAACTGTAAAATATAATAACGAATTGTTAAATTTTTGAATTTTACATATCAACGATGTATGAAATAACTTAAAAATTCCTAACTTAGTATTTTAATGTTTTTCTCATTTGTAGGCATTACCCACTTGGAAGTATACAACGAACTGGTTAAAGATTTATTAAATGCTGGACCTCCTTTAAACTTAAGAGAAGATTCAAATTATGGTGTTATTGTAGCTGGTTTAAAGTTATTTAAAATTTCAAATCCCGAGGAATTATTTTCATTGTTAGAACAAGGAAATTTAAACAGGACTCAACATCCAACTGATGCAAATGCTGAGAGTTCGAGGTCGCATGCTGTTTTTCAAGTTTATTTACGGATGACTTTAAAAAGAACTAAAGAGGTATGATTTTTGAAAGCATAACTAGAATCGGAAATCTGGGAAACCGATTTCCTTACAAAATTTACAACGATCGTTAGCCAGATTTCCGATTTTAGTTATAATATTGTTATAATTTTTCCTTCGGGGATTCGGGATAAGTTATAAACTGCAGACAAACTTAACAATTTATTGGTAAACACAACTAAATAACAATTTCTTAAACTAATTTACACAACTTTGATTCAGTCACAATTACTGAGTAACGTCTTTAAAATAACTCGTACAATTCTCCGTTCGAAGCGGTCCCTTATATATAAAATTAAATCCTTCTCGAAGCGTCTCCAACGTTACAGCGACAACCTTTCTAGAATTGAACGGTCTCGAATTATCCGATCGATCGAAAACAAACTAGAATATTTCAAAATTCTAAGAACTGTCGTTTGTTTGGCGCTATTTCCTGATACTATCAGGCTGATAGGTCCGGACAGGCTTAAAACAGTATACATATAGGGGTGTATACGACTTAAGTTAAATCAAGATATGAGATATGATCATAACGCCGATCAACCGTCCGTTGCTTAGCGGTCTATGGCGCTGTAGGCTTTAGGTAGAGGTCAAAGGTTTAATTCTAGACGGATGTGACATTTTTTAAATTTCTCCTAAATGCTATTTCTTACTGGTTTTCGCTTGATATTACCAAAACGGTTTTATTTTAATTATTAACATATATGTATATGTTCTTTGTGCTTAACATATCGCTCACTTTTAATTTCTTCAACATTTAAAATAGTTACTAAAGTAAAATTTTAGATAAGGTACCTAGAAAATGATCGTTTTCTTCAGATGAGTAAAATTAAAATCTGCTGATCCGAATCACACCACAAAACCACTACAGTTTTCCAGTATACTTTAATTACAGTTAATTGGTTGTACGAGCTTTTAAAATTGAGCTTTAGATTCGGAAAGATTAATTTCAGTACATGTAATAAATGCTACATATTTGCATTATCAAACTAATTTTATTCGACTAATAATTTAATTACCTGTATTTATTACATGATTAGTTAATGATTCATTAATTTTGAATAATCATGTGCTCATCGAAAGAAAACAGAAATGAATCTTTCATTTAATATCCATTTTGTAATGAATGATTATTGAATAACTACATATATGACAAAGTTACAAAAATCTGTCAATGATCAACTATTACTTTATTAGTTTTTAGCGGTTACTTGTTTTTAGTAAACTTAAATTGGTGGGTTTTGTTTTTGTGTTAAGGAATTATTCTTAAAAATCTTAGTTTTTCGAAGCCATAGATCAATTAAATGTGTATTTAGCATCACAAATTGCTACTGAAGTATTGTTTTTGTTTGAGGAATAGCACTGCTCGTACCCCACTTGAGGATTCTATCTTGTAATGGCTACATTCGACCATATACAATATACACAAGACGTGGCTATTCTTAGAAACCTGTCTTCACGCGTATTAGTTTTTCCTTCTTCAGTAGTAGATCAGTGGTATGTGCTCTCGACCCCTGCTAACACTTTTTGTAATATGATATACTATCGACTTTTAAACAGAAATATGATTGCCTATAAATTGCTGGAACGTTCCTATTGCATAAAAACGAAGGTAAATCAAACTTTGTGTTACCGATTCAACTGATTTATTTCTTCTTGGGTATAACTCTTGTTCCAAACACATAGACCAACTACAGAACTTTGGTTAATGTAAGTCTTTCTTTAAATTGTACATCGTCTAAAGTTTCAAAGGGAGTTTTTCTAATCCTACATGGTACAAATTCTTTATCAGAAAGGTCTGACAAGTCGGATTTCAGATTTTTTAATTAAACTGTACACTTTATTTTATTGTTACTGCACAAATATTTTATTTTATGTTTGTCAAAGAACAAAAAACGAAAAAATAATTTAACAATAAATTCACAAATAAGCACAAAATAACAAACTGAATAATTCTTTTTTAACAAAAGTTGAAATCAGCATCTTTTTACAACAAATTTTTGATGATTGTTTAATTTGTTAAAATTATATTAAAATAATAATTCGTTAACAGACAATTAAACCCTCCCGATTAAGAGAAGGATTGGTAGTTAGAAACCAGGATTGGTAGATGCAGCAAATTGCAGATTCTGTGAGGAAGAGGGCGAAACCTCAATACACATACTCTCAGAATGTATTGTATTACGTAATTCTAGTGTCAGGTAACTAGGATCATACGAAATAGTAGAGAAAGATTACCTAACTTGAAGCCCAAAGATATCCTAAACTTTCTAGGAAAGATAGGACTAAAAGAGCTGCTATAAGTCTAAGGAAACATCAGAATTAGAGCATGAAAAGATATCATAGGTCGCAGGTGTATCTGTCACCTCTGGTTATGCACATACATCCATAGGTTTATGGTTCACATAAATTTATGGAACTAAAATATGTATGATAGCAAGTGAACGGTTCATTAACTCTGCCATTATTTGATTTGAGGTTTAAATTATTAAAAGTTCATTAAAATTTAGATAAATGGTTAACGAATCATTAAACATCTTTTTTGGTTAACGTTTCTGCAACCGGGAATAAAAGTAGTTTTTTTATAAATATTTTTTGAAGTGAAAACTTCTTTAGCCGCGTTGAGCATTTTTCTGTAATGGGTAAAAAATCTTAAATTCGCGTCAGGACACGTGACCCTGATCGAAAAAACGTAAGATGACAAATAAACAAATTAAAGAGACGTGCAATCATATTTTGTAGTGGTGAAAATAGGAACTAAAGCAGCTGGTAGCGCGAAAAGCGGAAAAGTAGTTATAACCGTATAGTGCCTTAGTAAGTACTAGTAGTGTTATTTTAATATAATTTTTTAAGGTACTTTAAGCATAAAAAGTGTGTAGAAGTATAGTGAATAGATGCACTGATGTCGGAACTTGTTGCCAACTTTATATTATGCATCAACACATCTGTGCCCCAACGGACGCACTACAGGTTTTACTCAACCTACCACCATTGCACATTTACATTCAGGGCGAGGCTATGGGAACTGCTCACAGACTGCTACAAGGCCAGGCCCCCATTACCTTATTAAAAGGCAAAAAGCAAGCAGAGTTATACAATAGGGTTAAGGCAGATCAAATAATGAGTATGTCTCAGGACAGGATAGTCCCCAGGTATAACTTTGTGAGAAACTTTCGAGTAGAAATACTGGAAAGGGACTCATGGAACAATGGCCCCCCAATCCAAGGGGAGTCAATTTGGTATACCGATGGCTCAAAGACTGAGAAAGGCACAGGGTCAGGTATATACAGTAGAGGACACAGGATAAAAATCCAACTAAGTCTAGGTGCGTATGCCACAGTGTTTCAGGCTGAAGTAACGGCCATACAACACTGTGCAACGGAGATCGTAAGTCAGGGTATAACGGGTAAAACCGTAGTCATATACTCGGACAGCCAAGCAGCTCTAAAGGCGATAGTCTCAGCACAAATAAGCTCACAGCTGGTGAGGGACTGCGTTGGGGCCCTGACACATGCCGCTAGTCAAAATTCTCTGACACTGGCATGGATACCAGGACACTCAGGGTTTCGGGGCAATGAGAAGGCTGATGAATTGGCCCGTGCGGGAGCTAACACTCCAATGATTGGCCCGGAACCATTCGGCGGAGTTGCTAATACATTCAGAAAGGCAGCCATTGAGAAATGGAGGCTAGAAAAGGCCCAGGAGTGGTGGGAAACATCACCGGGCAAGCGACAAGCCAAACTCTTCATAAAGGGTTACTCGGCGAAGTTTACTGCAGAGCTGCTATCACAAAGGCGAAATGATGTCAGAATGATTGTCAGTCTCTTGACAGGACATTGTAGGCTCAGAAAACACATGAGTCAGCTAAACTTAGCAGATGAACACATTTGTCGATACTGCCAAGAGGAAGAGGAAACTGCATTTCATGTCCTATGCCAATGTGAAGGCCTTGCAAGGACGCGGTATCTAGTACTGGGAGAGGAGAAACCGGCTGCTTCAAGTTATGCGGAGTGGCCACTGTCAAGGCTATTAAGTCTCATTAAGAGGGCAGAGCTGGACAAGGTGCTCTAATCCTATTCCACAGATAATGGGTGTTCACAATAGATCTGCAAAGGTCGCAGTGATATAGGCTAACAGCCAACCCAAAAATATCTATCTATCTATCTATCTGTTCTATTATTATCTCTGGTTTTGTAGTTGACATTGGTCAAAACATGGCTTTCGATAATACCTATGTTTATAGTGCCTTAGTCTTAATAAACTTATTTATAAATAAAATTATGAAATTATCAAGTTGTGAAAAAATTATATAGGTTTTAAATAGATTCGACAAAAAAGCAAATATTCGATGTTACTATGAATAAAAATATCGATATATCGAATACAATAAATATTTGTCAAAACTCAAAACATCCGACATATCGTATGGAAAACATCGAATAATAAATTCGATATATCGATGTGTGAATATGCCTATGCCACGCGCACCTATAAATAGTGACAGGTGACAGCTAATAATTTAAAATTTAAACGTCTGTGTTTAGTGTTCTTTAAATGTTTAAAATATGGATATTAAACAAATTAATGATAAAAGTGACGAAGAAATAGCGAAAGAAAATGAGTGAGTACTTTATAAATATACTAGATGAAAATTTAATAAGTTTTAATTTTTAATTAATATAATTTTATTATTAATGTTGATGTTCAAAATTTATAATTGTGAATCTCAGTTGTTATATGTATATATAAGTCACTTTTGACAATTAATTAACGTTCAATTGTAAAACTAGCATTTTGTACGAATTTCAATAAAGTTCTAATTAAAAGGATTCCTTGTGGTTAATTGGCTTCAACAGGTTATGGGCCCAGTTAACGCAGAGCTGTAAAATTAGCCACGTTTGAAAGAGAACAAAAAAAAATGTTGAATTTATAAGGTATCACGTCCAAGCGGGAGCTTAATATGGAATTCAAAGCTCACATCGAAAAGCTGGAGGGAGCAGTAAATTGGTCGAAATGGAAGAGGCAGATTGAACTACTTTTAGTCCATCATGACATATTAGGAGTAGTTACTGGAGAAATTCCAAAGCCCGAAAGAGATGGAGAAACGCTAGAAGGTGATGAAACTGTAGATGCAAGAAATGCTAGGTATTTAATAGAAATAAAGTCTTTTAATAAATCTGATTCTTTAGCCCAACTAATCTTGGTAGGAAGCATGAATGATGCTAATCTTGAGCTTGTAGCTACCTGTAATACCTCAAAGTCTATATGGGATAAACTAATGTCAGTTTATGAACAGAGCTCTTGTCAAAGAGTGGATAGATTGATGGAACAGTTTTTTAATCTACAAAAGGAACCATTAGAAGACATTATAACGCACATCGCAAGACTACAGAAAAATTTCAGTCAATTAAACGAAGAGTTGAAAAGGTTTGTTAATACTGAATTACCAGAGTCGAATTATGTCTACACTTCCACAAGAATATTTTGAATTTAAGAGTGTGTGGGAATCTGTTCCTTTAGAGGAGAGAAATGTGAATAAGCTAATAGAAAGATTAAGATTAATTGAAATGCGTTTACCAGCAAGAAATGGCGAGTCTACTGCCTTTTTTGCAAAGAAGAACAGTTTTTCTAAAGAAAAGAGAAAGGATAAGGGTGAGTCTAGAATGTTTAAGTGTTTTAGATGTCATGAAGTTGGTCATTTTGCAAAAACTTGTCCAAATAAAGGAGCAAACAAGAATTCATTCTCTCGAAATAATTGTATTGCTGAAGGCGAAGCATTTCCATGTGAATCCGAAGAATTACTTCTATGTGAGGCTGATATTTGGATTGCTGACTCAGGAGCATCAGTTCACATGACTAAGAATAAGAATAGTTTTGCTAGTTACGAAAGTTTCGTTTCTCCAAAAGAAATTCGTATTGGAAATGGTAATGTAATTTTAGCCTATGGGCAAGGTAATATAAATGTAGAAATGAAAATTTATAATAGATATTTTAGAAATCATCTTGAAAATGTTTGGTTTGTTCCAGAAGTTACCAGAAACCTGTTATCTGTAGGTCAAACCATTAAGAAAGGTTTTGAGTTTAAAGTAAATCAAAATGGTTGTTACTTTATGAAAAACGATAAAATTTGTATGACTGGGAGACAATTATCAGGTGGACTTTATGCCTTAGATATGAAGACATGTATCCCAGAAATACCTGCTGAAGTCTATACAGCTTCTTATGGAAATAGTTTGCAATTGTGGCATGAAAGAGTGTGTCATCAGAATAAGAGGCATGTAAAAAGAATTCTAAAAACTTACGGAATAGAGATTGCAACAGATGAAGAAAGTGAGTTTTGTGAAGGATGCATTTGGGGTAAGCAACAAAAATTACCGTTTAAAACACGTGAGAATAGACCAAGCATGCCAGGTGAAATAATTCACGCAGATGTTTGTGGTCCAATGCAAGTCACGTCATTAGGAGGAGCAAATTATTATGTTTGTTTTAAAGATGACTTTTCGAAATATCGTCGGGTTTTCTTTTTAAAAACAAAAGACGAAGTATTTGATAGCCTAAAAGTATTTTTAGAAGAAGCTCAAACTACTAGAGTTGCAATAAAAGAATTTCTAAGCGACGGTGGAAAAGAGTTTGATAATTCTAAAGTTCGTAATCTTTTGCAAAATAAAGGTATTAATTTCAGAGTGACAATGCCATATACCCCAGAACAAAATGGACTTGCTGAAAGAGAAAATAGAACCTTGGTAGAATGTGCAACATCTATGATTCACTCAAAGAGTTTACCTTTGTTTTTGTGGGCAGAGGCTATTAATACTGCAACTTATGTTTTAAATCGAACAGGGCCTACTCCTATTCGAAACAAATCACCTTTAGCTTTATGGACAAATAAAGAAATTAATTCTATTGATCATTTTAGAATATTTGGATCCAAATGTTACGTTCATGTACCAAAACAACAAAGACGTAAATTAGATAAAAAGAGTATTCTTGGTTACGTTGTTGGATACTGCGGTGAGAAAGATGGATTTAGAATTTGGATTCAAAATAAAAATAAAATAATTAGAAGTAGAGATGTCGTATTTGGAGAAGAAGAAATTATTGAAAAGAAAATTCCTTTGGAAGTAACACTAAATTTGAATAGACAAGATAAAAACAACGACATTATAGAGCTAGAGGAAGAAGGTAACATCAGTATAAACAATGAAGGTAGAGAAGAAGTGGATGAAAATAGCAATATGAACAATGATGGCAGAGAAGTAGAGGGAGAAAGTAGTAGTATTGAAGGTGGAGATGTAGAGGAAGATTCCTTGCTAGAAAACACACCTAACGACTCCCAAGAAGAAGTCGTGGAAATGCTCGGTCGTGGAAGAAGAACGACTCGTTTACCTCGTTATCTGGAAGACTATATTTTATTAGCAGAATGTTTTATATTGGAAGTACCAGAGAATTTTAACCAAGCCGTCAAATCGGATGACAAAGATAAATGGATGAAGGCTATGGAAGAGGAAATGGAATCACTTCATGAAAATAGTACTTGGACTTTGCTCTCACTACCTCCAAATAGAAAGTTAATTCCCAACAGATGGGTTTTTAAAATCAAAACTAATACAGATGGAAGTGTAAACAGGTATAAAGCTAGGTTAGTAGCGAAAGGTTTTTTACAGAAGTCTGGAATGGATTACGATGAGGTATTCAGTCCTGTAGCACGTTTTGATACTATACGAGCAGTTTTGAGTGTTGCAGCGTCTGAAAATTTAATTTGTTTCCAATTCGACATTAAAACAGCCTTTTTATACGGAGTCCTAAAAGAAGAAGTATATATGGCACAACCTCAAGGTTTTGAAGACGGAACGGATAGGGTTTGTAAATTGAACCGTAGTTTATACGGTTTAAAACAGTCACCAAGATGTTGGAATGAACGTTTTGTAAGTTCTTAAAAGAAGAAGATCTTAAACCTAGTTCAGCCGATCCATGCTTGTTTGTAAGGAATCGAGAAAATGATAAATTATTAATTGCTATATATGTTGACGATGGTCTTATAGTGACATCGAAAGAAAATGAAGCTATCTCGTTTATACAAGCATTAAAAGACTCCTTTAAATTTACTGTGGGACCCTTAGAAAATTATCTTAGTCTGGAAATTAAGAAAATGGAAAATGGTATTTTTATTAATCAAGAAGCGTATGTAAGAAAGATCTTGACAAAATTTAATATGCTTGATTGTAAGCCTAATAGTACCCCATGTGAGAAAATTGAAGATATTCAAAATTTAAGTAAAGAAAAACTGGAAGAAAATGTTCCATATCGTGAAGCAGTGGGAAGTTTAATGTTTTTAATGATTGCTTCACGACCAGATATTGGATTTGCCGTAAGTACTGTATCTGAAAAGCTAAATTGCCCATCGAAATCAGATTGGTGTGCTGTGAAAAGAATATTCAGATACTTGAAAGGGACTAAGAACTTAGGGCTTTATTACAAAGAAAATACAGAAGCAGGTATTTTAAAGGTTTTTAGCGATGCAGATTATGCAGGGGATTCAGAAACACGAAGATCGCGGACTGGAACTGCTTGTATGTATTCAGGCTCCCTAATATGTTGGTCAACTCACAAACAACGAAGTGTTGTTCTTTCAACCACTGAAGCTGAGTACATAGCAGCTAGTGAATCAACTAAAGACTTAATCTGGTTGCAGTTTTTGTTTAAAGACATAACAGAACTTAAAGAAAAGCCAATATTGTACGTTGACAATATGAGTGCTATAAAACTCATTAAAAATCCTGAATTCCACAAAAGATCGAAACATATTGAAATAAGATTTCACTTCATAAGAGAAAAATTTCAAGATGGTGTAATGAAAATAAATTATATTTCGAGCAATAATCAAATTGCTGATATAATGACAAAAGCTTTACCTAGAAGTCAATTCAATAACCTAAGAAGAATGATGGGCTTAAAGGTTGTTGAAGATAACTAATTATTAAATTTTGAGAGGAAGTGTTGATGTTCAAAATTTATAATTGTGAATCTCAGTTGTTATCCTACTTCCTACTAATATTATATAGGCGAAAGTTTGTTTGGATGGATGTATGGATGTTTGTTCCTCTTTCACGCAAAAACTACTAAACGGATTTTAATGAAACTTTACAGTAATGTAGCTTATAGATCAGAATAACATATAGGCTATAATTTATAAAGATATTGTGTGAATTGTCCAAAATATAACGATAAATGTCATTTAAGTCTGAAAAAATTCTGCAATCTGCGAGCTACTCAGGCGTGTGCTTACATAAAGACCTTGATTTTATTCGAATTACACGCAGACGACGTCGCGGGCAACAGCTAGTATGTATATATAAGTCACTTTTGACAATTAATTAACGTTCAATTGTAAAACTAGCATTTTGTACGAATTTCAATAAAGTTCTAATTAAAAGGATTCCTTGTGGTTAATTGGCTTCAACAATTAAGCTTAGGTTTTGATCTAATCTATCGTACTGCTTAACGAAATTATTAATATAGATACATATGTATGTACTTACATATTATAGATGTAATATTTGTAATATGTTTACTGTTTATACTTTATAGCATTAACCTATATTTTCATAACATCACAATAAGCACATGTTAATAATCAAGTTTTCACTTCTGCTGGCACTCCCGGAGTGCAACCCGTCGTTTTTTTTTATTTAGAAAACAATAGGGATCAACGACTAGGTAAATAATTAGCACTGACCATTAACATATTGTAACGAAATATCTGACTAAGGAAAGGACCTTTTTATAAAATACTGTTTCTAGGTTATTCGAGAATGTTCTCTCTCTTGTTGGTTGCCATTCGTTGCGACAACTGGGAAAGTTGTTGAGTTTGTTCTTCTTGCAGCCGGGAAAGTTGTTGCGCTAGTTCAGAATTTGCTTTTTGAACTGGGTCTTCAAACTCAACAGCGTCAGTGTGCAGATTATTATTTAGGTAGTATTCACGGAGCCTTCTCAACAATACAGTTTTGCTCCCAGTAGTTTCCTACTCTTAATTCTTCGAGCTCTCTTCTGAGCTCAGCCACCAATAGTTCATTTATCTTCTTTCCAGGCATTCTTGTATCTTCACCCCACACCTGACACCAATTGGAAACACTTATGGGATATTTCGTTACACTAATCCGACTAAGGAAAGGACTTTTTTTATAAAATAATGTTTCTAGGTTATTCGAGAATGTTCTCTCTCTTTCTAGTGTGTATCGATTAGGTTTGATTTATGTTTCGCGTACATTCTAGAATATTCATTTGTTGTATATAAGGGGATATTTCGTTGCAATATAATAAAAAGTACAAATAATTATATTTTATTATTAAAACACGTTAATAGGTTTTAACGTTACAGTTTATACCTTTTGATAATTACTAAGACTTTAAGGTAATTTCTGTTTAGTTTAATAAAAATCTAAATGTTGGCATTCCACACTTATTACAGTTTAGACCTTAATAATACGTGGCTTTTGATAGCATTCCACACTTATTACAGTTTAGACCTTGATAATAAGTCGCTTTTGATCTCGTTTTTTTTTTTTAGAAATTCATGAAAAATTCTGGTGTGATCTCTTCCAGATCTACACAGGTTTATTTGGGGTTTTTAACGTAATAGAAACTTATGATTCACTAAATGTTTTATTTCACTTGTTTATTATTGCCGATTTGAAAACTTGTTTTGCGTCTGTACATGTAATGCATGTAACGTCGTTGTTAAGGTTTGGAGCTGCTATTCTAATTTCTCAGTCAGATATTTCCTTACCGTCAAGGATTAAAGTTTTGTGTTCTTTCTATATATTAAAGCTTGGAGTATTGCATAGTTTTCTAGATAAAATTGTTTCTTTTGCGAAGCTGAATTCGAATATCATCATTATCTGACCTGGGGCTCGATTCTCGACTTTATGTGAAAATTGTCCAACGTGAAATATTTCCACTAGTTCTTTTCACATGCTTTTGTTAAACGCTATTCTTGGTTATATGTGAAAATATTTTCACATGGGAATAGTCTCGATACGTAAGTCGAATATTAAATAGATATTAGCCAATCACATTTCATAGTTTGAAAATTATAATCTCAATTATAATGTTGGCATTCCTGATTCCTGACAACTGACAATAACAATAACAGACTGTAAATGAAAACATAACCCTATAAAAGATATTGTTTCGTAGAATTATTTATCTAAGTTTAAATTGTATTTTTTAAGATTTTGTTGCTATTATTGTCTTCACGTATTTTTTGTATATTATTGTATTCAATTGTTGTTGATTGGCTAACAGGAAGATATTTATTTAAGCCAACGTCAGTCTGATAACTTCCTGTTGCGAAAAATTTTAATGAAGTTAGAAGCTTAAAATATATTACAAATAAATATTTTAAATAGATATAGATACCTACTCATTGATATAATATATTTTTTAACTTCTTACTTTCATTTGCAAAGGCATTGCTGATAACCTTGTTGGTGCTGGTAAAATAACCTCAAGTTCATTCAGTAACTGTAAAGCTACTTCTTTTGAAAGCCTAAATAATTTTATAAATTGGGCCTCACTTAAACGTTCAAATAGATCGTTCTTCTTCCACTTGGTCCAAAAATCTCGAGGTGGATTATTTTCTAATAATTCCACCTCTTCTAAAAGTTCTAAATAAAAAAGTAAAGCAGCTTCTTCCATAATAAAGAAAACAATATTACAACAATATGTAAAATACACATAGAACTATTAAAATGTGTGGTTAGGTTAAAACCAAGTAAATACAATACTGCGCATATTCCTTTCTAATAATTCCACTGGAGATTAGATTCTCACATGACCATAACCATGTGGAAATCTTCGTACACTTTTTGTGTGAAAATAGTCTTGTGAGATTGTCGAGAATACCAAAAACAAAAACACATGTGAAATTTTATTTCTCCCATGTGAAATAATGTCGAGAATCGAGCCCCTGGAAAAAACAGTGAAGACGAAATTTTGCAATTTTGCTAGAGAATATATTTTTAACGATAATTCTGATATTTTAATGTTTAGTTTGTCACAAGGAGTAGTTTTAATAATCCAAGGTGGCAATATGGCCTAGATATAAAGATGAAAGCGTTATTTCAAACTCATTCGAGCATCCACTTAATCGTTTATAGAAAGCAGAGTTATTTTTTTGAATATATTTTTCTTTAGAATTCTTTAATTGGACATTGTTGAACACAAGATGTTCTGGGTTTGTAGTTAAATTGGATAGATAGATAGATACATTGTTATTACTATTTTTTAACATTTTTGTTAGAAGTAGATTTCTCGAAAGGTCAGTCAGACCATTCCATCTCTGATATTTATTAAAGTAGAATTGGTCATCTTTCTGAATAACTGTTATTTATTATTATATCTGGTTGTTTTCTAGTTGTTTAATATACTTTTTTTAGATTCGCACAGCAAAACTAAGTATGATTGACTTGGCAGGCAGTGAAAGAGGAGCTGCAACCGGATATAGCGGTGCTCGATTCACCGAAGGTGCCAATATAAATCGATCGTTACTAGCACTTGGCAATTGTATAAATAGTTTGTATGATGGTCATAAACATGTTCCATATCGTGATTCGAAGCTCACCAGATTGCTGAAAGATAGTTTGGGTGGTAACTGTTATACGATTATGATAGCAAACGTATCTCCTTCTATTTTAAGTTACGATGACACCTATAACACCCTGAAGTATGCTACAAGAGCTAATTCCATCAAATCGAATATCCATAGAAATATTGCTCAAGCTGATATGAGTGCGATGCAATATAAAACATTGATTCAAGATTTGACGAAAGAAAATCAAGCACAAAAGGATAAAATTGAGTCGCTATTGAAAGAAAATGAAAAGTAAGTTAATATTTTTTGTTTATAAGTCGCTGTTTTTAATGTATGTTAAGTACATGTACTAATTATATGAAAAAATTTCATACGTTTGTAAAATGTGCAATAAGTGTCAATACTTACCACTAGTAATCAAAAATTCCATTCAAAAAATGAAAACGCAAGTTTGGATTTGTGTTGATTTTTGATATATACAGTTTTCAGACTGTTTTTGTAAACATAATACAAATTAAGAATTTAAAATATTTCTGGTTATTTTTACTATTATATACATAAAAGTTTTTTTTATAGTTGGAATTTATTTGTGTAATTGTTGGCTGTTCAGATATAGTTTTCATTTTCTAAAGATTATTCATTATTTAGTAATATATACCCAGTTACAGAAATGTCATTCAAAATAGTTTCATTACTGACTGTAGTACTTAATAAAAAAAATAATTAAGATATGCTAATAAATGTTCAGTCATTATTTGGTTAGCGATACAAACCACTTTTCGAACTAGCAATTTTATAATATTACAATGAAGTCCGCTTATTATAATTATAATAGGACCCATATATTTTGAAAACAATAACGAATTGAAAACAGTAAACAAAAGACCAAAACTTACACATTAGTACAAACATTGACTTTATTACGCAATTAAAAAAATGTTTAATGAAAAAAATATTTAAATAAATCAACTTCTGTAGTCTACGTACTGTTTTGAAAAATGTTTGTTTTGAAAAATTTTATAAGGTGTATTACAATTCAGGCTAAAATAAAATTTATATTAATACAATTAAATTTCACAATTGATTATAAAATAAATCGCTTACATTCAAGTTACAAAGTTTAAAATAACAAATATGCTCAAATATTTATATAATTCTAAATTAAATTTCAAAAATTTACATTTTGCTAATAAAGGACTTTTCATGAACAACCTGGAAAATCTTGAAATATTAAAATCTTCTTAAGACACTGGTATTAAAACTTTAAAGTGACCCGACGAACCTCGTATCACCTAACACTGATGTTGTTTTCTCATTTTCAGTTTTTTCAAATTTTTAAAAATTTTTCTAGTTTTTTTTTTATTGTTTTTATTTTTGTCGTTTTAATCATATTTTCTTGTCAGTTAAAGGTTTTTTATAATTTTTTTCGTTGTAATTTGTAATTTATTGACTAATTATTACGGTGGCGTCATAATACTACTTAATTTATGAAATATTTTTTTTATTTTATTTTTCCTCAATTTTTTCTGTTTTTTCTTCCGTTAAAGTTTACTTTCTTATTTTCCTATTCTTAGAAATCAAAATATAACACTATCCACCAGATTTAGATAGTATAGATAGTTTTTCGATCACTGACACCTCCATCTATTAGAAATTTATAAAACTTAATAATAAATACACACTTTAAATTAACACTGCGTACTTCGTACCTCGTAATCATAAAAGAAAATTTTATAGCTAATATTTTTTATTAATTCGACACCTTTTACATAAAAATTGAGCATATTTGTTATTTTAAACTTGTAAGTAATATATTTTATAAGTAATTGTGATAATTTAAATATTCTCTGTAACTTCTTTATGGCATAATTGCATATATTTACTTTTTTAGTTGGGGAACTTTTGCTTCTAAAAACAAACTAATAAAAAATATAAATCAATATTTTGAAAATAACCCTTGCTTATTAATCTTGATAGATATGTCAAATTTGTCAAGGGACGTTTTTTACTGAAAATGCCTAACAAAAATGAAAATAATTTTCTTAATGATTCTTAGTTTTCGACAACTAGATCGGTTGTCGTTTTCAATGATAAAAAACTCTAATATATACTTCGTAGTGGTAGCTTGGTTTTGAAATTCTAAAATTTTACTTTTTTTAACCCATTTTTTTATATGTATCTATGGTTTTTATTTTAACACAGTAGGAGAGCAAAACATTTTAATGATTAATTTATTTAGATTTTATTATTATATCAAGTAAATTACTAAATTCGTGAAATACAGAACCTTAATTTCAAAAATTTTTATAAAAAATTTTTTTTTATATGTTAAATTTTATGAAAGTTGTTGTTTTTTGTGTTTTTATTTTTATTTATTTTAATATTATATTAATCTTTATGTTTGTAATCGTGTTTTAATTTATTAATAGTTTTTTTTTAATTTTTTTTATATTTATAAGTTAAATTTATATGTTAAATTTATTTATATTTATTTTTGAAATGATAGAATGTAACAAAAAAAAACACATAAGGCAAGACTCCAACAAACGATCTTTATACATAGGTAAGTATCAAAATATCAAAACTATTTCTAGATTATACACCAAAACTAAAGATCCGCTTAGTAATTTTGAAATTTCAAATGTAGTATATGAAATCACTTGCTCTAATTGTGAAAGAGTTTATATTGGAGAAACATGCAGAACTGTACACAGCAGGAACATCTCGCATAAAAGTGATATTAGAAATAATAAATATAATGCTTGTGCACTAACAGAACATGCAATCAAAAATAATCATAGTTTTAAATTTGAAGAAACAAAAATTTTAGAAAGAGAAAGGAACCTTAAAAAAAGATCATTCTTAGAAATGACACACATTGATAAAAGAGAAACATTTATTAATAGAAAATCAGATATAGAAGGGCTGAGTAATATTTATTGTTACATTCTATCATTTCAAAAATAAATATAAATAAATTTAATATATAAATTTAACTTATAAATATAAAAAAAATTATAAAAAAAAACTATTAATAAATTAAAACAGGATTACAAACATAAAGATTAATATAATATTAAAATAAATAAAAATAAAAACACAAAAAAACAACAACTTTCATAAATTTAACATATAAAAAAAAATTAAGGTTCTGTATTTCACGAATTTAGTAATTTACTTGATATAATAATACAATCTAAATAAATTAATCATTAAAATGTTTTGCTCTCCTACTGTGTTAAAATAAAAACCATAGATACATATAAAAAAAACATACATATATAAAAAAGAAATTGAAGACATATTAAAAGTCAATCATTTACAAACAAACCTTCATACTAAAAATAACAAAATAATAAGTTTTAAATTTATGTTTCTATGTATTTTAATAGTATGATTTACTTTAATTTTGTCAAACAGAATTCGCAGCTTCTTTTATAACCTCACGTATTAGTAAGTTATCACATATAAAACATTATAAATAAATTTTTTTATTATATAAAAAATTTTTCTTCACCACAGATGTCCTGAAAAAGAATTGAATAAATTCGAAAGCTTGACAAAAATAAAAGAGTTTTCTTTATTTACATTGGCCATAACATTGACTGCAACTCCACTATTGACTTCACGTTATATATATATATATATAAAACGAACAGAGCGTTTTGTGACAGTCTAAGAATGTCCAAAGATGATACATAATGTATCTAGTGCCTTACTGTCAAAAGTAATAATTTTAGTTTTGAACTGAAATGGTGTCGGTTAGAAATTTCTAACACTTTAAAAGACACCTTGGATGCTGCGATATAAATAGATATAAATATATATCGCAGCATCCAAGGTGTCTTTTAAAGTGTTAGAAATTTCTAACCGACACCATTTCAGTTCAAAACTAAAATTATTACTTTTGACAGTAAGGCACTAGATACATTATGTATCATCTTTGGATATATATATATATATACATGTTTCCCCAACATCCTTTGCTCCCAAGTACCTAACACTTGCTAGCCAAGTGCAATACTCTTCTTGGTTATGCCGCACTGATGACGGCTAATGAGCCAGAAACATGCATGTCTGCGGTTACCATTCTTACTCGTAATCCTATGATCCTTTTGCGTACATGCCCGTTAATTTACCCCTTTTGTATATATATATATATATATATATATATATATATATATATATATATAAACAGAGGAAAATAATTGGGTATACAGCTAAATGATTAAGAGTACTCTTTATACTAAAATCCAATATATTTCTTCGATTTTCATCGATATCATCAGGGAAAAGCTACAATAGTGTGAGTTAGGTTTTTTTTATAATATACGGTGATGTGTAGTTTACTTACTATGTGAGATTGACATCATTGTTATTAGATACATTTATATATACACATATATACACACGAGTTATAATAAACAATTTTACAATTTTTTTTAAATTTGGAATTACAATTAGAACGATCTTAAATATTTAATTAATTTGGTTATTAAAATTATAAAAATTATTAAGTTTAAAATTTTTTTACTTGACATTGAGATTATTATAATATAATGATTTGGCATTTTATAGGTCAGATTGTAGAATTAACTTAGTAAAAGTGACTAAATCGCTGTATTAACTAAAAATACTTATAAATGTATCTAATAACAATGATGTCAATCTCACATAGTAAGTAAACTACACATCACCGTATATTATAAAAAAAACCTAACTCACACTATTGTAGCTTTTCCCTGATGATATCGATGAAAATCGAAGAAATATATTGGATTTTAGTATAAAGAGTACTCTTAATCATTTAGCTGTATACCCAATTATTTTCCTCTGTTTATAACTATTTGATCAGCTATTAACAATTAATCTTCTATATATATATATATATATATATATATATATATATATATATATATATATATATATATATATATATATATATATATATATATATAACGAACAGAGCGTTTTGTGACAGTCTAAAAATGTCCAAAAATGATACATAACGTATCTAGTGCCATACTGTCAAAAGTAATAATTTCAGTTTTGAACTGAAATGGTGTCGGTTAGAAATTTCTAACACTTTAAAAGACACCTTGGATGCTGCGATATAAATAGATATAAATATCATTCAACCTATATCAGGACAAAACCAAACTACAGACACGTGTTTCGCTCTTATTTTGAGCTCGTCAGTGTAGTACAGGCTATGTCTCTCAAGTCACTAATCAAGAGACATCCCTGCTATAAATTGAACGATATCTATAGATGTCAATTGCGAAACTGATAAACAGTCGCAAGTGGTTCCATCTTCACTCCAAAAATGGTACTTCAGTGGTAGCTTTGCATCTTGTATATAACCTTAGGCAAGGTAAAATGATAAAACGAACAGAGCGTTTTGTGACAGTCTAAAAATGTCCAAAAATGATACATAACGTATCTAGTGCCATACTGTCAAAAGTAATAATTTCAGTTTTGAACTAAAATGGTGTCGGTTAGAAATTTCTAACACTTTAAAAGACACATTTATATCTATTTATATCGCAGCATCCAAGGTGTCTTTTAAAGTAAATTAATTGTATCGACCCTTACTACTTGAAAGTTCATTTTTATTGGGAATAATAAAAATAATAAAAAACGTTAGTTTTTTATATAAAACTTTCACTTTAAATGTATTTATTTTTTAAAATACATTTAAAGTGAAAGTTTTATATAAAAAACTAACGTTTTTTATTATTTTGTCTTTTAAAGTGTTAGAAATTTCTAACCGACACCATTTCAGTTCAAAACTAAAATTATTACTTTTGACAGTATGGCACTAGATACGTTATGTATCATTTTTGGACATTTTTAGACTGTCACAAAACGCTCTGTTCGTTTTATCATTTTACCTTGCCTAAGGTTATATACAAGATGCAAAGCTACCACTGAAGTACCATTTTTGGAGTGAAGATGGAAGCACTTGCGACTGTTTATCAGTTTCGCAATTGACATCTATAGATATCGTTCAATTTATAGCAGGGATGTCTCTTGATTAGTGACTTGAGAGACATAGCCTGTACTACACTGACGAGCTCAAAATAAGAGCGAAACACGTGTCTGTAGTTTGGTTTTGCCCTGATATAGGTTGAATGATATTTATATCTATTTATATCGCAGCATCCAAGGTGTCTTTTAAAGTGTTAGAAATTTCTAACCGACACCATTTCAGTTCAAAACTGAAATTATTACTTTTGACAGTATGGCACTAGATACGTTATGTATCATTTTTGGATATATATATATATACTACTACTCCTGCTTTCTTATATATATATATATATATATATCTATATATATATATATATATATATATATATTGAAATGGATCCTCCTTCCGGAACACCCTTTTTAGAAAGTTTTTTATATTTTCGCCGTGTTCTGTGTCTCTGTGTCATTCCGTGGAATTTGCAATCGAATTTAAACCTATTTCCCGACTACCTAGAGCTCTGAAATTTTCAGGATAGCTAAGAACTGGATGACAATGCATGTTTCAAGTGTGTTTAGGCATATATACAGATTTTGAAATTTATACTGAATTGTTATTAAATTAAATATGTATACATATTATCATTTTGAAAGACTTCATATAAGTTTGCGGTGGCCTATTTGGATAAGGGGTGAAGCGGTAGATTGTGACAATTCTGTTGAGTTATTGTAATAGGATCGAACTCGCGAGAGAGAAGTTTTTTTTCTTTTTTTTTTTTTGTTTATACATGTGAAAACAGTAATTATTATTTTAACTGGTAATAAAATAAACTGTTTTAGAAAGTTTTTAGATACAACTACCCTTGATTTTGTTAACAAGGAAACAATCTTCTCTATGATCAATCACAGCGTTGTATGACTTAATCTTTTTACAATGTCAGGGATGCTGTGCATTGTTGAGATGACACAAAATATGACCTATAAATCAGTAAAAAACTTTCTATTATAAAAAGTTCTTTTTGTAAATTGTGCTTATTCAATAAAATTATCAGTCGTGGATTCAAGAATTTTTAAATTGATTGTACTAAAAAATAAATTACAAAAATTATAAAAAAAAAATAATTTATATTCTTTTGAATCTTTCTTCTTTCAATACTCAGCTCTTTCTCTATATCTTCCTCTTCCAACTACTTTTCAATTCCTTCTTGCTGCTGCCTTTCTATTTATCTATTACCTTTCTGCTGCTCAGATTTTTCTCTATACCTTCCTCTTCCTACAATTTTCCAACTCTGACCTTTCTGTATCCTCTCATCCAATTCCAATTACTTTTTATTTATTTATAGACTCTTCTTATTATATTTTACTTATATTCTTTTTATTTGAATTTAAATCTCGTTATATTTTACTATTTTAATCAAATTCTATGTATTTTTGTTAACTTTTTATTTTTCTAATGACTTTTTAAAATTACAATTCTTTGATAATTCAATCAATAATAATCCTCCTAACAACATAACATCCTATAATCTAAACAAAAACAAATACAATATCAAAAAAAATATTTAATCCAGACAACCGATTTAAAAATCATTTCATTTCAACATTTCATTGAAAGAACGTACACCATGAAGAAAAATCCATATCAATATATATATATATATATATATATATATATATATATATATATATAGAGTAGTTGGGTAGTCTTTGCTTACTAGTTAGGAATAGAACCATAACTAATCATTGTGTAACATCCTCAAAAAAGATGTAAGTTAGTGCACATTGTAATTAATTTAATTCTTAACTAACACACCACACATTATAGAATCCCTGATGATGGAAATCAGTAAATAAAATTTCCGAAAGCTTGGAGACATCTTTACAGAGTTTTCTTTACACCTTTTGCTGCTTTTCCCAATAGATTAGTTATAGTTCTATTCCTAACTAGTCAGCAAAGACTACCCAACTACTCTAAATTCACAGATATGGGGTTTTACGAGAACATCAAATCCAGATTTGGTGAGTTAGCTGTGAATAAACTACAATTGTGGTCCAAATCCAATATGAAATTGGCTAAAGAGTATAACAGAAGAAGCTTCCTCTTAAGATGCAAACACGCTGGATTACAGCCTCAACACATCAAAGCCTGCACAAGACCAGTGGAAAACCTATTACATAGGCAACAGATCAACGACAATAAATTCACACACTACAATAACAGGTTAGGTTTAAAACTTCTTAATGTTGAAATTACTAACAATCACAAAGTTATCAATACTTTAGAACAATTGTTGCCGGTCTTGAAGACTGAGATAATAGCATTAACCAGTGAAATGATATTTAATGAATTCAAAGTCAAACAAAAAAGGAAATTTAACAAACTTTTCCACAAAATCAAATGGAAAAACATTAACAACTTCAATAAATTAAAAGCAAATCAACAACAACTAAATCTTCAAACCAAGCCACAATGGATAAAAAATTTAACTAACATTGACATTCCTAAAGATATTTTAAGTTTTCTTTCATTAGGTCCAAAAATCAGTATAGAACCTATTATCAATAAAGACATTTCTATTAAAAGACTTTTAGCAGATATAGATTATACTACTTCAATGATAAAAGATACATCAATTAAAAATACCACTATTGCTAGAATAACCAACATTTTAACTAACCATATGCATTGTACGAATCACGAATCATAGTTCATCCATCTTTCATGACCTCCTTTATAGAAGTAAAAAGTTTCTGAATGACAACCCAAATATTATCTTAACTAAATCAGACAAAGGTAACGTTACGGTTCTTATGTACAAAGATCACTATATGCAGTTATACAATGAATTGATTAACAATGATGCAACTTACATTGAATTAAACAAAGATCCAACACAAACTGTACAGAAGAAGTGTAACGATTTCATTAAGAGACTCTTTACCTCTAAACAAATAGATGATGTCACAAAAAAGAAATTAACTTGCTACAACGGTATCTCTCCGAAATTTTACTCATTACCAAAAATACACAAGCAAAATTTAGCTGTTCGACCTGTCGTGGCCTCTATAGGAGCACCTACCGAATTAATAGCATCATATATAACGAATATATTAACCAATGCATATGATTGCGATAATGAATATTACATAAAAGATTCCTTTCATTTTTCTGAGCTGTTCAACCAAAAAAAACTTCCTGACAACTATGTTCTGGCGAGTCTTGATGTTGTGTCCTTATTCAGCAATGTACCTACACTTAGACATAACTTTAAAAGCGATTGACAGTAATTGGGACAATATTAGGAATTGTTGCACCATAAACAAAGATGAATTCTTTAACATAATAGTGTTCTTGTATGATAACACCTATTTTGCATTTAACAATAAATACTATAAACAAACATTTGGTTGTCCCATGGGGTCGAGTTTATCACCTATTTTGGCCACATATGTTATGGATTACATCCCAGACACTGTTTTGCCTGTATCATCATTTGAGGTTTTCTTCATTAAAAAATATGTTGATGACATTTTTTTGGCATTACCGGAAGAGGGTATAGAAGAAATTCTGTTCACATTTAATAGTTATGATCCTTACATACAATTCACAATTGAAATCGAAGACCAGGACAATTGTGTTCCGTTCCTGGACACTAGATTAATCAGATCAAGTGATAACCTCATACTAGTGGATTGGTATAGAAAACCTTGTCACTCAGGTCGTTACCTAAATTTCAACTCATATCACAAATACCAGATGAAGGAAAACCTTGTTCAACAAATGAAGAACAGAATTTTGAAAATATCAGACAAGAGTTTTTATACAAAGAACCTGAACATCTTAAAAAAATTATTCATAGATAATTCTTACCCTCTACGGCTTATTAATAACATTCTATTCAATAAATCATCAGCAATAACATATGGGGCCCGAATGGTTGGTGAACCACCACTGTACAACCCTAGTACACACATTAATGACAACACATACACTACGAACATTAACAACAACATAAGTAATACAAATGTCAACAACAATACCATTTTACACAATCCTGATAATACCCAATTAGCAGTCAGTTATATTTCCTTACCATACATAAGAGACATAACACCACGAATTGCTAGAATACTAAAATCCAAATTAAATGTAAAACTTGCAAACAGAACGGCCCTAAAAATAAATTCCATATATAGCAATGTGAAAGATAAAACACCAAAGGAATCCGCATGTAATATCATTTATAGAATTCCATGCAAAGAGTGCAATCAAGTTTACATAGGTGAGACTTCTAGACCACTGAAAGGTGGAATAACTTCTCATAAAAGCGATGCCAGGCTATATCCAGAGAGATGCGCGTTAGCAGAACACATATTTAAAACACAACATCAGATGGACTACGATTCTACTAAAATCTTAGATATTGAACCCAATTATACTAAGAGACTTTTCCTAGAAATGGCTTGGATCTACCAAGAACAAAACTGCATTAATAAGAAAACAGATATAAAACACCTAAGTGAAATTTATTCATACCTACTAAGTTACGAAGTCAATAAAACATCAATTGACTCCAACAGCATACTACCAGATATTTAAATATAAAGAATATTATGTCAATGTAATTAGATAATTCTGAAGTAAGAACAATTTTAATGTGTTGAAATTGTTAATGACTAAAAGCTTTTAACAGTTCACAAATGAGATACTCAATCATTTTTCCTTAGTTAAATAAATTCTCCACCAAATTTAATTTCATGATTTATGTTGTTTTCTCGGTTTTCTAAGATTGGTATATAGTAATCTCAAAGTGATTGTTAACGGGCATGTACGGAAAAGGATCATAGGATTACGAGTAAGTATGGTAACCGCAGACATGCATGTTTCTGGCTCATTAGCCGTCATCAGTGCGGCATAACCAAGAAGAGTATTGCACTTGGCTAGCAAAAGTGTTAGGTACTTGGGAGCAAAGGATGTTGGGAAAACATGTGTCAAGAAATACAAAAACAACGAACGCTCACACAGGAGTCCTATCGCCATTTTGTGCCTTCGGCCAGCTGTGCCAATGGGTTTTCGGCTAGCAACCAGCGTCGCCACGTTGGCGAAACGGATTCATTGTGTTTTAGTCGTTCCAAGCCCAGGATGTGAAACACAAAAGGTGCCAAGTATGCGTATTTATGATATATATATATATATATATATATATATATATATATATATATATATATATATATATATATATATATATATATATATATATATATATAACGTGAAGTCAATAGTGGAGTTGCAGTCAATGTTATGGCCAATGTAAATGAAGAAAACTCTTTTATTTTTGTCAAGCTTTCGAATTTATTTAATTCTTTTTCAGGACATCTATAGTGAAGAAAAAATTTTTTATATAATAAAATTTTTTTTATAATGTTTTATATGTGATAACTTACTAATACGTGAGGTTATGAACAAAGCTGCGAATTCTGTTTGATAAAATTAAAGTAGATCATATTATTAAAATACATAAAAACATATACGTTTAAAACTTATTATTTGATTGACTTTTAATATGTCTTCAATTTCTTTTTTATATATGTATGTTTTTTTATGTATCTATGGTATTTATTTTAACACAGTAGGAAAGCAAAACATTGTAATGATTAATTTATTTAGATTTTATTATTATATCAAGTAACTTACTATATTCGTGAAATACAGAACTTTAATTTCAAAAATTTTTTATAATTTTTTTTTTTTTATTTTTTTTTTTATTTATTTTTTTATTTTTTTATTTTTTTTTTTTTAAATGTTAAATTTAATGAAAGTTGTTATTTTTTATGTTTTTATTTTTGTTTATTTTAATATTATATTAATCTTTATGTTTGTAATCCTGTTTTAATTTATTAAAAGTTTTTTTTTTATATTTATATGTTAAATTTATTTATATTTATTTTTGAAATGATAGAATGTAACAATAAATATTACTCAGCCCTTCTATATCTGATTTTCTATTAATACATGTTTGCCTTTTATCAATGTGTGTCATTTCTAAGAATAATCTTTTTTTATGGTTCCTTTCTCTTTCTAAAATTTTTGTTTCTTCAAATTTAAAACTATGATTATTTTTGACTGCATGTTCTGTTAGTGCACAAGCA
Source organism: Altica lythri (assembly GCA_964028335.1). Classification (NCBI taxonomy): domain Eukaryota; kingdom Metazoa; phylum Arthropoda; class Insecta; order Coleoptera; family Chrysomelidae; genus Altica; species Altica lythri. The sequence continues at coordinate 66,100,701 of OZ034800.1, forward strand.
TTAATTTTATTATTTCTAATATCACTTTTATGAGAGATGTTCCTGCTGTGTAAAAAAAGATTATTCTTACAAATGACACACATTGATAAAAGGCAAACATGTATTAACCCATTTCTGCCCGAATTTAGATTTTTTTGTAATCTAATAAAAAAAACTTAATATTTCGTCTAAGAGGGTTCTATATAATCAATCAAAATATAAGTTTTGAATTTTGCAAGTTTAGTTTAGCTGTTATCTACTGTGACCATATGGTAACATAGGGCAAAAATGAAGTAAATATTAGGCTTATTTAAAAATGTATTTTATTATAAACCATATTGTTAATTGTTGTGAAATATATAAAAACAATTGACACAAAGACCAACATTACATTTGTGACACTCAGTTCGACCAACTAAACTACAGCCTTCACCGGCACATCTTCTTCTTTTATTGTTCGGCACGAAAACAATAATATGATCAGTGTGATCATATCGAATTTGATCTGATACTCTGTTTAGTGAAACACTAAATTTACTTGAGGAAGGTCTTCCTGGACGAATGGGTGGATTTTGATAAAGGGTTATATAGGATCGGGAAAATTCGCGTCGAAATTCCAAGTTGGACATATTTTTTCTGTCTTCAGATGAACTTCTATATAACACCCAAGCATTGTGAAGAGCGATATCTATCAACCATGTAAAAATTGGCCAGTACCATTTTTTACCTCGAATAGCTATTCGATATTTTGCAATATCTCCATCAATCCATATCTTTTCTTCTTTTTTCTTCTCCTGTTTAGATTTTGTTGTATTTTTTATAAATTCAGTATTTTCGGTTATTGTTTGGTTTTGTTTAGGTTTTTGGTTTTTGCTGTCTTCTATTTCTGTATTGTTGTATTCTTTTTTGATTAAATTTTTATCGTGCTGGAACTCTCAAGCCACTATTTCAGCAGATGCTAGTAGTTGCCTTCTACTCAAATTATCTATCGTACCTCCTCCATCTTCTTCCCCAGCATCTTCATCCGTATCAACTTGGGGAACAGGGGGCAAAATATATATCTCAGAGACAGAAGTACCACTCTCATTTTCATCTTCGTACACCATATCAAGAGCATCTTTTAGAGAAAAACCACGTCTGCAATGAAAATATAATCATTCAAATTTTATCTCTCAAATACCCCGTGTTACCATATGGTAACACCCAATTTCTGTCAAAAAATAACAGCACATCAAGTATTTTAAATCGGTTAAGAAAAAATATAATAAAAAGTAATACCATTTTACCCTTATTTTCTAATAATGATAACAACTAATAGTAAAACTTAAAAAACTACAGTACTTACTCAAATCTAACGTCCATTTTTGATCTTCGATATAAATATCACTTAAGAACATCCCAACGAACCTAAAAGAGTTGGGAAGAAATCTGTCTTGTTTCTGAAAAGTATGTCTTATACCGCCATCACGTATACAATAAACAAACTAGATCCTTTAAAAATAGCAGTTTTCTAATAAATTTGCGCACCAAAAGTAATGTAAATTTCTGTGACCATATGGTAACGCAGGGCAGAAATGGGTTAATAGAAAATCAGATATAGAAGGGCTGAGTAATATTTATTGTTACATTCGATTTCTATTTCTAGCAATTTCTTGCTACGTTCACAGACTGCTCAAAATACCTTTATTAGCCAACGATTACAACAAAGAAAGAAACGTTCTCAGGCAACTAGCAGTTAACAATGGTTATCATCCTGGTTTAATTGACAAATTCATTTCAAAAATTAAATATCAAATAAATAGAGATCATGCTTTCCCTCATAAAATCAGTTCTAATCAAGACCAGTGCTCTTACAGATCTATCCCTTACTACGGTGACGTTTCGTTCGAAATTTCTAAGATTTTGACTACATCCATCCCGAATTTAAAAGTCTCCTTTAAATCTTCAAATACTATTTCTTCCATATTTGTCAATAATAAAGACAAGGTCGACAAGCTCTCAAAAAGTGGAATTTATAAATTAAACTGTGACTCGTGTCCAGCCACCTACATCGGCCGTACCAACCGTAACTTAAAAACACTTATTAAAGAACATTTAAAGAGACCATCTCAGTCTGGTTTTGGTTTCCACATTAAGTTTAATGAACATAACTTTTCACCAACGAAAAACAGCAAAATTCTACATAATATCCCTTCTAATAATTTCAAAAAAGCAGAACTTCTGGAGGACCTAGAAATTTCGAAGGAAATGAATAACAACCCGACCCATTGTCTCAATACGCAAATTCACCTAAACTGTAAATTCCGTCCTCTATTCAAATCCTTCTGGTCGACACTACCCCACCCTCACCGTGAGAACCCGGTACAAGAATAAGGTTCTCCAGCACTCCACTGTATCGTAAGAGGCGATTAATGGTGTCTTTCTCAATGTTCTTTGTTTACCACCTCCCCTAAACCTTCCTTTTTCACCCTTCCCCAGGTAAACCTAGTATGGATCTTGGATACCATCCCACTCTTCCTTCAGAGGCCCAGTATGGATCTGGGTTCCTGAACACACACAACCCCTCTTTTTTCGTTTGCAGCTTAGTGTGGTTCTAAGTTGCAGACCCTCACTGTAAGTTTTATCTTTTCTCACCTTACCCAACAATAAGGACCAAGTATGGCTCTTGGTTCTTATTTCCTTTTAGCATTGCTTAGTATGGGTCTAAGTGATGTGCCCCTTTCAGTCTTTGTCTTATCCTTTAACCCTTCCTTAATAACCCTTCCTTAGTAACCGGAAGCCTATTATGGATATAGGTTTTCGGTCTAACATCCCTCCCAGGTCGACCAGAGGTTAACATATTTGTTGTTTTTTCATTACACTTACGTAAACTTCTTTTTTAAAATTAATCCTATTCTAAAACTTTAAAATTAAAATTTAAAAAATTAAGTTATAAAACTTTTTAATTAAAATTAAAATCAATCATTTTTCAAAATTAATCACATTTAACATTTATCATTACTTCCAAATTCCAAATCTTATCTGTTGACTTCTTGTTTGTTTGAGAACTTTTCTTACCATTTCAAATTACATATTTAAACCCTTAGTTAATATCTTTCTACACTTTTCATTGTCAAATCAGTAGTATAAGCTTTGGGGGTACGCGTGGCTACTCAAGGAGTCTACTTGTCGCAGCGTTGGACAGGGGGCGCCTGAACCATCGCCTAGTATGGGTCTAGGTCGTGGTAAGGGTGGCCTCAGGTTCGATCGTTCCGATTCGAAAGAAAAGAAAATTAATTAGTTATAACTTCACACAACCCAAACACAACTGGATTCCGCATCGGCGTCGGGGGAGCCGAGCACTATCTTAGTCTCAAGGTAACTTATACAAAGCAGTTTCAATTCGATTATCACTTAAGAAATTATTCATTAAAATGTTAAAAATGTCAAACTTTAAATTTATTTAAATTTAATTAATTTTACTTGTATTTAAAAGAACGTGTCCGGTTGAACAGCCACGACGCCTTTTTCAATTTCATGTTGTCATTAACGTACTTGCGCGGTAGCTGTTCCGCCATGACACCTCTTTGCCGAACAGTTAACACGACATTCAGTTTTCCAAAAGTTTAATTTTTATTTAACTAATAATTCTGTGAAGAATTCTCAAACAATTTGAATTTAATTGTTTATTTTATTTTGTTTAATCTTAATAAGTTTGTGATGTCTGTATTAATATCATCAAGTTTATTATATATGCAACCTGTTGGTTTAAGTCTGATTGACGTAAGTTTTACATATACAGTTTTTATATATATTTTTTATTTAGTAGTTAACTTATGTAATTATTTAAGGAGGCTCTGAAGATGGTTTGTTAAAACCAAAAGCGCTTAGCCGATGATTAAAAACTATACACACTTAGTACGAATTTCTTTTCTTTCCTGATACTTAGAATTATCCGATTTAAGACAAATATACGCCGTTTTGTTCACAAACTTGTTGCCATTTAGATGGCAACTTCATTATCCCCCCTTATAAAATCCCCCTCCTTATTTGCAAAAAACTCTGACAGCCAGTTTTAGCAAGCCTCTTTTGAGGCCAACTTAGTATCACCGAGAGCGTTTTGCATGGACCGGAAGAGATGGTAATCACTTGGTGCCAGGTCCGGACTATACGGTGGGTGCGATAGGACATCCCATTCGAGCTCCCGTAGCTTCTGGCGGGTCATCAAAGATGTGTGAGGCCGAGCGCTGTCCTGGCGGAACACAACACCACTCCTATTGACCAATTCTGGCCTTTTTTTTAAACAGAGGGCCAGGCTTAGGGGTAGACCATGGGATTGCATCGCAGCTAGTACAGCTTATTGTGGACCCTCATTCACAGGTCCTCATTCTCCGTCAAATCCCAGGTTCTTAATGAACCATGAGATCCTTTTGACTATGGTTACGTTCTTCCCTTTGATCTCCGGTCGGTAGGCCAAGAGATCTCACACGCAGACCTTGCAGGGCTGGGCACATGAATATCACGTGGAAGGCTGTCTCCTCCTCCCCACCGCATTTTCTACATAAGAGGTTTCCAACTTGAATTCCCATCTTATGAAGATGTCCGTGGAATACCCAGTGGCCGCTGATGAAGCCAACCACTTTTCACAGGGTCTTTCTCCTCAGCCCAAGGGCATCTGCCGCTATAGCACCAGTAGGTGTCTGCCGCATTCTCTTTGACTGTATGTTGCCTTCTGTTCTTTCCCAGCTCTTTCGATGTTCTATGCCCATCCACTGGCGAACAGCTCTTCGTGCTGTGTTGTAAGCAATACCACACGTCGGCTCTGGACCAATGAGCGGGATTTCAGCTCCTTTGTTTGCCCACTTGTCAGCTCCCTCATTGTCAGCAATACCTTTGTGCCCCGGAACCCAACTAAGGATAACCTTGTTGTTATCTCCCAGGGTTTTCATGGCCTGATGACACTCCCATACTTAGAGGTAAAGTCAAAACTGTCAACTGCCATTAGCGCTGCTCTACTGTCCGAGTTTATGTATATGGTGTGGCCTGTCAGACCACGCTCCAAACACACTCTTGCACACTCGGATAGGGCAACAACTTCAGTCTGGAAAACAGTAGCCAGTTTACCCAGGCTTACTCAAAACTGCGCCTTGGGTCTGACTCCATATATTCCCGCCCCAGTGCCTGTTGGCTTTTTCGAGCCATCCGTATACCAAGTGATCCCCCTTTTCATATATTCAGGTTTACCTTTCTCCCAGGCAGCCCTTTCAATAATATTGACATTGTATGGCTTTTCTAGATCTGTGATCTTCACCATCCTGTCTGGTAACATTTCCAAGGTGTCCATCCGTACAGTGTCCACAATCCTTGTATGCCCACTGGAGGCATTGTACTTCCAGTTGCCACTGCAACCCATTCTGTAGGCTGCCATCCTTGCCTCCCCTTTCACAATGATGTCGAGAGGTGGGAGATTTAGCACTACTTCCAGGGTTGCAGTTGGAGTGCCTCTCATGGCTTCTGTGATGCCAAGACACGCTACTCGCTGGATCTTTTGTAATCTCTTTACAGCGGTGGTTTGCATCACATTGGTCCACCAGACTGTTGAGCCATACACCATCATCGGTTTTGCAACCCTAGTGTATAGCCAGTTAGTCATTTGTGGGCTCAGACCCCATGTCTTCCCAACGGCCCATCTCATCATCATAAGTGTGGTCTGAGAACGTTGCGTTATATGTGCCAAATGGCTGTTCCAGGCGAGCTTGTCGTCCAGCCTTATTCCTAGGTACTTAACTCTCGTTTAACCTGGATCTGATTACCGAAGAGAGTTGGTACTATAGCGATATCAACATTTCTCTTCCTTGTAAATGGTACCATTACACTCTTCATTGGATTGACCCCCAGACCCTCCTGGTTACACCACCTTTCCACTATGGACAATGCCCTCTGCATGAGTTCCAGGCAAGTGTTCATAAATTCTTCTTCTTATTAGGACAACAATGTCGTCAGCATATCCTTGAGCGTACATTCCCTGTGCATTGAGCTCAGAGAGGAGATCATCAACCACCAGATTCCACAGATTCGGTGACAAGACGCCACCCTGTGGACACCCTCTTTGGGCCTTGACCTCCCTTACCGTTCCACATAGAGATTCTTGCGCTCTCCTACTTTCGAGCATGTTGCCTATTCACCTCACCACAGTGTTTTCCACATTCCTTGATACCAGCTTTGACACAATAGAGCGAGTACTAGTGTTGTCAAAGGCCTCTTCTGATCAATCGCCTGCTTCAAACGGCCGAGTTGCTCACAGTAGAGGACCGAATTGAGGGTCTGGCCATAGTTGAGCAGCTCATATTGGATGATTCCCTTCCAATCCCACCAAACAAAACCTTGCTGGCCGTCAATCCGGGCTTGGCGATGATTTGGGCCGGCTCGCCGCTCCTCGACCATGGTCTTTTTCGCTTGGCGTTGTCGTACGTGATCCACTTTTCATCACCAGTCACTATCCGCTTTAAAAATGGGTCGAATTCGTTCCGTTTCAGCAGTGCATTGCGTTGATTCGGTCCAAGAGATTTTTTTGCGTCAACTCGTGTGGAACCCAAACATCCAGCTTTTTTTGAAATCCAGTCGTCTTGCAAATGGTTTCAAACGGTTTTATGGTCTACACCCAGTTCCTGGCCAATCGAACCAATGCTCACATCTTCTCATCTTCTTGGATGATTTTAACGATTTTATCGGTTTCTACGACCATTGGCCTACCAGTACGGAGTGCATCTTCGACATCCAGTACACCAGAACGAAATCGATCGAACCAACACTGTGCTGTGCGAATCGTTACAGTATCGGACCCATAAACTTCACAAATTTTTGCGGCCGCCTTAGTTGCATTTTCACCTCTCAGGTAGTAAAAACGTAAAATATGACGAATTTCTTGCTTGGTGGACTCCATCTTTGACGCGCTATAACTGGAGACTGAAACGTACGATCACAACACTGTCAAAGTAATACTTGTAGCACATATTGTTAACTTCAAATCGCCGCGCCGTTTAGTGTGAAGAGATACGATAAGTACAACACAATATATGTTTAAGTGTTGCAATCTATTGACAAAATACGACACTACTTTTATCCTAACCTATATATGATGTGAATAAAAAAAAAACCAGCGGTATTGGACTGATAAAAAAGCTAGCCGACAAATACACTGAAACAATAAAGGAGAGCATGAGATGTGTGTTAGACACTCACTTTCCTGGAGCTATGACTATTGGTGATAACACAAAGGCTAATTATGAAGAAACTCCTAATGAGAATCTGTATATAGACCATCATGATAATTAGGAAAACTAGCGGGGAAAATATTCACCCACATCAAAATTAAATAAGATGTTAACAGCTTTAAGCCCTGAAAATCTCCTGGAGAAAATGGCATATTTCCAGCTCTTTTACGACAGGGCATTAATATCCTATTCCCTCGCCTAACAAGAATATTTAAGATGAACATCCTCTTGGAATATATTCCACAAGAATGAAAAAAAATTAAGGTCTGCTTTATTCCTAAGAGTGGCAGACGTCCTCCGGATGAACCATATAGTCATATAAGCCTTACGTCTAAAAATTGTGAAAAAATACTTGACACACTTGGTGTTCGAAGAAAGAACTTTTAGCCAATTCTAACAAAACAACACTCATTTCATTTAATAACGGAAAGAAATCAATGATTTAATCTTCTGTTATCAAAGGCTTACCTCTTAAAAGAGGTAAAATACCTCAGAGTTATCCTCGACAGAAAACTTACGTGGAATCCACACCTCGTAAATATAACCTCTAAAACCCAAGGGCCATCTGGATTTGCTGTAGGCTTTTTGGTAAACATGGGGTTTTAAACACAAAATGATATATTAATCATATCTAAAGAGTGTCAGACCCTAATAACCTATGGTGCTGTTAATTGCAGCTACGCCACTTTCGGAAATAATGAAGATTGGCATTATGAAATGATGACGAAGCAGCTGGGAATTAGGATGAAATGAATATTTCAACTAGAAGCACATGGTCTAGTTTTGAAAATTGGTCTCAACACAGAAACAGTTTGTGTGGATGATAACGAGGTAAAAATAGATACTACCTTAATAATACCTACAATGTAAGAAATTAGATATTTTGCCAAATCATGAAAAATTCTCAAATTAAATTAGACTAATTAGATGTTGAAATTTATAAACATTTGTAGAGCTGCACTTAACAAAGATAAAATATCCAGAGTTATCAATTGAAGATTTAAAAGATGCTGAAAAGTTGTGCAGAAAAATTCAAGAAGATTGTTTTAGAAAAGAAATCAGTACTTTTAACGTAGGTAAAATTTTGTAAAAGGTAGTAAGCTATTTCAATTCTCACCATATTTAGAGAATAACTTTATAATATTACAATTTCTATTAGATAAATCACAAATTTGTTCATTTAAAATTAAAAGACCGATTATTCTAGATGCACGACATCCAGTAACAAAATTACCAAAGCCGTGACAACGATAGGTAAAAATTGCATATTATATATTTAAGATATATTCGTTGGACATAAAAGAGATATATACCAAGTACTCTTTACTTGACTTTCAGTAAAAGCAGTTCAGTTGGAAGTAGCTGATAAATTAACAACTGATTCTACTATTCTGGCAACCAAAGTTAATAGTGACTGATAATTCCATGGCAGGAGCTTTGTAAAGAATGGTACGTTTGTGAAAACCACTTCAAAAATCAGAATGATAGAACAAAAGCCTAAGCTGGAAGTTCTTGTTATTTTGTTGCATGGAGCTGAACACATCGTTAACACAAGACGTCTATATGTTTCGTCAGATAAACAGGACATTGAAGGTCTCATACCAAATCACTTTATTCTTGGGACATCTAGCATAGTCAAAGCTCCAGGTATGTTTGAAAAAAAGACTTGAAATCTGAAGAAAGAATGGAAGATATTTCAAATATTTGTAGAAAAGTTTTGGAACAGTGGGACAAAGAGTATTTGCCTACTGGAGCAAAAAGAAACAAATGGTTTGCTAAAAAACAATTTGCAAATTAGAGATATGGTTATAGTTATGGACAACCAATTATAAAAAAATAGCTGGCCATTAGGACAGATTATCGCTACATTCCATGAGGGTATGACACCCCCATAAAGGTGGCTGACCCAAAGTGGAAAAATTTGTCGAAATTTATGTCAAAATTAGGTGCTTTTTAGGTGCTATTTAGGTGCGCAAAACAAAAATTAGGTGCACTAACCGTTTTTGAAATATTTACGAAAAACCATGGGACCGCCAGCCTTTAACAACCTAGCACTTAATAAGCACTTAAATCTCTGACAAAGTAAATTTTATATTAATCATCATTTCCGGAAATGACCGGTTGCAAGTATCAGCTCAGCGGTCCGAGTTAAAAAAAAAATAAAAAAAATTTTTAGTGGTGACCTTCCGAATTATCCATTAAAAAAATTACGGGACAAACAATTTTTACCGATTTCTAACTGTTCTTAAACTGCCGATGTCCATTTTGGTTCAAAGTGTAAGAAGAAATGTGACATTTTGCCATACACAAGCAATATATTCAATTTTAATACGTTTAATTTTTAAATTTTTGATTTTATGTTTTGTGTTTTAAAAAGCACTTACTTAGCACTAAATTTAAAGATTATTCAATCCTAGTTTTTTGTTTTTTTTTTATTATGGGTCAGCTAGGTTGTTAAAGGCTGGCGGTCCCATGGTTTTTCGTAAATATTTCAAAAACGGTTAGTGCACCTAATTTTTGTTTTGCGCACCTAAATAGCACCTAAAAAGCACCTAATTTTAATATAAATTTCTCCACTTTGGGTCAGCCACCTTTATGGGGGTGAAGAACCCCGGGCCCGAGTAGTAGAAGTGAAGACCAAGTATGGAGTTTATAGAAGGTCAACTTCTAAGATATGTAGGTTGAATAACCTCGAAATGAGTTAGTTGTGAGTTTCACCAGGGAATAAAATATTGGATTTTAATTTAATGATTTCTTATAATTTTTATTCAAGTTTTCATCCTGTATATAGCGATGTTTCCAATTGTGTTGTTACTATGTAGAATGTTGATAGAGTAAACAAATTTATTAAAAACTAATTAGACACAATATTTGTTTTCTAATAATTTCAAGGAAATTGCTGATCCTTCAGCCGGGATCTAATTATACCGTGGTAGCCAAAAGTCCTCTCCTGCCCTCGTATCTTTTGATTGGTTATATATTATATATTATAGTGACCCCGTCGTAGAGCATGTAAATACACTCCTGGAAATTTTTAGTGTCCGCACTGTGGCCACGTAATTTCATCAAGAATAGGACTTTATAGTCACACGCGCATGCACATGCCATAATGGAATAGTGGATAACTTCAAACTCGGCATCGAGCTCCGGCAATAATAATAATAATAATAATAATAAGTTAAATGTGCACAGAAACAGCAGCAAAATCATTTTTTTAACAACAATGAAAAGCTGTTCTATAGACAACTTAGTAGAGCCAGTACAAACAACAACCATAATCTTCCAAGTAAAGATGAACTTACTGACTATTGGTCTTCAATATGGTCCAATCCTCAAAAACACAACGAAGGTGCAGCATGGATTCAATCTGAGAAGGACAAATCAAACATTTCTCCAATGATGTTTGATAACATAATGTAACGAAACGGTCAGCGTAAGCCAGTGCGCCCCTGGTCCAGTACGGGGCACAGAGCTCACTCACGCGTATCTTCTAGATTCGTCGAGGCTTCTCTAGGAAGCGACGGACCTTGGGTGCGGGGAGAGAAGGAAGTGGCCTGGCACTTTCTAGTCTTCGCTGGAATCTTCGTCTGCCCTATATGAATCGCGCGACGCGCAATAGGCCAACTCAGGACTTTGACGTTTTTATTACCAATATGGCCGCTGGGAGGCAAACAAAGTTTGTGTTTACATTGGTTTTGTATTTAAATCCATGTTGCTTCGTGTTTAAATAACCTTTTTCTAACTTTTTGTCGATTGTGTAGTTATAATATTGTTTTGAGTGACTTTATTTATTGTTAAGTTCTAAAGAAATAAACATGAGTGAATATTTTCAGAAGTTGTCATTAGAAGATTCAGATGTTACCACTAGATATAAGCAAAAGATGAGTAAAATAAATAATTTAAATGTAAAATTAAAGGTGTGTAGAGCTCTTTAAATGATTTAAATAATTTATATTATGTCAGTCATATTTTATCAATAAAACACATTTTAATAAAGTTTATTTTTATTTCTATGTTTAGTAAAAAACATTTGTCTTACTGCAGTTAGCAGCACTTGATGGCAAAACAGTGTTTAAGTGAATTTTCAGATATGGTTCAATATACATAATTTAAAATAGAATTAAAAGCATATGTTGCTAAGCCAGTGTAATATCTTGTGTTTTACATAATTATTTCCCTCAGTTTCCACGTTTCTTGATTACTCGACTGTGGCAGCCTGCAACAATAAAAAATGTTTAAAATAATACATGCAAACTAAGTGTAGGGCATAAGACAGTCAAATGACTTAAATAAACTAACCTGTTTCCTTTTAATTCTTTCATATCGGTCCACTTTAGATTTTGAGGAACTGGACTTTATACCCCAAGTTTAATAAAGGTACCCAGTCTGGATTATAAGTCAGCAGGTTTTCCTGTAAAGTTAAAAAGTTATGTTGATGAAATCATCTTTAAAACACCATTCATTTTGCCACTTACCAGAAATAAAATGATTAGAGCACACACGAGCGTTCTTAATTTTCGTTTTGCTAGTAAAACCTTTACGTTTTATCGCCTGCAACCATTTTTTCTGCCTCTCAGAAGATAAAGTATTTAGCTCAGATTTATGCTTAAAATGTACTACCGAAGTTAAGTGAAAAAACTGCACTTTATCCCGATTACTTCGCATTCCACACTTTATAACGCGACAGATATAAGCCATATTGTCTTTCTAACGAAGTCTTTCTATTTATTAATAATTTTAAAACAAAAAATCGTCCAAAAAATCACTAATAACACAACAGAAAATATCACTCAATTGACGAAACAATACAAAACACAGTGGAAACTGACAGAAGTCTATCTTTTGTTTGCCTCCCAGCGGCCATATTGACTAAATTTTGACAGCATGTTGAGTTGCCCTATGATAAAAGAAGTCAGGCAAGCGAATTGGTCTCACGGTATCAATTGAGAATTTAAGTGCGCGCTTTGCAGATAAATAATTCTTAACATAAATTGTACTGTATTTTGTGTTGTATATTTAATAGTTTAGTGTTTAGTTAATATAATTGTAAATAAATCGAACCCAGACTTTAATTTCGTTACATTGGTGTCAGAAGTGGGATTAAACTGCACCTTAGTGCTTAAAGTGTCGGTTACGCGACTATAGTGTTCGTTTAAGTTGTTTTTCGTTTCGGTAGTGACTTTGGTTAAGACTTTTACCTAGTTTAAGTTAGTTATTTTTGTTTAAAGACTTTATTGAATTGTTTTTCGTTTCGGTAGTGACTTTAGTTTAAACTTTTACCTAGATTAAGTAAGTTATTTTTGTTTAAAGACTTTATTGAATTGTTTTTCGTTTCGGTAGTGACTTTAGTTTAAACTTTTACCTAGATTAAGTTAGTTATTTTTGTTTAAAGACTTTATTGAATTGTTTTTCGTTTCGGTAGTGACTTTAGTTTAAACTTTTACCTAGATTAAGTAAGTTATTTTTGTTTAAAGACTTTATTGAATTGTTTTTCGTTTCGGTAGTGACTTTAGTTTAAACTTTTACCTAGATTAAGTAAGTTATTTTTGTTTAAAGACTTTATTGAATTGTTTTTCGTTTCGGTAGTGACTTTAGTTTAAACTTTTACCTAGATTAAGTTAGTTATTTTTGTTTAAAGACTTTATTGAATTGTTTTTCGTTTCGGTAGTGACTTTAGTTTAAACTTTTACCTAGATTAAGTAAGTTATTTTTGTTTAAGGACTTTATTGAATTGTTTTTCGTTTCGGTAGTGACTTTAGTTTAAACTTTTACCTAGATTAAGTTAGTTATTTTTGTTCAAAGACTTTATTGAATTGTTTTTTTTCGCTTCGGTAGTGACTTTGTTAAGACTTTTACGTAGTTCAAGTTATTTTCGTGTCGCAAAGTGTTTAACGACATTAGTAATTCACGATGAAATTGTTACAATTGTCGGTGAAACAGTTAAAAGAACAATTATCGGAACGGGACAAAGATACAACGGGCAACAAATCTTCACTTCAGTTAAGATTGGCGGATGCTCAAAAAGAAGAAGGAGAAGAGCCAGACAACTTTGAATTTAGTTCACCCGAGGAGACACTTTTGAAGGCAAGTTCGGGCAAAATGGAAGAAACTGCCAGACAAAGTGACGAAAAATTAGAGAAAATTGCCTACCAAAACAATGAAAAAAATGGAACAACTACAAGCCGAATTAAAAGAAATTGCAAGACAAAGTGACGCAAAACTAGAGAAAATTGCCAGTCTAAACAACGAAAAAATTGAGCAACTTAAGACAGATATTAAAGAGGTCTCCAAAACCTTTGAGGATAAAATAGTCGACGTAAATAAAAAAATACAACAACTGGAATTATTTGTAAAGAAGGGTATCGTCAGTTCACAACAAGAAAAAAATACTGAAGGAACGCCTGTCCAAAACTTTGCGATATAACAAATTGTCAGAGACGAATATAATTGTGGTATGAAGTTTAAATTACCTACTTTTGATGGGAAAAGTTCTTGGTCAACCTATGTCAAACAATTTGAAGCAATAGCCAAGGCCAACCAGTGGACAGAAGAACAAAAAGCGGTTTCGTTAACGGCTGCTCTTCGAGGCGATGCGGCGGATATCCTTAGAGCGATTCCGAAAGACCAGGAAAATTCCTACCAGATATTATACGCTCGACTAGATAATCGCTATGGGGATTCGCATCTACCACAAGTTTATAAAGCGCAACTACGAAGCCGAGTTTAGCGTACTGGCGAGACTCTGCAAGAATTTGAAGCAGAGGTTGCTCGCAGTGTGCGATTGGCTTATCCTACTGCTGCCGACGATTTCCTGGAAGAGATAGCGGTAGATACGTTCGTGAATGGACTAAGGGAAGGCGAAGTTCAAAAGGCCCTTAGACTAGCAAGGCCAAAATTGCTAGATGAAGCACTGGCTATTGCTTTAGAACACGAGACAGCAAGCCATACGTCTAGAGGTCACCGTGTGAGATACATCGGAGAAGACGACGATTCATGGTCTGGAGATTTGGAGGAAATGGTGAGAAAAGTGCTTGACCAAATAAAAGAAGTACCGAAGGCAAAACGACGAGGACCACGGTGTTGGAATTGCGGTGAATTGGGGCACATTCGTCGTGAGTGCAAGAAGCCAATACAGCGGTCGGAAAACTAGAGCCTGTCGACATGAGGGGGCGATCGTCGACCTGTACAAACAAAGCCCCTGTAGTAACAGTAAAGGTGACGTCTTCTGGAGGAGCTTTAAGCCTATACATCGACGGCCAAGTAAATGGGAAAGATAAATCCTTACTTGTAGATACGGGTGCAACAAGATCTATTGCACGACCGGAACTATTGAAGAATCATTCCCATATGACAACAACAACCGTTTACCTAAAAACCGCAACTGGTGAACGAATCTATGGGGAGATATGGATGCCCGTTACCATCGGAAAGACCACGATTGTTCACCAAGTTTTAATTGCGGAAATATCCAATCAATTTATTTTGGGAATGGATCTCTTGAAGAAACTTGGGGCTGTGTTGGACGTTAAGCACGTTGTCCTGAAGGTCGGCGATGAAGAGCTCCCCTTTCATGAAGAAACCGAAGACCTCGCCCGCCTAATAACTACCCATGACGTCACTATACCTAGCCACAGCGAGAAAATTATAATGACCACTTTAGATGGCTATTGTCGACCAGGAAGTTTAAGAATGATTGAAGGCCGCGACGATACAGAATTCTTGACTGCTAAGGCTTTGGTAAGAATCCAAGACAGCGTTCCGGTACGAGTCATGAACTTGAAAAATAGCCCAGTTAAATTAAGAAAACGAACGATAGTTGGACAGTGCGTGCCCATTTCGTCTATTTGCTTGACCAAAGCAGTCGAAGAGTCATCTAAAGGAAAGGATCCTAAAGAACTAGTAGAAATGGTCATTAAAAACACTCAAGATTTGAACGACAAACAAAGACAGAGAGTGAAGAATATGCTGGTAGAATTTCAGGATGTGTTCGCAATGAACGATCAGGATAAAGGGAAAACCAGCGTAGTCACTCACAAGATAAATACGGGAAACTCCCAGCCCATTAGACAACAACCGAGACGACTTCCATTGGCCAAACGAGACGAAGCCGAGGAGATAATTAAGGACATGAGAAAGCAGGGGGTCATTGAACCATCAAATAGTCCCTGGACCTCGCCTGTTGTACTCGTCAAGAAAAAGGATGGCTCCACGAGATTTTGTGTTGACTACCGCCTATTAAATTCAGTAACCAAGAAAGATAGCTACCCATTACCAAGAATAGACGACACCTTGGACACTCTTTCTGGGTCCCAATGGTTTTCTACATTGGATTTAAAAAGTGGTTACTGGCAAGTGGGGATGGAGCCAGCAGATCGAGAGAAGACTGCATGCTCAATAGGCTCTGGACTATGGCAATTCACCGTTATGCCTTTCGGATTGTGTAATGCCCCCGCGACTTTCGAGAGACTGATGGAAGCAGTACTGAGGGGACTGACTTGGCAAACCTGCCTGGTGTACTTAGACGACGTAATTGTTGTGGGAAAAACCTTCGAAGAACATTCAAAAAACTTGAGAGAGGTATTTCAACGATTACGTGAGGCCAACTTGAAACTAAGTCCAAAGAAGTGCTTTATGTTCCGGCGGGAGGTGAAATATTTAGGCCACATCGTTTCTCGTAATGGTTTTAGAGCTGACCCCGAAAAGTTAACAGCAATCAGAGAATGGCCGATTCCTAAAAACAAACATGAGATACGGAGTTTTCTCGGCCTGTGCACATATTATCGACGATTTGTGAAAGGATTTGCCAACGTTGCCAAACCGTTGACCAAATTAACAGAAGAGGGCACTGAATACGCATGGAGTGAAGAATGTCAACGAGCCTTCGAACAACTGCAACAAGCTCTTCTCAGTGCACCCATACTTGGCTATCCCAGAAATGAAGGAAAGTTTATTCTAGACACGGATGCCAGCAATACAGCCATCGGAGCCGTACTCTCTCAGCTGCAAGAAGGGCAAGAAAGAGTCACCGCTTACTTTAGCAAGGTCCTGTCAAAACCCGAGAGAAATTACTGCGTGACCAGACAAGAACTTCTGGGTGTAGTAAAGGCCTGTGAACATTTCCATAAATACCTTTATGGTCGAAAGTTTCTACTGCGAACGGATCACGCAGCTCTAAAATGGCTGTTGCAATTTAAGAATCCTGAAGGACAGGTGGCCAGATGGTTGGAACGTCTTCAAGAATACGACTATGACATCGAACACCGGGCTGGAAAAATCCACCGCAATGCAGGCGCCCTTTCGAGAAGACCGTGCAACGACAACTGCAAACACTGTTCGAAGTTAAAAAATAAAACTGGTCAAATACTACGAACAACGGTAGAAAATGAGCACTGGTGGCCAGATAGAGTCAAGACGGCTCAAGAAAACGATCAGTGTCTAAAAATGATCCTGGATTGGATAAGCCGTGGAGAAAGACCGACTTGGCAGGAGATCAGCGGTAGAAGTCAAGAAGTAAAGACTTATTGGAGCCAATGGGACAGCCTGACGGTACAAGACGGCTTGTTGTACAGAAAAGTCGAGAACGAAGACGGCACCGAATCAAAATTGCAATTGGTCGTACCCAAGAGTAGAGTGTCGGAAGTATTGCGCCAGTTGCATGATGGAGCTTCAGGAGGACACTTTGGCATTACCAAGACATTGCAGAAGGTGCGAGAAAGATTCTATTGGGTCAATTGCAAGGACGACGTTAGACGATGGTGCCGAAAATGTGAGCTATGTGCCGCCGGAAACGGACCAACTGCGAAAAAGAGAGCACCCATGAGACAATATAACGTCGGTAGTCCGATGGAAAGGGTTGCTATTGATGTTGCAGGACCTTTTCCAGAAACTGATAGTGGAAATAAATATATCCTGGTCGCCATGGATTACTTCACGAAATGGACCGAAGCCTATGCCATTCCAAATCAGGAAGCTGCTACAGTTGCCGAAATCTTGGTAAAAGAATTTTTCTCTCGTTTCGGCATTCCTGGAGAGATTCATTCAGATCAGGGAAGAAATTTTGAATCGGCACTGTTCCAGGATGTCTGCCGTTTGTTGGGAATTAATAAAACGAGGACAACACCTTTACATCCTCAATCAGATGGAATGGTAGAAAGGATGAACCGAACCATGGGCAAATATCTATCAAAGGTTGTCTCAGAACATCAGCGAGACTGGGATCACTACCTTCATTTGTTCCTGATGGCATACCGATCGGCTGTGAACGAGACCACGGGCCAAACTCCCGCTTGCCTCATGTTTGGTAGAGAACTACGTCTTCCATGTGATCTCGAGTTTGGCTGTAAACCCAACGAAGAACACATCGCCGGTGAGGGTTACGTCGATCAGCTGAAGGTGAGAATGAACGACGTTCATGAATTGGCCAGAAGCCATATTCAAAAGGCTAGTGATCGCATGAAAGATCAATACAACACACGTTTCACCAACGAAACCTTTGAAGTGGGAGACTTAGTTTGGTTGTATAATCCACAAAGACGTCGAGGGCTATGTCCTAAATTACAAAGGCAATGGGAAGGCCCATACACCATAATTAAAAGAATAAATGATGTAATCTACCGGATTAAAATGAATCAGCGGAAACCAAAAGTTGTATAGTATAACTAGACCCACTTGGATAGGAATTATTTTTACGATTTTACCAGGGGAAACTTAAAAGAACGTCATTATATGAACGAACCTAGTAAAATATCTATTTAATGTTGCTTTTAACTTCCCGACTCACACCTGTACGCCCATGAAGAGAATTCTTGAAAATTCGAAAAGAGCGTTGACCACGCGTATTCAAGTGGTTTTGGATAAACTTTACACATCAATCGGCTAGCGAGATATGCCGGTTCGAATGAAGACGAAGAAGAGGCTAGAGCGGTCCGAGTAGAAGAAAGTTATGGTTCTAACACCAGCTTCCAGGATTTTATGACCAATTATGGACAACGAAAAAAGGCCAGATTTGGTGTTACTACCGAGAAAAATCAGGACATCTTTGAGCTTCCTGTTGACGTCTCTATCGTTGCCTACGTAACTGAGGATCTTCAAATGAACAGAGGACTTGCCTCGGTGTTCAAGAGGAAATTCGGAAGATTAGATGAACTGTTAGAACAACGACCAAGAGTAGGTAAAGTCCTACGTTTAGAAGATGGCCGACGGTATCTGTTCTATTTGGTTTCGAGAAGAACGTCCGGCAAAAAGCCCACTTACGAATATCTCTGGCGCACTTAAAGAACTTGGCAGAAATTTTAGTGCGTTATGAAATTAATAAACTGGCAATACCGAAAGTTGGATGTGGATTGGATGGTCTAGACTGGAAGATAGTGCGAACCATGATTGAAGTAATTTTTAAAGACACTGGCGTGGAAATCATGGTGTGCTGCTTCAATCCCAAAGGAACAACTTCTGGTAAAACCGTGGACTGCTACTTCTTCAAGAAGGGTGTTTGCCGAGAAGGCCTAAGCTGCAGGTTTTGACATAAGACGCTGGAAAGGCCTGTCCATGGAATTTCTGAACGGGACGTTCAGAAGTTAAGAAGGGGGCAGTGTAACGAAACGATCAGCGTGAGCCAGTGCGCCCCTGGTCCAGTACGGGGCACAGAGCTCACTCACGCGTATCTTCTAGATTCGTCGAGGCTTCTCTAGGAAGCGACGGACCTTGGGTGCGGGGAGAGAAGGGAGTGGCCTGGCACTTTCTAGTCTTCGCTGGAATCTTCGTCTGCCCTATATGAATCGCGCGACGCGCAATGATAAAAGAAGTCAGAGTTGGGCAAGCGAATTGGTCTCACGGTATCAATTGAGAATTTAAGTGCGCGCTTTGCAGATAAATAATTCTTAACATAAATTGTACTGTATTTTGTGTTGTATATTTATTAGTTTAGTGTTTAGTTAATATAATTGTAAATAAATCGAACCCAGACTTTAATTTCGTTACAACAACAACAGCTGAAGTAAACCAAGCTGTAGGAGAAACTAATAGTTGGAAAGCTTCAGGAATTGATAATATTCAAAATTTCTGGTACAAAAAAATTGACAGCTTACACGAGGTAATGTCATCAAAATTTAAACACATTCTTCAACATCCAGAGGACGTTCCAGCTTTTCTTACTCATGGTTTGACTCATATGCTTCCCAAAACAGCTAACACACAGGATCCTTCGCAGTATAGACCAATCACATGTCTTCCAACGCTTTACAAAATATTAACATCTTGCATCACTAACCGAATTTACAGGCATGTCGACCAAAACAACATCTTAGCAGAGGAGCAAAAGGGATGTAAACGCGGTCACCAGGGATGTAAAGAACAACTTATTATTGACTCTGTGATCCTAAAGCGAGCTCAAAAGCAGTGTCGCAACATCTCAAATGCTTTTGTAGACTACCGTAAGGCATTTGACAGCGTGCCTCATTCCTGGCTCATAAGCGTTTTAAACATCTACAAAGTACATCCCATAGTTACTTTTCTTGAAGCTTCGATGAAGCAATCGCGAACAAGTCTTCAAGTAAATATTAATGGTCAGTATATTAAGACTAACGACAATGTTATTCGCAGGGGGATATTCCAAGGTGACTCACTTAGTCCGCTATGGTTTTGTTTGGCAATGAATCCACTTTCTACAATGCTCAACATCACTAAATTTGGCTTCAACCTAAAGGTCAATAGAAACACCAACTGCACCATTTCCCATCTTTATATGGATGACATTAAAATTTTTGCTTCCAATCAGCAACAAATCCAACATCTTCTGGATATAACCGAAAGGTTTTCCAGTGATGTACGTATGGAATTTGGATTAGATAAATGCAGAACTTTAAACATCGAGAAGGGAAAAATTGTCAATGGAGATGTGGCACTACCTAATGGAGATATAATTGCTGCCATGCAGAATGGGGAAACCTATAAATACCTGGGATTTCAACAGGCCAGATTGTTAGACCAAAAAACAATCCAAGTCCAAAATCAGGGATGAGTTTTCACAAAGGTTAAGTTCATTACTAAAATCTGAATTGAATGCAGGAAACCTAATTCGAGCAA
Organism: Altica lythri; assembly: GCA_964028335.1. NCBI lineage: Eukaryota > Metazoa > Arthropoda > Insecta > Coleoptera > Chrysomelidae > Altica > Altica lythri. The sequence goes on from OZ034800.1 coordinate 66,121,013, forward strand.
TTAATACATATGCTGTACCTGTGTTGACCTATTCTTTCGGGATTCTACAATGAACAAAAACCGAATTGGAAGATATTCAGAGAACAACAAGGACTATGATGACCAAGCACAGATATCACCATCCAACATCGTCCGTGCTTAGAACACTACCGAGAAAGGAGGGAGGAAGAGCTCTGTGTGACATAACAAATCTACACAACAAGCAGATAAAAAAATTACGAGACTTCTTTATCACCAAATCACTGTCATCGAATTTACACAAATTTGTTATAGGAGCAGATAAGAATTATTCCCCTCTAAATTTAGCAGGTCCTATTGTGGATTAAGAAATAATAACAGATGCGGAAAAACAAGAAAAATGGGCACAAAAAGCTCTACATGGTCGACATCATCACGACCTAAACCAACCACACATTGATAAAATTGCATCAAATAGGTGGCTTGCTGACGGTACCTTGTTCCCAGAGACTGAAGGATTTATTATGGCTGTTCAGGATCAAGTAATTAACACTAACAATTACAAAGAATATGTTATCAGGGACCAAACAATTACATCGGACAAGTGTAGACGGTGCCAACAAACGTGCGAAACTATACAACACATAGGTAACATCAGGATGTTCAACGATTGCCAACACGGATTATTTACGCAGACACAACCAACTGTGTAACATTATCCACCAGAAACTAGCCAACAAATATGAACTGCTAAATACCTATACACCCTATTATAAGTACAATCCACAGGCAGCGCTTGAGAATGCAGATTTTAGACTCTACTACGATAGGTCCCTTATCACCGATAGACAGATGACGAATAATCAACCCGACATAGTGGTGGTGGATAAAAAAGCTAAATCGGTGCTGCTAGTCGATGTTGCAGTTCCAAACAATAACAATATTTTGGACAAATATAATGAAAAGATAGCAAAGTACACCGATCTTGCTATAGAAGTTGGAAAGATGTGGCATGCAGAAAAAGTGGAGGTGGTACCGATCATTTAATTAAAATATTAATTTTGGAGATTAATGATAAAAGATTTTTTTATATCGTATCATCAACTGGACTTATCCCCAGAAGTCTTAAAGACAGTCTTAAAAAACTCGGTCTTCATAAAAACACTTTTATTGACTTGCAAAAAGCAGCAATTTTAAATACATGTCACACTATTCGTAAATTCTTAAATATGTAATTTTTGAGCCTAACCCCATTTGCGTTTACGCTCGGGATAGGTAAATATTGAGTAAGTGCATAAGTCTTTTGATAATAATAATAATAATAATAATAACTATAAAATTTGGAGGTAGGAAATAAACGGAAGTAGGTTTTCAACTAGTCATAACAGCTGACGTAATAGTCATAAATAACGTTCCACTGTGACCGATAATTTCAAATGGCAAGTGATATCTCGTTTTACAGGTATTAAAAATAGCTATTCAGTCCAACTAATTTTGTTTGGATTTAAGCTGATTTTGATGAATAAATTTAACAAATACTAAAATTGTAGTTTCGCATTTAATGAATAAAGATTCTAACGTCCGCCTCTGGTTATTTGTCAAAAAAGTTGACGTTTTTCAATTCTCTTGTTGTTTTTACTTTCCTAATTATTTGCAAAGTGTTTATATCTTAAAAATTAGATTAATTAAAAGTTTTTATATCTTAAAATTTAGTTTAATTATTGTTTAACGAGACATGAAAATGTTTACATAGGCAGAATGTTACTTACTGTAGTCGACAAAGTAGTAGCTGTCTTAATAACTGGTGAATCTAGAAATAATTTCCATGCAGCGAAACGTCTTTTTAATAAGAGGTACCCCGATCGCCCTATACCCAGGACTTATTTGAAGGAGCTTCTTCGGAAGTTTGAATAAACAGGAACTGTTCAAGATGCAGAACGATTTGGTCGATCAACAATTAGTGATGATAACAAAATTGACGTAATTGCAGAAACCCTACTTCTTCTACAGCCTAAGTTAAGTCTATCTGTAAAATCAGTCAAAAGACAGTAGGTACACTGAGTGTTGACTACAAACAAATTTCATCCATTCAAATTAAAAATGGTAGATCAACTTTCAGATGATGAACCCGATCGAAGACTAGAATTCGGTCAAAATATATTCAAAAAAATTAACAAATAGCCAGATTACATAAAAACAATTTGTTTTAATTAGTGACGAAAGTACTTTATTCCTTAATGGAAATGTTAACACACAAAATCTGAGATATTAGAGTGACACAAATCCTAACGTCTTTCGTGAAAAACATACTCAATTTCCATAAAAAGTACATGTGTTGGTAGGTTTTTTGAGAAACCACACAGTTGGGCTGGTTTTTTTTAATGTTCCCTTAACCGGTCAAGTGTATCTGGAAGTGTTAGAAAACGCAATTAAGCCTTTAATTCTTAAAATTCCAGAAGATAATCCAGATGATTTTGGCGATTTAGAAATAACGTTTTAACAAGATGGTGCTCCTGCACACTATTATGGTGCTGTGAGACGTAACCTAAATAAGGATATCCTGGTAGATGGATGGACGAAGAGGTGCGATAGAATAGCCAGCTCGGTCACCGAACCTCACACGATTAGATTTTTTTTCTTTGAGGGTACTTAAAATCTAAAGTTTACGCTATAGCACCCTACAATATTGACATTTTGCAACAACGAATTATTGAAGAATGTAGGGTAATTTCCACCGACATGTTTAAACGAGTACGGCAAGAGTTTAACAATAAAATACATTACTGTCATGAAGTAGAACTGTTCTTAAAATGTTTGTTAATTAAATGCGAAACTATAATATAAATATTTATTAAATTTCATTAATCAAACAAAATTAGTGTGATTGAATAGGTATTTTCAATACCTGTCAAACGAGATATCACTTTCCGTAAAGTCCTATTTTAAATTATCGGTCACAGTGGCTTTGTAACGTCATTTATGATTATTACGTTCACCTGTTATGACTAGTTGAGAAGCCTACGTTCGTTTATTTCCTTCCTTGAAATTTCACTATTGTAAGTACCTGTAACCGTTTAAAAGGTACGAGGAGTGGAGGGGAATTTTGGCTAGCACGGTGTATTTATAGGTAAGAAAATACAACAGTTTCGGTTCCGTAATCGAATAAAACTATATAAGACGGAAAAATGAGTTTGAAATCAGTACTGATTTAACATCTGATAAAAATATTGTATATCGAAACATGTTATGTAAGTTTGTGAAATAAAAGCGAATATCGAAAAGTACCCGTGTGATTTAATTGTTATAACATGAATATTCATCAAGTAAAAGCCACCTCTATTCAATTTTTGTTCAAAGCCGAATTTAAAAAAACTTTTGTAGAAGAATTTAAATAATTAGTGTTGCGTTTAATAAAAATATATAAAAAGTTTTTTTGAATACAAATACTTATTTAATTCACATTATATCTATGTATATAATGAATACCCTGTATCCCTATCTTTCATCTCTGAAACATACATAAATTAAAATTTATTCGAAGGGAAGAGAACTTAATAAAGATGCCTTTTTCAATCGCAACACTAATATAGTACGTATTTTACATAAAATTCGACTGAAAAAGCTCTCCCGCTCTGGCTGCTTGCCTGGTTTGCATATTAAGTAAATCTGAGCTTTGTACTTCGCTCTTCCAGCTTTTGTCTACCTTCCTAAATCTGCGGATTTACGTACTTTCAGAAAAACGTGAGCCGTTACGAACAAGGTAACCAGAGTGAAAGGTTTTTCTCTCAAATAAGACAGATTCTTTCAAGTCACTATTTTCTTCGTTGATATAGATTATTAGTTTCGTTAAAAATAAAGATTAATAATTAACAACTCCGATCTTACACACAAAACTAATGTAATATTTAAACCGAAAAGTGCGTAGGGTATAATTTTATTTTATTATTCAATGGAGTTGGCTTCTATAGCAATACAACGATGACAGGGTACAGTAAGCAAATTGACAGGTGACAGTGTGTAGGAAGATGGATGTAACTGTGAAATAATGACAAATGACAACTAGCTCGATATACCACCTATGGAGGATAGAAGGAAGAAGATCCATCTAAATGTATTAAAAAGTGTACATCGGAAGGGAACAAATTAAGGTGGCGCCACTATAACACGAGGGTAATTTTTAAATGAATCGCTAAATATTAAAGAATAAGGAGATAGATAGATATTCATTGGGTTGGCTGTTAGCCTGTATCACTGCGACCTTTACAGATCTATTGTGAACACCCATCATCTCTAGAATAATATTGTGAGTTGTGAGCTTATTTGTGCCGAGACTATCGCCTTTAGAGCTGCTTGGCTGTCCGAGTATATGACTACGGTTTTACCACTTATACCCTGACAATCTTTGTTGCACAATGTTGTATGGCCATTACTTCAGTCTGAAACACTGTAGTATACGCACCTTGACTTAGTTGAACTTGTATCCTCTGTCTTCTACTATATATACCCGAAACTGTGCCTTTTCAGTAATTCTACTCGAAAGTTTCTCTCAAATTTATACCTGGGGACTATCCTGTCCTGAGGCATACTCAATATTTGATCTGCCTTAACACTATCATATAGCTCTGCTTGCTTTTTCCCCTTAATAAAGCAATGGAAGCCTGGCATTGTAGCAGTCTATGAACAGGAACAATTGCCATAGCCTCGCCCTGTATATAGAAATGCAATGGTGGTAAGTTGAGCAAAACCTTTAGTGCGTCCGTTGGGAGGTCCCCTTTAACATTCTGGCATACCTGCCTTTGAATGCTTCCCAGCTGCCTAATCGGCTCGGACTTCTGCGTTCTACTCCACCACACCACCGAATCATAGGTCTAATGACCTGTGTATACAACCAGAGGTTCAAAAGAATAAGGAGGCGTGAATATATACAGAATGAAACACTTTTGCTTTATCTCACAGTTACTTTTAGTAGATTTATATCTACTATTCAGCTGGTTCGCAGGTCACGACTTCGGGAAAATTTCACTACAGTTTTTCGTTTTAGGTCCCCCTGACCTCAAAAACACCTTTCGTTCAAAAGTTTATATATATATATATATATATATGTATGTATGTATGTATGTATAGTTCCGATATAACGAAATCTGTGGACACGATAGCGGTCGCATTTCTTAACGGATCGAAATGAAATTTGGTACAAAAATCAATCGTCCCAAAATCTCGGTCGAGTTCGTTAATGGGCCAAATCGGTAAGGCCGTTTGGGCGTGACATCAAATCAAAATGGAAAAAAAAATCGTAACTTTTTTACTTCACCCTGTACAAAAAAATGTTAGGGGACTTTTTTGTTTGTCTTAAAGAGACCTACAACTTTTATCTAAAACATTTTTTTCTAAAACGTATACTTTTAATATAATTAATTAATATAAATCTACTGATGCGCCTGGCTTACCAAGGTTATATTTAGGTACTTAATTATTTGAACTCTGTGCACTTTACGTTCTCTATAATTTATACACTAATTTTATATTAGTGCCATTTCAGTCGAATTTTGAACTGTAATTTTTTGTTTACTATCGGACATTTTTCTGCTGAATTCTCAAATAAGATGATACCCTCCTTTCTAGCACCGAAAACTGTATTAATTGTTAATTGTCATTTCACAATCGTACTGATTCCTCAATGGCTACAATTGAACACTCAACGACATGGGTGTTTATATTTATACGATTTTGAAAGTTAACTTCATTGAAATTTGTTCTTGTTAGAATTCTAAAACATTGTATCTATTTTTATCCAAAATCGCAGTATGCTGATTAGGCTAAAAATGTCGCGATACGCAGAAACTAGGAAAAGAAAATGCATTTCCAGCACGTTTTACTCAATTTGTCCTTCCAAATTCGTTTGCTCGTTCTTTTTTATGCATTTTCCACACCCTTTAGTCATTCTGAACCCTCTTAAACTATAAAGTCGAATCATTTATTTTTGTATCACTATTTTGTTACTGTTACAAAAATATTATAGGGTTTTAAAGTTATGTAGTTAGTTTAAAATAATAGAGAATTTGTTTTAAAGTCTCCCTGGCTCACACAGGAATTAAAAACTATTATGAAATTGTGCAATAAAGCTCTTAATAAGTATAAGGAAAATAAAACTCCTCATTAATGGAACATATACAAACAATTAAGACACCAGGTGACAATATTATTTCAAAACGCTAAGAAACAGTACCTTCATAATAACATAAATGCTGAAATTTCTAGAAATAATTGGAAAGTTCTAAAAGATCTATAATCATATACTTTAAGCCTAAAAATACAAACTAAGAATACGTGGAGAAAATTAATCGCTACTTCACAGATGCGGCCACTAGTAAAGAAACGTGATACTTGAAATTATTACCTGAATAATAAAAAGAGCGACACAAATAACTAGTTTTCATTTAGTAGTAATCGCCGAGGATACTGAAAATGCATTAGTTACCATAAAATCAGAGGCGATTGGGTTGGATTGTCTCTGATGTAGAATACTTTGTAATTGTTATCCATATATTATTCCAATAATCTTACATTTAATCAATAGTTGTACATACGTTTCCTGATCTATGGAAAAGATCATTATTGCTTCCAATTCCTAAAATTTCAAGCCCAAGTTAACTGAAAGACCTTCGACCCATAAGCATCTTACCAACACTGTCGAAAATTCTTGAAAGAGTTTTGGAGTATCAAATACGTGTATACCCTAAAAGATTTAATTTATTACCATTCACACAATGCGGATTCCGCAAAGACCATAGTTGCAATACCGCTCTTTTAAAAGTTACTGACGATATATTGGAAGCGGCGGACCGTGGCGAGCTTAGTGTGCTTGTCCTGTAAGATTCCTCCACGGCATTTGACAAACTAAATCATCAATTGCTCCTGGCAATACTTAAATCCTTAAGATTTGACGCAGATAAGGAGTTATCTGATGGGACGGCAACAGTCTGTGAAACTAAACGGAAAAGAATCCAAGTCCCTAAAAATCTCCAACGGAGTACCTCAAGGTTCTATTCTAGTACCTCTTTACTTACTTACTTTACTTTACCTTAGACACTCCCAGTCACACTTTTATGTAGACGATTAACAAATTTATATTTCTGTTAAACCAGAAGACATTGTTCAAGGTAACATAGCTTAATGAGGATCTTCGACTGTTTGTGGCTACTTCAGAGAAATATTGCCTAGAATTAAACCCAAAAAATGTCAGATGCTTTTGTTTGGGCCTACAACTTTAAGAAAACAATATTACGATATATTAAAAAAAAATAGAAGCTTATAAATATGCAAGAAATTTGGGTTTGGCTATAGACGTGGAATTAAGGTTTTCAACTCATCTGAGTAATTGTATTCAAAGAGCCTTCATCAATCTTAAACTAATATACAATCAACGTCAATTATTTAACCAAAAGTTAAAACAACTGTTGGGGAATAAGAAAATTTGACAGAGGTGTCACTGCAGGAATAAGAGAAATCGGATGGACTTCTATGAAGGAGCGAAGACTTTTACATAGTCTTATTTCATAAAATAATTATTAAAAATTCTCTTTATAAAAAAATTAAAATTTAGGTATGATCTCCATAATCTAGATTTAAGGCATAAACGAAAAATATCACCAACTTTGCATAGAAGAGAATTGTATGAAAGGTCGTTTAGTTACCAGGTCTTCGATCTTTATAATAAAATCCAAAATTGCTTAAAATAGATAAATAGCTATAAATTTAAGAACGAAATTACTATTTCGAAATTTTGATTTAAATTTGTTTTGTTTTACAATTTTCTAATACTTTGTTACAATAGATAATTAAGTTAAAGTACCCATATGTTAAGTTACGCTAAGTTAAGGTTAAGATAGGAAGCTATGCTTCAACTTCGCCTTTTGTAATTTCATGTTACAATAAAGTCATTAATATTATTAAATAATTAAAAATAGACTAAAAGAATACAGAAAATTAAAAAATAAATCAAAGGCCAAGATTCTTTTAGATCAATATTACATCTACAATTCTATCTAGAAGAAATTCATGAATTTATTCAAGGTCACTACTTCATATACAGTAAGTAAAACCTGTCCATAACGACCACCTTCGGGGAATCAGATGTGTTGGTCGCTTAAGAAAGGTGGTCGCTCGTTAAAGGGTACCTAATAATAACAAATAATAATTTTTTAGCACAAATTTTATTAATTCTTGTTACTAATAATTTGGGTTTATTTTATACATATAAAAGGAAGGGGTTGTTATGGAGGATTATAAATTATGGGTACTTATTTCCAATAAAAATTGCAAGGAGATTCAAATTCGTCGCATATCACAGGTGGTCATTTTATAAAGGTGGACGCTAAGACGCTAAGAGAGGTTTTACTGCACACTTTTGTGCTTCGTCTAACATTTCATCCAACTTTCGAAATTAGAATATGTTCCAATTTTTATCAAATTTTATCGTGAATTTTATTATTAAAATTTTATTGATAATTATAGTAAGTATGGGTTTACGGCGCTAATTTTATTTTTCTTCATACCTCGGTCGAAAGTAGGTACGTACTTTCATCCCTAATTGCAGGAAAGAAAGTTTAACATTTACTCCCTGTTTACGGCGGGAGGAAAAAATTTCTCATGCGTAGTTACACTTGTAACTATACCTGGATTTGCAGTCCGTTGGCATTGACGTCATTTGACGTAGGTATATGCAAGTAGACCAATACGCGGTTAGTCTTTCTAAGTTAAACCTGGCAACTACACTTCATTCCTACCGCGTATTGCGTATTGGTCTACTTGCATATACGTCAAATGACGTCAATGCCAACGGACTGCAAATCCAGGTATAGGGACTATTTATTCTGTCACTATAGCAAATAGTTTACCGCTGTCATTTCTATTTCTATTTATACCTAACCTTAAAAATAATCACAATTTATAAATAGAACTTTTTATAGTAGAAAGTTTTTTTTTTGATGATTTATAAGTCATATTACTATTATTAAATTATTACTCCCTTGGCAAATAGCGCTTTACCGAGATAGATTACGGCATAGTCCACAGTATAGTCTAAAAAATTTTTTAAAAATTTTCTAAATTAGTTTATTTTATTAACAGTTAAAATAATAATTACTGTTCTCACATGTAGAACAAAAAAAAAACTTCTCTCTCGCGTAGTCGATCCCATTATGATAACATAATAGAACTGTCACCTTGATTCATATCCGACGCTTAATCAACTAGGCTACGAACGACATATTTAAAAACTTTCAAAATGATAACATGTATACACAATTTATATCATATTTCATATCAATTCAGTATAAATTTCGAAATTTATGTATATGCCTAAACACACTTGAAACATGCATTGTCATCCAGTTCTTAGCTATCCTGAAAATTTCAGAATCTAGGTAGTCGTGAAATAGGTTTAAATTCGATTACAAAATTCCGCGGAATGACACAGAGACAAAGAACACGGTGAAAATATAAAAAACTTTCTAATAATCATCAATGTTGTTTTGTCGTCTGTTAATTGAATATTAAAGTATTACGACCAGCAGCACTCGCTTCGCTCGTGCCGCAAATGTCGGGGCAGGCATCAAAAACATACTTATCAACATTTAAAGTTAAAAAAAGTATAATTAATAACGTACTTTCGACCGGCTATGAAGAAAAATCGTATACACTACACGGGCCAAAAGTTGAAATCTCGGTCCCTTGTAGTGTAATATACTATTTATTTTACAGAATAAAAAGTAGAAAAAGATACATTAAATTACAAAAATCTTTAAATCTTTTCGTCAATGTGAAGAATTTTCATACAAGTGTAATACAAACACTACAGTGAAGAAGACCTTGAATACATTCATGAATTTGGTTGTCACACTTAGATATTCACGATAATGTAATACCGTTACAATATCTACAATTTTATCGTAAATATATTTATGTGATCAGTTAAGGTCACTAAATCATATACAATTTTGTGTTTTTTCATTCAACTTTCGAAATTAGAGCCAATTTTAATGTTTATCGTGAATTCAAGGGTGCCAACATTATTATTTGTAATAAAACACTTAATAAAAAGGTTTAAATTTCCACTTTATTAACGAAATTGCATGACGCACGTTTCGACACACAGTGTCTTTGTCAAATGCTGTGGTACAACTATTTTAAATGACACAAAACAATTATGTAAAATGTAAAAAGGATGGTTAACAATATGCCAAGGGTGAATTTAGGTGAAAAGGTTTAATAATGGGGAATTTCCAAAATCTGTTTGTTCATTTAATAGCAATTGTGTTACTTTTCTTTTATTTATTTCCATTATTTCTAAAAGGTTTAATTTTTTAGATTTATTTTCGGAATGTAATATTTTAAAATTATCATCAAATGTGTGTATGTTTTCTATGAGGTGATTTGCATAGTGTGAGTCACTCTTTCTATATAAAAAACTTCTCTTATGTTCTTTTATACGTGTATCGAAAGATCTTCCTGTTTGTCCTACGTACATTTTGTTGCATGAACCACAATTTAGAAGATAAACACCTGATTTATTTTTGAAGTTAGTTTTAGCTTTATTATTTTTTATAAATTTACCCAAAGTGTAATTTGTTTTATATGCTATATTGTAATTATTTCTCTTGAAGTGTCTAGATATTTTTCTGGTAATTTTTCCTGTATACGTGAGAGTTTTAAATTTTTCTTGTTTATTTTTAGATATTGGATAGATCATTCTAATGGTTTTATTAAATGTTTTTTTAAAAACAAGATTGTCTATAATATTAGGGTTGTAACCATTATTGTAAGCTATTTGTTTAATTATATTTAATTCTTTTTCATAATTTTCTTGAGTCATTGGTATATTAATTAGTCTATGAATAAATGAATGAAATGCTGACATTTTATGAATAAAGGGGTGGTTAGAGAAATTATGAATAATTGTATTATAGACAATCTTGTTTTTAAAAAAACATTTAATAAAACCATTAAAATGATTTATCCAATATCTAAAAATAAACAAGAAAAATTTAAAACTCTCACGTATACAGGAAAAATTACCAGAAATATATCTAGACACTTCAAGAGAAATAATTACAATATAGCATATAAAACAAATTACACTTTGGGTAAATTTATAAAAAATAATAAAGCTAAAACTAACTTCAAAAATAAATCAGGTGTTTATCTTCTAAATTGTGGTTCATGCAACAAAATGTAGGTACGTAGGACAAACAGGAAGATCTTTCGATACACGTATAAAAGAACATAAGAGAAGTTTTTTATATAGAAAGAGTGACTCACACTATGCAAATCACCTCATAGAAAACATACACACATTTGATGATAATTTTAAAATATTACATTCCGAAAATAAATCTAAAAAATTAAACCTTTTAGAAATAATGGAAATAAATAAAAGAAAAGTAACACAATTGCTATTAAATGAACAAACAGATTTTGGAAATTCCCCATTATTAAACCTTTTCACCTAAATTCACCCTAAAATAAAATTTTGCCATATTATTAACCATCCTTTTTACATTTTACATAATTGTTTTGTGTCATTTAAAATAGTTGTACCACAGCATTTGACAAAGACACTGTGTGTCGAAACGTGCGTCATGCAATTTCGTTAATAAAGTGGAAATTTAAACCTTTTTATTAAGTGTTTTATTACATATAATGGATTTCCATCAAGTTAAGGCAACCACCATTGAAAAAATAATGTTATTGTCAGTTTTTAATTCACGTTAGTATAAATTAAAACCATGGCTTAATTCAAGAAATTTATATTTAAAATTATTAATATACTACTATCCCCATCTGTTATCAATCATTCAAATCAATTACATGACTGAAAGTAACTATCTACTTTATATAGGTAGCATACTTAAAACAGATGTTGTCAATTGAACGCAGCTCTATTTGTCAGTTGTCAAAGTCATTTAGTTTCCTTTGCAATTTGCATCGATTTTAGGTATATTACACCAATACACCGGTTGTTGTTCTGTGTAGTCGTAATAGAAAGCGTATTTATATGTAAGTGTTGAGTACAAGTACAATAGTTATTATCAATGTTGTATACTAAGAATTCATTTGATATTAACTGATCGTACATTTTTTATTGTAGCATCAAGATGGCTAGAGGTGGAATGCGTGGCCGAGGCGGCATGAATCGCAGCGTCGGTGGACGCCCTCCATTTAAAGTGAAAATGTTTTTACCGAGACATCCATTTGATTTAGCTCTTTGCGAAACATCTTTTCTTCGCACGAAAGCTGCTCCTGATGATACTGCATTTACACAAGCTCTCCTCAAACGAAACGCCGATTTGTCACAAACACAAATTGAACAGACAGCTATACTAAATTTAGTTACGAAAATTCAGACTGTTTTGGAGATATTAGTTGTTGCACCAGGAAATTTTGATGCATGTGTAAGTACAAATTACATAGTTTTACTTATCGGTTCATATTGTATTACATGTGGTTCTATAGTTTCATGTAATAGCTAGTATTGGTATTATTTATTTAAATGGTACTCCATTGACAGTGTTTAATGAACAGATAATGTCAAATGTTTAAATTGTAATCTAATAGTATCTAATAATATATGAAATGTTATTATAATAAATACTTTGTGATTTTGTTTTAATATATTTCAGAACCACAATACTATTAACTATAATTGTCTAGTCGTTTTCATTGCTTCATTCTGTGAGTTGTTTAATTTTTGTATTTTTGAAATTCAAAATACAGAATTGTTAAGTATAGAAATAAAGTAACTTTTTGTTATTTGTTATACATGCTCTTATTCTATTGTTTGTTTAATATTTGTATTACAGCAACTAGATGAAGTTCGTTTGGTTGGCTCCTTTAAGAAAGGCACAATGATTACAGGTCATAATATAGCAGATATAGTGGTAATATTAAAAACGTTACCAACCAGAGAAGCAGTTGAAGCTCTAGGTAACAAAGTTCGAGATGATTTACGGAATCTCATGAAAAATGAAATAGTACAAAAAGGAGAGCAACTTCAACATACTACAAATGAAAGAGGAATTGAAATCAGCAATGCCTTTGCCTGTGTAAGAGTAATGGTTACTACTTTACACCACAACATCAGAAAATTAGATCCAGAGATACATTTAGATCAAAAAATTATGCTGAGCCATCTAGCAGCGATAAGACACAGTCGTTGGTTTGAAGAAAATGCACATCATTCTTCAATAAAAGTACTTATACGTCTTTTAAGGGATGTTAGAAGTAGAAATGAAGGATTTGAACCACTTACTCCATGGATGTTGGATCTTCTAGCACATTTTGCTATAATGCATAATCCTAGTAGACAAGCCTTGCCGTTAAATGTCGCCTTCCGTCGAGTTTTCCAATTGTTAGCTGCTGGACTTTTCTTACCTGGATCAGCAGGTATTACAGATCCGTGCGAAGGAGTAAGTTTAAGGATACACACAGCTATGACCTTAGAACAACAAGATATTTGCTGTTTGACAGCACAGTCCATTGTCAGGGTATTAGCTCATGGTGGATATAAACATATTCTCGGATTAGAAGGAAGCGCCAACATAGGTAAGAATTTTCTTTTAATATTTATTGAATCTATAACTTATACTGTATAAATCTTAGTAATTGTTAGGTTTTATGTTTGTTGCTGATTGAAATGAGCATTTCTGTTAAAAAATGTTTCGGTTTGATGTTATGAATGTATCCAAAACTTTATTTTGCATAAGTATGAATGTATGTAACGGTTTTAATTTATATAAGTCTTTTGATTAGAGCTGTAAAAGCAACAAAAAATTGCTTACCCATTCGTATTCTTTTGATTAGGGCTGTGAAAGCAACAGAAAATTGGGTACCCTTTCGTATTCGATACTAAATCTATTAGAATTAGTCACTTTGGTATTGGACATTGCTCTTTACTTTTGATCCAATTAAATGCATAAAACATCGTAAAATGACCGCGTTCTTTTTTTTTAGCAAATTCATTTTTTATTTAAATAGGCTCCAATAATTCTTCATTTCATTTGTTTTTACTGAACGGCATTTTTATAAAGGAATATATGAAATTCTGTAATAAAAAATTGTAATGTATACGATTTTTTTAAACTTAAAGATGTTATGATCGGAAACCGCATCCTTACTTGCATGTGCTTAATTCAGCAGTACCGAAAGTTAGTTAATGTGTCTATAGCTGCTGGAAAATTTTTAAATACTGGAATCATCCTTGAATTTAAAAGATACTCCTAAAATATGATTAGTTATTCTGATAAAAATACTGTTTTGTATAAAAAGACAATCTGAATTAATTTCATTTGTCAAGATCCTAACTTAAATATGTTACGAGATTTTAATTGTTTTAAAAAAGAAAGCATAAAAAATATATATATATGTGTGTGTTTTGAGACATTATTTGATTTTTTTATTTAAATTTTAAGGTTTTGTGATAAAAATCAAGAAAGTTACGGGTCAACACCTAATTCAACTATTAAATATGTATTTTCTTTATTAAACTAGACTCAATTAAAAATCCTGAAAAATGGGTTATAGTTTCTGTAGATATATGCATTTAATAAAACTAAAAGTTATTCACCAGGCTATGATAAAAAAACTAAAGAATTCTATCGATCACATTGAGTAATTTCGCTGTGTCGTATGAAAACGGTTTGCTCCGTTTCCGAACTCATTCGACTCATCGAATTGGCATTAGTGTTCTAAAGTAGGACACACACAAGTAACGATTTGGTACTTCGAGGTCGGTGTTGTATTCGTTACTCAGTAACGAATAACTACGGTTTTTAACAGCTCAACATTGATTAGTTTTATTTGCAATGAAATCGATCTGGTTTTGCTTTTATATATTTAAATATTCTGTTTTTATAATTTTAGTATTATCAGTTCTAATACAGTAGAACTTGGATAATTTGAACTTCTTTAATACGAAATTGCATTTAATTCGAAGTTTTGGGTTAGTCCTTTGAACGTTGTATTTTATCAATGTATAAAAATCGTGGATAGTTCGAAGTTTTTACATCAACATTAAAAGTAAAATCGTATAACAACACTTATGCAAACCAGATTGAATTCCGTGATTTGTCCACCACTGTCATTGGTCACCTAACTGTTTAAAAAATGAAGATAAAATATTGAACAGTGCTTCGATAGGATCTGATCGCAAAGGAGCCAAAGAACCAGATAATCCAGAAGTGGATGAATGTGTACTTAATTTGTTTAAACAAGTTCGGAATAGAAAAATTGCATTATCTGGGCCACTTGTACCATTAAAGATAGAAGAGTTTACTGTAGGTTTGGGAAAAAGTGATATGAAAGCGAGTACCGGTTAGTTGGACGGTTTCAAGGATAGAAGCAACATAAGCTTTAATGATTGTTTTTTAAAGGTACTCCGGACAAAACATTAAGGTATAAAGGAAATCGCTGGAGATGAGAAAAAAACAGCAAAGAAAGAGTAATTTTATTAGTTGGAGCAAATATGGATGGCACTGAAACGTCGCCTTTACTTATTATAGGCAAATTAAGTAATCCAAGATGTTTCATAAACGTCAAATCTAAACCGATCGAAAATTTATCAAATAAAAAAGCTTGGATGACGTCGGAGCTGTTTTATGAGTGGCTGTTAAAACTGGACAAAACCTTCCTTAAACAGAACAGAACAATAGTCTTATTTATTGACAAATTTAGTGTCCATAATTCAATTCCAGTCATCAGCAACATTAATGTTATATTTTACCCCTAACATGACGTCTGTTGTGCAAACAATAGATCAGGGCATTATTAAAAATTTAAAGCATTTTTACCGGCGACTTGTACAAAAATTTTTGACTGATCCATCAGTAAAAATCTACATACTTCAAGCAACAAGAATGTGTCACAACGCATGGCATCAAGTTTCACGAAAAAATATAGCCAATTGTTTTAGAAAAGCCGGATTCATTATGAAATTTGACCCAAATCCTAGTGAACTTTTAGAAGAAGATTTTCCTTCAACAAATGTTGGATGTGAATATACGATGTCTGTCAGCTTTAAAGAATATATTAATATAGACGAATAATATTTTAGAAGTAAAAAACAAAAACAACAATGAACTGTCAGACGTAGAAGAAGAGCAAGTTGTTGAAGAGTTCTCGATCCCTACATCGTCAGAGGTCATTCAGTTCATGTGTGAGTTTTGACGGTAGATTGAAAGACAAACTTATGTATGTTACGGTATATTTTATTCAATTAATGTACTTAAAAATTTTGTAAACATTAAACAAAGCAGTCAGTTTCTTTCTCAATACTTTGTTAAACTTTAATTATTATTTGATTCACTTAAAGTAGTTATCGTGGAACAATATTGTCAAAAAGTTATAGATTATACGCGCCACAAAAGTATACTAGTTTGTAGCTAAGTAATCGATAATTTTTACACATGAGTGTACTCGTGCAATCGTAACCCGTACAGTATTCATGTGAATGTATACTTTTATATAAATTGTTGATCTTTAAACCGTTATTTACAAATAATTAGACGGTCAAAAAATTGTATTCTTATTTTTTAAAGTTATAATAAATGTATTAAAAGACTGTGAGTTTTTGGGAAGTTTCTGACAGTTAGTTCTTTTTTTATAAATAACAAACTGGTTCAGAACTACAGAGATCGTATATACTCGTTGTTAATTATCGAATTTTTAATTAAGTTTCTCTCGGATTCTATACGACTTCAAATTTTTAGGGTAATTGTATTATCGTGTCGTTAATAAGTATACAAAAATTTATAACTTTCTGACATTGTGCCCTAACCACGACGACTACCTTAAGTTTACTACTGTATACATTATTGTAAAACATGTATTTTTCAAAATAATAAAACCTCATTTATAAATAATGTTATTGTTTTATTATTTTAAACTTTTATTAAGCCAAAAAAGCGATAAAAATAAAGGTTTTATAATTCAAAGTTTTGAATAACTCGAATTTTTCCATTGTTATCTTTATATTTTTTGAATGTGCAAAAATTATAATTGACTAGTGTATGTGGGTCTTTAAAACTCAATTAATGGTATAAATAACTGAACTGAATTATTGTTGAAAACTTGTTATGTGTGACTTGAGTGTGAAGAATGCTGCTACGTATTCAGATGGATATATCCGATTTAATCCTATCCTATTGAAGTATAAACATCCTTCATTTCAAATTACTGAAAATATTTGTACTTGCTTGGAAAAAAGGGGATACATTTTTTTTTTTTTTTTAGCACAAGAATTAACTGTTTGGGATGGTATAGTAGTATCTCCACTGGATAAGGCGTATGAAAATCCCCCAGAGAAGAAAGAAGGGGATGATGATGAAGATATGGAAGCAGATGTAGATGAGAGTATGGAAACTCAGGAAAATTAGAACAATAAGCATTGCATGTGTTTTATAATTTAAGAATGTTCGTGTTTTATGTTAGTGGAGTTTGGAAATATTTTATATTTCTAAAATTCATTTAAATTATGATTTATTAAAAAATAAATTAAATATTGTATGTAAGAAGTAGTACAGTATATTTCTTAATTTCTATGTTTATTATATTTATATTGAACCATTGTAATTGTATTAATATCAAAAGTCTTGTATCATATGAAAAAGTTCTCGTTTATTTCGTGTATTTGTTTACTCTCAATATTTCTCAATCAAGAAACTCGTTTTGTGTATCGGTAATAGTTTTTGATTGCTTTGTGTTAACATTCACAGAATATTTATGTGATGTTACATACAAACCATTTTAATTCCGAACTAAAATCATTCAAGAGTGTTTCATATTAAAATAATTGCAGCCATTCCTATTTTGCACTACCACGCTATCTACAGTTTTTTTCTCGAGAAACAGACCGAGTATACGAGCCCAGGCTCGGTTATCTAAGGTAATAAACTCGGTGTTTAGTATTATAAAACGTACAAAAATAATAAAAAACTAATTTTGTGTCTAACATATAAAATTTCGTAAAGATCGTTCAAATAGTGTTGCTTCTAAATCAGGAAAATTAGAAAAAGAAACTATTTCGAGTTCAATATATCAATCTCGAAATAAAATTTTTATAAAAAAATATATGAATTAAAAAAAATGCTTGGAATTTTAATTTTCTTACAATGTTAAATGATGAAATATACGCATCCTTTAACTTCAAAATTTAGAAATTCAACAATTTCTACTAAAAAAAGCACTGCAACTAATAGTTTCGACTGTTACACTCTTAGATTTCCGTTAGGGAAATATATGGAAGCGAATGCGAACATAATATAGTTATTATCCTAACAAGTGCGGAAAGTTATACTTTCCCGCACGCGAACTGCCGATGCCCGAACGACGCGAAGCGGAGATCGGGCAAGCAGTTAAGTGCGGGAAAGTTAATTTCCGCAAGAGTTAGGATCAATATTTTTTCTACAAGCATAAAAAAGATACTTTATACATTTTTTAAATTTTATTTTAACTTCTAACAACGTAACAAAATTTGAAATTATTAATATTAATATTAAAAGTACAATTTATAGCTTTTTGTAGGCTAATTGCCGAATTAAGTTGTTGCTCCACAGTTGGTCTACTGCTTTCACTGAAGGATGTAGCTGGAGTCATGTTTAATTGGCACGCTTCCTGCGCTTCTGGTTGTGGTTCATTTAGTGTTAAAATTTTGTTGCATAGGTTCTTTTTCTTTATTTCGGAATCTTCTACGTATCCCTCCGCAACGGTGGTAGATTTCCAGCCGCCCAGTCTCTTAATATTTGTAATTTCTTCTCCAGAATCAGCCAAAAATGTCGCAGAAGAGCGTCTGAAGCTATGACCTGTATAGCACTGAGGATCCGGAAGCTTTAGGTAGGCCGCAATTTCAGAAGGCATTTTTCCAAATGAGTTGATTCCTACACATTGATTAGTGCATTTGCCTTGTTTAAATTGTACAAAAAAACGACGATGAGGTGTGTTTAAAGGTCTCAATGATGCATATTTTTTAATAAGCTTAAAATATCTACCGTTGTTTACTTCTTCCGAGATTACAAAAGCTCTGGATGTGTGATTTTTCGAATCAGTTATTTTTATTGTGATGTAGTTTTCTTTAACCTCGATGTTTTCTAAGGTTATATTTGTGAGTTCTACTCTTCTGCAAGCTCCTGCTAAACCGAAGATAGTGGCCACTTTAATTAATAAATAAACATCATCTGGAGCTTCGACCATAAATTTGGCAATATCTTCTTTATTGAAAACCTTGGCTTTTTTTGGGGAAAAGCCTACAGATTGTTTTTTTAAAAATGTAATTAATTTGTAGAAGTTGCCAATATCGAAATTTTCTCTTAGTTTCATAACAGCCTTTATCATTGAGAATCGGGACCAAAGAGTATTGGGTCTTATAACTTTACTTAGTTCTAAAAAATAAGCCAGTAAAACTTCCTCTTTTTTTAGATTGTTGGTTCCCTTTTGACGAGCCCACTGAACAAAATGATCATACTGCCTTTCATACCTTTGTTTGGAAATCGCAGGAAGGAGTTCTAGGTTGGCCTCAGCAGCAGCCTCCAAAATACTGTGCGGAAGGTCTTCATCGCAATTATCCATTTAATTTTTTTGAATCAAAACTTTAAAAATCACCTGGATTACTATTCAGATACTTGAAAAGATGCAATTCTGACAATTAAATCTTTCATAGTGTCAATAAATACACGACTGCAGCTATAGCAACCCTACTTAAACAGGTGAATTTGTTGTTGCTTTGAATAAGGTTTACAGGGGTGATTTAATAAATTATGATTTTTTTAAAAACAAACATTTTAAAAATCCCTATTTTCATGTAAAATAATCTTAATTTTTTTTACTATTTGTATGTAGTCCAACAAGATAAAGATAATAATACAATAATTTGTCAAAAAAGTTATCGAACAACATCTCTAATTAATAAAAAAAAATGCGTGCGGGAAAAAATCTTTCCCGCACGCCGTGCGGGAATAGTTATTTACGTAACGAGTTATGAAAAGTCCAATTTTGTTTAAAGAGTGTGATGTTGCAGCAAGAGCGTAGCGAGTGCTGCAAATGAACACGAGTTAAACAAAATGGCGTTTTATAACGAGTTCCGTACAAGATTTTTTATAATTTTGACGAAATTCCATAATTAAAAAAAATCATAATTATCTAATAATTATTAAAAACAATACATCTAGTTCTCGTGTTTATTTTGCATTGACACCTTTCTAATGACAATTCTATTTAATACAGATATAATTAATAGGTAAGTTTCTGACTTAAATATTAAGTATAATTATTTAATTTTTTGTTTAAAAATGACTGCTTTTAAATATTTCTTTAATAAAGTTAGTATAAAATAGTTCTTAGTTGTTTATATTTGCTTTATATTTTTCGTAACTTGTTTTGAAATGAAGTTTTCAAAACTAGTTACGTAAAGTATTACTTTTCAAAACTAGTTATGAAAAGTAATGACTTTCAAAACTGACAGCAGTTTTGAAAAATGTCACTTTACTTGTCAAAATTATAAAAAAAGTATTTCCCGCACTCCGTGCGGGAAAGAGATATTTTCTGAATTAAAATGCGTGCGGGAAAGTGTTGTTTTACGCATGCTTGTAGAAAAAAATAGTTTTTAATCAAATATGATTTTAATAATGAACTAGATTTTACGGTTATTATAATTGGATATTTCGTATCGCTCTTTGCACACAGCTGATAAAAATGGGAACATTGGACATACGATATCTCTTAAATTGTGCATTTTTGGAGTTTAAGACTTTTCATCTATCTTTCTTCAGAGTTTCAGAAAAATTCAACGAAAGCCATTTCTCATAAGGATTCTTTTATTAACCCTTAATGTTCCTTAATTTGGAACTACAAAAAACTGCAAATTTTATTCAAATTACATAATGTACATAAAAATGCAACAATGTCTGATTCAACTGATAGTTCGGCTGTGCAACACATAGTTCAGATGCATTATTTAATAATCGGTAACATCGCCTTAATTCTGTTAGACATAGTATCTACGAGTTCTGCAAAGTTGTTTTCGCGTTGGATTTCTTTTTTATATTATTCCGAAGTTTGGACCAGAATATGTCCATTTCAGTGGACATACAATCCCATATCACTGTCGCTGGAAGCTTTTACTATTTTTATCAAACAATCATTAAGATAAACTTGGTGACTATCCCGCACAAACATCAAATTTCGCCTAATCACTCCAAATAACAATAACACTGCCTTTGTCTTTTTGTCTAATTTTCGTGTGAAATCGGTTCTATTTTAAAATAAATTGGGCATAAGGGCTCCTGGTATCCTAAGGGTATTACTTATGAACTAAATATCTTAAAATACTAGATCAGTGTCAATGATTTTCTCGCTTATGCCAGTTAATATTTTTTAAATAGATCTTAATTGTTTTATAAAAGGGCATAAGGAATCGTCGCACCACACTAAAGAAAATTCAATTTTTGGAAAGACATAAGGCTCAGCTTCAAATTTTCCTGTTTTGCACTACTGGTAGGTTAAATTTTTAGTACACAAAAAGGCATAAG
Source organism: Altica lythri (assembly GCA_964028335.1). NCBI lineage: Eukaryota > Metazoa > Arthropoda > Insecta > Coleoptera > Chrysomelidae > Altica > Altica lythri. The sequence continues at coordinate 66,142,546 of OZ034800.1, forward strand.
TGACAAAATGTGCCCTAGTGTTTTGGGATGAGGGGTAGCTGTACTAGTGGAACTTCCCATCCAGCTCATGTTTATCTAACCACCTGGTAGGTGGTAAATTACCCTATCATCGTATGTGACAATATTACCTTATAGGACCGGTATTCTATCTTTCTATAGAACCGTTATTCTATCTTTCGAATTTTTGTTGTAGACATCGAAATTTGTTCATATCACAGTTAATTCTTTTTAGCATTAGCTTGTCGGATAGCTTTTAAAATTTTACGTAAAGGGTCATTCGTTAATTACATAAGATTCCCAGGGAGAAGGATGTTGGAAAAATCTCGTTTCATTTGCGTCTAGAACGTATTAGAATGAGCTCTTTTTTACTTGTTTTACAAAGAATAAATATTGAAGCATATAATAAAAGAATCGTACTATGTATGGCACTTTTAATTTTTACTTATGGCATCATATACAAAAAAGTCAATTAAACATTCAATCTAGGTTTCAAATTTTTAAGTAAATATTTCTTTGCAGAAAAAGGTTTAAAAAAAATTAATAAATAGTAAATTTTCAGTGATGTGCGATTCGTATACATTATTATGTATGGTTATCTGTAGTTGACAGCATAAAATAAATATACTTATCAGTTGGAAAATAAAAATCTTTGATTTATGTCAAACTGGGAGTTTTAGTGTAACTGGTTCTTTCCTTCATTTCATTATTTCTAAAAACGAAATGGAAGGAGATGTGATTTGAACAATCTTTGTACGCTTACATGGTGCTAGGAGGGTCAAAAATTGCCAAAATCATCTTTAAGTAATTAATGAATGACACCTTAAGCTAGCGTTGCCAGGCGTCCGGATAAAGCCGTATATATTTATGGAGAAATTCCGACTCTAGCTCTGTAAGGTTTGGCGATCTGTCCGTCGCTTTGAATATAAATATTCAAAGGTCCGTCTATAACCTGGCAACCTTAGTTAAAGCACTCTTATTTACTTTTTTGATATGGTCTGCCGGTTTGTTTTGATCAAAATAATAATGTCTTTACGGTAGTAGAACTTGATACCAAGTGTGGAGCTGACATTCTAGGTGCCGAAAACACTGACATATATTATACTGATTATTTTTATAGACGAGCTCTGGCTCCATAGCTAATATGAGAAGCAGCCAAACTATTATGGCTGATGAGTTGCACGGCTAAACTATTATGACCAATCAGTTGCACCTGACTTTTCGTTACATACCTTTTGTAGTTTAAAGTGTATATTTTATTAAAGTTGTAAAAATTTTCCCCAAAAACTAACTATTTGTGCACGTTTGATAATATAACAAGACATCTACTTGAAAAGGTGGCCGGCTGAACTATCATGAGACTGGACTCGTATAAACTACTTGTTTTAATCAATGTAAAAATACAATAGCTTTATTTAGAAAAGAATATCAATCAAACTAACATTCGAAAACAATATCTTTATTATTATTATTCTCAAGAAATGTATGGAATATAAAAAAAGTTAAAAAACCTGTTATACCAACAATATCTAAGAGTCAACAAATATAATAAATAATAAAATGAGGCTTATTATGTTAAATTAATAATAAAAACAAATTATACTAATTCATTCTATCTAAACTGTTTATTATTTCCTAAATACAAGGATTATATTGAGGCAGCATACTAACATGATCACAATATACTCTATCGTTACGATTTACCACTGGAATTCTAAACAATTTGCCCAGAGGCATACATACACAAATTTTAAACTGTGAGGTAACGTAGTTGTTGGTAAATCTTGCTACTGGAATTTTATTTAAGTCAATAAACACACCATCTTTCCCAAGTAAAACTATGGAACCATTCATGCTTTTCAAATGGATATCTTGATCTGCAGACCAAATCATGTCCTTACTGAAAATATGAGTACCTTCAGCTCCTTTTAGGTTAATTTCTTCACCATCTATAGACAAATTTTCATCCAAGGGACTTTTAATTCTATTTGTACGCACGTGTTTAGTTCGCAGGTTGTTAGCGTTCTTAAGATTGTCGAAAGTAGGATCGTTTATTGTAAATATAGATTCTCTGTGTGTATCTATAACATCAAAAGAATTTAATCCTCTAAAAAATGTTTCGTTGGGATCGATTTTAACTTTTAGACTTCCTCTGCCGTTTTTAACTAAATTCAGTAATAGCGGACTTTGATAAGTTGTTATTTCCAATGGTTGGTCCTCAAAAGATTCGACTTTACCATCCCGTTTGTAAATATGATCAAGATTTGTGTCCCCAAAGAATTTTATCGTCTGAGATTCTGGAACCAATTCAATACTTTGCATACCTAAAAAAATATACCAATCTAAAAACAATGTTAACACATGTTTTATTTGCTGAACTGCACTGATATTTGTTTAAAGGCATAATTAATGAAGAACAAATCAACTTGTCTCGATTAATATCCAAAATTGAGGTACATTTTAATTTAAAAAACAAAATCATTTAATTAATTAATTTTTATTAATAAAAATAAACGTATCATAAAAATCTAAAAAAGTGTGGGTAGAAAGAAAACAGATCACCAATACGTTGTTTGGCAATCAAAATAAGTAAGGTAGTTTATAAGTATTAAAATTTTGAATATATTTTCTCTACCTGTAAGAAATACTTACCATGGCTTAATTTCAACACACCAATAATTGTAACAGTTAAAATCAGATTTCCAATAACCAAAATAAAAAGCAAAACTAATAAAGTCCAAAAAGCAAAAGTTTTTCTTCCTCTCATCCCAGGTTTGAGATTTTCCACGGGCATATATCCAGCTCTAAAATTATTATTAAATTTTGGCACTGTTCTATTCAAAATAGCTTTTTCTTTGACTGAAGCCGAATCTATTTCCTCCGAAAATGGTTCGGATGATTGAGGAGAGGTCGATCGATATTCCATTTTATTTTTTTATTTTTCCGATTGATTATTTTTTTATTAGAACATTGTAACCCGATTTCGGAATGTTTAGACACATCAGAGCATCGCGACGCCAACGCAGAGTATTGATGACCTCTCGCTGTATTTAAACTCGCGCATTATAGAGTTGGGAATTATTATGGAACTGTTAAATTTTATTTTTCTTCTTCTACTTTAAGTAGATATAAATATGAATAAGAACAATTCAGGATATTAATAAAAAAACATGTGTGGAAGCATGATATCTGGTGTACTTGAAAGTGGGAGAACTGAGATATGGACAAGCCAGTAAAAGTTCCGCTACTCATTTTTGTGAAGAGTTTTTTGGCGCAATACGTTAAACACTACTCTTTAATATAATCCGGAGAAAAGTAGTTAGAACAGCACAAATTAGAACAGAACTATTGCTAGTAATTGTACCAAAATTACTATTTGCATACGCGGACGGCATTGATATTGTTGAAAACACCGTTATCCCTTTAAAGGAAACCTTTAACAAAATGGATATAGAGGTAAAAAACTAGTCTCATGGTTAATGAGACGAAAACCAAATATTTGTGTATTATCATACAAAAGAGACGAAATAGAATAGGGCAACATATTATCATAGATCCATATAACGTTGAAAGTGTGGAACCTTTTAAATATCACAAAGTGACAATCACCGCAAATAATGATGTCACAGAAGAGGTAAAAGAAAAAATTTAATCAGCAAATCCACAACACTATTCAATATAAGAGCCTAACACGAACCTCAAAAATCAGGATATATAAAACAGTGATTAGACCGGTACTCATGCCTGCTTGTAAGATGCGGACACAGAAAAACGCAATGGAACTAAAAAAATATATGCTTTGAGAAAAAAAATCTCAGAAGGATATTTGAACCACACCACGACACAAGCACTAACCAATACCGAATGAGAACAAATGCATCTTACCAAGTAATTCTGGGAGGAGACCCCGACAGGAAGAAGACCTTTAGGATGCCCACAAATGCGGTGGAGGGATAACATTTGGTCAAATCTATAAGAACAATGGGGCTACCTACCGGACAACCGTGTAAAGTGGAAGCAAGGTGTACGCAGTCAGCCAATACCCATCCCGGGTTGTAGTGCTACAAAAAAAAAGACAAAGAAGAATATTTCTTCCGTATCTAACATTAAAAGCATCGCTTTACCAACACATACACAACTTTTGTGCCGCTAGCTGATTTTAGCAAGATTGTTTGCAGATAGCAACAAATGTCGCCAACGCGCAAAGCCCACATTTATTCACAAAATTTTACATAGAAATAAAAGAAAAACGATCAAAAATAGTAGCTGGCAGTCAATTGATCATATCACAATCTTGCAAACAGTTAGGCGATGGCAGCTACCTCTAAAATAACCACCACGAATATAATATTTTAGATGAATGCAAATGTTGGTCATTTCTATCTTTTCGATATTGCGGATTTTGAATATGAATAGGATTTTTATGTAAATATGGTGGGACATTGTCAAAAATGAAATATTAAGCAAATTGTGAAAAGTAAATTTTAATCGTTTTTAACTTACTCTAACTTTTGCCTATAAAATTGTTCTCTATTTAAAATTTTACTGTATGATCTATGAAATATTCCGATGAAAATAATGTATTGCCGATATATATATATATATATATATATATATATATATATATATATATATTTAATCATATTTCATGAGAAATGGTAAAATTTTTAACATTTTGTTACGAGATTTTATTCGTTTTAGGTTAGGTAAAATTTTTATTTTATAATCCTAAATAACATGGTATTAAAATATAATATATAAGAAAGTTTTCTGGAAATTTTCACGTTAAAATTTGCAATACGAAAAAAGTTAAGTGACTTAGAAATAGGAATTCGCCGCACGCTCGCTACGCTACTCATGCTGATAGTTCAAAAATCACGAAGTAAATTTTTAGAAGAAAACAATTTTATAGACTAAAGTAACAGCGAGTTAAAGTAATTTTTTTTCTCATTTTTGAACATGTTTCAGCAATTCTACATAAAAATAATATTCATATTCGAATCCAGCAATCTCGAAAACATAAAGAATACAAGGTAGGTGCGGCTAATAAGGCCTACCTAACGAAGAATGACTATAAGATACAAACTAGTTATGCGAATTAACAAATTGTAATTTAACATACAGAAGAACTACTATAAAATATTTAAAAAAATGGTATCTTTTGCAGAAAATAAACATAAAATTTTACATTTTAAAAAACATGTCAATAGGTCTTATTATACTATGGTAGGATAATAAGACCTAATATTTTAACACTACTATTATATTTGCATTAATTATGCCCACTCTTTAAAATTACAAGTTATTTCTTTGTTTAACAGAGATCAGTGTACTCAAAATAATTTAAGTTATCCTTTGTCAAACGGACACATTCTTCATGATACTACTTGTCGCATTTTAAACATTGGTTTATATGCTTTATCTGATTCTCCTTACAAGCGTGAAAATACCAACTAACGTCGTTTTCATTTTGGAATTTTGTTCTTCAGTTTAATCTGGTAGGCCTTATTAACCATGTATAAAAAAATACAGAAAAAAAGTACAATAATTGATTCATGATCAATTATTTTGATATAACAAACAACTAGTGCAACATTATATATAAATGTATTATATTACAAAAATTACTTAAGATGTAGTCGAATGATTTTTTTATTATTTTTGCTGCACACTGGCTAAAACAAATGAGTGACAAGTCGCTGAAAGTTTGTAGAGATATATAAGAGTGTTAGCTACCTACGAATGTTTTCTTGAGTGGAATAGAACATTTTAAGTTGCAATTTTGATACTAAGGCCTTATTACCCGCATCTACCATAATCAAAATTGGCCAATTACCTAAAGATGTTACTTTTTTGATTTCCAAGCCTCGAATTAAGGATGTGTCGTTTGACTGCCCTAAACTATGTTATTTATCTTGAAAGGTCAATGCACAAAAACCCATTCTACACTCGTGATAATATTGATCTGAATAAAACCAAAAGATAGTATTTTAAATTTGTTGATAGAATTCCTATTTAACTTCCCAGTGTAAAACTTCGAGCATACCTATGCTACTATAGAGACAGGCTTCCGTATTGCCAATGCGAGAATGTTAGGTACTGATGTTTGAGAGAGAAAAAAATTATGATATGCTATGCTATCTCTCTACCGTCGTTAGCTTGAGTGGCTGGCGAGTACTCACGCTAACGGTGCGAGATGATATCATATCCTAATATTCTTCTCTCTCTCTTAATTGCTTTTACAGACCTCTCACATCGGCATATAGTACGGCAATAGGTGTATAGTAGTTTTCAACAAAATTGGTTGAGAGTTATGGACAATAAACAAGCAGGTATAGTTGTTCCAAAGTCAATGTAAAATTTTTTGCTCTTTGTCGGAATTTTAATGCCTTTGATAGCAATGCCGACCATTGGCGTGGAATTAAATAAAAAGGGTTCATAAATTTATATTAATTTTTGTTTTAAATTTCAAAAGAAAAACGGTTTTTGTATATTTGTAAATTTTGTATCAATTTGAAAATTGTCAAATAACAAATTAATTCTTTCAAATTAAAACTTGTTAATTTTAGTTATTAATAAGAACATTTGACTCATTATTCAAATAGTACATAATTCATAATATTTTTATAACAATTGTCTACAAATAATACTCATTTTGTCAGACAATCTTAAAAGATTGTCTGTCCAGCAAGGACCACGAGGAGGCATGAGCCTTCCTTGCCTGGAAAGGAAAGGGTTGGGTATGTTAGTAAAAATATAAAATTAGTTTGTTTTTGAATACAAGTTTTCAAGATACATCACGATAGTTATAAAGGAAATTGGTTAGAATGACTAACAAGAATTGTCAAAATCTTCTGAAGTAGAATCGTTCCCAGGTTAAATAACTAATGTTGCTATTGGCGGTAAAACAGGATATTCCTTTTTTATTTTTATAACATGTGCTTCGCAATTTTTCCATACATCGCTATTAATGCCACTAATTACCTCTCGAATATTATCAAGAACAACTGCGCTTAAGATTGGTGATAATATTTTCGTAAACGTTTCTTTACAGTACTCCAAACCTTTTCGATTGGATTAAAAATACAGTAGTATGGAGATAAACGCAAAAGGGTATGACCATGTCTGCTGCAAATGGTGTCAATGACGTATTCATTTTTAAAATTCTGACTTTTGATCATTCTTATTAATTCCTTCTTTACTGGAACCTTTTTAGGAACATTGATATTTTTGATTGCCATAAATCTTAAGTGTTATTATTAGGTATTTTGTTTAATATGCGGAAATGATACGACGCATTGTCCGTAACAATTAATGAATTGTAAGAAAACCCAATAGATAGTGTTGAATTTCGATTCATAAATAAATAAATAAACGAAAAACTAAAAGAAAGTGGAAAATTAAAAATAGAAAAGATGTAAAAAAAATAAAGTCAAAAAATACCTTTCTAAATCAAATAATATAACGCCACCTTAAGGTGGCGCAGTTATTATCTTATATATTTAAACGAGAAATTCTTACTATATTAAGTACTATCAAGCCCACCGTAATATATATCTAATATAAAAAATCAATAAAAATCACTAACGCTACTGTGTACTGTAATGGAGAACAAGACTATGCGCGATATTTAACTCATGTGGCATTTTGCAAATTTTCCTCTTTGATGTTTCGTTTGATGTAGGTACCACCGCGCTTAGTAAAGGCCGTCGGCATTACTTTACATTAATATCAAAGGGGTGCGAACCGACTTGGAAATGGCAAACTATATACCTACACAATGTTGCCGTTACTCAAAAATATCTTTAAGTATAAGTAATATATAGAAAATTGATATCATTAGAAGTGAAAACTGTTTAAATATGAAGAACCTAGTTAATTAATTTAAGTATATATTTTTTAAGAATATTTTTATATTATCTTTCTAAGAGTCATTGACGAACAATTGAATAGTAAAGTAGAGAGAACATTTTCAAAATATATAAACTTAGGAATTTTCGAAAATATATCTGGCAACCTAGATTCGAAAGTCGTTTCCTTTGTTGGGGTTAGAAGGCGTGGTTGTCTTTTTACATTAATATTAGTTAAACTATAACAGATTACCGCTAAGGGCCGGACTAAAAATTATATATTTAGTGTAGTTACTATTATGTTATTTAAAAAGGATTGCTGTTCTAAGAAAAACAAGACTTTAATGATATGTCGTATGTTATGTTTGTATTAATTCTAATAATAATAAATTCTATTTAAATATTCTCTGTAGCTTCTTTGTGACATAATAATATTTACTTCTTTAGTTGGGGATCTTTTGCCACTAAAACAAACTAATAAAAAATATAAATCAATATTTTAAAAATGACCCTTGCTTATTAATCTTGATGGATATGTCAAATTTATATAATAATAATAATAATAATAATGCTTTATTGTCAGAAATTTACAATTTGTCGACAAAGCTAAAAAACATACAAAAAAAGTACAAAAACCTTAAAATCTAACATGCATAAACGAAATACAAAAAAAAATATTAATACAATTAAAGAAATTGAAAGTCATAAAAAAAAAGAGAAAGAAGAAAAAAAGGAAAAAAGAAAAAGAAAAGAAAAAGTTCCTTGAAGTAGTAAATTAGTGTGTATTTAGAAGTATAAAATCATAATATGAAAAATTCATTTACTGTGTACAAAGATCTCTCCAATAAGTGTGCCTTCAAAGCTCTACGGAATGCGGGAAAGAGTGAAATAGATTTGATATTGAAAGGCAGACGATTATGCATCTTTTTTGCATTATACAATATAGAGTTTTTGATTAACTCTGATCGTGGGATTGGTAAACAAAGATCAAGCTCCCTGTTTCTAAGTGGATAGTTGTGGGAAGGCGTTTCAGGATTCGCTGACGAGTGCTTGCGGATTAAGCAAACGGATTCAAAAATGAATAAAGAAGGAAGAGTTAAAATTTGATATTTTTTAAAGTATTCCCCACAATGAGTTCTATTGTTTAATCTTAACATGTAACGGATATAGCTCTCTTTTGAAGTTTGAAAATACGGTCAAATTGAGTCGCACAACACGTCCCCAGAATGGAATGGCGTAACGGAGATGCGACTCAAAAAGGGCGTAATAGACTGTTCGAGCTGTTGACAAGTTTAATTCCTTGAAAACTGATCTTAGCGCAAAACACGCAGAACTTAATTTTTTTGACAATGCATTGATGTGCAAATCCCATTTTAATGAGTTGTCAACAATGAGACCCAGGAACTTTACAGAATCAACGATTTCCACACTATTGTTATTAAGTTCAAAAGTTTGTAATGTACCTTTATATGATAAGATTTTAGTTTTAGAGAGATTGAGGCACAGAAGGTTAGAATCGCACCACGATTTAATAGTGACTAAGTCACGAGATACGATACTATAAAGGGATGTACTATCCGGGTTGCTCCAGGTAAAACTAGTATCATCAGCAAAGAGGCAGAGTTTACCACTAATATTTAGGTAGGCAATATCATTAATAAAAAGCAGAAATAAGATAGGACCTAGAACTGAACCTTGAGGCACCCCACAGTCAATTGGCTTACAGGAGGATGTTCTCTCATCAACCCTTACCATCTGACTTCTGTAGGTAAGATAAGATTTAAACCACTCGAGTGGTATTCCTCTAATCCCATAGTGTTGTAATTTGTGAATTAAGATGTTGTGGTTTACACAATCAAAGGCCTTAGAGAAGTCGCAGAAGATTGTTGCTGTAGAGTTCTGATTGTTAAGACTGGAGTAAACATTGTCAAAGAGCGAGAACATAGCATCATTGGTAGATTTATTGCTCAAGAAACCAAACTGTTGGGAAGTTAGTATTTTATACTTGCAAAGAAAAGATAGCAATCTTTTTTTAACCAATCTTTCAATAATCTTCGACAACGTGGGGAGAAGTGCTATTGGGCGATAGTTCGAAGCTTGATCTTTATCACCTCCTTTGTGCAAAGCAATAATTATCGCAGTCTTAAGGCAGCTTGGAAAGACTCCAAGTTGAAGTGACTTGTTAATCAAGTAAGTCAGATGGCTTAGGGTGTTTACCGGTAGATTTGAAAACATTTTCAGAGTAAGCCCATCCGTTCCAGCAGATGAATTGTTTTTAATCTCATTAATTGTGTTACGAAGCTCGGCCAATGATACAGGTGACATGAAGAAACTGTGTAAATTTTAGTTTCTGAGATAAGAAAAAGGATCGTGGGAAGGAGTTATGGAGCTCACTAAGTTCTTTGCTACATTAACAAAGAAGTTGTTTAAGTTTTCTGGAGAAGTAGGAATTTTGTTAGATGAAGTGATGAAGAGGCCCGGCGGTCCCTTAATTCAAGGGTCGTTTTTTAAAACTGAAAATTCCTAACAAAAATGAAAATAATTTTTTTTAAAATGAGTCTTAGCTTTCAACAACCAGATCGGTTGTCGTTTTCAAAGATGATAAAAAATTTTACTGTATACTTCTTAATGCAAGTTTGTGTTTTAAATTTTTTAAACAATACACAGGTATAACAGATGGGGAAACCCATTTTGAACCATTACACAGATATATGGTATTAAACAGATTAAGTAAAGGAGAATGATATACTACTTGATTGCAGTTTCCTGCTAATCAATTGTCATTTCAGTAAAACGTTTATCAAATAGATGTCAAAGATAATAATAGTATACCTAATACTATTATGACGTTTTACAGAGTCTTTGAAAATCAAAGAACATATAGACCGTTTTACTAAGAACCAACAACTACTTCCCTGGCTATATGCCACGACGGACATTGAATTACAGTTCAAAGTTAAACGGGGTTAGTATATCTGCAAGATAGAACTAACTATTTTAGTTTGCAATTCGATAGGATATCACTTGTAGACCGGTTTCGACGTATTGCGTCTCATCAGTACAAGGAAGATATCCATTCAGAAGCTCTAAGAGCAACTAGATTGGAGATATGTCTGAAATCACACAAATACATTATCTTTAGTAAAGAAAATGTTAAAAGTGCGATAATAGCGACATCTCCATAACTAATTGCAAACTGAAATTCTATTTGACAAAAAACCTCTCGGTTATATATATATATATATATATATATATATATATATATATATATATATATATATATATATATATATATATATATATATATATATATATATATGAACAGTAGTGGTGTTCCGGGTTTCAATCCGTTGGTTGTTTGTGTCTTCACGACGTTTCGCCAACATCTCAGCTGGCATTTTCAAGTGATGCTTCCTTTGCGGCTGCTAAACTTGGAATGAGCTGCGTGGTCCTGTGCTGCTGCTTTTATACGTGTCGGCGGCGGCGCAGATTATATCGCTGTTCTGTAATTGGTGGGGGGTGCGGTTCAGGTGTTGAAGTTTCCTCCACCAAAGGTCGTTGACCGCGCCGACTGTTTCCTGACTGCATTTGGGCCTGGATGGGTACGGCTGTCCTTGTTGCGTGTGTGTTTCTTATTGGTTCTGCCCGTGTCTGTGTATTCTCCAAGGATTTTTGTTCTTCTCGGGTAATTGGATTAGATTGTCTTTTGAGGAGACTTTTCCAAGTGTTGGAGATGTTTTGTGCATCGTCTCTTTTGTTGAGACTGTTGGTTCTCTCTATTTCGAGGGCTTCTCTGACTATGCGGGTTCTGTAGTGTTTGATAGGTGCAATCTGTTTTGTTTCTGGGAAGTTTATTGTGTGGCCCGTTTCCTGGTGGTGTTGAAAAAGGGCTGATGTCGTTTGCTTATTTCTGATGTTGTTCTGGTGTTCCTGTACTCTGGCTGAGATTCTTCTATTTGTTTGTCCGATGTATTCTTTGTCGCAGTTACTGCACGGGATGCTGTATACGCCTTGGTTTTCTAAAGGTATTTTGTCTTTTGGATTGCCTATTATTTTGTGTAAGGTAGTCTGCGGTTTGTAGATTGTGGAAATGTCATGCCTTCTTAGGATCCTTCCAATCACGTCTGTTACACCTTTTATATATGGCAGTTTAGTTTTTGGTTTGGACATGTCATATTCTTCCTTATTTGTTGTTGGTCTCGTGGCTTGTTTTTGTGCTTTTTTGATTGTGTGTTCATGGTATCCGTTTTGTCTTAGGGCGGTTGTGATGGTTTGGAGTTCTTCTTGTCGGTTCGTTGTTTTTGTTAGGCGTATAGATCTGGATATCAGTGTACTGGCTACCGATCTATACGCCTAACAAAAACAACGAACCGACAAGAAGAACTCCAAACCATCACAACCGCCCTAAGACAAAACGCAAGCTGAGATGTTGGCGAAACGTCGTGAAGACACAAACAACCAACGGATTGAAACCCGGAACACCACTACTGTTCATTCTACCATCCGTGAAACACTACATCATAACATATATATATATATATATATATATATATATATATATATATATATATATATATATATTCAATCAAAAAATAAGTATTTTTATTAAAAATGGAAAGTTGATTATGATTTATTTAAGATTATTTATTGTTAATAATATAATCGCCTTATAGGAATTTGACCTACTATCTCTAATCTTACTTTTTGGAACGAAGTTCCCTTTCGCGCGTTACGAACAGTTACGACTGACGCTAGGAGCTAGCCAAAAAAAATTCATACCAAAAGTTGTCACGACACTATGACACGACACACGCATGTTTCTCTCTCTCACAGACCAAAAAATAAATAACTCTCTCTCCCTCTCTCTCATAGATAGATATACAATTAAAAAGACACTATTTTAAATTAAAAGGAAATGTACATTAAAAAGAAAATACTGTAGAAAAAATGATAATTAACTATAATAGTATTACATTTTATTTCATCCTGTTTTTATAAATTAAAAAATTCATAAACATTTAAAAAATAGTTCGTAACTTGACTATTTAGTTACGTCAAATTACCTTAACTGTCAGTTACTGTCAAATATTTTAATTTTAAAATTTTGTATTGAATTGTTAATTCCTGTTTTAAATTATAAAAAGTAATTCTAAAAAGATGTGTTATCTAAAGCTCTGGTATTGTATAAATGGACACTTTTGTTAAAAGAAACGAACTGTTAGGTAAGTAGAGATTTTATACAGACAATAATAAATGCTTATGTATGTATAAACACTCTGTTGTGTTTACAAATTACTAATTCCTTCACTAATTAATCGAAAGGAACTTCGTTCCATCCGGGTGTCCCTTGACACCTCACACTTTTTGTTCATTACTAGATTATAAATTTCTCCAAATTAATACTAAATCAACCAAGAATTAATAGACATAAACTTTCACAGTCCGACCATTTAAGTAATATTATCATAGATAAGGTTGAAACGGCTGTATACATGCTTGTTTATTGCTCATCACAATAGGGTGCACTTCCTTGCCATTAACTCTCAACTAATTTTGTTGAAAAAAACTATAAAGTAAAACATCTTTGTGTTACAATTTTGTGGTTGTATTTATATTAAAATATATTAAAGTCCACTTACCTTGGATTTTTATTTTTTAATCACTTCTATATAAAGTTTTTTATAACTGAGTTATTTTTATCAGTAGGAAAAGTTACAATAGGAGAGAGGTTGGTTTTTATATTTTAAAGTGAGAGCAGAAAGTTCAAATTGAGTTTTAGATAAATTACATTTTTTATTTAATAAATAATTAAATAAGGTAAATTTGTACATCACAATGGTTTACATGATTTTCCTGGAATGCTTCACTTCATCAATTAACAACTACTTATAATTTTTAATAGAAATACGTTGATTTTAATATATAATTTTGAAAATACATCACTAATTGATCCGTTAAAATTGTCTCGTTACATTTAATATTCGAAAGAGGAATTTAAAAAATATTTTATATTGCAGTCATGAGAAAATCATAAATTTCTTTATGGTTTCGATTACATCTTTTCGAATCTTGGTCTAAGTTAAATGGTCGTAATAAAGAAATTTATCAAATTACACCTTCGACGTATTTTATATTTTTTAAACACTCTACTCGATTTAAGTCTCTGTGTATTGAGATATGTAGTAAGTCTAAATATTATTATTAAGTATAATCTTAGGCCAAGGTAACTACGAATAATCTAAGAAAAAACTACACACAGCTATGGAATAATTAGAATTAATGGGTCAATCCCACTTTCCCATAGGATTTTAGGAAGACAACAAGGCAACTTTTTGTCAGACACCTCTGGTTAATCGATTACCTTTTTTAACTAAAATTTTGTTTCGTTCGACCTACTTTAAACAAACAACTTTAATTTTACATATATTTTATAGATACATTATAGATTATTGAATTAATGAAATCTGCTACTGCATATTTATAATACGAGTTATTTGTACTGAAATTTATGTTATTTTTAAATAGATATATAGCTACTACATTAAGCAAAACTACTCTAATTTTTTAAGAAAAAATTAAAATTGTTTGTCATATTTTTATTTCTAGAAATACTACTACTAGACTGATATTTTTACTTTTTTGTTAGATTTTTATTAAATATATTATACTTGTCACAGGAATATACCACATTAGAATAGACTATTATAATTTTAAAATAATGTGAATTAGTGCGCGAAGTTTTTTGCATATATGGTTATATTTAGAAACAGAATGTCTTCTTTAAGTAATATTCACTCGAGTCGTTTTTTACCTTTTATAGAAATAAATACTTTAAAAACAAAAAAAATTTGAAATAGTGAATTTTGAGAGAAGCGGGCTTTTAATGATATTTTGGCGCAAAAGGGTGAACTGAAAAACGTACATTTTGAACATTTTATTTAGTATTTACCATTTGAATATAATTAAATCATAATTTTAAAAAAATATAGACGTGTTTTCTAATAGTTATACGTAAGATGCACGAGACATTACAAATCGTCAGAGTTTGCGTGTACCCACTTAAAAGTGGAAGAAACGAATAAGAGACAATGAGAGGCAAAAGGAGCGTTTACTTACTCAAAAGTAGGAGCAACCAGAGGTAATTAAACCAGAAAAAATCGTTACTAGTTCTGTATTTTTAATGAACAATGGTCTGATTCTTAAAAAAAGGAGAAACTCATGCCTTCATGTGACGCACTTAACAAGGTCGCACAGTTAACGCAATATTAAAATTTAAAAAATATTTAGTAAAGAATAAATTAATGTAAAAAAGGCAGAAAACCAGCGTTCTGAAATAACATTAATCACTGATGGATCATTTCTGTGACAAGTTGTACTAAGTATGCTGAGTAAACTCATACTATAATTTCTAGAACTGGATGGCAGTTAACTAAAACAATTTTTTTAAAAATTATAACCTGATTTATATGTATATCCAAAAATGTAGAGTTGGAAAGGTATATATTTGGTAGCATTCGTCTTTTCTGTCAGCGCAAGTTTACCAAACCTTAAATAGTTCTTAGTTAACTGTAAGTTTTCTGATCCAGTTGATATTTCTACCTATATATGGGTATGTAAAATATATAAGCTACTGCATACACATTCAAAAAATTAAATAAAAACAGGCTAATCCTACCTCTCTACCACCAACTTTTTTCACTACAAAGTAATAACTCGATTAGTTCATATTTTAAAAACCTTTCGAATAGTTACCACAATCTCAAAATGTACCCTTCTTACAAAACCCAAAACGTGTAATCCTCTTCTACTTTTTCGAACATAATCAGCAAAAGAGCCTTACATATAACCAAACATTAATGGAATAAGACTGAATCAGTGTTAATAGATAAGTTTTATCTATTGATGTGTGATGTAAATTTACAACAAGGTTAGAGAAGTGTAGCAGTTATGAAGACCTGGTTTATAGAAGTCGTAGAAGAGGATTAAGACTTGTAGAGGTATGAAAAATAAAACAGTAGCTACGGTAGAAGTGGAACCAATCTAAAAAATAAAGTACTTATTTAGGTCACACGCTACGGCATATTTTAATTTACGGCCCGCATCGCGGTATAAGGCACGATACAGCTACAGACACAGACCGTGCAGTGAGAATTAACCAGACTGTTATCACAGAAAGCGGTGATTAGACTAGATTATTATTCTATAATTTTTAATCGGTTTTTATCCGGATCTTTTTACCTCCGATTAATTATTTCTTTCATACTTCAACTGGAAATTCTACGTTACAATCGTCAAATAAGTCCCAGTAAATAATTATAAGGAGGGAATTTTAATCTAATAAAAATGCGACATTTTAATCAGACTTCTACTAGAAGTAGAAGATCTGCTTAACGATTTTCTACTTCCAATCATTACCTAATAAAACCGAATAAAAATGGGCCCTACACTCATAAAAGCCATGATTTTTTAACTTATTTATTAATATTGTAGGTATAAATACTTTTTTTACAACTGTATATGTATAAGTTTTCCACTTATAGATGTTTTAAGAAAACAGATGTTTCCAGGAGAAAAAAGGAAAAAATGATTATTTCTTGTTCGTATAGGTATATTTTAAGTAATCTTAATTTTGATTCAAAACCTAAACCATTTTTTTTTTAATTAATAATCTGTATTTCGAGAAAGATTATTATTGATGTTTACAACAGCATTAGGTGCCATTAGAAACAAATTGATGATATCAAGTCCTGAAATAAGAACGAAAGTCTTAGAACCAGCAGGTGAAAAACAATAATAAACAGGAAGATATGAATACATAGACTTCTCGATGAAATATGAAAGAATATATGGCAGAACGCCTCTTAGTGAGTATTTTGTAAACCAATTTACTTTCATGCTCATTCTTACTAATATGAAATGGTTAATTTTATACTGTTGAGTGTTAACCAATGAAGAAGAAGTGGATTTGAGATTGATATACATATGTTGTTCTGCATGTTCTTTAAAGCAATACACGTTTAATTTTTTTCAATTTTAAATAATAACTATTCATATTCACTACATGACAATATAACAGCCTGCCTCGTTTAGAAGTGAGGTACCCGTTATTTTACCAGATTATATAACAATTCTATGCTCGTTTTTGATGGGTTATAATGAGTTTTAATTTTGTATATTTTTTCGATATTTCCAAAACACACTACTGAAAATCTAGAGATTATTATCTATCAACAAGTAACATCTATATATAAAAGGAGAAGTTCCCACTGACTGAGGTATAGACGCACACACAGCCATAACCGCTAATGGCAGAAACGTTAAATTTGGACAGATGTTTATTTTCATAATGTGCATACCCACTAAGAAGGGATTTTAAAAATGTTTATCTCTGAAGTGGTGAATTTTATAAAAATTGAATTTCAGACTCTTAAAAATATTTCATTAATCACGTGTTTCATGGTTTAATAGAATTCACCCCCTGAGGGTGCAAATAAGGAATTGAAACTTTGTATGGATAATATTTAAAAATTACTGCGTTTTTTATGAAAATTATTATGCGGACTCCTAAAGACAAGTTATTACCTACTGTTAAAACACTTAGGTACTAAGCACTATTATTATTATTAAAACGGTGTGCGCGCTACACGCGTCCGTCTTTATTCAGCTGTAAAAAAAAGAAAAATGATAAAAATCGCAGAGATGGAAAGAAACCTTTTGAAAAAACGAAAAAATGACCAAATACATAAAAACCTATAAATAAACAAGAAAATACGATAAAATCGCCAAAAACATAAAAAAAACTAGAAAACAATCGAAACAACGGGAAAATATCGTAAAAATATGAAAAAAAAAAAACGGTAAATGAGAGAAAGATTGTTAGGTACGAAGTTCACCGGGTCGGTTAGTATGTAATAAAATTAGCACTGGTCCTGTTGACCAAAACCAAGTTTATATCTTATTTTCAAACAACACTTTGACAGAGATTTTATGCAGATAATTAACATTGTTTAAAATAAATTCAAAACTTTATCGACATGGAGTACCTCTATGTTGTAAAAATTTACTACTTGAACAAAGTTCAGTAATAAATTTTCATAAACTAGAGACTTATCTAAAAAATATGTGTTAATATTTAATAAATAAGTTAAAAAATTGTAGCTATTGTTTTATGATGAGATGACGAAGTTTGTTAAAATAACCAAGTTGGTTTTGCAGATTCTCGAGCCGATATATTAGGGCAATTCAAGCGTGATAATAATTAAAAAAGAGGATTGATCAAGCATAATATGTCTACTTCATGAAACTACTTTATTCAGAACGGCTGTACTACAGTGCATTTGCGACTATATGCCGCATACTACACTACACACAGAAATACATACTACATACACTAAAACTAATTACTATGAAAAATTATAGATTACTTATATAACTACAGTAACTTTAAAATACGCACGACAAACAGCTAATGTTGATGTTTGTGTAACAAGTACAAATACAAAAATTATGAGACTTTTTTGATAGATATTACCTAGAATAATACTTGCATTGTTGAGAAAATGGTACCACTATCAAAAATTTCTGATATTTTTAATCACGATTCAGAGATTCCATTTTATGAATAAATAAATAAATCTTAAGTTATTTTTTTAAATTTAAGAAGTTATGAAGCTCCTTTTACAAAAAAAGCTAACTAACGATAACATATTAAAATTCTTAATTTTAAGAAATTGAAGACACACGAAATAAAATTTATGTTGAAAACTATATTAAAAAAAATGTTCAAATACTTCTTAAATTTCTTGTAGAAGATCTAAATTTGGAATAAATTCATAAAGTGGTTACCTCTAGATTGTTGGTATATAACTTATACCTAAAAGTTTTGTTGTCACAATCATTCAGACCCTCTAATAAAATATTTTATATACATGTTTATTTTTTAGTAAGGGTTCACTTATATCAAGTGAAACTAAACCATTTTTATGTCTTAACAATTATAATTGGATACAAAAATAGAGGGTTGTTCATTCTATCTCACAATGCTTATTGCTTGTCAACTTGATAATAATAATTTACAAGAGTTACCTATTCTAAAACCCTTTTAGTTTAATGAAAGTAAGAATATATTTGAAAAACAGTATATTAATTTAAATTAAAATAAATTTTCTTGTTACTTTTCTATTTCTTTTAAAACATCTTGATATATAAAATAAGTTTCAATTACAGTTACGTCAAAAGAATAGTTAATTTGATTTTTCGAAATAACAAATCATTTACTAGGCGCTCATTTCGCTAACAAAAGTGGTCTCATCAAATTGAGAAGAGAACTATAAATAAAATCAATAAATAATTAATTAAATGTTTTGAATAACAAATTCTTCTGTAAACAATTTAAATAATAAGAATGAATTCCTTACAGTCATGTATTAGTTGGGGCAATGAAGCACTAAAAAGGCCAAAGATAGGAAATCTTTTAGGATAGGACGGATCGGAATGCGGTTTTTTGCATTTGCTTTCAAAAATTATTTATACCATTTCTACCTACTTTCTACTTAGTACAAACCGGAAGTTGCATTTTTGGCTGCAGCAATGCAACTTCCGGTTTGTACTAGGTAGAAAGTAGGTAGGAATGGTATAAATAATTTTTGAAAGCAAATGCAAAAAATCACATTCCGATCCGTCCTATCCTAAAAGATTTCCTAACATAATGATTCATTGCCTTGAGTTTGTTTGAATCAGTGCCTCGTCCATCAATTTGTGATTCCTCATAAGACTGCCCAAAAAACACATAGAGCGTAAGTTTTTAGTTTGTATTTTTCAATCTTAAGGATGTCTGTGTAAAAAAAATGAAGTATAGTAAGAAATCTGTTGGCCGACCGCCAGTATTTTATTTTTAATATATAAAATAAGTGAAAATAATTGTTTCCTAAAATAAATGCTGTATGTATTATTTCGATTTCACGGAATGGATTTTTTAATTTACCGTTATTTCAATTTACAATATTATTAATACTGGAATGTAAAATATATTTCAGTTTTTCATACTTTCATTAAACTAATGCGAAGTTGCAAATCGCAAATGTAATTAACGAATTTGGCACTTAATAACCATGTAACATAAATCATTATAAATAAACCGATAAACCTGTCAATAATAAATTTCCAACTTGAAATTTCATATGTGTATAAACTGTTTATAATTGCCAATTACGATTTAGTTTATTTTTATTTATTCAATAAAAGTGAAATTTTACGTATCAATAAAAACAAAAATCGCAAGTGTTGGAAATGTTAATTTGACAATGGAATTAACGTACCGTATCGGTTAATAGAGTTTATTCATACTATTTTTATCATGCAATAGGAGCTTTAATACAAAGCCAACAAAACAGCTGCCCAATAAAATCCTTCAGACCAATATATGTATATGTCAAGCTTAAAGAACGAAAGTACTTAATCAAAGAAGAATGTACTATTTTACACTAGAATCTTCAAAAATTGATTTTTTTACATTTTTTAAATCATTATGCTCAAGCCTCCTTAAAATAGAAAAAAAAAACGCGCTAAATGTACAACTATGTATAAAAATAGGTACCGCTCTGTGAAGCTAATCAGCACGCACCAGCGGCCAGAAGTATATATGTATATGTTTAAGCTTCGTTAACTCGTAACAAAATATTAACCAATGCTTAGTTAAATTATTCAAAAAATAAAATGCTACAAGATTTCAAACGCGTTTTATTTTTGAAGTTGGTGTCTTGGTTACAGGGCACAATTTATGGAGGGTAGAGGTAAGGAGAACGATCTTAAATGGGAAGGGATTAAAAATGTGTCCAGCTATCAGAGGTACACAACAGTTCTGAAACTTTCCAGAATGGCACTAAAGTATATGTAGAGTACAGAATGAATGTAGCCGTTTTTGACGAATTGAAGTGTGTCGAGTTAATAAATTTAATATTTTTGGTGATTAGAGTAGTTAGAAATAATTTAGTAAATAAAACATCAACTATTTGCGTAGTCCAAAAACATTTCGTATGATTTCGTAATATAACCTAAAATAAGTGCTGTCAAAAAACGTGGCGAGCGCATTTAGTTTATTGAATTTTAAATAATTTATATTATGATTATTTTAAAAAGGGTGCCATAATAAAGCGAAAATTTGTCTTTCCTTGTTTATTTATCTGTCCTACTCTAAGAAATTATGGTGCTTTTTCATTCAATACAAGGAGACAGTTCTCCTTACCTCTACCCTCCATAGCACAACTGACCACATTTACTATCAAAAGAATCAATAAACAAATGGCCGAAAAAATAAAGCAAAAAATTGCAATTTGTCATTTGTTTACTATTTCATTTTTATTTTCAGCACTTTGACCGTAAAACTACGTTTAAACTTTTTTGTTTCGAGATTATCTTGCGGCATGAAACACATCTTTTTAGTACATAACTTTGGCTTCCCCTATAAAAAATATATATATATATTTTGTAAATTTCAAGGAGCCAAAAAGATTTGTTTTATAAAAATATTTAATGCAGCGCCTGAGAAAAAAATGTTTAAAAAAAGAGCGTTCCAGAGTAGAATAGTACATAGTTTAAAGCGAATTGCGCTTAGATCGTATTTAGTAATAATCTGCCTTAATAAAAACGACAGCATATGACTGAAATATATATTGGCAAATAAAGAAATTTGAACTTTTTAAAATTGTTTAAAGCACTTTTTTAGTCGCTTTTACAGCTTGACATATATAATACATAAAAACGATTAGCAACTTGGCAGATATAATAGACCGCATTTCTAGTTGCCTAACAACTATCACAAGGTAACACAAGAAAATGCGTCTAAGAGGGCTTAGCTAAAAACTATTCTATTCGTTACGGTATAAAAACATCAGTATGAACCATTTTTAAATGAGCGACACGAAACTAAGAGCTGATTATACTGTATATAAAAATACTGGAATATAGATGCCTTTTTATATATTCAACTATAATATTAAGACTTTTTCTACTAATAGAGTACAAAAAAACTAGTTACCTATATTGCCTCTTTGTTCGTTTTTGTAATTTCACGCGTGAGCTATTTTTGTTTTTTAGAATTAGAACTTCTTTAAATTTCATTTGAATAAAACGAACTGGTTATATCCTAGTTTATATTTATAACAATGGATATATGAAATAATACAACAATAATCGTTATTATTTAAATATTTATTAACTGATTTTTTCGGTAAGGGAATGATCGAAGAAAAATTGATCATTCAATCTAATCTAATACACTACATATATTATTATACAATATACCTTATTCAGTGTCACAATAGCTCTTAGTTTCGTTATTTACCTCAGTTTTTATTTAACTAAGGTAGACGCATTGGTCCTTGAATCACACGTATAATAATTATAATATAAAGATACTCGATGCACAGCTAATACGGAATGTAGGCAGGTCTGTCTACGTGAAAAACGGAGATAGTGATGATGATAAATATCCGATATTTTTCTTAAATGAAAAACACCATGACTAGATCTGCGCAAAAATCGAACCAAAACGTATTAATAAGATAAAAATAAAAACTTCACCGAGTCAAATTCGGCAAGTTATGGCTTAGCTGTACCAACGATATTTCATTTAATGTAGAATAGTATTTAACTTATAGAAATTGTTTCGAAACTAAATTAAAATTAAGAACACTTATATTTAATGAATTCGAATAAGTATAAATATCATCACAAAATTTAATTTGTTCTTTCATTAAGTAGATCAGCCATTGGTGAGTAAACTATTATCTAAAAACTATATCTAATATCTTACTTATAAAGTACTAAATGTAAATATTCACCTAAGCTGCACATAAGCTGCCATTTTTTCAATTCATTGCAATTTAAAATTTTTGATGGCAATAAATAATTAATAAAAATAAATAATGATTCAAGACCATTATTAAGATTAGATAGCAAGTATAGCAATAAAAATAAAAAAGGTTAGATTTTAGGAAGAACAACATAGTTAAAAATTATCATCAAACAATACTTGAGAAAATATCACTTTATTAAAGAAAAAGTTAAAAAATTGGTTAGAGTCTTACCTTGGAACAGCGTGCGGTCCATATCTTCAACCTTTTCTCGACCCTCACAGAAGGCGGTGACATGCACTCATGATTTTACAATCTATTGTTTAAATTCAAAAAACATATGTGTTTAATTTTTTATAAATAAAAATAAATAAATAAATACCAGAAACGTAAAGATATTTCTTTCTGATTTCAACTATATAATACTTTGAAGTTTACAGGTGCTAGAGGTATTTTATGTTTTTATGAGTGTTGTTCTTTTCTCAATGTAATGTAGAATATTTTGGCTAGTCTGTAAACTTCAAAATTCTGCGTAACTATTATATATGGTTGAAATCAGAAAAAATATCTTTACATTACTGGTATTTATTTATGGGAAATTAATCACATACATTTTTTAAATTTAAACAATAGATTGTAAAATTATGAGTACATACAACCAAATGCTAGTTTGAGGGTCCAGAAAAGGGTCGGATTTATGAACTACCCGCTGTTCGCAGGTAAGACTTTTAAGACTCTTTAACCAAAAATTTATTTTTGATTTAAAGTATTACATAATTTATTCAACTGTAAAATATTATTAGATAAAAGTTTCGAAATATTCTATACATCAATATTAAGTGTATAGTCGAAATACTTGTCATTTAAATGTCAAATTTCACTTTATTTAACATATGCTAATGTTTTCTGAAAGTTTAAAGATAAAATGAACAAATGACAGATAGACGGTATTTACTTCAAAATGATCGTTGATATAAATTTATGGCAGCTGGTTAAACATCAGTATATATTTCTATAAGTCAAATACTATTATAAAAACGTTCTAATCCTAAAAAAACGAATGATTATGAGATCGTTGAACATAATATCTTTAAGTAGTGATAAAGTGATGAACTCGGTATATAATAATGTAAAAAGTACCGCCCTATCAGTCAAAATATTGAAAAATATAATAAATTAAGTACTAAGATACAAATAACTTAAGTACACTCAAACACAACCATTTTAAAATCGTTCCGTTAAATAATTATTAATTGTTCAATTATTGCCATCCAAGAGGATTATCAATGATTATAATATTACGGAAATAAAATAATTTTAAAACAGCACTGATTCTCTTTTTTTTCTCAAAATTTTAATACTGATTATTGCGAGTTATTGCCGAAATGCTAAATGAGCAGAAGGCGGCATCAAACTATTTTTTTTTTATAATAAAGAGTATTTTGAATATCGATAAGCGAAAAGTGTGATGCGTTCAGAAAACTGCCCATAGCATGTCGCAATGAGAGATTCTATTTACAGAAAAATACTTTAGTAGTTTATCCTATATGATTCTGTTACAACACATTGAGAATAGGCACAAGACGCCGCCATTGACATTAATAAGGAAATACAAACTGCATCTACAAAAATGATACAATATATATATTTTAAAATGGTATACCCAAAATTGTTTCTCTAATACATTATTATACAAATAAACTTTTGCTATATTTGTCTATGTCAAGTATTTGGAATTGACATTTTACGTAAATATACTTTATACTATTAAAAAACAAACTACCATATATTGCTGTTACGATATGATGTATTCCTGCAATAGACGCCATATTATGTCATTACAGCACGCCATCTTGTTACGAATGTCATTAATAGGTGCCATATTGATATGAATCTGAATGTTAGTACCAATTGTAATTTATCAAATAACACCAAATATTGTATTTGGCGTGCGTTTGAGAATATGGAGTTGTTTTGGAAGTACACCATATTAATAGGTACATCTTCATTATTATTCAATTTTGTTTCAGCTATACATTCGTAGTAAGTAGATAAAAGAATAACGTATACTCTACTTTTGAAAAAATATTAAAAAGCTCACTTACATGGTATTGTTGAGTAAATCACAAGAATTATATGCGGATTATACAAGTTACACTGTACATTATTTTGTACCTTTTTAAATAATTGTAAAATGTTGAAAAATCCCCATTTTCATATAATACTATACAGAAAATGGTAAAGATACTGTTTATTTTATTGCTTCTTAATCCGCACTAAGAGATATGTATCCACAAAATATTGTCACCTGTTTTCAAACTTTTCCTCTATATATCATCACTTAATTGACGAGAATTAGTTTTTAATACTGCCAAATACATATATGATTAGAAACAGGTATTTTTAATCTAAAGAACCCTTCGTATTCGTAGGATTAAAAAAGTAGTACTATGTAAAAAAATTGAGCACAATTTTAGGTATGCATAAACTAGTTGAATTTAAAATAGTGATAAATTTCAAAATATTCTATTAAGAAATATGTACAAACAACGGTTAATAATTTAAATAAATCACTACGTAATACTTATATTATTGTCAAAAATTTAAATAATTAACTGCATATACATATGCATACACAAATTTTGGGTATCACTTTAAAATAATGGTAGATGCAGGATTTAATCCTTAACGGAAATGTATCGTTTTTTTTTGGAAGTCCTTTTACAATAAACAACTAACTAACACGAACAAAAATTAAACAATGCATGTGAGCACTTTAGACGTACATGCCAACTCCATACATAGAGCCCCAATCTACACCTTGGAACGACGACATGTCTACATTGGTAAGATTGTACCCCTGGTAAGGGCTTGCGGGCACAGGTGGCGCAAGTGCAGTTGGAGCAGCTGCAGCTGGAGCCGGTGTGGGTGTGTTGGTATTTGGCGCTCCTGCATTTACAGCAGATATGGGATATGGTGAATACCGATAGCTTGCGAGGTGTGGGTAAGCTCCAAATAGTTTACCATATGTAGCAAGAGCCATTGGCTGTGCCTGAGCAGCTGCAGCGGCAGCTTGTACAGCCTGAATATGGGCTTGAGCTTGAACAGTACTCAACGGATTCACAGTAGCTAATACTCCAGGAGTTGGTGCTATTGCCCGCATTCCGAGTCCAGTTAACATTAACCTCTTGCCTAGTAACTGCGCACTTGCTTGTACAGCTTCTTTCGGTTGAGCTTTTTTGCATTCCACCTAAAAGCAATCAAACCAAATTTATTTTTTGATACAACATAAAACCAAAGTAGGATGAATAATGTGATAATCTATGTACAAATATTAGAAGTGCACAAATCAGACAATAATAGGTACGAATTTTAGGACCTGACAATTTAAGAAAGTCAAAGAATCAAACTAAAACAAAAAAATAAAAATAAAGTATCCAACGATATAATAGCAGTGAAAAAATTGGAATAGTTGGAACGAAATTGCTGTAATTGTACATACAAAAAGATTTCTAGCAAAGAATTATAAGTTTTGAAATGTATGAATTAAAATATGAAATGATTATATATAATGAAATATTTACCTTTTTGTTTTTAATAGTATGAAAATGTATTTCACAAACTCTATCTACGACATCTTCATTTTCAAAAGTCACAAAACCAAATCCTCTATGTCTTTTAGTTTGTTGGTCCATCAGCATAACAGTTTCTTCGACTTTACCAAATTGACTAAAATATGCCTTAACTTCCTCGGCTGATGTGTCTTGGCTAACACCCCCTACAAATATTTTCTTTGTCTTATTCGGTTGCTTGGGTCGATTTTTTGGTGTGGCGTGTTTAGGATCTATTTTCTTTCCGTCTAATGTATGAATTGGAACCTTCAGAACATTATCAACGCTGGATGGTTCCGAGAATGTGATGAAACCAAAACCTCTACTTCTCTACAAACAAAAATTGAAGTATTAGTTTAGTGCTACAAACTTCTTTGCTAAGAACATTATTGTTTGGAGTATATTGAAAAAACTTTAGTACAGATTTTATTTTAGTCGTCCTCTGTACCCCTTTTTAACTGGTTTTCATTTTTTTACCACGATCTTTTCTTACCTTTTTCGTTTTCTCTATGGAAGTAGCACTTCTTACTTTGTTGATATCCATAAGTCCAAAAATTAAATTTTAACAAGTGTTCTAAAGCTTTAGTCACAACAATTACAACCGACTAATACAGATTAATGTAAAATTACCAGTTTTGCCAAGAGGGATATAATCCACATTTAAATCCATTAAATAATATGAATATTTACCTGTGTGACAGGATCCTTCATAATAAGTACATCAGTGACATTTCCAAACATTCCGAAATATTCTTTAAGTTTCTCACTAGACGTTTGCCAACTTAGTCCACCCACAAATAATTTTCCAGGAGCGGGGTCGTTGGAATTATTTGGGGTACTTCGGCCAGATGAGCCTGAGTGACTTCCATTAATCGGAACTAACGCATTGTGTAGTTCGTGGTGGTCAATAAGACCATTACCTTCACCCATGCCAGTACTGAAAAAAAAGCGAAATTAGGATTTTTATACTAAAAGATGTACATTTGAGAGAAAAGGCCCATAGAGCAGGTTTAATTTATACAATTCTATTTTTTCTACATTGTAACTTGGAAGAATGAATGAAATTCGAGTGATGCTTAAGGCAAATTTACATGAGTTGAAGTTGATCAATTTTGTCGAGTTAATCAAACTGGAACGTGTTAACAGTTAATTTCCACTAAATTGAGGAGTCGGATATTTGAATTAAAGAACATTATGTAGATAAGAGCAATCTGTGCAGTCTCGAATCTCATTTGTATGTTACGGTTGTACATATATTTATTTTAGCTAACGTCTTATAGTAGAAGAGTGTCACACATAAATATATTTTATTAAATATGTGTAAATAAATATTTTTCTATATTCGATTGTAGAGTATTATATAGTAAAGATTCACAGATTTCCTTTGATATTTACATTTATATATACAAGGTCCATTTTATCCAGTTAAGTTGTTTATATTCGAATAATACGTATGCCATTCAATCTTCGATTATACAATACGAGTTCGTTAGTAGGGTGGACAGAACGATACGAATTGACTGATAGAATGTCCAACCGATAAATGAAAAATGTCAACTGAAAATGAATTCAACTGGAAATCAAATATACAAGACGGTCACATTTTAATTTTTGCTATAGACATGGGGCGAAATAATTATTTAATAAGTGATATTTCATTCTTTTCCGTTTCGGGACTCAGTTGAATTTTACTTAAAACTCTTGATCACAAATTCTCTGTTGTACGAAATTAAATCGAAAATATTATTTTAATATTTTTTAAGTAGAATAGTTAAGAGAATATTGAAACAAACTTATCAGAAAAACTTTCATTATTAAAATTGTATGTTATATCCATTGTTAATTATTGTTGTTAAAAATTTTGGGATTACATGATACTAAATATTAGAGCTATCCTGTAACTATCAATTTATTATTATTAAAAAAGATAGGATAGACAAGTTGAATGGCTCACTCCAGAAAAAATACGTTAAAAAAGAAATATTTAGCTGTCAATCGAAAGTTCTTAAATAATCAGATACAATTTGTTACGTAGATTACGAGAATCAGTCTGAAATGTTTTTTTTTTATAAATTACTTCATAACTTTTAAATCTTCTGTTTTATAGTAATTGTAACTAAAAATTAATCTATCGAACCACTACGTGTTGTTGATCATTTCAAGTAGATTGGCCGCTGCTTAACCGGAAATTTGATTTGCTACAATCTAATTTCGGGTTTGTAATAATTAGAACATCATAGGTTCTAACTAATGTCCTAAACAAGATAATGGTAAATGAAACAATGACATTTCTGGAACAATATTCAAGCGTCCATTAGTATTGTTCGTTAGGCACACAAAACGGGATAGAATAATGCTACCTAAACTTAATGAGGTTTCGATGACCCTCGGAAAAGTACATACCCTTCAGAATGTCCTGTTTTACGAAGAACTTTATAATAGCATGACACTCAGAAGTTTATAGTTGGTCCAATGAAATTGATTTTTTTTAGATTAAAACTTGTTCTTTTCATTATTTTGGCCTCTTCCTTCGTTAAATTAATTGTATAGTAGTTGTTAGTAATGATTTTCTCTAAAATAACGTTTTTTGTATTTAATTAAGTAAACAATAGTATAAATAAAGGATTTTTCGTAGAGTATACAAAGGTTTCCAATTTGGTATCAATAATTTCAGTTTGAATTAAAATTAAAATAGAATATTTTGTCCATTTTTAATATATATTTTGACTTAACAGTCATTGAATTGACGTATAAATAGATACATCCGTACATAAATACATTCATACATACATACTTCATACATAAATACATACGCACATCGTATTCGAGTAAATTGTAAGTTAAATCATAATGAAGTATGGTCGTTATAAAAATATTATGTAGTTATTCTTTTAGTTCAGCGATATGTCGATAAAAAGAGTAGGAATGGAGCATTTTTTAAATTAAAGTATATAATTTATATTAACCAACCTTTATTTTTTTAACTATAAAGTATTTCCACCTTTAGGTTGTTCAAACGACAAATTTTTCGAATATTAAAACAACATTATTATCAACTAGCTAACTTAATAAAAATTATTCAGCTATACAACAAAAAATTGTGTAAGTTATTTGGGATTTTGTGATATCAATACAATACACTATAATAATATCTCTATCTATATTTAGGAACCTTTTTAATCTCCACTAAAAAATGCAACAATCGTTATTATAACACATTAACTTTAATGTGTGAATGAATATTTATTAGGATGAATCAAAATAGGTTAAATATCAATAAAACAGAATATATTAAGCTTTAGAAACATTTAATTTTTTCTTGATGTCTGTATCTACACGATAGAAGTTTGAGATACAAAATAAAAATGAATGTAATTAATAAAATTCAAATTGAAAGAAATAAAAGAAAATTTTAATTTGTAAACATCGCGCGTCGTCGCATACATTGACTAAGACATACGAGAACGCGGCTATGTTACCGCCGCCACCCGGATCAATACCGCGCACCATTTCCACCACCCTCTATGTAGACGTAATATTCTCCACACCACGTGCGTATACATTAGTGATGTGGGGTGCGGCTCCCTTAACGCCGGCGCAAAGTTTCTACTATGACGACAGCGGGGAGAGGCGGGATGGGGCGGCACTCAGCCCCCCTTTTCCAGTAGAAAACAGTCAGTGATCGCGACGCGCTCTTCCAAACATCTCTGCTTTGGCCTTTTCGGCACACATCCATCTTTGGTAGTTTTGGTCCAATATCCTCCTAATCAACATCCAGGCTTCTGGCTGTGATATTGTCCTGTCACAGCAGTAATGATATTAAATCTACTGCTGCTACGGGACATTTCTACAGCTAAAGCCAATTCTACATAGAAGAACATCAGAAACTCAAAAAGTGCAAAGAAGGTGTATTTATCTTTTGCTACAAAGGAATAAATTCCTGCTGGTGCCTCTATAGATTTTTACCAAACAAAACTAGGAACAGTAGAATTAGTATTATTAGTTAATAAACTTGTATTAGATATGTGTTAAATGACTATATTGATTGATTGTAGGCTTATACACTTTTAGACGTTTTAGATACTCTAAAATGCACCTATAAACAGCACTTAGACGTTCATTTGCTTTTAATGTATTTCGTAGATGTAGAATAAAACTACTGAAATGATTTGTTTTAAAAAACCTACAACCTTTAACCTTGGATTTTTTTATTTTCATTTTGGCTGTCATTGTTCAGGGAGTGACAACGGATCGATATCCGTTTGGGAGGTTACCGACTCTAACGCTAGGAGTCGCTATTTTGATAACCGCCATCTTTTACAAAATTCTAGACAGGTGGCGGGTTATATACAAAAAGGGAAAGGAAGATAATGACAAACGATAATATTGTTTTAAGAAAGAAAACAAAAAGCATCGATTTTCTTAATTTTGAACGAAGAGAATTAAAAATATCTCGTTTGTAGGTTAAAAATGTTAAATACCGCATGATCAATACAAATAGTTTCCGGTATAACTATTTTTTATTTGCTGTAAGATACGATACAGTTCTAAAACTGCAAATTTAAGCTCCTAAATGAAAAGTGTATTTTACGTGAAAACAGAACATCGATTTTCTCCAACTACCAACACAAAAATAAGAAATAATAAAACATTGAACGAGTTGAATAATTTAATTGTTTCATTAAGGAAAGTGGTTAATTTAATCAACATTCTGAATCAAAATAATATTGAACGGATGAATCGATAATGTTTATAAATAATTGTAAGTATAAAATCAATGGTTTTATGGTAAAAATATCAGAAATGAACATGTTAGTAAATACAATGTTTCCTTCAAATCTGTTTTAATAAATGTTGCCACAGAGACATTAAAAATACAAGCTACGACATGATCCATACAACGAAAACTGTATTCAATAACTGATCTTTTTATAAAATTTTAAATAGTTTCCAATGAATGATTTCCATAGAGTATGATCGTATAGTCGTATAGTCATAATCTCCTATACTTCCGTAAGAGTTATTCGAAATACAAACAATAGTATTACTGTGACTTCTTTGACGGTTCTTTTGCTACGAATAGCCTAATTTAATATTTATTTATTATTGAAATTAATTGTTATTTCTATTTTGCTTTTCTCTATTTTTTGTATTTACATAAGTTTGTATTTTTGTTAGATTGTTGACAGTTTTAATAAAAATGACTGTATGCATTCTGTACACAGATATTTCATCAACTTACAGCTGCGCCAACGGTTGAACTACTGATTTACAACGTTACATATAGAAGGTTTAATAAATTAGATGTGCTCTGTAGCATGCTTTTTTTGTTTCTATTGTATTAAATTGATTTGATTTTATATGTACATTTAATTTAAGAGAAACAAAAATGATTTAGCAACAGTGTACAGATTTGCTGATTGAATTAAAGAATTTATTTTTTTCTTCTCCGTCCGGAAACAATACTATTGATCTTCCGAAAAATGACATTTTCTGGCCTAGGCCAGGAAAAGCTTTATTTTAATAAAAAGAAAACTAAAATTTTGACTTCTATTTTAAATTCGACATTTATGACGCGCAAGTCATTTTACAACTACGTATCATTTGATTCTGAAAATGCCTATCTCGATTTTATTTTTGCTCATTGAACCATAATAGTTCATTGTTGCTGCGATTTTTATTTAAATTTATGTATAAAAATTAAGGAACTTGAAATCAAGTATCAGAAAATCATTTCTTATTACTAATTTTTTTAATCGTGCATTAGATGTCAATAAACACCTAAACTTGTATGTCACAAAGCAAAAAAGTTTTTGAACTTTTGTAAATATTAAAAATTGGTCGAAACAATAAACCTCCGGAAAGTGTCACTTTCCGTCAGTGTGTCACAAATAATTATTATTCTAGTATTATTTAGATACGGTTTATAAAAGTATAAAATTTATAGATATTTTTTCCGGAATCTTCAGTATGTAGTTACGTTATAGTCATTTCTAATTACCTTATGGAAACCGCTGTAATTACTAATATATGATTGATATTTGCCGTAATTACTCATGAAAACTTTCGTAAAATGCATCTGCAGTACAATTTTCTACCATTAATGAATAGATGGCGCTTTAAAAGATCTTTAAAACTACCACCATTAATATATTCGATTTCAATACATAAATAAGTTAATAAAAAAATGTATTTTTATAATAACTCCCATTGATAAATTTTTGTACTAAGCTTCGTGCAAAAATACTTTTAGCACATTGTAATACTCTATTTGGCATCAATTTTGTAAATAAACTATCAGGTTTAATGCTATACTAAAATACAACAAAAGCAGAATCTATCATATTTCCTATTAGGTAGGTATTTGAAATATCCAATATTTCAAACTCATAAATAAATGTCAAATTGTCATTCATTTTCTTCATTAAGAACTAATTATAATAGAATTTCTGAAAATTAAATTATAGAATAGTTATTAGGTAGGCAGTCTAGATATATATATATATATATATATATATATATATATATATATATATATATATATATATATATATATATATATATAATAATATATATATAATATTACCAAATAAGATATATAGGAATTTGAAAACAAATACGTATGAGGTTTCATGTAGGCCCAGTTTATATTTTCTACAAGAAACCCATTAATTGTAATACATAAAAATAATTTGAGGTCAAAAAAATCAATCTAATCAATAATTATCTAATTATCTAAAACGTTACAAGTAACAATTTGTCAGTAAGGCAAATTATATGAAAGATACGAAAACATCATTTGTTAATAATTTAATTATTGGAGAATTTTTGCAATTCAGAAATTGGACAAACAAAAAATGACATTAAAGAGAAATTAATCGAAACTGCTACTTCCATATATAGCCATATATATATAGCCGGTAGCGGCTTAAACCATTCGGCCGCGGATTCCTAGCGGTTAGTCGGCGTTTTTAATCATATCTGGATTCAAATAGAAAACCCGTTTAATTCCTCCTTAATCGCATATGACTTTAAGAGAAAGATTATTTGTCAAATGGACAATTGCAACATTTAGTTCATTTTTTGTGCCCGTCCTAGTTTTTTATTGGGTTAGGAGACCGGAACCAGAGATTTTTAGTAATTTATTTATTTGAGAAATTAGAGATTTTTTTAGAATTAGATAAACATTTCGTTAATTCCGCTATAGATAGAGATGGACTTTTTAAAATTTTTTTCTTTAAGTCATTTTTGTATCATGTCTTACATTATTTGATTAGGGGATCGGAATCATAGATTTTTTTGGAATTTGTTTATATGGGATACCTGTTATGTCATTTCTTGTTAGTCTAATTACTAAACTTTAAACAGAATATCTTAATTTGAGAAAATGTGATGTTTAATATTAAGTTGGATTAACTTATCTTTAAATAATTTTCAACTCTTATTGAACCTGACAGTTTTGATAAACTATTATGTTTGAAAATTAACGTAAATTAAAGTTTGGTTGATTTAATTTAGTTTAAGTATATAATTACGTATTCATATGTATGCTTTATGAGATTTACAAACTTTTTGAAAATTATTTAATAATTGTAATTATGTAAGTACATAAAGGATAGTGTAGTTGATTGTAAATGTTTTTAAAAATTTAATATAAGTTACAGTTATATGTTGTTTTATGTATAGTCGTATCTTTAAAGTTAATATTATTTAGAAATAAAATTACATTCATTTTATTATAATCATATAAAATTTAAATTACTACTTCATAACTAAATAAAAATATAAAGTTTTAAATAAAAATATGGAAATTATGGTCGTTTATATAAAGGAGAACGTCTACATATTCTCTAAAGCAACAAAATCAATAATTGCGTTTAGAGTTTATAGAGAAAGAAGAATCTGTAAGTTTCATTAAATACATAGCTACGGCCTAATTGTAAAACCACCTAACTCACATTTCCCATATTTTACAGGAGACACATAAAAACAGATTTTTCAATTTTAATGCCAGATACATTATTTTGGTGCATTTGTTTCAAGTAAATGAACACTTTCAACAACTATGTAAAAAAAATTACTTTATTTTACAAGATTTTGAAACAAATATATACGATGGAAACACCTAAAGAATATTATAGTCTATAAAGAATCATCGGAAACAGTAAACTAATAACAAATGAAAAATTGTTTTTTTTTTAATTATTCAAAAAGTAAGTTCTTATAAAATAAATGGAAGTCTTTTGGTGCGGTTAGTTTTCGTTGGTTGAACTTTTCTTGTGGTATGTATCTTTAATCTATCTTTGTGCAGATTTGGAAAATTAAAATTCTTTTAAATTAAATTCTATTCTGCTTCATAATTGTTTGCATTTTCATGTTTTTCCTGGGTTTTCTGGAACTTCTTCTTATTTAATGAGCTCCAGGAAGAGGAAGTTCTTTGTATGGCTCTTGGTAGTAGTTTATAATGGATCTCTACATTAGGAGAATACAGAAGACACCGAATATCTGCCACTTTGGAGTCACCAACCTTCACGTCTGGTCTGATCGACTTCTATTTTATTGCTCTATTTTAGTGTGGAAATATTTGACTTCGTATAGCTTAGGGTTTTTCCTGGCATTGTTATAAATTGTAATGTAATCACATGGAACATTAAAATCGCTTTTTTAAATGCCTTTCTATAACAGAGTGCACTCCATATACGTGTGTCTCTTCTCCAGGAACTTTTGCTTAATTATAACATGATACTTATTATACTTATTATTTATAAACGACATCATTGAATATATAACTAGTATTTGCAGATGATTTTAAAATCCTTAAAATTATTAATAGCTTAGAAGACTGTGAACGTCTCCATAAATAAATGCAAGGTACTTAGTCACTTTTACTTTAAAACAAAATTATATAATGTTTGACTATGCAATTCAAAACCAAATTATATCCAGAGGAGATCACATAAAAGATCTAGGAATACTCTTTGACTCTAAACTGTCATTTAGCTCACACGTTGCAAGTGTTACTAGCCAAGCAACTAAAATATTAGGCTTTATTTTTCGTTCCTGCAGTCAATTTAAAAATGTTCACACCTTGAAGCTTTTATATTTCTCCTATGTCAGATCCAAACTGGAATATGGTTGTATTATTTGGAATTCATATTATAATGTACAAAATGCTAAGATAGAGAGTGTTCAGAGAAAATTTGCCAAGTTTATGTCACTCAAGCAAACTGGCGTATACCCACCTAGAGGCTATAATCATACCGAACTTATTGGAAGATTCAACTTGCCATTACTTCAGAGTAGAAGAACATATATATGCATGATATTCTTGTTCAAGTTAATTAACAATAAGATTGACTATCCAGAGCTCCTATCACAATTACCTTTTTTTATACACTTAGAAGTACACGGTCAAAAGCGCTTTTTTATCTCCCTTCTGCGGATACAATCGTAATCTTAAAATCACCAGTATATTCCATGTGTCTGGAGTTTAATAAGTTAAGCAACTCAGATGATATTTTCCATATATTTTTGTCTGGATTTTGCAATTTTCTTCAGAAGCATTTATTTTAATTTTAATAATATGTATACTTATAATTTTTTAATTTACCTTTTTTTAGCATTTAAGTCTTGATTTTAAGTCTATTATTACTCAAATATTCATGCATTGTCTTATAAATGGGATATACCTGTTAGACAA
This sequence comes from Altica lythri, assembly GCA_964028335.1. Lineage (NCBI taxonomy): Eukaryota > Metazoa > Arthropoda > Insecta > Coleoptera > Chrysomelidae > Altica > Altica lythri. The sequence continues at coordinate 66,178,556 of OZ034800.1, forward strand.
TAAAGCTATTTATTATTATTATTATACTTCTCAACAAGATAACGTTGCACCTGCACCTTTAGAAACGATATCAGATTCAAGAAAATCATACAAGATGCTTTAGAATTCATTTGCTGTAAGCCTTCCTTCAGTTTCGTACCATATATTACAATATCCATCCTTAATCCTTAGATTAAAGATACAAAAGTTATGAACTGTCAATTTTCGCTTGTAATATAATGCGGATGCATTAGATTTTGGACAGAGTAGCAATGCTTGAAGGTCTATTGTGTAAAAAATTTCTTCTTCTTTTTTGTCTTTTTCTTTGCCTTCTGGGCATCATCTTTTTTAGATAGTCTTCATATTTATGTATATCCATCTAAATATTTTAGTGTATAAGCACAACAGGTGTCACACTGGTCCTTCTTTGGCTAGTAAAAGGCTAAATATAAATCTTCAAAAGCTTATGAAAACTACACATCGACAATGCAGTAAAAGTTCTTTCCCTGCACCAGATTGAGTATTGCATGCGAATTTATGTTTTAGAGGTCCATACTGGTTACTTACTATATAAATATGATCCACTATTTAAATCAAAGATGTTTGCACTATGTAACTTAACTTAACCACTTACCTCTTTTTAGTTAGGTGATTTGAAAATTCTCTTTCGTTCGCAAACTAATTTTTATGGAGTCATGAGCTTTTAAACATAAATGTGGATTGTTTCTATTGCAAAGAAAACAAAAATTTGATATTTACGGAGTTAGGTGGTTTTACAATAAAACTGAGGTTTTATATATTTATTTAAAACAATATAATGTCTTTAATTAAATTTTATAAAAATGTAATATAGTAGTGAAATGAAATGTAAATATTTAGGTATTTTAAATTTTCATCTAAATGTATTTTTTAATTAAATTCATTTTGAACAGAAGACCGTTCTATTATTACCTTTTCAAGCTTATCGTTATTTATAAAATCGAGTAACAAGCTTTTACTTTAATACTGTTAAAATCCCGTCATTGAAAATTGATTTTATATTGCGTGAGAGTTTTAATAAACATAAATTAAAATGTACATGCCACTAATTAATAAGTTGACTAAACGTTTTGTTAAAAGTCACTTGTATTTAACTACTTAATTAATAATGGTAATATTTACTGACATTTATTATTAAAAGGCATTTCTTGTATGTACACTAAAAGATTATAAATGAATCTAGAAATGTACAATGACAAATTTATATTATCTAAATTTAGAAAAAGGATACTTTATCAACATTTACAGACGTTCAAAAACTTAACAAACCTCAGCTTCGCATCGGTTGGTTTATTCCTCCCTCACTTGTCGATAATATTACTTGAATAATTTTATGTTTAATATATATATATATATAACGGTAACGGAGCGTTATGACAGTCTTATAATAAAAAGTTGAAAAATGATACAAGTATCAGATTTGTGCATGGTTAGAATTTCCTAACTCAAATGCACATGATGCGTGCGACGTAGATATGAATATCAACCAGTCTATACCAGGGCAAAACCAACTGTAGACATGTTTCGGTACTGATGAGGTCTAACAAGACCGAAACATGTCTACAGTTCGTTTTGCCCTGGTATAGAATGGTTGATATTTATATCTACGTCGCACGCATCATGTGCATTTGAGTTCTAACCATGCACAAATCTGACAGCATTACGCAAGATACTTGTATCATTTTTCATCTTTTTATTATAAGACTGCCATAACGCTCCGTTCGTTATTTGTTTACCTTGCTTATAGGTTATTTATTAGATGCAAAACGAACACAACGGTGCTATTTTTGGAGCAGAGATGGCGCACTTGCAAAATTTACGAGTTGTACTCACTTTCGCGACTTTTTGACATCAAATATCAGCTTTTTTATACCGGGGATGTCTCTTTATTAGTGACTGAAGAGACAACCTATACTGTACTAATGAGGTCTAATAAGACCGAAACATGTCTACAGTTGGTTTTGCCCTGGTATAGACTGGTTGATATTTATATCTACGTCGCACGCATCATGTGTATTTGAGTTAGGAAATTCTAACCATGCACAAATCTGACAGCATTACGCAAGATACTTGTATCATTTTTCATCTTTTTTAAGGAGGTGAGCGTGCCTGCCTTTCTTGGCCGGTCATGAAAGACCAGATATTTCCATTTCCATTTTTTCTCCCCAACTGTAGCAGAAACGCTGTCTGGTTCTTTCCTATAGTTCTGCATTTTTTATTTTATTAAGCCAGTATGTCTTCGGAATCTTTCAAAGATGTATTGAGCAATGTTTGTAATTTCATTGTATTTCCAAGTTTCTACTTCATAAAGTTTTAAAATTCTTAGTTTTTATTACTTCCGATAAATACCATGTTTGCCAAATGTTATATGATGCAATTGTGTTTTGTGTTTTTGATATTCTAGTCTTCATGTGTTTTCCGTAATTTATTCGATTGATCCGAGATATATAAATTTGTCCACCTCTGCTGTTTGCTTTCCTTTTGTTTTTTTTTGTTAGTTTGTTAGTTTTATTTTTTTAAATGATTTTAATTGTATTTGTGTTTATTTGGAAACCAAATATGCCGTATGTTAAATATAAAGTGACATCAATTACCAACATAAATTGGTACTATATTAGTGATTGAGAAATTATACCATGTTTATGAGTATAAAAATTAATTACAAATTCTTGATTTATTGTTTTACAATTTCTCCTTTAAAACTTGTTTTATGATCGCGAATAATTGGTTTTCATCATACATGATTGCAGCTTTTATTTGGTACGACAAAATATATTTATGACTATCAAAAAGTTGTTAACACTGTAATAAATCTAATATATATTTATACAAGAAGATATATCATATATGTCAATAAAAAAAAAATGAAATGTAAATCGATTTCATATTTAGGTATAATTAGGAGTTTATTACAGGCTTAATATAAATAAATAGATTGAGACAGAAACCTTCTAATAATTTCCAAAAACATTCAAAAGGATTTATCAAGTTCAGAGTGAATTTTTACTTCTGTCTAACAATAAAGTACTTCTACAAGTTTCTATCCAAAAGTCTTTAAAATCTTCAGCAATCTTTACTCGTTAGTCGAGTTGCTTTATTTCGTTGATTGAATCTTGCACTCGCTATGGAAATCACTGTTTTAAACAATAAAATATAATTATTTCAAATTTGGCTTTTATGGTATTTGGTTAAAGTAATGAATTAATATTAATATTAAGCGAATGAGTGGACATAATGAAATTGTCTGATTGAAATTAATATTTTGTCGTTTCAAAGGGTAAATAACAAAAGATACTTATATAATAAATATTTACCCAGCAAATATATTTAATTAATAAATACATGATATTTGCGTTACAGGCAATTTATTTTATTAAGACAATCAGGATTAAATCGACGTTTTGACCTCGTTATAAACCAAAAATAAATAAACATAACTCTTTTTCCAGCAACAAACCACCATTTAACACGATAAATGAGATTTTTCGGAAACTAGTTTCTTTAATATGTGCTTTGTATTCGATACACATACAACAAAATCGATTTAGAATCACAACAAAGTTTAATTACAAGCGCACATGAAAAAAATAAATAAACGAATGAAACTTATGTATATTGAAAAAATATATCAAATTATAACTGGTAAATTTTAAACCAACAAAAACTACTTGAACCCTAATCGATTTAGGAAAATCGAAGGTATTTTTAATAGATTTAAATTTGCACAAAAGAGCTTTTAGTATTCAGCATTAAATCACGTTTTGAAGTGAGAATACAAATGTAGGGTACGTTAAGGTAACCAAAGAGATTTCAAACGTGCATTTAGTACACAAATACAAAGATTACAATGAAGGAAAAAATGTTTTTTAACGTTTCTATAATAAAGTGAATAATGAAATTTGGCAGAGGTGGAAATATAGAAATTCTGATGCACAAACAGAAAACTCGTTTAGTGCATTAAAGAAATAAGAAACCAAGTCGAGAATGATAAATAAATTAATGGAACACAAACCATTTTTGAAAGCATAGCTTTCTTATGGAGGGTTATGCTCGAAGGTTACGTTCTGGATCTAAGACGTACAAATTTCGAAAACCTGAAATTACGCACAAAACGAGCTGGTTTTTTTACCTAAAAAATAATTGAATCTGACATGTATCTATATATATATATAAAAATGAATGTTTGTCTGTATGTCTGTATGTACTTAATGAACTCAAAAACTACTGGACCGATTATTATGAAAATTAGTATACATATGTATTTTTCCACGGAGAAGGTTTGTATGATATGCTCATCGATGCCACTCGCCACCAGGTGGCGCTGCAGAGTAGCAACTTCTGTCCCGTTCAACCGATTGTCATGAAAATTGGTATGTATATGTATTTTTCCACGGAGAAAGTTTCTATGATATGCTCATTGATGCCACTCGCCACCAGGTGGCGCTGCAGAGTAGCAACTTCTGCTCCGTTCAACCAAATGTCACGAAAATCAGTATGATGATGTATTTTTAATGGGTAAGATGAATATGATATGATATTCGTATTAATGGAGGTTACCACCAGATGGCGCTTCGATGTATCAAGTTCAATACTGATTTTAATAGATATCTATACGAATTCGTACAAATAAAAGTTCTTAAAATATATTGTTGGTGCGGTAAGTAAAACAAAACTATAAACTTTCTTTCCTTCCCTATCTCTTCTTCTCTTTTATTTTTCTTAAATTTATTTTATTAGTTGATGGCGTAGCAACGCTCGCCGGGTACAGCTAGTAAATGATAAAACAATAAAAAAAATAATTATAAATACATGTCAACTTAGTGGCTCACATCCAGTTTTCGAAAAAACAAAAAAGAAATAAGTAAAATAACAAAATGTAATGTTTTCAATGTTTAATTAACACAATTTTGTATATGGATCTCTATCTGTAAATTTGGGGAGGGGCGAGCAAGGCTCTGCCAGCCACGTATGGACCATTGTGCATCCTCCCGTGTGTAGGGATACCCACACCTCAGGCTGTCATGAGGCCTAGAGATTTAAAATAGATCCCGAAGAGGATCTTCCTGACATTGGCTGGTGTAAGCCTAATACTCGTCCAACACGGATCTTCTGATTTCAAAAAAGCAGAGCAGTCATACATTATAGGATCTACTGTTTCCTCTTCTTGTTCGCAACCTCTGCATAGCGGCGATTCTGCTAATTTCATCTTAAAGAGATGTTCTCGCAATTCGCAGTGACCTGTTAAGATTCCCACACTGTTCAGAGATTTTGTTTGGTCAATGCTGTTTCCTGGTCAGGATCGGGTAATAACTCTCTGGCCAGTCTACAGTTCGTTGTTTCATCCCAGCACTGTATTAAGTTTTGGCGAGAGTGCTGTTTGATAAGGTCTTTACGACAGCGGACATTGTTAGCTTGGTAGATGGGCGAGGGCTAACATATTTGTAGCTCGTAGCCCTCCTTGCTAAATTGTCCGCAATGCGGTTGCCTTTAGAGTTTCGATGTCCTTTGATTCAGCTCAGAGTGACCACGTTAATCTGGCTGGCCTCAATTAGAGTTTAGTGACATTCCAGTACCAAACTTGAAGTTATACGTGGTCTATTCAAGATCAGTACTTGTCGACAGTCCGTGTAAATATTTACATTCCTGCCTGTGATGTTCCTATTAATTAATTCTTTTGCAGCTATGGTTATGCCTGTGAATTCTGACTGAACCACACTTGACAAGCCATCCATAGCCCATTTCATTTTGAGGTTTAAGGATCTAGAGTAAATTCCACATCCCACACCTGGCTACGTTTTTGATCCAACCGTATAGGCGCTTAGAGCGTTCACTACGTTGGTGTCTGCTGTCTTGTCTGTTAATATTTTGTAGGGTTTGTCAAAGACAACGACAGCATCCGTGTCTGTCTCTAAGAGTGGTATCGCCTTTAGCGATTCCCTTCACAGACTTCCCCTATGGGTGCCGGTCCCTACAGTGCGTTCGATACCAACCAAGCTGATAGACGATTTTAATTTTTAACATTAATTAATTTATGTTCATAACATTCTTTTACGCCATGTTTTCTTACTTATCTTCGGTCAAATAGTAATTAGTAATGTTAAAAATATCCTACTTTCCCTCCTGGGTCATTCCTGGAGTTCATCTCTTAATTTTTTTTCTCACAAATGATGCACGAAAAAATTAGGATAAATTACCAAGAAGATATAGTAGAAGATATAATAATACGAATACCCCTTTTAAACTGTTCATTATACATGTCAGTTTGTAAAAAATGTGTTTTAAACACCAAAGGTTTTGTCAAAATTGCGAAAAGGGTTAATTTGAACTGTAGCAGTTATTATTAGATTAAATTATTATTTCACAATGGTTACTTAGATAAGCTCCTTTAGGAAGCTTTAAAGGAACATTAAGAAAGAAAAGTTTATTGGAAAGTGTCATCGAAAACATTGTAAGGACAGCTGTAGCTCTTTAGCCCTACTATTGAATTCAAGAAGTTTATTCCGTATCGTATAATAGGGATGTTGTAAATCTCTTGAGATCCAAATCGAACTGTTTGTTTTGAATAAATTTTCTAGGTTTACTCTACAATCTACTTTAATAGTGACACATTCACTCAAAACGTGCAAATACAGCAAAAAAACCTTAAAATTAATAAGAACAAATTTATCGGAACAAGTCTTTCTTTAAGTTCTTCCGGAAAATACAGAATTAGTTGGGAAATGACGAGAATAAGAAATACGGAGAACTATAACAAGATGAAAAAAAGGTGCAGGTTAGATTGTCATTGGCGGGATTGACTACCATGGATTTTCATTTGTTGTGGAAATGAATCGTTTTTTAACCGACTTCAAAAAAGGAGAAGGTTATCAATTCGACCATATTTTTTTTTTATTTTTTTTTTATGGATGTTACCGAATATCTCCGGTACTTATAACCCGATTTTAAAAATTCTTTTTGCATTTAAAAGGGTAGAGTGTCCCATTGGTCCCATAGAAATTTGGTTAAGGTCTGGTCATCAATGTAAAAGATATTCAAGGAAATAAGGAGAAGGGTCTCAGTTTGACCATATTTTTTTATATACGTTACTGAATATCTCCGGTACTTATAATCCGATTTGAAAAAATCTTTTTGCATTCAAAAAAGTAGAGTGTCCGTTTGGTCCCATAGAAATTTAATTAGGGTCCGGTTATCAATGTGAAAGATATTCCAAGAAATACCACAAAAATCAGCATTTCAGCGAATATCTCCGGTATTATAATCCGATTTTAATAAATTCTTTTTGCATTCAAAAGAGTAGAGTGTCCCATTGGTCCCATAGAAATTTGGTTAAGGTCTGGTCATCAATGTGAAAGATATTCCAGGAAATAAGGAGAATGGTCTCAGTTTGACCATATTTTTTTTTATATATGTTACCGAGTATCTCCGGTTTTTATAATCCGATTTGAAAAATTCTTTTTGCATTCAAAAGAGTAGAGTGTCCGTATGGTCTCATAGAATTTTGATTAGGGTCTGGTAACCAATGTAGAAGATATTTCAAGAAATACCACAAAAATCAGCAGTTCAGCGAATATCTCCGGTATTATAATCCGATTTAAAAATTCTTTTTGCATTCAAAAGAGTAGAGTGTCCCATTGGTCCCATAGAAATTTGGTTAAGGTCTGGTCATCAATGTGAAAGATATTCCAGGAAATAAGGAGAAGGGTCTCAGTTTGACCTTATTCTTTTTATATATATTACGGAATATCTCCGGTATTTATAATCCGATTTGAAAAAATCTTCTTGTATTCAAAAGAGTAGAGTGTCCGTGTGGTTCCATAGAAATTTAATTATTGTCTGGTCACCAATGTGGAAGATATTTCAAGAAATACCACAAAAATCAACAGAATAAGTTCTGCAGTTCAGTAAATTTGTTAAAAATGATGTATAACATAAAAACATAATAATTAGCCCATTACTGTCCCACTCTAAAGCCAAAGACCTCTTCTCACAAAGAAAAGGAATAAGCATTTAATCAATTCTCTTGCTTACTGCGAGTTGGTGATTTTAGACAATTTATTCCACGTTTCATCACGATGTTTTCCTTTACCGTGCGTGCTTCATGTTTTTAGGTGTAAGACAATTTACTTATGTCTCCAAAAACTCACATATCGGGATTGTTGAGGATTAAACTCAGTACCTCTTGCACGGTTATTGAAAGTCTTTGAAAATAGTACATCATGAATCAAGTAGCAACTAAAAATGATAAAATAAAAACTTTTTTAAAAAAATTAAACCGCCTTCAAAAAATTTACTCTAAAAAGCCAGAAATAAAATCTTTATTTCTTAATAAAATTGGAACCAACTAGGCATCTGATTTCGATTTCCTTGAAGTCGGCTCCAATGGCAAATTACCCTCTAATTTAATCTTAGGTATTAAATCTAGCTTTCGAATGTTAGTTACAAAGATATAAACCATTGGAGCCGACTTCAAGGAAATCGAAATCAGATGCCTAGTTGGTTCCAATTTTATTAAGAAATAAAGATTTTATTTCTGGCTTTTTAGAGTAAATTTTTTGAAGGCGGTTAAATTTTTTTAAAAAAGTTTTTTAGTCGGATAATATAATTTGAAAAAAACTGGATATTAATGTCATATCTTTTACATTACGGTTTTTTGTGAGGGAAGTATTTGGCTTTTTTTACATTTTAATCAAGACATTGTTTATTAGTACAGTCATAGGAAGTTTTACGATTTAATTTTGAATTCTTATGTTTTCAACGTTCTACAGAAATATATTTGAAAATAAATTTAACCCGCCTCTTAAAACGTTATAAAGTAAAAATAAAAATATGAAAATAATTCTTAAACAAAACAAAATTTCCAACTTTTTGTACAATACTTAATATAAAGTTAATCTATAAACAAAAGACAGATAAATGAAAAAATAATTAAATTTTTACCGAGTAGTACGTTTCAAACCATAATAATTTAGAATTAACAATGCATGCCTCGTCTCGATTTCAAAAAAGTCTCGATAAAATTTATAATCCTATAATTGATCTGATCTGCCCTTTGATATCGTAAAATAATAAGATTTAAGTTCAGTAAGTATGTTAGTTTTTACTAATCTTTTCTAATTGGCACTTTTTTTCTTCGAGAGGAGACTTTACGAGAATCTCGAAGGATCGGTCCCGTCTCGTCTTGACAAAATTAGTAAGTATCGATTTCGGAAAGAGAAGACCGAGAAATGTCTTGTCACAACTTAAAAGAGTAAATCAGTTTAGATTAATTATTTTATACTTTGAAATAATTTCCGAAATAGTTAAATACATAACCAAAATTTTTTCGGCACTATTCTTAATCTTATTGGAGTGAGACATGTTTTTTATGCTTCATACATAAATGTTTAAGAAAGAAAATACATAAAAATGAGATGTAGTACCCTGCAAATCACCGAGGGCATAAAGAATAGTTTTCTTAATGCTCTTTAAGTGGGATCTGATCAAACATAATGTAAAAATCACATGTAATCACTTTGAATCATTTCAAATTACTTGCATTCACTTGTTATCGCTTTCAAGCATTTGTGATCACTTGAATTAAGTGATAATCTCTTGCAATTACTTATTTGTCAGTCCTTGCAATCACTTGAAATCAGTAGCGGATCAGTTTTGATCACTTGTAATCACGCAGTAAAGTATTATTTGACCGATAATAAAATTGACATGACGGTCATGACGTCACGTTTTCAGATTTCATACGTCTTAGCGATCCAGGTTAATGTATTTCTGTCTAGTAAGATCAAGCATATTTTGTAGACGACAATAAAGTTAAAAAACCTTATTAGCAACACAAAATTACAAAAAATGTTTCGCTTGAATGAAAATATAGATTTATTCAAATTGTGCCTAACAGAAAGAATAATGTTGAAACAAAAACGAATCTATTGAACCAAAAACGAATGAATATCTTTAAAATAGTACTTACGTGACTTAAAACTGAAGAACGCCAATGGAATGTGATGAATAAGCGGAGGTTATACTTTTAGAAATCAATACTGGCTGAATGGGAATGGGTCGAGACAATCGTCCTGAGGGGCTGCTAGGGCTGGGGAAAATATGAATACAGCTGTTCGTTCACTACCACCACGAGAAGAAATTCTATATGAACAATTTATGTACACGTAACATAACGACTAAAAAACCGTTTCCAAAAATAACAACTAGAATGAAAGGACACAGGAAAAGTAGGATTAACTCTTTGTTATTGATATCTTAACGTTATTAAATATACTGTAAAGACAAAGACGTTCATGAAAAAATTTAACCCATAAAGAAAAAAAAAACAGCAAAAATGTAACATAAATGTGATATCGAAAGAATAGGAGACGATATTATCAGCGTGACAATCGATAATAGTTTATTTGTATAAGGACAAAAAAACAAATAAAAAGATAGAAGTAGATTGTGTATGTAGTAGATCTTTATCGATTAATACCTAAGGATCGAACTTTTTCGTTAACATCTTCAACTGTAGACACTTAAACAGAAGAACATTACATAGAGGAACAAGCGATTTGTCACCAAATCTTGTTTATAACTGCAATCGAGTTGTAATGTTGCAAGTTATATACAGAATTTTTCAAAAGTCTAATTGTACATTTTTAATCCGGTCAAAATATACATTATTTCGCATAAACGTGAAAATTGCCTTGAATGTTGGGAACAGTATTACAAATAATTTGTCAAAAGTCCCCATCGATCCGACGTGTGCAAAAAAAAGTTATTTAAGGTTAAATGTCGCGAAAATCGGTTTTTTGCATTTTTCACGGAAAGATATATCATAAAAATAGGTGAGACAACATTATGCGATTGTCTATAAAAAATGTATTTACAGTTTTTTTCCTAAGAGTCACCATTTCAGAGATATAACGATTTAAAAAGTCGAAAATGTTGTGTTCTTCATAATATGTACACATTTCCGCGCCACCCGTGAGGTAGCGCGTGTTTTTTTTAACGCGGTTTCCCCGGTAGGCCTATTCTACGATCTATTGTTGTCCTATTGAGTTAAAAATATTGTATGTAATTGAAAATAGTAGGTACTATTGGAGAAGATTCAAGTGGTGTAGGTTATGACTAATTTGGGAAAATTATTCATCTGACTGATAATCGTCCAAGGGACCTTTAACCATGCCGTCTTCTTCTTCCTCCTGCTGGGTACAAGTGAATTGTTCAAGGAGTGATTCATCAAATGTCTCCTTGCTAACATCATAAATATCTTCTTCTACTGGCGATTCCACATTGGAGCACGATTGGCCTCGACAACTGATACATGCTAATGAACAAACCAATCCAACTTTTTTGCAGCCGCATTTAGCAATTGCAAAAAATTGTATTGAAGAGTTTTTCAGGTGCAGGTGGGAGTAAAGTGTGAACTGGTTCCAATGTATCGTTGATTAACTTCCAACCCCAGTCTTCTGGGTTTAGTTTATTACCAAGCCACACTTGAACTTGATAATATACTCGAAATAGATGTTGATAAGCAGCGCAGAGGTTGGAGGAAGAGAAGATAACTGGACTTGTTTTTTTACGAGTATTTTTTACAAAAGATAATTATCGAAACTTATCTAAGCACTTAATTTTTTGGAGCTCCGTATAGAGAAAGAAGAAAGCAAATTCCGTTGGTGATTACAGCTTGTGGAGTAGAGGTTCTTTCTTTAAAAACGTCAGCACAATCAACTAAATCTTGTTTTTCAAACAATTTTAGAACTGCAGTTTTACCCCTCCTGAAAAATGCTGATGTCGTGTCGCAGCCAGTTATTCCATGTAAAAATAGTATATAATTTTGGGATTTTGGAAAAGCAGATAAAGCAGATGACGCAGATGTTGCTCAAGGCCGCATGGTCATTTAAAATGAGGGACTCGATTTTTTTTTTGGAGTTTATATTCTTAGAATTGTATAACAGGGCTGTGAAGATGCTTACTTTTAACGTACTATGTAAGAGTGAGAGAGCGAAAAGGGTCTCATTGTCATTGAAATACAAACAAATTATGAAGAACACAACATTTTCGACTTTTTAAATCGCTATATCACTAAAATGGTGACTCTTACGAAAAAAAGTGTAAATACATTTTTTATAGACAATCGCATAGTGAATAATTTTTGTCTGACCTATTTTTATGATCAAACTTGCCGTTTAGCTGAAAAATGCAAAAAAAAACGATTTTCGTGACATTTAACCTTGAATAAATTTTTTTGCACACGTCGGATCAATGGGGACTTTTGACATATTTTTTGGAATAGTGTTCCCTACATTCATGACAATTTTTTAAGCTAATTTGACCGGATAATTTACCCATAAGTTAATATAGTAAATACTTTCTAAAATATACCAAATTAACATTTCATAAACACAAATAACCGGTTAAAACTATTGATCATCGCTAAACAAAGGTGTAGTAGACAATTCAACTGTAGACGATAAATGCATCAGTATGAACTACAAACATTCGCAGTTGATACGTGCACATCGTGTATATACAAGCAAAATGACTAGAGGTTTAATTAGACTAAATCAACACAGAGAAACAGAGAAAACAAGATTTGGTGTAGGCTTAATTAGATTCGTTATTAAGTACTTCCCGAGTCCAGCTCGATTTAATAATAGGTAATTTTAAAATAGAAATAATAAGATTAGTTAATCTAAAGATTTATTGATAGAAAATTATTTTTTGTTTATTAAGGTAATAAAACTGGTCTCATTTTTGAAGCAAAGCTTCCATACTCGTATTGTTTTATGTTCTCTTAAGAGTAAACTGCTGAAGCCAGCGTCAAGAAAGTGATTAACGGTGTAAATATATAAAGGTCTAATATTGAACTAGGTGGTCTTATAAGTATCCTCCTTTGAAATAAAAATATTTCTTTTTAGGAATTTCTTATATTTTAATCGATATAGTCTTCTTTAAGTTGAAAACAATTCTAGCAATTCTCTAACTTCTTTATGCCGTCCAAGAAATGCAATTTTTTTTGTATTTACGAGCCAGTTCTTTTTGCCATTCTAATAATTCTCTTGTGAGTCGGTGCATGTTTTTTTTGCTTCAATTTGTCCAATAATTAAGTTTCTGCTTTAATTTGTCCCATAATTCACAATAATATTGGCTATTTATGGTTCTACCTTTTCTAAGATAGTCAATTTAAATTAGGCCTTAGCAATCCCAAATACAGAGGTCATACCTTTACGATCCATTGAACCACTCTTGGCTTCTTCGGAGCACTTTTGGCGTCTTAGTATGCGCTGCTGTAAATTCTTTCTTCTCTGGTGTATGCTAGTTTGTTTAAGTTTCATTAACGGTAACCATTCGACGATTGAGCTTCATAAAATCTAAACACTGCTGAGAAGTGGTCATACGATCATGATTTTGGTTATTGGTCAGCAAACGTGCACCTAACGGAAGGATAATTATTTTATATTCACAACTTCGTTCAAAATATGATTAGTGTACTCTGTGCTAATTTTTGTGGCATCTGCCAATTCACGCACCTTCACTTTATAGTTGGTTAAAACAACTTGATGGACTTTTTCCACATTTTCTGACGTAATTATATCCTAATGCTATCCAATACGTGGTTTACGAAACAAAAATTGAACATTGTAGTCTGAAGAAGCATTAATCTCATATCATTTCTAAAGTTATGTTTTGTTTCTTGTCCGTTATATTTTTTAAATAATATTTTTTAATGAGAGATCGAAAATCTTTTTTCTTCATATGCATCGTTTTTCCAAGCCCCTTATTGCTTTTAACTGTTTCCTATTTTTTCAATAAAAAAAAAATAGAAGCTTCGCGCTAATCTACATTACGCTTTTCAACTTTTTGCAGTTATCCCCGAATCGTTGGTGGATTTGTAAAACTATTAACAATAAAACAATTTCTAGAGAGCAGACAAGAATTAGAAGGCATTGTTTTTAGTACACTAAAAAATAGATTCATATATTGCAAACAATTCAAAATACAATACACAAATCCCTTATAATCTCTGTCGGTTCTTTAAAAAGGTCGTATTAACAGAATAACGTATCTATATGAAAAATATAAACAAATCAGAAAGACATTTAAAGATAAATGAATTTGATGCCATTTGACAGGTATCAATTTTTCCAATTACAAATTTAAATTTTTGCTATTTGTAAAATTATATACTATTAACAATTACCATCCAATTGAGTCGCAAACAAGAAAATAAAACTGAAAACTGTAGTGATAATGTAGTAGTAGACATTTTCTGTATCGGCATCGATAATAATACAGAATTGCCCTCGTTGAAACTGTCGGTAGAGGTTAATTTAAAATTTATGTAAGTGATAGGAAAATAGCGGTAGACATAAAAGGAAAATCGAAATAAAAGTAATTGGACGTAGTAGAACAAAAAACTAGGCAATTTTCAAATTTGTGAAAAAAAAGTACATACCACCAAGATATTTTATAGATTTTTTTAGTTCATGTAATTTATTTATCCACTTAAAGTGTATTTATAGTTATTTTTAACCGGCTAAAATCAATACAATACGAAACAACTACTTAAAGGACAATTAAGTTCTACTATGGAACAACGTCTTTAATCATACCCATCAACCTACTGTTTGCCTAAAAATTTCCTCTTAACAAATAAAACAGGGTTATAAAAGGATATCGACACATTTTCGTATACAAAAGTGTTAAGTTAATAAAATCTTATTATGTTTCGATTTCCTTAATGGATCTACCTACACAACACTGCCAAAAATGATACATGAGGTAAATAAATCATAGAAGTCTCTTATACTTCATTCGATTAGCAAGATTAAGATTGATTTGTAAATTTTATCTAATTTAATCTTTGATATAGCTATTAATTACACTTACCTGTATCAATAAAATATTTAAACAAAAATAGTATTTTATCGTAGGTCAAATATTTTGCTCTTCTAGTCAGTTAGTGTGCTATCAAATATTTTACACTGTATAATCTTATATAAAGCACGACCATCGCTATTTTAAGGTGACTTCACAACGGGTAAATTTCGTAATGATAGGGATGGCTTATAGCAAACCCCTCTGTAAGACATTCAAGACAAATGTAAATTTATTTTGTCTCTAGACTCGGGATAGATTATAATAACCGGTTCCATAACCAGTTCTTTTCATGGAATACGACTAAAAAATTCGTTACATATAAGTATCAGCATTATTAACAAATTCAATTCGGGTAAATAACTCATCTAATAATCTGAACTCTAGTGATAGTATATTAAAAATTAACAGGTAAACTATATGGAAGAAGATCAGAGTAAAGTTAAATGGGCAATACTTCTTCGAGCAGTTTAAATCACCAAGACTTTTGCAGAAGAGTACAGAATTCCTGCGCAACAAATTTGGTATGTCACCAAAAGCAGCCAGTGACTTGAATACACACCAAAATCGTGGAGACAAATTAGCATTTATACCTAAACCTAGAAAAATTGGACAGGATAAGGCAAACTACCTAAGACTAATAAGTGTCATGTCGTTTGTTCTAAAAATTTCAGAACAACTGCTCGATAAGCAAAATAGGAATGGTATATTTGTTGAGAATCCAGTTCACAAATACCAGTTTGCATGTAGAGTAGAAACAGAAACCTACTACAAAGGGTAAAGTGCGTATTAGAAAACAAAGATGTTGTTGGGAGCCTTTCTAGATATGGAGAGACCTTTGGACTACATTTTTTTAAGCAATCACAAGGGCTATTCCAGCAGGTGAATAGATTGCATACTAAACAGTTGTGTGATATATTCAACATTGATAGCAGACACACTGTAGCCAAAGGATGTTCACAGAAGAGAGTTTTATCACCCCTTCTATGAAATCTGGCCCTCTAAGTCTTATAGTACAAATACACAAGTGGTGGAAGAGGTTAAGTAACTTGCAGATATATTAAATTCAAAACTTATCTGGAACCACCGTCTTAAATACAAAACCAAGAGAGCGATAACCACTTTAATGGTTAAAAGAGGTACTTACTACAAAATTTAGGGTTTAAACAAGACATGTTATATTGGATCTATAACAGTGGTAAAACGAACAGACACATATGCATCTTTTGTATAGTCGAAAAGATAAACAAAAAAAAACAGCAAACAAACCTGAGTAAAATTTTTGTTAGATCAGGATTAAACAAAATAAAGCAGGAAATTTAAAAAGACATCTAGGAGATGAAATCAGACCACATAGTACCAAAAAAAAAAAAATGCAAGCAATTAATTCAAACTTCAGAGTTACACAAGGTACACAACAGGGTCTGAAAAAGGTTCAGGAACAGAAGTAAGAAATTTTGCAATAAACAAGCAAATTAATTTGAGAGCTGACAAATCAGGCGGCTATTGGAGTTTTAAAGCCCTTCAAAGTCTTCAGACTAGTACACGAATGCTGAGTAGAACTGGAAATCCTGTCGGAACATAACAGTATCCAACTAGTGTGAGTGTCAGTACACAGACGAACACTAAGCAACGAGCAGGCTTCTATACTTTGAAGAAAAGGATTAGCCACAATATTTTGCGGTGCAGACCCAGCTCTAGGTAACAAAAATTAAGATCCGTGGTCGAATCAGACGTCTGGAACAGCTGACAACACAACCAACACTGGTAATACATTTCACACAGCAAAATGAACAGACGTGTGTCAAAAGACCTGAAACGCTACGCAAAATTAGCAGGAATCAGTTACGAGTCATTACAAGAATTTTTAGGGACCATACACTGGTCTAGCACATCTGCAAACTATGGATCTGTTTAATGGAGACTCAAGCTGCAGATTATGCGGCATCGAACCTGAAACAGTTAAACACAGACTGTACCATCGCAATGCACTGGATCGCATGGAACAGTCCAGTATTGGAGACTTCAGATTGCCTCCAAGATCTTGGAATGGATGACATGTACCAACGAGAACTATATTAAGCCTGACGGGCTGCAATGTGACTGCTTCCACCTTAAAAAAACGTGTGCGTCTCAGGACGCGCGACAGAAGTAATAACTTCTACTAATCCAAGTTGAACTATTTAATATTGAAATTATTTAACTTGAAAAAACTTTGCTTATTACTTAAATTGTATGTACATTAATACGATAATGTGTATAAATAAAAAAAAAATGAAAATTTTGAATATTTTGAAAAATTCAAAAATTTTGAAAATTCTAAAAATTCTAAAATTTTGAAAAATTCAAAAAGCTTCTGTCCGAAATACGGCTAGCGCTGTGGGTTGAAGTGAGAGAGGAGTAGCCTACCTACTGCTGTCGTATGCGTGAGAGAGAGGAAAGCCAGACATAGTGGCGCCGTAACGCGTTACGTTACAAAGCAATTTACCCTCCCATAAGAAGTTTATTATATTAATCAGTATACTATATGAACATAATTCCAAAATTTCAAGACAATTATAATAAATATATATTAAATAAATACATTTATTTAGAGAAATTAACTTTCTCGAATAAGTTTAAGCTTATCCTGCTGGTAAGAGCACTTCAAACGATTACAGGTTATAGCAGTCACCTTCAAATAGAGATGGTTATCTTATAGGTAGAATTTCTTTCTACTTACATATTAAATCTAAAACTATACCGAAAAGTTTTAATCGACTTTTTAAATATAAATAATCTACACTACATCTCCTACTTGGCTTCTTCTATCTCGTTACCTTCAAATATGTTCCATTTTTGTTTGTTCTTGGCTTTACCCATCCTTCGTCGTTTTGCTTCTTGGATGATCTTGACTGCCTCTGCTAATCTTCGTATAGTTGCCATATCAGCCACACTTGAAGTACAAAAAAATCACAATGAGTCTTTTTTGTTCGTCAATTGGATACGTGCAACAATTTTTTCTCTACACAAGGCGATATTTTGTATTAGTGATGCAATCAGTAGAAACATGAACAATGATGGTATCCACTACGCTAGATCTAAAACTGAATGAATAAAGACTGAAATTTCTTTTTTATTTGATTACCGAATAGAAGCGGACAAAATATTTCAGTCTTTAAACATTATTAACTAAAATTAAAGCCTGTCTCTACTCTATGAGTCAGAAAACCTTAGAGTGTTTTAAATTTTAATGTTAGAATGAGTATATAATGATCATTAGTTAAAATGTGATTCCCTCTATTAGGCTAAAAGTTCTGAACTTGTTTTTTTTTTGTAAATAACATACATTTAAATTTAAACTCATGCTCTATCATCTAAACTATAATATCTAATAGCTAATAAATTATACAAAATATTCTTCAATTATTAAGGAACGGCATAAATACATAATACTTCATCATATAACGATACTATTAATTTAACGCACTGACTATATATTTTCTAAAAAAATTTAAGTTTTGACATTAGCAAATTATAAACGAATTCTATGTGTTGAATGGATTTATTGATATGTGAAAGTTAAAGGTTATTCTGAAAATTCGGCAATAATGAAAAAAATATGATATTTATTTTTATTATACATAAATAAAAATTGATTTAAATATTGATGAATGAGCCAAAGCATTTATAAGAATCTGTTGTAGTGTAAGTAAAGTACGACCATCACTATTTTAAGGTGATTTCGCAAGGGGGAAAGGTTTAGTTAATGATTAGGTTGGTTTATAGCAACCCCTGCTGTGAAACTATTATTAAAAAAAGTTGTAAAATTTCTATATTTCCATATTCGGACTAGGTTATCATGACCGGCACCATAACTATTTCTTTTCATTTAGTGTTATTAAGAAATTCAATCGGAAGTAATTACATCCGAACAAGAGCTCTTAGAACGATTAAAAAGTATCGAAGTCACCTTCAAATGGCGATGGTTATACTATACTATGTATTATTATATGATTTGAAATCGTCTATCTACTTAAAAATCTGAAAAAAATGAATATACAGTTAGATAAACTTGGATACTGTAATGTTATTTACACTTAAATTTCAACAGTAAAACTTTATTGTTTACAAGTTCAGTACTTTCTTTTGTGGTCAAAAAACCCAACCAAAATATGCTTTTTTTGTTCTACTCATATAATGAGGCAGCCTTCCGAAAAAGTAACTATTTTAAGGTTAATTTTATAATATTACATAAGAAAGTGAAAAATATATACATGTACAGTCTTTTTTGTGGTGATGAAAGATTTATATCTGTGTGATATATGAGAACAGGTAAACAAACCATTAAAAAAGATAAACCTAATAAAAAAAATATACTATAAGGGTTCTCACAATTAATTTTTTTTAATGGTTTCCTGTCTAAACATTTTTAGGCGAAAATTTTACTACTAGTGCTACATCAAAGAAAAATAAAATATCGTCATGCAGAATATCAATAATAAAATTTTAGTTAAGACTCGGGACTAAATAATTTTAAAAGCATATCTACAAATATTTAAAAGCAAAATCTGTTAGTAACATTTATATAATAGAAAACCCAAAAATCATAAATAATTTAATACTTTAAATAAAATACTTTTTATTTTAATACCGAGTTTTATAATATATTTAGTAAAAATGAGAATTCTATATTATCTAAAAAGATATCAAAAGTACGTTTTAATTATAGTGAAAATTTCCCGGAGGACGAAATCCCGCCAGAATATTGAGCACATTTCTATAACCACACGAGAAAAATTATAATATCGAAATAAGGAAACAGAAAAAATCTTCTATGTTAATCAATAAAAACACCTACAAAGTAAAAGGTTTTCAGAGAGCAAATCAATTGGATTATTAGTGTAATCAAGATATCGTACATATCAGTTAAGCAAACTTTTTTTAAGGTAAAGTTATTTCGTTGACTCCATATCTGCCTAAACTGATTATTACTAATAGGGTTAGATTTTATAGATTAGATAGTCATACCATTCAAAACAGGCAATAATTTTCGTCAAATTATCCACCTGATGTAATGTAACAATTGTAACAAGATCGAGTGCATCAGTCCAACGACTGTCATCGACTAATCGAGAATTGCCAGAAATACTCCGTATGCATCTAGACACTGCTAGGTTATTCGATAATTATCGAGGACAACTGATAAATCGATCGACGATACAAATTACCGTTAAATGTTATTTTAAATAATAAGATTAAGATTTTAGTATATTATTCCATTCCATTCTATTAACCCTTGTGTTCGAACTTAAATGTGGTACCCGATAGCCAAGTAGTTTTAAATGATAATATTCTAAACACCTAAAAACAGTGTTTTATTAGATTATCTCGTTACACTGCCACCTCCTGAGTTTCATTCCTCCTGGCTTATGAATTCTTCAACTAACCTGTTAAGTGGTGGCTTTCTGATTGGGAACTGCGTAGGCTTCAACCATTTAGTAAAGTAGTCCATTACCACAAAGATGTACTTATTTTCTACATCGCTCTGTGGAAGTAGCCCAAATACATCTACCGCAATTCTTTTAAAAGGACTTCCGACCAGGCATTGCTGCATTTCCGCCTTCGGTTTTCGATGCGGACCATTACTGGCAGCATATGTAGTGGCTTCACGACACCAATCGTTAACATCGTTAGAGAAATTTACCTAGTAAAATCTATCTCTTACTTTTTGCAATGATTTCGTGATACCCAGATGTCCTCCAGAACTATCACTATGTATCTGGTTTAACATTTCTCGTACGGCATTTCTTGGGACCACTATTTGTTTACTTGTTTCTGTGCCATCCTTTAAAGGAGCCCACCGTCCAAAATTAAAGAGTTCCATTGGGACCAATATGCTTTTAACGCAGGAGAGGGTAAGGATATCTCTCTCCATAACGGACGACTGTCCATTCTGTTCCATTCCCGAATCTTTTTCACAACGGGATGATTTTCTTCTTGCTCCTGCATCATAGAGCTCCCGTCTTCTGGCACAACTTTAACTAAGGCAAGTTTCTCCACGTTTTGTTCCACGATGGTTCAGTGGGGGCAATCAGGTCGACATGGCCTTCTGGAAAGTGCATCAGCATTACAGTGTCTTTTTTCAGGTCTGTGCTCGATTTCAATATCATATTTCTGCAGTTTTTCGAGCCATCTTGCTATCTGTCCTTCTGGATTCCTAAAACTAAGTAGCCACTTTAAACTGGCATGGTCTGTTCTGATCAGGAATCTGCCATGCAGATATTTATAAAAGTGCTTAACGGTTTATACAACTGCCAACAGTTCCCGCCGAGTTACACAGTAGTATTTTTCAGCTTTCGATAAAGTTTTGCTGAAGTATCCAACCACTCTTTCCTTACCATCTTGTAGCTGTGACAAGACGGCATCAATTCCCACATTGCTGGCGTCGGTGTCCAGAATAAGCTTACCGCCATGAAGTGGATAAGCGCGAATAGGGGCTTGGCTGATTTCAACTGTTTCTTTAGTATTTCAAACGCCTTTTGACATTCCTGATTCTAACAGAAGGACTTGTCTTGTTCGGTCAAACGTGTCAGGGGTGTGTCTTCAAAATTGTTGACATATCGTCGGTAGTAGGAACAAAGAAAATTCGGAGCGGATGTTTGTCGATAGAAATTAGCCATTCTTGAACGGCTTGAATTTTAGCGGGGTCAACAGAAAAGCCATCCTTGCTTACGTTGTGTTCTAAATAGTTGAATTGTCTCTGAAACAAGTAACATTTCTTAACATTCAATGTTAGATTAGCTTTCTGTAATCTTTTAAAGACTTCTTCTAGGTTGGATAAATGTTCCTTAAAGGTTTTGCACATTATGATGATGTCATCTAGATAAACTAGACAAGATTCCCATGACAAACCCCGGAGGATGGTCTGCATTAGCCGTTCAAACGTCGCAGGAGCATTACAGAGGCCAAATGGTAGGACCCTGAATTGCCATAACCCTGAAACATTGGTAAAGGTTGTCTTTTCCTTGTCTGTAGGATTCGTTTTAACCACAAGGTTAAGGTCCAAGGTAGAAAACAAAATAGAGCCTGCCAAAGCGTCGAGGACATCATCAACCCTTGGCAGAGAATAACTGTACTTCTTAGTGGCATGATTAAGCTTTCGATAGTCGACACAAAACCGCATTGAACCGTCTTTCTTTCTCACTAAAAGACACGGAAATGGGAACTTTCGAACGACAAGGTAAACGTTATTAAAACAGTCTTTTATCAGGTCCCTTCCTTATTCGGTTATGCCGTTACAATATGATGATTCTGCCCAACATTCCTGATACAAACATTATCGAGATACCGGGTGTTTAATGTTTGAATATGAATTTTGATTTTGGAAATAAATTTTTCTGCTTTCACAATTTCGATTAAAAAATTGAGATAATTTTACGTTTTTTATTTGAAGGATTGTCAATTTGTACCCTGAACATAGCTGATACAGGCCACTGGTTACAATTGGTTATGTTTACGATAATATAATTTGCTTTGATTTAGGTACTAAACACAGTCAAGTGTAAATCTGTTAGCAATGTTAAATTAGAGTCCAAATTGATAATTCTCATACCAAAAAATGTAGAATTGCAAATTTGCAAATTGTGAAATATAAAAAAAAATACACCAATACCTTTATAAAGCATGTTGTGTATATTTTGTGGTATAAAACCTACAATTCAACGACTTAAAATATAAAGATTTTCTCGTATGGTTATTTGGAAGTATAAAATTTTCAAATTTTTAGTTTGTTGCATTTTTTTATTTTACTTTAAAAAGCATCACCTTGTAATTATTAAAAAGATACATACCAATTCCAATTAAATAGATATAAAATCCAAAACTGATTACTAAATATTAAAATAGGGACCTAAATCAAATTAACATCCCAATAAAACTGATTTGATATTCCTAGAATGTACACAATGTAGGTTTATATTATTACGGTTTCTGTGCAGAATTTCAGATGTTTTTGTTATAAAATTGTACGCTATAATGATAACCACTTTTTCATACCTAGTATAAACAGGATTTATGAGATATATTAACGTTTCCATGACAAAAATCCGATTTATATGCATAAAACACCGCTGCAAGAGACTACTTCATTAAGAACATAATTCCAGTATCATAGGGTTCAGATTAAGGTAATCAAAACTGTTTATATCGTAAACTACAATAATGTGCTTTGTTACTAAAATTGGGTATTTCACATCACTGTAAAGCAGTAAATTATGATGCAGATAGTACAATTTTAAAATCATTTTTCAGGCATTTTCTATTATAGATGTAGATGTAAAAATTGAAATAAGCTCACGGAAAAAATCAACCATCATTGCGACATTTTTCTTCAGCTCTCAATGAGTCGGTGTATATTTATCGTAATGGTTTTATCTCAGAGAGTAATTTAGAGCTGCACCAGTTCTTTTAAAATGGCTAAATTGTAGGTAACACTATGAGACTAGACAAATATCAACAAATGTCAAGAAATTGACTGTCAGTAACAAAAGAGTCAAAATAAAGGGAGCTAATACTATCGTATATAGACAAGAATAGTACGATCATTCTCACAAAAAATTATTTTATGTCACCGAAGCTCTCGGTCCGTATTTCGGTCTGCATCGTTATCGTTCACCAGCAGTGTTGTCAACCTAGGTAAATTGATATAAGTAGAAATCGGTATATATTTATAATAACAAAAATTGAAGTACTATAACCTAATGAAAACGTTAATCAAAATCTAAAAATCTGTAAATCGCTGCTCACCATTTCTCACAAAACTACACAAATAAAGGCGGCAAACCGGAACGAAATGTGGTACAAAGAAGTTCAGAGGCGGTGCGCAAAGTGATCCTATTAATCTTGTCTATATAAGTAGTTAATATTACTGTTTTTAAATGACTGATAATCATTTTGAAAGATGAATACTTCATTATTTGTGAAAAGTGAAACAATGCCTGCTGTATACAAAAATAAAATAATTCCAATCTATTGGTCAAACTACATTATTTATTTTAAAACTGACAGGATTCAATATATATATATATCTCATCTTTGAGGATTATTTATTAATTTAACCGAAAATAGACATTCAACAATTATTTCATCATATTTGTTATTCATCCCATTATTTCATTTTATGCAGAAAAAAGCATTCTATTGTTAATGAAATATAGAATTTATGCAGTTACTCATATTACATTACGGAAATATTTGCGATTATAATGCAATACTGCATGATAATAAATGATGATTTAAAGTAAGTTTTTTCTCAAATTATTTAAATTTAATTATTTATTTAAAATATATTAGTTAATGGTTTCAAATGTCATTAACAATATAATTATATTTTCTCACTGCATAATTTAGAAGATATTATACACATAAATACATTTTTCGACGTTAGATTAACATTCTAATCACCACCATTTTCCACGAGATTATACTGATTTTCTTCCGGGTACGTTTCTTTGGGTCTAATTTCTATAACGTTCTTGTTTCCATTAATCAGAATTCTATTGCGTACATTGTTATTTCCAACGATACCCGGTGTAAAACCTTTTAATATTCATTCAAAAATATAATTCCAACATGCAATTTTATGAGGTTCACATCAAGAAAAGATAAATCAACAATCAGCTGAAGCATATCTGTACGTATAATCAAAACATCCTTGGATGCACAAACCGCGAAATGGGAATATTTTCAATAGCAATATAGGAAATTAAAATGCATATTCGTATCAGGATACCATTAAAATTCTATTTAACAGAATTGGTATGGATAAAAATAATATTTTTCAGAGTGTTGTATAATGAAAAATTGCAATATTTATTTACATTTTTATAACTCGTCGGTTGTGTTGCTTTAAAATAAATAAAATTAAAATTAAACTATATCTTTAAATAACACTATTGATTTAGTAATATATTAAAATAATAAGTTAAATAAAAGAAAAGGTGGTAAAAGCTAAAACATTCCTTTATCGTGTTTCCAAGAACAAAAAAGGTATGAAGTCATATATCACACACCTGTGTTATTAACCTAAGAAAAACAAATATTAAAAAAGACTGTACACTACAACAAATAATACCTATCTACAAGATTACAAAAACACTTAAATAATTAAAATATGTGTAATAGGTAACAAAAAAGAAAATATAGATCTACATACATTATTTACTATAAATTAATATCTATTGGCATCTATGAGTACTGAAACGTACCTAAAAGTCTAACCATTTAAACATTGTTTTCTTTTATTTTTGTTAAAGTTGTTAATATATTTAAAATTTTAAACACGACTACAGATTAGAACCTCTAAGGCCTATATATGTTAAAAAAATTCCGGTCGGTATCATACATTAACGAAATCTTTTTGTAATAATTGTTTAAAAAGTTAATAATTATTTTATTGCCAATGAATATCACTTCCAACAAAGAAACATTTTTATGTAGTAAAACGTCGTGCGGTCCTTTTTTTTATCTTTCGATGGAACAAGTCGTTTAAGTGAGTCTTGTAAAAAGTAAGTCTTTACTAGTGTTATCTAGTTTAGTTAACTTATAGGATAGGTTACAAGTTCGAAGAAAGCCGATAATGATTTAGAATTATTTCAATAGAAATTCATATGTACTTGTGTTTTAATCAAAGTGTGAATGCCTTTTACTTCAAAAATTCTGTTGATATAAAAAATAATTACCCTTAAAATCATTGTTCATGTGTGTTTTTTTGTTTATAAAACTACTTATGAATTGTTTTTAGTATTTAATTTTACTGTTTTGTTTCGTATCACTCGAACGGAAAATTCCACATTAGGGAAGACCCTTAGATCTTGCTACAAATGTGTAACCCAGCGACAACAAAACTAAATAATTAGTTAAAACTACGATATAAATTCTCACGACAGTTTAATGTGGTGGTTAGAATTTTTTATTTTATTTGTAATTCAGAGTATCTGTTTCAAGAATATCGCCAAGTACAAGTGATCATTTTTGTAAAAATATCTACACGAAATTTTGTAAATTAAAATCTTGATGTCTTAACCCTATCTAATTGGCGTAGTAAGTTGTTACTTGGATCAATAAATCAGTTGCATCTAATAAAAAGCTGTTAATTAGTTGCTGAATGACCGATTTGGTGCTCCAACCGATTTCCCAAAAATCGAGTTACTGCTGTTTTCACAATAAGCTACCAGTAAAATCGTAAAACTGGAATTAAATAAAACGACTAAGGAGTCGGAATTTGTAGCTGAAACATAGCGACAGAAAGATATGAAAAAGATTAAAATCAGCAGAACCTAATGACCGGAAACGGGACACTAGCGTCCCTGCTGTCTTGTCATGCAGTTTTTGTTGACTTTAAATGGTTGTAAATTTAAAGAAAGTGTTGCCAATAGAAAATAATGAACTCTAGTGTCCCAGTTCCGGTCACTAGGTTTTGTCGATTTTAATCTTTTTGTCGCTGTTTTTAAGCTACAAATTTCTGATTAGTCGTTATATTTAACCTCGGTTTCGCGATTTTACTGCTAGCTTCTTCTGAAGATTTTTGGGGAATTGGTTGGAGCTACAAAATCGGTCATTCAGTAACTAATTAGCATCTGTTCATTAGATGCAACTGATTTATTGATAAGAAGCAACTATTTAGCTACAAAATTCACAAAAAAATATTAGTCATCTTTGCTGACTGATCACTGCCTGCGTAATGGAGTTAGTTTTCCGAACGAATCTGGAATTATCTTTTCTTGAGAAACGAAATAAATTAGAAAAATTGAATACTAAAGACAAATCTCGCGTGGTTGGAAAAAAAATGCATTCAGATTTTGGTTTAAAAACAACTTCACAGGAAGTTCATACTAAAATGTTAGATTCTATAGATTCTAAAACTTTATCAATTTTCTTGGAACTAGTAACCCGTTAGTCCTGCTTGGAGTGGATTCCAGGGCATAAAGGTTTTGAAGGTAATGAAACCACGGACCTTCTGGCCAAGAAGGGAGCGGATACACGATTCACTGGTCCAGAACCTGTATTGGGACTGCCTAGAGCCTGAGTAAGGACCAAAGTCAGCAACTGGGTCTGGGAAGAGTCGACCAAACATTGGAGTAATACTGTAGGGCTGAGGCACTCGAAGCTGATGCTCAAAGGCTACTCCAAAAAACTGACGTCTGACATACTGAATTTTGGCAGGAGTCAGATAGTACTAGTGGGCCTGCTTACTGGGCATGGACCATTCAGACTACACCTTCGGAGGATGGGGATTTCGACACAGGAACCCACCTCATGCCGACTGTGCGCCATGGACGATGGGACGGCAACTCACATTCTATTCGAGTGTGAGGCCTTGGACTATAAACGGTTCCTCATCTTCGGTGACACGAATCCTGAATCCTATCACCACCTTGAGGAGCTAGTCACAGGACTCAAATCTCTTCTAAAGGGAACTGCCCTGTGGCAACAGTAACTCAAGGAATTTCGGACACCTGGATTCTAGCCTACCTGAAGATCAGCGTGATGTTGATTTTCAGCTGAACAAACTAGAGTCCTGCACGTATCGGGTGCATGTAAGGACTCTTGGTGCCGAACCAGGTCACAATATTCTCAAAGGAAGCAGTGCTTAAACATGGGGCTCCACAGGAGAGACCATGCCAGGTTTATTTAGATTAGATTAGAATCCGTTAGTCAAATTTACTAGATAATTCCAATTAAGACTTACTTTATATCAGAAAGGCTTTTTCCATAGGAAGACAAATTTAAAAAGGATCGAACCACGTTTTACTACATAAAACGTTTTTTGTTGGAAGTAGTAATATCTATGTGGTATACTGTAATTATTTATCAACGTGGAAACTAGAATTACTAAAAGATTTTGTTAATATATGATACTGACCAGAAAGCTCGTATTAGTGGTTCTAATCAATAATAATGCTTGAAATAGATAATAAAATTTCATATATGGCAACTTTAACAAAAATAGAAGATAACGCTGTTTAAATCGTTATAAAGTATATACAGTATCTTTTATTAGTTTTGTATAATAACAAGAATTTGGTGTCATTTTCACACTGATAGTGTCAAGAAATTAAGATTTGGCTAAGAAATTATATATTGATGCAAAAATAAATATCTACGATTTGAATGTTTAGGAGTTCTATATAACATGACATTAAAATTGTTTGAAACAGAATTATGTCACTGCTTTGTATACAATTCAGAATGAGACACTTCATATATAATTTCAAATGTAGTTTAAATCAGATATACCAAAACATATGTGATTAAAAAATATTTAATAAAAGTATAAAAAATTGTTGATTATTGTATTTTAATTCTTTTCAGTTATGAATAGGTCTGAAGTGGTGAATGTGAAAAATGAAATAAACAAACAAAAATTAAACCGAATAATTGTAAAGAATGAAACAATTATTCGTTTTCAAGAAACATGACCTCCTATTTAATTATTCGGTAAGTACAAAAAATATTGAAGTTAATCTATATTTTGTACCAAGTAACGGTACTTTAAATAACCACAACGGTTAGCTATGCTACAGTAGTTCCAATATCAATTTTATTAAAAAATGATTAGCAATAAATAGGCTACAACAACAGTTTTACCGAATCGGTCGATTTTCCCGTGTAAATGTAAGATTTAGTTGTACGGAAAATAACCTTGAAGTACTACAACAGTCAGCTTTTTTTGTATACAGATTGAAAAATAGAATTGTTTGTTTTAATATTTTTGCATCAATGTGAGAATATTTTTAATGAGTTCAAAAAACTATATGACGACATCTTGCTAATTGCATAAATTTGATAAATAATTAAACTTGGTAAATATTTTCCTATGCAATTTTCTAGATACTAATTAGTAAAGACTATTTTAAAGACACTGTATATCTACGCTAGTCTTAAAATCTTTAGTTAAAAGAGTTAGTCATATTAGCATTAAGAGCTCTGAAAAAAATAATTACAATAGATACGATTATTTAACAGATACTAAAATTTAAAATTGCTTCCAGTTCTAGATTAACTGAAATCATTTAGTATTTCTTTTTAGGAATGTATTTTAAATCATAGAACTACAAAATAGTTTGTTTTTAGAAAAATTGGTATATGTAGTTGCATTAAAACATACGTGAGCTGAGCCACAAATTGTTTTCAGGATAATATACGTGCTTCGTTATTATATTATCTGTTTAGATATATATTTTATTTAAATCATATTATAGGCACAAAACAACGATTACTCATTGGACGGTGTTATAGATATGAAACATGTGTAAATCTTACTGTTTACTCAGTTGTCTTTCAAAGATTACAAGTAACCCAGTCAAGTTAAACATTGACAAGAATTTGAATTTTTATTGATGGGATGTAATTCAACACCAATGGAAAGCATGTAAATCTGCAGCATCAAAAAACCTTTACAACCTGCCTAGAAGCTAAAAACTGCGAATAGTAAGAAATCAATTTTGCGGTTTTAGAAGATAAAAAATAGAAAACTGTCAACCTAATCTTTTTTTAATCTAACTAAAATTTATTACAATTTGAAATATAGTGAACTCTGTATGAATATCACTTTAAAAGATGTATCATCTTAAACACTGTCAAAAAATTGGTTCATTAAGAAAAAGCGAAAAGGAACTTAATGGATTGCTTGAGAATTTAACACTTAAATTTTACTTTTTAATGTTTTTGATTAAAATTATTTAAACTTGACGAATTTACTTAATTATTTAAAGAAAAGCACCAATTTTGTACAAACTGTATGTTGGAAAGAACTCGCCAATAAGTAGATATACTTTTTGACAACTATATATAGGTACAGGTGGCAAATGTCTTTCAAAAAGCATATTTGGTTTGTTACGATTGTTTTGAATATCTAATATATTTAAACGAGCAATTCTTATACATTTAGGGGGTTCCGGGGGATATAAATCGATCTATCCTACGTTTAATTTAATTCGTGTCTTCAAGCAATGAAAAATTGCTACAAATAACTGAAAAATATAAGTCTTCCTCACTATGTCCGAGTAGTAATACTATTATTTTATATATAGGTATATATATATATTTCTTCTGAACATCTGTATGTCTCTGAACTCCTCCTAAAAGGCTGGCTGGACCGAATTTTAAGAAATTTTTTGTATGTGTTCAAATGGATTCAAGAATGGTTTAGATTTACTATTTGGTCCACTATAAAATGTTTTTTTAATTATTTTTTTACTTATTTGTGTATTTTGACAGTAAAGTGACAATAATTCCGAAGTGATATTTATGGTTTAGTTCTACGAAATCCTTATAGATAGGAGTTTAAGTTAACTCTATAAACAAACCTTTGACAGGTAGGTTGGATAGACGTCCAGTGTGTTTTGATTTCTCGATTATTCAAAATATCGGTTGTTGTAAAACCCATTAGATGGTGTTGTATTTAGATTTATAAATAAGTAGATAAACGAGAAACTAAAATGAAATCGAAAATGGTAGAATAACCGAAAAAAAGCCAAAAAAATCCCTTTCTAAATTTAGTAACATAACGCCACCGTAAGGTGACGAAGGAAATATCTTTTGTATATTTAAACGAGCAATTCGTACTTAATGTTTACTATATGAGAAAAAAATCACATATATTTATAAGAGGAATTCTTACTTAAGTACTATGACGCCACCGGAAGATGGCACAGTTAATATCTCATATATTTATTTTACTTAATTAAGTAATATGATGCCACTGTAAGCTTACGCTGTTGATATCTAATATATTTAATCTATAAATTACAAAATACAACGGAAAAATTGTAAAAACCTATACAATAACGAGAAAATATGATGATAACAATAAAAAAAAAATAATTTACAGCGATAAAAAAACAAAACTCGTAAAAATATGAAAAAATTAAAAATAAGAAAAAGACGTCAGTCGTTAGGCGATACTAAGTCCACCGGGTGGGTCAGCAGCAAGTATAGATATATATATATATATATATATATATATATATATATATATATAAACAAAGTGCCAAGAAAACGCGTATTAATATAAACAAAAGGGGAAAATTATTGGGCATGTACGCAAAAAAGGATCAATAAGGCCACGAGTAGGAATGGTAACCGCAGACATGCATGTTTCTGGCTCATTAGCCGTCATCAGTGCGGCATAACCAAGTAGGGTATTGCACTTGGCTAGCAAAAGTGTTGGGTACTTGGGAGCAAAGGATGTTGGGGAAACATGTGTAAAGAAACATAAAAAACACAAAAACAACGAAAGCTCACACAGGAGTCCTATCGCCATTTTGTGCTTTCGGCCAGCTGTGCCAATGGGTTTTCGGCTAGCAACTAGCGTCGTAACGTTGGCGAAAGGGACTCATTGTGTTTGAGTCGTTCTAAGCCCAGGACTCCTGTGTGAGCGTTCGTTGTTTTTGTGTTTCTTTACACATGTTTCCCCAACATCCTTTGCTCCCAAGTACCCAACACTTTTGCTAGCCAAGTGCAATACCCTACTTGGTTATGCCGCACTGATGACGGCTAATGAGCCAGAAACATGCATGTCTGCGGTTACCATTCCTACTCGTGGCCTTATTGATCCTTTTTTGCGTACATGCCCAATAATTTTCCCCTTTTGTATATATATATATATATGTTTTTGGTATTTTTGACTGGATATGATATATAATCTAGATTTTCATTCGATTAACAATCATTAAATCCCGTTATAAAATTCTGTTCTAATGAAAGTTTAACAAATTACAACGTTATGGAAAGTAATTCAAAGTAACATCAAACCGATCAGATATTTCTGAAATGGTAAACCAAACCTAAATTGACAAACTAAATGACAGTATCACAAGACTTGTTAATCAAAAGGACAAATCGATTTTAGTATGTTCACAAATAGTTTACGGTGTCAAATGAAATGAAACGGTAAGCATTGATAGACATTACATTGTTAATATTAATTTACAGTAAGTCGGCAGCAAAGCATTTGATATTACTAAACATGATAATTAAGCTCTACTGTAAAATTTAATTTTGTTTAAACGCAACGTTTTAGGATACAAATTTTATTGTTAAATTATAAAATATTAAATAAATGAAACAATCACTTAAAAAATCTACACTATTATATTTAACTAACACGACATGTTTCGACGCACAGCGTAAAATTTTAACTGAAGAAAACGCTGTGCGTTGAAACATGTGTTACGTAAATATAATAGTGTAGATTTTTTGAGTGATTGTTTCATTTATTTAATATTTTATATTATGAATCTACATCAAGCATCGGCTAAATCAATTCAACATATTATTAAATTTGTAAAATAAAACGAGTTAATTCAAAATTTAATTAATACAATGAAACTGAACTCTTGGGTTCTATGCTTAGTTGGTAAAGGAGAATCCTTAGAAAACGGTAATGAATCCTTATATCTCGTGAAAGGGATTAGAAGCACTTCCCGGAAAAGCAGGAAATCGGTAATGAAATTACAACTTAATCCGGTTAAAACAAAATATGTTTAGCTATCAGAATTAGAGTAAGTTATTTAGAGCTATTGTCCGCATATATAAGTCACTACAAACTTTTATATAGGGTCATAAAATAAAGTATTCCTAAAAATCTCGAACCAGTGAACAAACATACTATTTGGATGTATATTATGTAGAAGAAACCAACGGAGAAAATCTAACGTCACGAAAGGGATTCATTCAATGACGCAAACAAATGTAAATATGTAAGAAAACACGAAGAGTTCAACCAATAAATTCAATTATTAACGCAGACTAATTAAAATCGCTACTAGATATTTTAAAGCACCAGAAGTTCTACAAAACGAAATCTTCAATACTAACAATTACACTATCGCTTTTTGTTTTAAGATGATATTTACAAAGTAATAAACTCCGATCTTTTTGTTTAAAGATTTATTCGACTTAACCAAAAATTCGAGAAGAGGTTAACCTTAAAGGCCATCCTTGCAACTTCTTGCTAATTTTAACCGCAAAGCCTATTTTGACGTTTTTGATTTTTTTTGAAATGTTTAAAAAGCCATAACTTTTTAACGCGTTATTCGATTTTGATGTTCAAGGAGGCATTCGACGCAGTTTTTTGAGACCTAAAAATGTTATTTAAAGAGCAAAATCGATTAGTCGAAAAATCTCTAAGTTTAAAAAAAAAACACTTTTTGAAATTTTTCGATATCTCACGAACGAATCAACCGATTTTAATTTTCAAAACAGCATTCGACGTGGTTTTTTAAACTTGAGAGCTGATTGGGTTATGAAATTGATCGATGTAATAGCCAAAAAGATATGTCCAAAAAAAATTTTAGTTCATTCCGATCGGTCAAGCCGTTCAAAAGTTATAAGAGGTTTACATACATCCACACATACATACATACATACATACATACATACAGACACCCTCGTAAAAATAGTCAGGGGAGGTTCCAAAGATTCTCAAAACGTTGGTATCCGATGAAAACTCGATTTTCGAAAAACGGGGTAAAAACAATAACTTCTCGATTTAAAAAAAAAGATAATTTTTTAGCGGGAAGTTAAAAAATATTTATTGTTGGTATATTTGGGCAATACTGAATTAGGAATTTGTTTCTTTAACGAAGCATTACACTTTCAAAATTGAGCATTAAATGAATAAAATTGTTCAATTTTCATTCTATTTTTACCTAATATATCTAAAAAAATAAATGTGTCCTATCTGATAAAGAAGTCAAATCGAAAGTGACACTAACTTAACTAACGGGAAATAACCTCTCTTTGAATTTAATCGAACCAGAATTAGTCCAGACGAAATAGATATTTAGTAATTAACGGGTTTACGGTGTAAAAGGTTAAATGTTTCGTCGATAAAAAAAATAAGAGCTTTTGGGGAATGAAGACAGAAGTTAAAACTTACAACTGTGTATATTTTTGTATTAAAAAACAATTTTCAAAATTAATAATATGTCATCCATCTTTAAACTTAATCAAAAAAACTAACCTATATTGATAATGTTTCATTTCTTGAAGATTTAACCAAATTAACTGTAACCACGAACGATATCGAATATTGTCTTTCCATTATAACTTGAAAATTTTAATGACACAGTACAGTACAGTCTTTTACTATAGCACATTTATTTTATAAAATAAACATTTGCATAGTATTATAGTAATGTAAAAATTTGTTTATCTATTCAGTATATACTTCGGTATTATAATTTAATTATTCAAAATAATTTAAATAAGGTCGGTTTTAAATTATTTTAAAATTCTTTCTTGTTTCTTTTAAATGCCTTTTTTCTCCGCAAAAAACTTACTCCTGTATGTCTATATTGCAGTATGTACCAGGCACACCAGAAGAAGTTTTAACTTCAAAAATTTCAATTTATTTCCATCATCCAGAAATTGTAAAATTGAAGCTCAGAATAAAGGGGAATTTAAACTTAACTTTAATCAGCATACACACATTAGATTAAATTTACAATGCCTTGAAACAAATGTCATGTAGCAAAGTTTGATCTTGGATGATAGAAACTTATGAATCTTGGACAGAAGTTTGAGTACTTCCAAATGCCGTTTAAACTGTAAATTCTTTAAGCTGCGATCAAATTCATAATGTAATTCTGTAGAGCGTTAACAATAAAATTAATATAACTCTTTTGGATGATGTAATACATAAGTAATAACAAATTTAAAGTACTGACTCGATTAAACCCTGATTTATTATTAAAAGAAAAAATATTTTAATGTCGAATTGGCCTGTGCTAGCAAAGTATTTCAAAAGAAATTAATATCTTAAACTGAAAACTTATAAATTATTGAGAGAAAAATATTACCCGTAGGTAGTGTTAAGGGTTTATTAATAATTAATTAATTATAATTTACATAGAGTGAAAAGTTTTCAGTAGAGCAAAAGGAACTTTTCTTGTTGTATTTATACATCAAATAAAAGGATTTGACACATTGACAGGTCTCGTAATTACAGTATTGAAATACAAATAACTTTTTCCAATTAGCAGTGATGGAAGTTTTAACAATAGCTGTAAAAACATTTAGAACAAGCTATCCGCCAATCATTATATTGGCGAACATACAAAAAGTTTTTCATACAAAACTCTTCACAACCGAGTTTTATTTACACAACAATACCTATATTTTACGACCGCATTCATTGCGGAATTATGCGCAAAATGTACAGTATTGCAATCCAAATATAAAGTACAAATAGGGCGGAGATAACACGGATCAAACCAAATCGCTTAAACAATAATCTAACATGGTATATGAAAAACGAAAACATTCTAAAAGCAAATGGCACAATGCTCAATAAAAGAAAAAGGATTTATTCATATTGAGAAAGGCAAACAGTGAAAATTCCGTACAGACAGAAAATATATGGCTTATAGTTTTCTAGATACGTTTGTTCAGACAAACTATACTGATACTCTTTGGTGAAGCACAATACTTATCACATACAAGGTATGTTCAATAAATTTTCCGGGCTACATACATTGGATTTTTTTAAATATGTTAGTGCAAATACCCCTAGAATATGTTATTTTGGTGGTGTTGTTTGCAACAGATACAAGTAGTAACTGTCTTTATAGGTGCGTGGCGATTCGATTTTTCATTGTTAAAAAAAATGGAGCGTGAAAACAAAATTAAGTGTTTTGATGTTGTGAAATGTTAACTATGGCATTGTTAAAAATCTTTTGAAAAAGTTTGAGAAGATGTCAATAATAATTCTCGTACTGGACGTCCTAGAACTTCAACAGATGTAAAAATTGAAGTAGTAAAGAAAATGGTTTTGGGTATAAGACAGGTATAGCTCAGTTCGTACTGAAATTGCTTGATATCGATCTGTAACGAGTTGTTGAATGAGGTAAATAACGAAACGAATTTTTGGTACAAGTGCCGTGGTCAATAAAGAATATAAATTCCAAGTTATGCGCCATTTCCGTGGAGTAAAACGAAAACGTCCGGATTTCTCTACTGCAACTGGCCCAAACTTGATTGAATCTTCTTTAAGTCTACATATTTCCCAGATTTAATCACGTACGACTGTTTTCGAAACTCCAAAGCACCCTAAAAGTGCGTCAAGGATAGAAAAAAAAAGCTGATTCTAGTGTATAAAATTTAATGAAGAGTACAACAAAATATTGACGAATAAATATTTTCTTAAATATGTATATCAAAATTGATCTTATTTATGTGAAAGCAAATGTGACTATGTACCGCGTTCCAATGTTGAGATATTTTACGGTATTGTTATAACATCAAATGTTTCTAATTTTAAAAATATTTATGATATACCTATGTTAAACTAGCTGACCCGGCAAACTTTGTACCGCCTAACACTGAGGTCTTTTCTCATTTTTCGTTTTTTTTAAATTTTCACGATTTTTCTCTTTTTTTAATTATTTTTTTTTGTGACTTTCCACATTTTACCATTTTTTTTGTTGCATTTTGTATTAGTGGCGTCATAGTACTTATTTAAGTAAGAATTGGTCGTTTAAATATATGCAAGATTAACTGCACCACCTTACGGTGGCGTCATATTACTTCATTTTTTAAGTATTTTCTCAGTTTTATTTTTTTTTTTGCAATTTTTTTTTTGATTTTTTTTTCAGACTATTTTCCATATTACTTTAATTTCTTAGTTTTCTATTTATTTATAAATCGAAATACAACATAATCTACTGTTTTTTCCACAACCTAGATGTTGAACTATCTAGAAATTAAAACACAGTGCCATCTACCTAATCTATATGCCAAATGTTTATAAAGAGTTATTTCAATTAATTTCGACTATCGTCTATTAGGAATTTGTAGAACTAAACAAAAATGTCAAAATACATAAATAAATAAAAAGTTAAGAAACCCATTTATAGTGGACCAAATAGTAAATCTAAACCATTCTCGAATCCATTTAAACACATACAAAAAAATTTTTAAAATTCGGTCCAACCTTTTAGTACGAGTTCAGATAAAAATCATTAAATGTTTTTCAAAAATTTATAGATTTTGAAAATCTAAAGGACTGATGGACAAAATTATAATAAATTCTATTAAAAATGCCAATTTTATCAATTTACATAATAATCTGAAGAGAACAAACAATTAAATTAATTAAAATAAAACGATCCTCTCTTTACGTTGTTAAAACTAATATATAAATTAATGAGAGTAAATAATTTCTAATAAATAATAAATATATATGTATATATAGTTCGGTGAAGTTAAATATAGGTTACTAAAAAAATAATAGATAAATCAATCAATATTCAATGACAAGTAGTAAATCTCTATGAAACTTTGTGAAGTTTTATTATTGACTATAAATCACCATAACTGAATTGCATGTGCCAATATACTGGTCTGTAATAAGGAAGTATCAAAAGAATGTTATATAAAATATGAATAATCAATATAATTTTGGTTGACATTAATATCACAATTAAGACAAACAAAAAGAAACTTATAATTTATCATATCGGTTGCCACCGTTGTTTTATTAATTCTATAGAGAGAAAAGCTTAATATGCAGTAATTATAAAAAACAAACAAGATTTGAGGAGGCTTTTGTTTTAACCTCCTTGGGACTGTTTTATCGTTAAAATGACTTCAAAAGACTGGAGATAGTTTTGTGTAGAGTTTTGTGTAGCTGTTTTTATAAAAGCTATCTTCAAGGTGTAATTAACGTTAGTCAAACAAAATTGTCTATGAATTACACTGTTTCAGCAAAGGTTTATATCATATTATAAATATGTAGTAAAGTAGAAGTAAAACAAAAATGGAATAAGCTTGTGTAAATGAATGAAATAAGTTAAGAGATGCAAAATAATGAATACATCAAATAAAATGTTTCATTTATTTTTGTTTGTATAAATATAAATATTCAAGCTTAAGGGTTTCATAAACGTTCTAGAGTTCTTAAGTTTTTAAGTAGGCTTAATAATTGTACTATACCCTATTTCAAAAGAGTGTAGAGTAATAAATCACGAAGTGTCATAAAATTTGGTTGAATTTCGGTGTCGTCCATGAGCGTAGGCAAATCTTAGGATTATTAAATTTAATAATTAAAGTAAATTAAAAATTATAGACAGATAATAATAAAAGGCCATTTTTGGGAAGTAATTTGGTCTGAAATTTAAGTACCTACATGTATTTAAGTAAAATTTCTTAAAAAAAACATTAAGTTTAGTTTTTTAGATTTGCAATAAAAAATTTACACAAATTAGCTAAGCTAATATAAAAATACCATGCCAAAAGTTTTAATACAAAAAAATATGATAAGTTTTTTCACCAAGGGAACTTGGATCATATATGTATAGTCTGATCAAGTAAAAATTGGATTTTTTAACTTTATCAATTAACCAATAACAATTCAAGATTAAAACGTTAAAAGATGTAGTCACGAAGCACATATTCTACATCAATTTAGAGTTTAAGTTTCAGTTATGACGTAAAAATTGCCCTGTTGTAACATTATGTCTAAAAATCTAAGAACAAAAAAAACAAGATCACACACATCAAACTTCCTCTTAAACTATTGTAATAAAATACTTTAAGTGATATAGTTTTCTTTTCTACCTCTATTTTAGGAATTATTTATATTTAAACTAGAGTTTTCGTTTTCATCAAAATGAAAGTAAAGGCAATGCTTTTAATAGAAAACTACCCAAGATCTAGAATAATTTTTCTCATTACATTACATACTGTTCGTAACATTAAAGCAGTAACCGCAGGCTAGAGATGAGAGGTAAGGTTTTGAGTTTTGATTGTATACAGTGACAATGGGTATTAAATAAGTAACAGAAGATGATACATTTTGTACAAATATATATATATATATATATATATATATATATATATATATATATATATATATATATTGCTGAATAGTTAGTTCTAAAACTAATCTAAGATGAGGAATATCAGTAAAAGTTGTAAGAAAACTTTTAAGTGAATACCCAAGTTTTCAGAAACTTTATTTATATTTCTATCGAACCTATGATTTTGATGAAAGATGAATAAAATAACTCACTACATAAACTAATGAATACAAATAAAATTTAAAATTTTTACACATTTGGATGTTTAGTTGATTATGAAAATATATAAGAATTTCATTATTTATAGGAACAACAATTTTTCGAACTTTTACATGACCGTACAATCAATTTCACTTGTAGATAATTAGAAAATGAAACTTAAAGAACAGGAAATTTATAAAAATCAGCGAAAATTTAAGGGTAACTATATCAACAAAAATCTAAATTATATTTGTCACGCAAATAATAAATTCTTAGTTAATCACCTCGCAAATTGTGGTCGATATGACTAAGTGGTATTCTGGAGATTCTTTAATATCCTTTATTTCCGATATTTTTTTACCGTCTTAGAATTTTTGGTTTTTACTGTGGATATTATTAAATTAAAGAATTAGATTTTCTTTTTTTTTTGTGTGAGTACACATCCGAATAATCTGAATTGAAGCAGACAAATTGTTGGCTAGAAATATACACGTATATATTCATATAATTTGATCGTATATTTCTTTGTTTTCAAAACAACAAACAAAAGAAGAAATGGGATTTGAAAGCTTTCTGAGAAATGAAACAATACAAAAAAATCTACAACGTCAATCATACACAGAGGTATAAAAGATTGAAAATATGGACATAAAAGAATAAGAAACAGTTAGAACTCTGCTCAGAATTTAGTTAAAAAGGTGAAAAATATATCAATTATAAATATCTAGCCCAGAATTTCTTTAGGGATATACTTTACGTTTTGTGAATTTATTTGATTTAAACTTTTCTCATTTCTATATTTGCATTTACTAATGACTATAATGACAATTTCATATGATTTATAAAGCTAAACCCGTCAGTTTCTAATTAATATTTTTCCAGTTTTGGTCAGTCTGGT
The DNA here is from genome assembly GCA_964028335.1 of Altica lythri. Taxonomy (NCBI): domain Eukaryota; kingdom Metazoa; phylum Arthropoda; class Insecta; order Coleoptera; family Chrysomelidae; genus Altica; species Altica lythri. Next base: position 66,218,384 of record OZ034800.1, read on the forward strand.
TTATAAATATGACCATAGATATCTAATGTTACAGGAGCAAAAAGAACCGACCAAAAAATTCAACAAACTTATAAATATAAAAATATCTCGAAAATACATAACGATTCTTTTTCTAATTGGCAATTTGGGAATCTTAACTGTTTTTTTTTTAATTGACATAAAACTGGAAATGGAAAATGCATCTCATAAAAAACTGAAACAAATTGTTTTTAGTACGGAGTTTGGAAGTTAAAAATGTTACTTATAATGGTGAAAAATCTATTAATATATTATTGTTTGTATACTTTCTAAAAACTTTCAAAATTTTCAAAAAATATTAAAATTATGTTCTAGTTTTTCATCCAGAAATTAGGATTTATCCGACCTTTAGACATTTTAGTGTAAATATGAATAAAAATAAATAAATCTTAAAAACTTTATATTTTTATTTAGTTGAAGTTGTTTAAAATAGACAATTCTTTTATTTTAGATTAAAACAGGTAGAGAACACGCCACTGAAATGTACCTGCCGTCATCTACCTGTAAAATTCCAACACAAACAATTTCAAATCGAGAATGCAAAGCATTCCGTATTTACTCAGAAATTAAATAAGAAATTCAGTACGAAGATTAGATTTGTTCAACTCTTGGAAATGTGTATTAGTTAGTTGTAAGGTCAGGGAAAGAAATCGTTACTACCTGGGGTCCTCTAACAAAAGAATTTGAAATTCAAAACTTCAGACAGCAAGGAGCAGTTGGCAACACCCATTCAAAACAGACAAAGAGTCTCCCCACAAAAGTGCCGTGAGATTACAGTGTAGGGAACTAAACGAAGAAGTAGCCATGGTAGAGATGGGCACCATTTGAAAATTTGTAACAACTAAATCGTATGGGTTAACAACTGGTCACAATCTAATTAACAAGTTTATATTATGAAACTGAGTAAACAGTAGTACCAGATTCACTACGGTACACATCATTATACATATTTAATTTTTTAAATTCTAATTGCTATATAACAAGACAAGAAATAAAATTGTGCAGTAATTATTGAATATTTAATAACAAACACGTACAAACTGAAATTGTGCTAATCAATAAAATGTGTCTGTAGAGTACTAAACATTTTGCAATTTGTTATCCAATAGTAGGTACTTGTTTATTTTCTAACACAGATCATACTGTTTACTGTTATTATCATAACGAAATATATAAGTAGACAAAAAACATCGTTGAGTAAAAAAATATATATAAAATCATATTAGTTTAAAGTAATAAAAATGGAACAGATGATATGCAGATGTAAGCCAAAAATATAACACATTGACCTACAATAATTAGAATTTTATTTTTTATTTTATTCTAATTTATAGGTAAATTAAGAATGTTTGATTGGTACGATAAGTAATGAAAAAGATAATATTTAAAAACCATATTTAATTTTCAAACATAAATGCAAACCAACAAACATATGTTTTAATTATGATTTTATGAAACGACGTAAAATAATAAGACTAAAAACAAAAGAAAAAGTGTGTTAAAGAATTATTTGTCCACTGACAATCGTTTTTCTGGTCTATTATAGAATTAGTGGGCTAAAGTATTAGTAAAGTTGTGAAATAGGATGTTAAACAAAAAATCTACTAAATATTTGCTGATCACCACCAATCTATAAACAAAACTACAACACTTATTTGTCGGACAATGTGAGCATTTGATTTAATACTTAATTATAAACAAATTGTGTAAAAATGAATTATATATCTTTATATATATATTTCTTGTGGTTCGTGTGTATGTTAGTGAACTCCTTCTAAACGGCTGGATCGAATTTCATAATTTTTTTTGTATATATTTAAATGGATTCGAGAATGGTTTAGATTTACTATTTGGTCCACTATAAAATGTTTTTTAATAATTTTTTTACTTTTTTGTATATTTCGACGGTAAAGTGACAATATCCCCTAAGTGACATTTATTGTTTAGTTCTACGAATTCCTAATAGATGACAGTTTAAGTAAATTGAAGTAACTCTATAAACCTTTGACATCTAGGTTAGATAGACACCCGGTAGATGGCACTGTATTTTCATTTTTAGATTATTGAACAGTTACATTTTGAGGAAACACAATAGATAATGTTGATTTTTGATTTATAAATAAATAAACGAAAAACTAAAAGAAAAGGAAAAATACTAAAAAAATATCTTTCTAAAATAAATGATAAAACGCCACCGTAAGGTGGAGTAGTTAATATCTCAAATATATAAACAAGCAATTTTTACTAAATCAAATACTATGACGCCACCGTAAGGTGGCGCAGTTATTATCTCACATATTTAAACGAGAAATTCTTACTGAATTAAGTACTATGAAGCCACCGTAAGGTGGCGCAGTGGATATCTAATAAATTTAATAGATAAATTTTAAAATACAGTGTTATGTGGTACGAAGTCCGCCGGGACAGCTAGTATATATATATATATATATATATATATATATATATATATATGCGAAATTTAGCAGGTTACGTTTTTTTATATATATAATTCATTTTTACACAATTTGTTTATAATTAAGTATTAAATCAAATGCTCACATTGTCCGACAAATTTATTGCTGCGTTTTTGCTGTCCGACAGTTTAAATATTACGTTTATTTCTAGCTCGAAAAAGCAGCAGTTTTAAATTTAGATACTTTCAAACTTTGTTGGACTCGGCAATAGGAAGCTATACACAAAGTTTCAAGTAATTGTTAATCATTTAAAAAAAAAGTGTTGTGCGCGGTGGACTATGTAATTCAATTTCGTATACAATATAAAATAACCAATTTTGTTGGTGTTATTAAAAAAAATATATTTCTTTTATAACGTAAGAAAAGGTGCATAGATAGACAATTGTTCCTAACCAATTTTTTTACCTTGGTAAAAATAGTCATTAAAAAAATACATAAATTACCTAAGTCAGACTAGTTCTATTCTGCTATTTCCAAAAAGTTAACACTTTTAATTCAAGTGACCGTGAATTTTAATTAATTTGAAAATCTTTGTAAAGGACTATTAACTATTTTATAAAATTCCGGAATTTAGATGTATAAATCTATTTTTCAGATGTTTTAACACTGATGTCCTACTTTTTTGAAAATAAATGATTTGAGTTTAATTCTTTTAAGCAAAGGGAATAAAAAGACCACCCAAAGCAAATTTAGATAAGCTGCTAGCTGCTATATATAAACATAATCTTCACAGAAGAAAAATAAGTAATTAATTTGTGATAAAATTTAAAAAACTAGATATTTAATATATTTAGATAAGTAAATCAAGCGATTTAAAAAGAATATTCAAGAATTGTGAATACAGTCGATAGTAAAATTATTTAAAAAATATAAATTAATTCATTGAATATTAAAGCATGTAAACAAATTCTAATCTATTTTTAATTTTCGGAGATGTGATTTAATTTAAAGGCATTAAGAAATAGATTTATATTGCTTATTAAACTAGAAATTTACCAATCAGATTTATACGTTCTTAATCACTGGTGACGTTATTTTTTAACAAAAGTTACCATCTCTATTGTCATAAAAGTACTGAATTCGAAGGTACAGAACCCCTATTACACATCGAGAGTGTCGTAGCTGCTATATTGTAAGGCAGAATTAATCCCTAACCCAATGTACAGTTTCCCCAAAACTACTATTCTATTTTAATCTCTTAATATCTTTTAACTCAGTTTAGATATAGGTAAACGAACTTTATGGATAGGTATTTGGTTATTTACTTACCAAGTACCTACTATGCGTAAATTGCGTACGCATTTTGTAAATTTTAAGATACAAGATACACAGTAGCGAATAAAAATAAATCTAATTCATGCATATACAAATTTATTTGATTTATGCAATTAACCAACATAAATATTGTTAAGTACTACTTTACACAGTACCTAATCAGTAACGGTGTTGCCAGATGTTTTAAAAGTTTCTCAACAACGAGATTTAAGATTACCTTATTGATAGTAATCTGTAATATATTCTTTCTATATTTAAAGGTGGGATAGGTGTAAAATATACTAAACACTTGTGCAAAGAAATTAAATATACCTTATGTTTAGTTAATCGTAAACCGAAAAGCTAACCTTGTTTAAAAAAAATGTTTCCTCACTTTTTTTTATACTAAATACTTATTTTATTAATGAATTGATTTCACAGAGAACTCAATTCAGAATTTTGTTTTAACCCCTATTTTTTTAAGATATTGAAAATTTATGCTTCATTCTTGAACTAGTAAATATACAGGCAGAAATTGAGTTTAAGTAGTACTTAGTGGTTAGTCTTTGAAGAGTTACTTAACCTACCCATTAAATACACAAATGCCCAGCGAACCTTGCATCCGCATTATACATACATATGTCACTATTTTAAAAACATTGGTGTAGTGGAAACATCTGGTAGGTACTTCATATACAAATAGCCAGATGTTTTTGGTTTACTAGGGCCCTATTACAATCAGTTGCAAAACTAAAATTTATTTTAAAAATAAATATATAAACATATGAATAAATTGAAAACACATTAATGTATAGACTCAATTATAGAGTTTAAATATAATGATATTAATACTCAAGTGCAAATTCGTTTGAATTTAAACATATTACGAAATTACATGACTTTAGAATAAGATAACAATACGATTCGATTCCATAACTAGAATTAAATCAGACAGTTGAGAACTAAACGTTTAAGTTAGGGACCACTTAGTGACATTGGAGCTTAATGTTGACAAAAGGTATCCAATTCCGAGGTAAATACTCTTAGTTCATTCAGAAGGTTTCAGAACTTATAGAAACAAGCAACACAATACATCTGAACTGTACAGATTTACTGTAAAATGCAGTTCGCGATAACATCAAATTATAATATTTAAAATTGATGCAGTTGTAATAAAGAATTAGGATAGTTTTCAAGAACCTTAATCTTAAATTGATTCCGATTATCGTAACCAGATATTTATTAACATATATTTCTAAATATCTGATTGATTCGTAATGATATTTTAATAATAATATTTCTGAACGTTTTCTGGGATCCCAACCAGGGATTATCTTTACAGGTAAATTTTTGCAAACCCCGAGAGTCAGCTGTATTCTTGGAATGTAAACTTAAATTGATTCTATACAAGATCAAATGGACGAATTGAGAATGTTTGTCATTGGGTAAGTTTCGTTGTTCAAGAATTCAAAACGGTTTGTGTTATCAGTTGTTAAAGAAAATATCGAGTTCAGACGTAATTTAAATGAGTAATCGTCTAAGATTTCTTGTCATCTTGATGTGCTAATCTAATACAATTCAGTTTATTTCTCTGACAGTCGTTTGCATTGCAACGAGTAAATGTCTTCAAGCTTAAATAAAGTAAATCAACGTATGTAATTTTTTGTTGGGTTAGTTATGTCACGTTCGTTAATTACATATTTCCTTTTGGCTTTGTTAAAGTCTATCTTTGTTGGTTAAAAAATATTGATGTACCCTTATTATACTTTACATCAATATATATTAGTCGCTATGAGTCTAGATATATTTCGTTTTTTACTAATATTATGTTAATATATTTACTACCTTTTATACTTAAGTACAAGTAGGTATGGGAAGATAAAATTTTTCTTCCATATAAGTATTACGAAATTCCCTTTTTAGTGCAAAATATCAAATGAATTACAGTTTTAAATTAAAGGGTTGAAAAGAAAAATATGATTACGTATAAAATATTGTAGGTATTTAAACTATTAAATGAATTATCAAACGTAAATAAACAAATATTTAATATAGCCTAGAAAACGGTTAAAATATTTAATTGGAATAAAAGGAAATTGTGATTTACAAATTAAATTATTGTAAATGTATGTACCTTATTACTAAATATGAAAATTCTTAATGTAAAATGTTTTAAGATGCTGTTTTATTTAAAATACAGTTATTTACAAAGTGACTTAAGTCACTTTGTAAATAACCGACCAACTGTTAAGACATCCGGCAACATCGCGTAAAAGAAAGGTTATGGTTTCCTCAGGAAAGTACAGATTTTAAAAACATTTTTACTTACCCATGTATAGGCGGTGGTAATACAGATACGGGGGGTGGAACACTATATGGTGTAAACAATTTGCCTGGCGGATTTTCAAATAACATTTTGAATAAACTAATGTTCAATATATCGAAACAAAACAAACGTAGGCAACGAGGGACAACGGGTATCACGCGTGACGGTCAGTTTGAAACTCACCCCCTCCGGCAGACGAAAGACAACTAAAACTGATGCAGCTGTACGTACGGTTTTCGTTTGACTTCGTTCGAGGTTGTGAGCCCTTCGTACCCGTAGTTTGACGAACGGAGAGCGCCAACCGCCAGCCAGAGAAGGAAGAGGCACAAGCAGCCGGCGTTCAACGCGTTCAAGCAGCCAGCCAGCCGGCGTTATTCGTTGTACGATAGGACCCTACCCGACGACCGAGGACCGACCCACCGCTGCACCACATGCTTGCCGATGTCTCTAAAGACGGATTATCATCAATTGGACCAACAAGGTTTTTTAGTCCTTCCAGCCGGAGTACAAAACTCCACTTCTTATTTTATTTAAGCACTTATCTTTTTACCTTAAGCTGTCTATCAGATGATGTACTTTTATACATATTGTATCAAAAATCCCTGTTACCAGACAGTGGTGTAGGGTATGGACAATATATTTTAAACTACTATTTTACGATAGGTAAAAATTTAGCCAATTTTCGTTTATTTTTGGCTAGGGTCTTCGCTTATTTTTTTGTCTCTTTTAAAACTTCAGAGCCTTCGTTATTTTTATAATCCACCTTCTTTCCTGTACTATTCATTGATAAAAGTTAATTGATATTGAATTTTTAAAAATGATATTCGTGTATTTAAAGGTAAGTAATTGTGTTGTTAAAATTTTTGCTAACAGCTATCATTGCCACTTTTACTTACATTATCGTATGCATCAATTGTCGGTCAAAACATAAGTAGCAGATAAATCAAAACTGATGGATAAAAACCCCACTCAAATTTTTCTATCTTCTTACATATTTTATTTTGTCACTATTCTAAAATATTTCATTTCGAACGTTTACAATATGCACTTTAATCAATAATATATTAGTATTAATCTGAACATCTACATTAAAATATAATAAAAGCTGCCAAATACAAGTCGGACTTGCCCATGAAGAGTTCCGTAGAAGCAAATAACAATATAAAAGTTCTTGTATAGTAGTTCGTGGTAACTTTGATCGATGTTTAAAAAAAAATAATAACTAGATCTCGTTCAAACTAATTTTCGGTGGGAGTTTACATAGTAATATACAGCATATATATATATATATATATATATATATATATATATATATATATATATATATATATATATGTATCATCTTTAACATTTTGTTATATATATATATTTAGTTTTATAATTCCCTTAATCCGGAAGATATAGGGGGGACCATACATTTTACCACTTTGGAAGAATCTCTCGCGCAAACTATTCAGTTTAGAAAAAATGAAATTGGAAACCCAAATATCATTTTGGAAGACCTATCCATAGATATCCCGCACGTGTTTAATGAAAAAAAATATTTAGTATCAGTTTTAAGTATGGTGAACCTCCTATTTTTTTTGTGTAAAATCTTAAGGCGGTTCACAGAATACATCTACTTACCAAGTTTCAAGTTTCAACAGTGAAGTTCTTAAAATTTTGGAAAAAAGTGGCTGTGACATACGGATGGATAGACAAGCAGACATGACGAATCTTTAAGGGTTTCGTTTTTTGTGAGGCTTTCTTATCATGTTTTTACTAAAATCTTTTATCCTATCCAGTAATACATCCACAAAATTAGGTCATGGCATTTGGTTCAGTAGCGTTTTTATATATTTTGTTTTTTCTGACTGATGTTATGTCCTTTATTACAATCTGAATATTTAATCCTTTTTTATTTTGCAATGCTTTATTTTAATAATTTATAGTGAAATCATTTATATTCTTATTTTAAACCTTATTTCTCTCTCGATTACTGCGAGTGGTTTAAGATGCAAAAACAGTTTGAATATCGAGATGCATGTTTCTAGAAAATTTTATTGTTAAAGTTTTCGTTTATTTTTGCTTTAACTTAAGTAAATTTTAAATTTAAATGATTTACTTATTTATCTATACATGTTATTTTCAGATAGTAAAATATGATTTCGCACTTCAATGGCTGTTATAATCGTATCGTATTATATTAATGAGACTATTCACATTCAAATAGGTACCTACCCAATGTAGTAATTATTTACGAATTCATATCCGAAAAAATATAAGATAAAAACAGTTTTTTAAGTACATCTTCTTTAAAAACAAAACTTTCGTAGCCAGTTAAACTTGTTAAAGAAGTTTGTTTTACTCGAAAGAGAAGAATTTTAAAATTTTTGTTCTCGAGAAAATAAAAAGCCTGAAATTTTTAAGTTATGTTATTATTGTTAATAAATTTTTTATTTATATTCGATTATTATACTTGACTTAAGTAATATTGATGTCTTAAGTCCAATTTATAGATGTCGTTTAAAATGAGGTGGAAGGTATTTAGTTACCTCAAAGAAACCTAGTGATCGAGAACGAAAACAGCATCAAATAGCAAAATACAGAAAACGATTGTCCTTTCCCGCTTCCCTCTCCTTCAAAACCACTCTTCGGCACCAACACATTGTTGTATCTCTCTCTAAGTCCTTCGGATGGGTAACCCTAGGTAAGTAATTAGCGAAATCCGTCTGCGTCTCTCCAATATTTTTTATTTGTTTTTTTGTCCTGGTTTCTGTTCGGGTGTATGTTTGTAAACAAAGGAGAGTGGATTTTCTCGACGACGTTAACGTCTCGTCTCGTTCTTAGTCGATGCAGTGCGTGCAGTTCAAGAGTCTCGGCTATGGCCAATGAATACATCAGAGTTGAAGGTCATTATCAATAGACTCCCACTTGCAATCGATGTTGCCAGACTGTTAATGAACTATTTTAAGTAAAAAACAAAATAAATCTAACAAGAAATTAGAATAAGATCATACAACAGCTGGTGGCCATATTTAAATCACCAATATTGGATAGGAGCATCTTATAGGTAATACAATTGTAGAAAAACTTAATAGTTTGAAAATAAATAGCATTTGTAGGCATACCAAATATATGTAATACTATTCAGAGAGCGAGTTCTAAAAAGTGTAACAGCAACATTACGAATATGGTTTATAAACGGCTCAGAAAAAATCATTTTTTATATATCATAAAGAATCTAGAGTAGATTATATTTTAACATTGTATTCTTCATCTATAGTTTTCGAACAATTTTTTTTTGAATTTTTAACTAGTTTTTATGTTTAAGTTGCTATGATAACATAGGTAGGTACTCTTCTTAAATTTTCCCTAATCTAATCAGTAAAATCTATTGAGTAACTCTATTTTGTTTATTAAAATCATAGCCAACCTCAAAACAATAAAATAAGGAAAATTCTATTTAAATTAGAAGTTAGTTAAAATTGTTGTTAACTTACTATTATCAGTTTTAGTGAAAGTAAAACGAAATTGAAATGATCATACAATTAACTGACGTGTTTATATTACTAATGATTATTTTATAACATTTAACAATACGTACAAATGTTGATGTTTAAATACTTCCTCACAAAGTCTTTGACATTAAGGCCAAACACCTATTATGGAGCTTCTTCACACTTTTTTATTATCGTACTCTTGAATTTATTTAAAGTGACCGTGAGAATATACTGTTTACAATATTGTAGAAAAGACAAAGGGAGATCCCATCTTATGAGATAGTACGACACACTAATAATAAAAACAACAAATATTTAACCGACCTCCTTGTTGATTGCAAACCGATCAACAAGATTAAGGCTAAATATTTATTTAGCCTTCCAAGTGAATAATAAAAGCTTTCCACTTTTTTAGGATAATATAATACTAAAAGTGCCGAAAGTAGGTAATATAAAAACTCTAAACAAAATATATGTTAAAAATCAAGAAAACGTAATAATGTTATATGTTAATATTAAATCAATTGTCGATTTGACAAATAATCTCTCTCCCTAAAGTCATGTGTGTGCTTAACTCCGAATTGAGTAACTGTCCTATTTGACATGAGTTAAATCAAGGTATCATGAAAAACATTGACTAAGCACTAAGACCCTAAGACCTCTGTGACCGAATGGTTAAAGGTGCAAGTGACTATAGGTATAGATCAAAGGTTCAAGTCCTGCTGTATCTGACATTTTCTGATTTCTTCTTAATGTTATTTCTTATTTATTTTATTTTTACATTTCAGAGATGTCTACTTCCGGGCCCTTTCCGAATATTTATTTATTTTTCGTTCCAGATTCGTGCGGACTGACCTTTCTTATCTTAATGAGGGTGTAATGACTACTGGTTATCGCTTCCATTCCATATTACCTGGTTTTGATATTTACAGGTTTGGGTTTCATATTGTTATGGATTCACAAATTCTAATATTCTCAGAGCATTGTCGTCGACCGGAGCTTTCCAAAACTTTCTGTTATTTAGTGTTGTCATTTAATCTTCTTCATATCTTTTTGTTATTTTATTTATTAATGTTATGTTTTTCATGGCGCGGTTCAGTAAAATAATTGAAAAGCACAGTCGATACCTATTGGTATATTATAGATCCTATTACGGTCCCAAACTTTAAAGTGTCGGTTAAGTAGCTGTTAAGATTAGTCGGTTCGCACGAACTTGGAACAAATAATACAAAAAAGTGTACTGTGAGTTTCAATTGTCGCTTTGAAATATAATCTATCTCTCATTAACGTCATATATCAGCTTAAGAACGAATTGAGTAAGTGTTCTATGCGACATAAGTTGAATGGATATATGATCAAAAACGCCGATGAACCATTAATGTTCTGTCTGATGTGACATTTTTTTTTTGAATTCTCGTTTTCTTGTTTTCTAATTTCTAAATTTTAAAAATCCCATGAGAGATGTCTCAAAATAATTAGTTTACAAAAAGAAATATGTTTGTAGATTGTAGATGGTACAGGGTTGGTTAAAACGTTTTAAAAGCAACACCTATTAACCTGTAGAGGAATCAAAGGTTATGACGCTATTTTAATATTTCATCTTCCATTGGGATACTCAAAAAATTCTATTTTGATTTGTCAAATTCATTCTTTGTTTACAAACCATTTGAATATCGTACAGTGACAGAATTTTTTGTTCTGGAAAGTTATCAGCAACAGAAATTCATTCAAAAATGGTGAAAGTGTTAAAGGAATCTGCTCCTTCATTTCTAACTGTGCATCGGGGTTTAGAGTTTAAACGTGGTTGTACAAGCCTCGAAGATCAACCACATACTGTAAATCAAAAAATGCAAGAACCCCAGAAATTATTGAGCAAGTCTATGATATTGCTTATAAAGATCCAAGTTTGACTAATCGTAAAATTTTTGATACCCTAAGCATCTCAGATGAACGAGTACTCCATATTTTACATAAGTAACTACATATGAAAAAGCTGTTCGGAAAGTTAGTCAGGATTCTTTAACAATTAAACAAAAACTGAATCGAAATCAAATTTCTTAGCGTAATTTGGAGCGTTTTAAACAGAATAAAACCGATTTTTTGCTTCGTTTTATAACTATGGATGAGAATTTGATCTACTATCATGATCCTAAACTAAAACAAGAACGTCCAAATTGGACTGAAGCTGGTTCTTCAGCTCCAAAATAGGTGTCAAAACGATCGGCAAAAAAGGTTATGGCATCAGTTTTTTGGGATGCAAATGGGGTTTTGTTGATTGATTATTTTGAAAAAGGTAAAACAATTAACGCTAAATATTATTGCAACCATTTGGACCAGTTGGATAAAAAAATATGAAAAAATCATTTTACATCACGACGATGCACTTGTTCTCACAAGTTTGTTGACGATGGATAAATTGGACGAATTAAAATACGAATTGCTTAAACAGCCACTGTATTCACCAGATTTGGTTCCATTACCGACTATTTCCTCTTCAGAAACAATTTCATCGTGGAAAGCGTTTTTCGTCGAATGAAGAAACTAATGCATCCGTGGAACAACATTCTGCAGAGCTTTCGGAAAATCATTACAGAGATGGTATAAAATTACTGGAGGATCATTGGAATAAGTGTGTTCCAGTTGAGAAAGATTATATAAAAAAACAATTTCAATAAAAAATACACATTCTTTCATTTTTGTTATCAAAACTTTTCAACGAACCTGTAAATCTAAAAAGAGCACAGAAAGAATGAATCGGTTGTTCGGTAAAATAAATAATATCCCAATTGCCAATACGATCAAAAAATGAATAGTGACGACACTGTTTTTTTGTCGTTAATAATTTGTTGCTGTTTAGTAAATTACGATGTCTGTAACCTTGATTCAAATATTGTATTTTGTTTTATTTTTTGGGTGTTGTAGAATCGAAGTGTATCAAGTATCAAAGCGATTTAGAATTTGAAGGTCTTTTGTTTCATTGTCTGATGGTCAAAGACCGGAATGAAGCTTTTTTTCTTTTAAAATTACCTGAGTTGTTCGCTAGTTTAGCAAATTGTCCGTTATTAAACCAACCTAATTTAGATTAGGTAAACCGGGGAGTATAAAAAACAGGATAATAACTATTAATATCGTAAAGTAAATAATCTAAAAGGATAAAATAAATCCAAAAAATATGTTAATAAATTAATCATGAAAAAAATAATAAAATCTGTAGGACACATTCATATATCTATATAAAAAAACATCTACCTACTAATTTTCATCCCAGTACAAGTTTGTAGTTTAGATAGTACCTAATTGAATTTTAAAAGTAATTAAAGCATTGTTTTATTTACAGTATTTTTAATAATACATAATAAAATTACATCAATTAATCATGCTGTTGGTCGACACGTCAATTTAAATAATATTAAAAGAAAAATCCATCACTATCTAGAAAACGAGAATTTTAAAAATGTGCACCCAATGTGACATGACAGAAATCGGGATGTTGCTTTCCATTGTCGTCATTTGGAAAAGAATACAAAATAAAACATAGGCGTACGCACAATAATTTAAAACTGTTTAATATTTCTAAATAAGACATATACCTAAAACAGGTATTAGATTGCTTTTGACCCTTTGGTATTGGAATTATCTAAACGAGATAATTCAATATAGTAAGACCATTAGGTAAGTAGTCTGATTATTCACTTAACTAAGTTGTACATGCAACTTTAACAATAGTAACGCGTTAAATGTCAACAATTTTATATGTTCTGGTTTTTAGTTACTTATGGAATAAACCTACAATTACTTTTTTCCATATGAGTGCTGTTTTATAGTCATCTTAAAATTGATTGCGTGTTTGTGAAACTTATAATAATTATATCATAGCTAATTTATTGCTATCAGTTTTTCAAATTTTCAAAAAAAACGTAAACGTATATAAACGCAATTGTAGAAACGAGATCAGTAGATTTGATATTTTACGAATTACTTCTATATCTTTTTAGGCTTCTGTAGCCAAATGGCAAAAAACGGAACCCTTATATATTCGTCATGTCTGTCTGTCTGTCCGTCCGTATGTACTGTTGAAACTTTGTAAGTAGATGTATTCTGTGAATCGGCTTAAGATTTTAAACAAAAATAGAAAACATAAATAAATTTTGGAGGTTCCCCAGACTTAAACTGATACTCAAAATTTTATTTATCAAACCCATAGGTGTGGGGTATCTATGAATCGGTCTTTAAAAATGATATTTGGGTTTCCAAAATCATTTTTTTCTAAACTGAATAGTTTGTGCAGGGATACTCCCAAAATGGTAAAATGTCTGTCCCCTTGTAACTTCTGGACTAAGAGAATTATAAAACTAAAAAAATATATGATGTACATTACACCGAAAATTAGTTTGGCCGAGATCTAGTAAGTAGTTTTTTTAAAACATTGATCAAAGTTACAAAAACTTTTATTGTTACTTGCTGCTACGGAACCCTTCATGGGCGAATCTGACTCGCACTTGGTCGCTTTTTTTAAATGAAGGAAAAATAAGAACAAACCCAAAACTATTTAAAAAAGTAAAGCAACCTGCGCTACAATAAATTTACATAACATTTTAAAATATAAAATAATCACAATTTATAAAAGAACTTTTTATAGTAGAAAGTTTTTTTTGGTGATTTATAAGTCATATTACTATTATTAAATTATTACTCCCTTGGCAAATAGCGCTTTACAAGATAGATTACGGCATAGTCCACAGTATAGTCTAAAATTTTTAAAAATTTTCTAAATTAGTTATTTTATTAAGAGTTAAAATAATAATTACTGTTGTCACATGTAAGACAAAAAAAAATTCTCTCTCGCGTAGTCGATCCCATTATGATAACATAATAGAACTGTCACCTTGATTCATATCCGACGCTTAATCAACTAGGCTACGAACGACATATTTAAAAACTTTCAAAATAATAACATGTATACACAATTTATATCATATTTCATATCAATTCAGTATAAATTTCGAAATTAATGTATATGCCTAAACACACTTGAAACATGCATTGTCATCCAGATCTTAGCTATCCTGAAAATTTCAGAGCTCTAGGTAGTCGGGAAATAGGTTTAAATTCGATTACAAAATTCCGCGGAATGACAGAGAGACAAAGAACACGGTGAAAATATAAAAAACTTTCTAATAAAAAAAACGAGTCAGAACTCATCCAAATTTCATGAGAATGAGTTGATAAAAGTAGTAACCTGTAATACAACTTCTTCAATGTATGAATGTAGAAGTAGAGAAGCTTTAAAAAGTATATACTGGTAAATTCTAAATAAGCGCAGAAATAACCCTAAGGGATAATAAACCTGTTTCAGAAATAAAAGGCAGTTGATATCTGAATATAATGCTATAAATATACAATTCTTATCATATTGTTTAAAATAAACATACAATAGAATATTGTTATTATATCAGTGTAATTGCTGGAACTACCGTATAAAGCAACTAAATCAATAGTATTCCATTTATAGGAATAAAACTTTCATGATTTCGTGTATATTTTCTAAAGTTAAAGAGTAGTGATTTATGTTAGCATAAATATGACTGTATGGACTTAAAAGTTCATTTCAAAAGAAGAATAGCACTGCACTGGTAAATCCCGACGTAAACTTGTTCAACGAGTTCAGGTCATAATTCTTGAAGGGACTAGGGTTAAGGATCTATGACGATGCCCTTATCCTCTTTTTCCAACCTTCGATGTATTTAATCTTTCACAATGATTCCTTTTAACAAACCCATTTTTTATTTCTCCTATAAAAAGTGATTCTTTATTGCAGGCTTTATCGGTCACTGAATAAAGTTTTTATCTACGTATGGAAAGCACGTCTTTGACTTTGGTCAAGGTTTTTTTTTTTTGGAAATGGAAGTAGCTTCGAATGTATGAATGATCAATAAAAAAAGAAACAGTTGAATGATTATTTAACAAAATTCAGTTTTATCAAACAGCAAAATAAACAGAAAAGTACATTAAAAAATATTCTGGAAATCTAATTACAGTATAAATGTCAGTAAATGAGAGCGTTAGGGACAAAAGTTGTGGTTGTAAAGAGGAAAATTATTTCTGTGTGTGTATCCTCTCATATTTGTTTTGGGAAAATATGCAGTATATATAGCCAAATATATTAAGTTTTTAATTAAGTTTAACACTATCAGACAGAAAATGTTAAATAGGAATTTATTTTGTTCAATTACAGCATATTTTTTAAAAGTAATCTTCCAGATTGTCTAAATATTATTATCATCTATTAAATTTCTTCCCAGGTTTTTAGATATAACTTTAATCTGAGCAGATTTTCATTTTTCTATAAACTTTTAATTAGATTTTAATAAATAAAAAAAATATTTAAATAATCACCTGTAATTTATCGGGATCAACAAGGAAAAAGCAGTTTTTATAACTTCAAAAACCACTACTAATAGTTATGTAATGAAGGTAAATTGTATCTAAGCACATTTTAGAGTTTTGTTGATATTTATTAAAACACTTTTGTATTCGAATAAATACTACAGAGCTCTTTATAGTTTTATTTATTTTAATAGAACAGATGAAAAGGTTAAAAATAGAAAACAGAATGTTGCTAAAACAAGGCACATCTATCCTTATAGAACACTCGCACATAAGTCACCTTTAATACAACAAAAAACTAAATTGAAACCGCATTCGGTCGGGAGCTATGATGCCTCAGACAGACAGACATGCACACACACAGACACATAAAACTTATAATACCTACCCCTCTTTTTGCATCGGGAGTTAAAAACATAAATAATAAGAGCACACTTATTAGAAGTATCAGTAATTCGTTTTCTTTAAACAAAAACATTTAATGAACTTATAACCTTTTTTTAAATAATTTTCGAAAGTCCGACATACGAATACGATTAATTTATGAAGCTATGCCACTTATTGCACGTTCTTATGATATTGCGAAAAAAAGTACACTGTATAGTTTGAAATTTTTAGAAGGGATAAAACAAAGAATATTCCATTATATTTTTCAACATATAAACATATATAAACAGGAATATATTAAATGTTATTAAGGAGAAATTGAAAAAATGTCGCATCCAGCAGAACTCTAACCCACAACTTTTGCCTCTACGCGGCAACGCTCTAACCTCTCAACTTTGAATGCTTAGAAATTATTTAGCTTTTCTGGTCGTTAAATTGAACTCATGTCAGATGTGACACTTAACTCACTTTCTCCATAAGTATATATTATTGTTTATATAGGTACTTTCTAAAAATTTCAAAAACCTACGAGAAATATCTCAAAATAATCGTTTACTAACATTTAATGGTTCTGGTCTCCTAACCGAATAAAAATATAAGACAGTTCTGTGAATAAAGATATTCTTTTCTCTTGTGGGTTAATTAAAATAAAGTGAAATTAGATGAGTGATATTAATTTATTTCAATATTCCAGCTTCCAGCCCTCATAAATCCAAAAAATTTACTTTCTAAATATGTCAAAAATCCCATATGTTAAAAAAATCGTTTACTTATGAGTACCTGTTTATTATAATACTTCTGTGAAAGATATTGAAAATTGGAACAAACTTTGAAAAACCCTAAAGTTCATAAAAAATTTAAAGGATTGCAAAGAATTATTAAAAATGGAAAAATCGTGGAAAAAGTGTCAAAAAAACATTGGAATCCTCAAAAATACATGGAAATTGATCAAAGAGCTTTTAGAACTAATTTTTACATGCAGAATATAAGCATCGCTTTTGTTGGTCAGTCCCACGACTGCCAATGCGTGTTTTTAAAGTTGTTCAATTTGTAATTTTCCTTTTTGCTTCGTGCGATAAAAAAAGTTTTAATCAAAAATATATCGCTATAACGCATACTGTTTAATGGTACATATATTAATATTTCTTTCTATGTGCTTACTAGTTGTTAAATTCGTATCCAAAAACTGAAAGACATTTTTTAATGCAAACTCATCATGCAAATATTTGTTTACTGCCTCTACACGTTTTGTTTGTAAGATAGGCCTGGTGGTTTTACAGCACACACACACACACACAACAGCCAGAAAATTTATAAACAGAGATTACACCTCATCTTAATGATAAACTGTAAAAACATCTTAAGTGCATAGATAATAAACATTCGTAATGTTTACAGTTGGCGTCCTTTTGGTTATTTTCATGAACGTCGAAATATTTTTTTTTATATTTTTTATAGAGAACAAATTAAATACCCGTATTAATTAAATGAGCAACTGGGCTATTTTAAACACAGTTTGTTTTATTTGCAATTTTATTAACTATTAATAAATAAATTTTCCATTTTGCAATATTCAATATACTTTAATTAAAGTATTTTGTTACTTTCATAAAAACAAAAATATGGTTTTTGTTTTGTGCTTTTTGTGCAAATTAAATTGTGTTAAAGCATAATGAATATACCCCAAATTAAAAATATACTAAATTAAATATCTGAATTTTGCTAAGGTACACTGCTGGACATTTGAATTGGACTAAAGCCTTTAACAGAACAAATCATGCACAAAAATTCTCTAATTTTAAAATAGCGATTGGAATATATCTTTTAGTTTATTTCTTTTTCATCTGCAGGTAAAAACTCAGTCTACAAATATTACTTATTAGTTTTAACCAAAAATTCATAAAAAGTTGTCGATTTCTGATTTTTGCCCTAATAAATTTAAACAGTTTTACTTTAGTGATATTTAAAAGTCTAATAGTTGCTGCAGTGTGTTTTAAAATGGCTGATAATCGTTTAAGTACCTAAAGACTTTTTGCAGGCTGCTCTTCGTATGTTGCAAAACGGCAGTTGTCAAAGAGAAGTGGCAAGAACCTTTAATGTTTACTTCTTTAGTTGGGGATATATTTGCCACTAAAACAAACTGATAAAAAATATAAATCAATATTTTGAAAATGACCCTTGCTCATTGGATATGTCAAATTTGTTATCAGTAAGCCATTACAAAGATGTAATACAACTTAGAGCGTAGGTTTTAGACATGGTGGAGGTCGTCGACGAAGAATCACGCCAGCCCAGACCCATTAAATTCATTTGACTGCTAAACAAAATCCTACTTAGAGTACTACACAAATCAATAACGCTTCACCTGAGGGTACAGGTACTGTAATTTGCTCTTGTACAGTTAGGAATCGACTTTGGGAATACAACTTAAGAGCCAGAAGACTTGCTAGATTTCCAGCACGTAGAGAGTGGGCTCGAGAGTACCTCGGGTGGAGTTTAGATGAATGGAGACGATGTTTGTTCTCAGACGAGTCACGATTCAGGCTACATTATTCAGATGGACGAGTTTTAATGTGGAGAAGACCTGGTGAGTGTTTTCATGACAGACACGTTGCTTTAAATATCGCTTTTGGTGGAGGCAGCATCACAGTGTTACAATGGCCGTACAGAGCTTATTATTTTTATTAATCAACCCGCAACTACTCATAGACATAGGGACAGGTGTATTTTACCTGTTTTAAAACCATTTGCTGAAAATTATGGACAAGATCTAATTTTCATGGACGATAATGCTCCTCCTCAACGAGCTGCCATTGTGAATAAAACATTTCAAGCCCACAATATTTAAAGAATGGCTTGGCCAGCTTGTTCACCTGATGCTAACCCTATTGAACATGTATGGGACAGACTGCAAAGAGAATTATCGCGACGTATACAGTATCCAAACACATTAAATTTTAGATAGGAGTACAAAAAGTAATATAGACCAATATTTTAGAAAATTATTTTCAAACACTTTCAATATTTTAATAAATATGGTTACTTCTTCGTAATGGTCCACATCAATTGTCCAGCAGTAGGTATATATCAACGTTAATTTCTTAAAGTTTTAATTTCTTCTGGCGCGCCTTAAACAGACAAATATATACTACAAGCAGAGGTTTTGTACGAAAAGAAAAAAAAGTGAAAAATAGTTCCATTCATTTGAAATGTTTTAAATAATTAGACCATTTATACCGATGTATATCTGAATATACAAAATGAATACATTATTCATTTCTTTAATACTGCGCTAATGTTTATAATATACAATAATCAATACAAACTAATTATTTTAAGTGTTAGGTATATAGTAAAAGGCTGTGCGCTCATAGAGGTTAACTTGTTGAACAAATTATAACCTCTTAGCTTTTCTTAATACAGATTCAACCTCTATGCTTCAATCAGATGAGTTAATGCAAAAAATGTTCGTAACGTACTTCTCTCAATTAAAACCTCAGAACATAAAAAAGCTGAGTTGAGTTTATCACTTAGATTGTCTAAATGTTCATTGCATAGTTTTTAAACTATCGGAATAAACATTCAACTCCCAAGTGTATCTTTTTTTAAGTTTTCTTACAAATAAATCTTACTGTCGGACTAAAGATAATGAAGAGATTTAAAATAGATTGATTTTGTTTTTAATTCTGTACTATTTTCATGTAATTTACCAGCCAATGACGAAATTTGAGCTCTATTTCTGCTAGATTTAAATTAGGTATTTAGCATATGTACTAAGATTCCTATAAAAAACTGGATTTACAGTAGGTACTTTCAGATAATAATTAGAATTGTATGTTTGTTATCTATTACGTTTTTTGAATTGGTTTAAGTTGCAACTAAATTCATTGAACTGATGGCTTCATTAATTAGAATTTCCAGATTATATCTATAAATTATTGTACTACTGTTACGTCATAGGTATATCTATTAAAATTTATAATTAATTTATAGCTAAATATAATGAGCAGTCAACATTTCCACCGTTCATACTATACTTTTCTTTGGTGCACTATTTTTATTTGTTTAAATCGTTCAGTTAACATTTGGTCCTTCCGGATACAGTATCTCTTAATTACTTTTTTGTATTTTTTTCTGCTCTAGTTCCCACTATTTTCCTGTGTGCGACTCTGAATTTAGGATCTGCTTTTTGAAGAGCCGAAAATTAGATTTAACTAGGGTCTAAATTTAGCTCTTTTTACATCTGGTTGATTGAAAGTAAACTAATTTTGAGTGATTTGGGACTGAATAGGTACGATAAAGTGTTGATATATATAAAAAAATATAAATATGTATATCATTCACCCTATTTACATATATGCTAACGATAAATTTCAGTAGTTCACCAGACATATATACTAAACGGAAATAGCAAACCTTGAAACTGTCAATTAAAAAATCATTCAGGTAAATTAGTTAGAACTAGTTGAGTTTTGTCACTAAAAGTGTCGTAACATAAAATTTAGTTAACAGAAAAAGCTATTAATACTAAACTATGTCTTAAGAGCGAAAAATCATTAAATACACAAAAAACACAAAGCTCTTTAGATATTTTTTTTAGTAAGAAAAAATATATTACTATTAAAGCTTTTATGCTTAGACTACTTGTACAAACCAAATTGAAGCTTGACTTAAAAAAGCACACAAATTTTAAGGGAGCTTGTCAGCTGTGTGAATCTTAACAGGTCCCTGCCAATTGCGACAACAAGGATGAAATTAACAGAATCGCCGCTATGCAGGGGCTGTGAACAAGAAAAGGAAACAGTAGAACATATAATGTATGACTGCTCTGCTTTTTCTGAAATCAGGAAATTCGTGTTGGGCGAGTACCTGCTGGCTTACACCAGCCGATGTCAGGGAGATCCCCCTCGGGAGCCTCATCACCTGTTTTAAATCACTAGGCCTGGTGACAGCCTGAGGTGAGGATATCCCTACATACGGGAGAATGCACAATGGGTCATATGTGGCCTCAGTGCTGGCTGAGCACTAGCTCGCACCTCCCCAAATTTCCAGATCCAGATCCAGAAAGGAGCTTGTTTTCCAGAAGTTTATTTCGCTTCCTGCCTTTAGTGCAGTGAGCAGCTTTGAAGTATGTTATGGAAAAAATATAGTTTTCATTTAACTTGATTCAAACACTTTCTGATGATTTTTTTGAAAAATATTTAGTTGGAGATTGAAAAAAGTGTTGAGAAAGTTACTGAAATCAAGAAAGAACTTATTTCGAAGGAACCGTAAAGAGGTTCGATGATGTTATTATTAATTTAAGAGACTAATTCCAATACTGATAATTACGAAAGTCAAACAGACACGGTAATATATGTGATGTAAATAAAATTCTCGTAAAAAGTAACATTCATTAACGATACAAAGTTTGTTGGGTCAGCTAGTTTAAATATGTTTTTGGTCCTCCGTCCAGAAACAATACTATTAATTACTTCAAAATCGTCCGGAAAATGGCATTTTCCGGCCTAGGCCGGCAAAGTAGCTTTTAGATTATCTAAAGAGATGGCGCTATGAGTTTAAATTTTAAGTCATCAAAAATACATAATGAATATTACAAATTGTAATTAAATTTATTTAAAAACTGCGTATAATATACTAAACTTACCTATAACTTTTTCTAAAGATAAGCAGGATTCTAATTTACATTTAATTACTCTTACAACTTGTATTTTAAAATTTGACATTTATGTCAATTTATGAACATCTTTATATAAACATCTAATCTTGTATGTCACAAAGTAAAAAGTTTTTGAACTTGTTGTGTTTGCAACATATGGTAATTAAAACACTAATAACTGCTGAAGCTAAACACGTATATTAAGTATTAAACAAGTTATTACACAATACACAACAACACAACTATAATATAAACATCCAATGTGGCGCTTATATCTGTCGGCTCTCTTCTAGTCAGTGGCCTTAGTTCAGGTAGCACAAGCAGTCAAGTCTTGAACATAACAGAACTTTTGAAAATATTAAAAATTAGTCGGACCAAAAAATAGTGTGTGTTACACGTCCGGAAAATGTTTTGCAAGTGCTCGTATTGTTTCGCCTCGGTGCTACGCACCTCGGCTACACAACTTTACTCGCTCTTGCAAATGTCATTTTCCGTCCTTGTGTCACAAATAACTATTTTTTAAAACCGGCCAGAAATTAGTACCTTCCGGTTTATTTCTAGGTCAGAAAATCTCATTTTGTCGGACAAGGCCAGAAAATAAAAATGAGTCCGGTAAAAGCTTTTATCGGACTCATTTTTATTTACTTTTCGGCCTATCTTTAATAAAAAAAAACAATAAAATAGTTAGTCTAAGCGGTTAATGCAACGTTTATTAAAAAAAATGTTAAAATTAGTTAATAAAGAGTTCTTGTTATAAAAATGTAAACTGAATAATACGACGTTTATGGTACAACAATGCCCCTTTAAAAAAAAAATAATGTACGTAATACGTCCCAAAAGTGCTTTTACTGGACTCGCAGGCTTGCAGGACTCGCCTGTGGCTCGCCCTGCAATTTGCCCACTCGTCCAGTAAAAGACCACTTTCGGGACTTGTTACGTAAACTACTATTTTGAATTATATATATTTTTTGAATTACCTTTCTTAAAATAAGTATTAGAAATATTGTAAGAACACAAAATTATTCTAATACTTAATTTTACTAAATGTCAATTAAATATTACGAACAGTCAATTAAAGATCTGGCAACATGGTACAATGCAACAAATAGTGAGCATTTTTTATCAATTAAAACATCGCCCCTCCAATAAGTCACTGTGCATCTCGTGGTTCAATTTGGTTTGGCCAAGTTGTACATTAGTGGAAAATATGTTTTAAATGTATGTTATTTAGGTACATCTTCTTAGAAATAAGAAATTCAAAATAATTTGTCTAGACTAGATCTTCGCCGGATTATGTTCTTTGATTCACCCTACAGGTACCTATACATGATTCATTTGCTAATCAAACTGCGGCGATAGATCCTAAAACCCATTAAGATCAGCCCTTAAGGCTGATTGGTTAAACGCAATATTCAAAACCTTTATTCATTTCAAAAAATATTATTCTTATGTCGGTTCAATAACTCCAGATTTATAGTCTTACTAGTATTTAATCGTTTACAATTAAAGATGCGACAGTGGAAAAACGATTAGATAAAGTATTTATCGATAATAATATTAGAGGGTGTTGGTTGGATCTAACGCATAGTTGGTGAAGAAGTATTTAGAAGTTGGGTTCACAAATATATACTACTAGAGTCAGCCTTCCGTGCTGCCGATGCAAAACTGATGTGTGAGAGAGAAAGAACTCTATTAGGATATTCTGTTGCTCTCACGAAATTGAATAGACGGAAATATTCACTTGTCACGGTGGAGATAACATTTCCTAATTTTTATTTTTATTATTTTTATTTCAATTCCACGCATCTGACGCGCATTGGGAACACGAAATGCTGTTTACCTACGCTTGAAGTATACAATACGTAAGTAATTTATAGCAAACATAATATGTAATACAACAAATATTACCGAGTAACACTTTATGAAATTCTTGCTACTTTAATAGTCTTCTATCAGACCTTACCGTCACGTCGCAGCTGGGCGCATTCAAGTAAAATTAAATAAACTAAAATACTAATCGGCGCAGTTCGAGAACTAGCAATAATTTTGTGAACTGATTCTTTTATTTTCCTATTTCACTGTGTTGATATTAAATTGTATGATCCATAGTTTACAATGTTCATTAAGTCCTTATATTTAACCAATAAATTCTAATACATACCATCCTAAAACCATAAATTGCCGAGATTATTCTGCAAATACACGCATATATACAGAGAAGTGAACAAACAGCCAGAACTAGGGCCATAATTTCTAGTTTGAAGTAATACAATGTTTAAATTAGAGGAAGAATTTCTATTAAAAATGAATGTTGGAAAAGCCCGTTTCAAGTTATTTGGTTAACTTGGCATCTTAATAAACAGATAGGTAAGATTTTATAGTCTAGGCAGTTTTTTTTTGTGAAATTATCCATTTAACGTTATATAACAAGATTGTATTAATTTTGTTTTTAATCTTTATTGATTGAAATAAGATATGGATTACCACTTAACTTTATTATGAATAATATCACGATTATATAGCTTTTTGTAAACATTTCATTCAGACAGTGTTTGCATTTACCATGTGGTTAAAGAGGAATATGCGGCGTTCTTCTTAAAAAAAGTGCAGTTATAATTATATCATTTAATGCAAATATTACTAATGTTGTTGCAATAGATGAGAAATTAAAATTATTGTAAATAACCCAATCCAAAAACAAAAAAAAAGAAGTAATGCTAATAAAACTGGATTTGTAGACGAATATCAAAAGGATATAATCCTTAGTTTCGCATATAACCGCTTACAAGGCGCACGCAATAGCACCTTCAGACAAAAATCTGTGGACATAAATCCAGAGTTTCTTTGAGATATGACAAGTCATGTAGGTACATCAGTGATTTTTTGAAATTAACAAGTCGATCGAAAAATGGATCCTAGCCGAAAACATTTCCGAGCAATAATTTTTACAATTTTCGGAGAGAATTATCCAACAGCAATGTCTTGCTGAAATGGTTTCTGTGTTTGGGAATAAAGCACCACATCAGTCAACTATTTCCCGGTGGCACTGCAAATTTCAACGTTGTCGCTCCAGTTTCAAAGACGAATCCAGACTAGGTCCACCCAAAACAGTAATGACACAGCAAAACATTAATGCAGTTCGTCAGCATTAAGTATGACCACCGTGTAACATACCGGGAGATAGGGGCATCTTTGGGCCTTTCAAAGACCTGGGTGTTACGAAGTTGGTTTCCTTTTGGATCCCTCATTTGATTAAAGAAGAGCAAAAAGTGGTTCGCGTCAATTGGTGTTGAAAAATGTTGGAACGGTTCTACAAAGGAAGCTCAAAAACGTTTATAGTATTTTTAGTGGCGATGAATCTTGGATTTATTTTTACGAACAAACGCCAATCCGCTGTTTGTGTGTCTCACGATGAGAAAAAACTAACAAAAGTGATAGGTTCCCAAAGTGTGTCAAAGAAAATCGTCGCAACTTTTGTGTCAAAATCTGGTCATCTGGCTACAATTGCTTTAGAAGATCGAAGAACGGTTACTTCCGATTGGTATATAAAGGTTTGTTTATCAGAAGTTATCGCGAAACTCTGACAATGCAAGTGCTCACACGGACCATCCACCAGATAGTCCCGACGACTTCTCCACGTTCCCAAAGATCAACAACTCAATGCGTGGGTAGCGATTCCAGTCGTCAGAAGAAGCCATCAATGTCTTTAAAACAGCGATTTTGCAGGAGACTGGAATAACTGTTTTACCAATTGGTTTGAACGTATGCAAAACTGTATCGATCTTGGTGTGAAATATTTTAAAGAGCAATAAAGTACTTTAAGTCTAAATAATTTTTGTCTTTATGGCTTATTCAAAAATACAAAAACAACTCTCGTATCTATTAAGAACAAGTGATACTTACTGTAAAATGTATAAGAAAACCAACATGAAATACAGGAATTACTTGAAGCCGAACAAGCCGACCAAGAACTTGAAGAACTATTAGAGTTGTACCTACAAAATGTAGTTTTTTAATATCCCAGCAATTGAATATAAAGTAATAGATACTTAAATCTTTATTTTAAAAATTTCTCATAATTCGTTCCCAGAATACAATAATTTATTTTAAGATTGGTGTAGTTGCCATGTTGCCAACTATTTTGCAACGATAATCCTACTAATATTATATAGGCGAAAGTTTGTTTGGATGGATGTATGGATGTATGGATGTTTGTTCCTCTTTCACGCAAAAACTACTAAACGGATTTTAATGAAACTTTACAGTAATGTAGCCTATAGATCAGAATAACATATAGGCTATAATTTATAAAGATATTGTGTGAATTGTCCAAAATATAACGATAAATGTCATTTAAGTCTGAAAAAATTCTGCAATCTGCGAGCTACTCAGGCGTGTGCTGCAAAAACAGTTAGTGCTACATGTATATAATGTATGGTGAAAATATTTATCCTACTAATATTATATAGGCGAAAGTTTGTTTGGATGGATGTATGGATGGATGTTTGTTCCTCTTTCACACAAAAACTACTAAACGGATTTTAATGAAACTTTACAGTAATGTAGCTTATAGATCAGAATAACATATAGGCTATAATTTATAAAGATATTGTGTGAATTGTCCAAAATTTAACGATAAATGTCATTTAAGTCTGAAAAAATTCTGCAATCTGCGAGCTACTCAGGCGTGTGCTTACATAAAGACCTTGATTTTATTCGAATTACACGCAGACGACGTCGCGGGTAACAGCTAGTATATTCTAAATACGGCTTTGTTAATTTGAAAATACTACATGGTTTTGACAGATTTTATTGATGTTAATCCGTTTAACAGGATATTTGCAGTTAACGAAATAATTTGGTACGAGCTTTATATCTGCGATTTTTAGTACCTAACCCTCGGCAACAAATTTTAATGAAAATTGGTATGTAGGTAAGTATTTTTTTAATGGGAAAGTTTTTTTGCTATTCAATTTGTTATCACTCGTTACTAAATGGTAAATTTTCCTGAAGAAGACGCTGTGCGTCGAAACATGTCGTTAGTTAATATAATAGTGTAGATTTTTAAGTGAGTGTTCATTTATTTAATATTTTATATTATGGATCTACACTAAGTATCGGCTAAATCAATTCAAGATCAATAATGCGCTTAATCGTCTTCTTTAAAAGAAGTGGTTTTATTTGTCCCGGTTTTGTGTAAAAAAAAACAATCCTACCAGAGTATACAAGAATGATTCTGAAATAAAGCAATGAATTAAACATACATTTCTAAATCCTAGTTAAATTAAGGACTGCTTTGCATTTGATTTAATCTTATATAAACCACAAAATTCACGTTTGGATCAATATGTGGATTATTTAGTAGAAACAGTATTTAAGCTCTATACGTAGAATTTATAATGCACCTAAAACTTTTCACTCATGGTTTAATTCTTGGTTTTACAGTACATACCTACCTTTCTATATAATTTTTTGTTGCAAAATTAATACCTATGTTAAAATGCTAAGTCTAAACAATTTAAGGATTAAAAATTCTGGTGCTCAGTTAATACATAGGTTTACTGGTATTACCTGCTTGGTGCTCGGTTGAAAGGCTTTGAAAGGACAAATAGACTTGTCGAATTTTAAAGAAGCTCATGATATGGTGAAAGCAGAAAATTCATTGCGAAAACCGACAGAAAAACACGAACTAAACCACTATTCATTCCTAAGATATATTCGGAAGCGAGATGAATCTTGCGAGAAGAAAAAAAATAAGGCACTACGGGATATAAAACACACAAAGAGATTTTAATGAACAGAAAGAGCGACAGCTTTTAAAGTACTTGTTTCTATATATATATATATATATATATATATATATATATACATATATATAAATATATAATAAACAAAGTGCCAAGAAAATGCGTACATGCCCAATAATTTTCCCCTTTTTTTTTATAAATATATATATATATATATATATATATATATATATATAATGTATATAAATGTCAAAGATGATACATAACGTATCTAGTGCCATACTGTCAAAAATAATAATTCTAGTTTTGAACTGGAATGGTGTCGGTTAGAATTTCTAACACTTTAAAAGACACCTGGATGCTGCGATATAAATAGATATAAATATTATTCAACTCATATCAAGGCAAAAACCAAACTACAGACACGTGTTTCGCTCTCATTTGAGCTCATCAGTGTAGTATAGGTTATGTCTCTTCAGTCACTAATGAAGAGACAAACCTGGAATAAATCGAATAATATTTATAGATTTCAAATTGCGAAACTGCAAAACAGTCGCAAGTGGCTCAATCCTCCATCTTCACTTCAAAAATGGTACTTCAGTAGTCGCTTTGCATCTTGTATATAACCTTAGGCAAGGTAAAGTGATAAAACGAGCAGAGCGTTTTGTGACAGTCTGATATAACAAAATGTCAAAGATGATACATAACGTATCTAGTGCCATCTTGTCAAAAATAATAATTCCAGTTTTGAAATGGAATGGTGTCGGTTAGAATTTCTAACATTTTAAAAGACACCTGGATGCTGCGATATAAATAGATATAAATATTATTCAACTCATATCATTTTACCTTGCCTAAGGTATTACAAGACTGTCACAATTTTGCTCCGTTTCTTTATATATAAATTCGAAAGCTTGACAAAAATAAAAGAGTTTTCTTTATTTACATTGGCCATAACATTGACTGCAACTCCACTATTGACTTCACGTTATATATATATATATATATATATATATATATATATATATATATATATATATATATATATATATCCTATATCCTAAAAAGAAGGTCAGAGAATTCACCTACGATGGGTCTAATATCACAACGTGATAGTAATTGAGGAGTTGTTTCAAATGTATATTATAAGAAACCCTGAACTACATAAAACATGTTTCCAATGTTCACAATTCCTACTTTACATTTCCAAAAAGCAGTTACAATAATTGTGACAACAATGATAAACAAAAACTGGTCAGTGTGTCATGTTTTAAAAGTTTTTTACAAAAACACATAACCAATGCTTCCACTTAAAAATAAACAACAATAATTGGAAAACTATCAGAAACAAACAAAACACAATAGGGGCTACTAAAAACTACATAAGAACGCTGAGTGCGACACAACACGGGTTATATGAAGACATAACGATGGGAGAAGACACCGTTGAATGGACCAGATAGGTAAAGTTCTTAAGAATTACACCAAGAAATATACTTTAAAGAACATGTGCAAAGCGTAGTAAACATGAAAATAGCAAATTAACACGACTAATAGAAGAAGAACCAAATTAAATGACCATGAAGAAGAATTAAACACCGTAAAGGAGAGTGCCAAATCGATCTACTATGCAAACCGTGAACTGAGTCACTTAGAAAGAACGTTACAGATGTCAAAAGTGTCTAAAGTAGTACGCACACAAGAAGAGCACGCAACCATAGCCAAGATATCAGAAATATAGTGCAAAGAGCAGATGCAGATCGTAGCTTTTCCCCAAATGTCCATACAAGGGTTCGGAGTTGTTGAAGTCCCCACGGAAGTCAATGTAGGTAGTAGACTTTGAGAGGAAGAGAGCGAGTAATTTAGACAACAAGTCGTGCCAGAATAATGGGCTGTTCATCTCGGGTCCAGTATCCTACGTGAGTGTGTCCATAACACAGATTTCAAACTGGCCGCAAGCTTCATTCTTTTCTTGGAACCCTTGCAATCCCACCAACTATTTGCCAAATATTTGTGTTGTTTTAACCGTACTCTACATCTAAACGTAAATTTTACTTAAAGCAGATAAAATTGTAGAAGAATTAAAAATTGAATATGTATTTAAGTATCGAGTTTTGTCTAGAAATTCATATTAGTGTTTACTGTTTAAGATATTCATAGTAATAATTCATCTTACGCGCTTAGATTGAAATCCATTTTATGTTGCCGTTATTTACTTTAGTTAAATTTCAATAATTACCTTTAATTCCAATTACAATCTCACTTGCCAAATGATCTGTTTTTTTTTTGTATAAATCTGTCGTTCAGTTATGAGATTTTCTTGTATTTTACAATAATCCGGATATTATATTACTAAAAGTTGACGTGACAACAACGTTAACAATTTACGGACGTGTGCGATTGGTTCTAGGACTTCTGCAGTTAAAAAGAAGTTGCTTCTAAATTCAAATAAGAAGAAATTAATATTGACTTTAAACCTCAACAGAATAAATTTTTATATTATAAAAAAATAGAAAATATTTTTTATAGATACAAAATAAGGAACATACTTAAAATATTAACTGCTGGTATAATGTAATAAATAATTAATCATTAAGAACGTGGGTAGGTATTTAAAATATTTTTTGCGTAAATATTACCTAAAAGGCTTTTTGAGCTGAAGGACTTGCAGTGTCTGCTACCATAATAAATTAATTAATCACTTTTCTCTACTTTATTTCTTAATAAATTCTCCTATACTATAAAAGTAATTAGACTTTAACTTTATTAATATAATGTAAGGTCACAGGTCTTAATTAAAGTATATATATAGCTTCTGTGGTGTCCTAATATATTAGTGTTTCTAGCTCGATGTTCAATATTAAAACAATAAAAAAAGGAGTTTATTCTTTTAAGTCCTATTTCCAATAATTAATTTTTGTAAGCTGTATTATAAAATTCGAAGTCATCAGACGTGCAGATACATTTAAATAGAGTAGAAAATCATTAGCCAGGTAGTGAAGAAAAGTATAATTTTGATTCAAATAATTAGTAAATATATTAGTAGTATGACTAGTATGTATAGGGATTATTGGCACAATGAGATCGTGTATTGGAGGTAATTATAGACTTTCCCCCCTTGTATATATATACCCTTGTAGAGAATTGGTGTGGAAAGTGCCTATAAGTTAACATGGACTAAGTCTCTGAAACCCAGCGATTTTACATGACATTTTGTGATCTTAAGAGTCGGAGCAACCCAATCCATAAAGATGCCAACAGATATTATGTCTACGAAACCGAACTCACACTATTTGTTATTAATATTAACGAGTGTGAGTTAACACAAAAATAGTTTGCTGAACTTACAAAAGTAGCTCTCACTTGTTTAAAACAAGAAAAGGGATACGTATAGGGGTTACAGATAGGCTCTCAATAACCCTAAAGACAATCCTATTATCTTCCAAGCAGCGTTATTAGCAATAAACTTTAAGATTAGTTTTATTGTAAAGAAAATAAAAAAAAACTTTTGATTTAGGTCTTATGTTTACTTATTGAGATATTTTCTTTTCTTTTAAAGATTGATTCGCTTATGGCCAAAATTTGATTCTACATCCTGAAAAAGCAAACAGACTCTTAAGCAACTGGCAAATTACAACAAAGTAACTTTTTTGTTGGTACCAGAGCATAAAAGGATTGTTTATTGGGTTGGCTGTTAGCCTGTATCACTGCGACCTTTGCAGATCCATTGTGACCACCCATTATCTCAACTTTTTTAGGTAGAAGTGTAATAAGGTCATCTGGACCAGTCGAACCCCCAATTACAATCCAGCAGTAAGTATAAAAAAATCACCTTAAAAAATCTTACTACATATTACTATAACATGGTATATATATATACGATATGAAATATTAAGGCAGTAATTTTGCCCATACTGTAAGTTTAACATTACACAACACTTACATGTATAGGACGGTTACTGTACTTGTTGACAGTACTGTTGTACCATATTTACAGTCGTGGGTGTAGAAAATAGTATATTATGTTACTAGGAGTAGAAGGCCAACATTATTGTTGAGCCCAGATTCTTGCACTGCCGAGGCGCTAGCCGAGGCTGTGCAAACTGGGCGAAACATATAATGGGCCTTCTGCTCCGAGTAACATATACTATTTTTTCTTCAAGCGTAATAATAATATGCATTTTATAAAAAATATAGAAGGCTTTGTTTATATCTCAACTATTTAATTAATACAAACGAAAAATTACATAAAGTGTTACCTATTTATTAACAGTAATATTAAATGTGCAGTTTTGTATACTGCAGTTGTTTAAATTTAAGCCACTGCCACCGCTTTCAGCTTCGACATTTACAATTTTGTCATTGGTATACATCATATTATTAGTAAGTTGATTGTCGATTATTATGTCAGCGATTCCAGAACTATTACTTGGTTGTTCTTGCCAATTAAGTATTTTTTGTGCAGTTTGTGTTTTACTGGAAATGGAATCCTCTAAGTACCCTTCAGCAACACTGGTGGATTTCCATCCACCATGCCGCTTTAAAGCGGTAATATCACCTCCGTTGTCAACTAAAATAGTTGCGGAAGTCCTCCGAAGGCAATGTCCTGTATGTTCATGAGGATTTGTTAATTTCAAAAACGTAGCAACGTCTTTTGGTACGTTTGATATTTTGTGGATACCCATTACCACACGGTGACATTTACCATTCTGGTATTTAATAAAAAATCGCTGCAGGCCAATATCATCCGGACGAAGAGCCGTATACTGTCTTACCAAATTCAAATAAAAATCGCCAATTATAGTAAACGACCGTTGTTTTTTGTTTTTTGTGTTTATGATTTTAACCAAAATTAAATTTCCCAAATCTTGGATTTCGCTAGACTTTAAATTAACAAGTTCATCGCATCTAAGGGCTCCTGTGACTCCAAATATTAATATAACCTAAAACAAACGTTGAAATAAATAAAAAAAAGCTGGTAGCACCGGGATTAGAACCGCTGACCTTTGCGACCGAAGACAAAAGCTCTGCCACTGAGCTACCGTCATTAAATGTTATAAGTAGGAAATGAGGTAATATTTGCTGTCAAGTTAAATATTGATCTGCTAGTAGATATCACTGTCAACGGTTTAATAAACGTAATAATGATTAAAAAGAAATAAGAAAGTACCTACCTTTGTTGCTAAATAAACATTATTTGGTGCATCCTTGAGAAATTTATCAAATTGATCTTGTGTTAATACTTTTGATTTTTTCGGTGTATAATTTTCCCCTTGGCGCTTTATAAATGCAATTAATTTGCTATATTTTTCTATTTTAACATTATGTTTAATGTTTAATTGACTTTTAATCATTGAATACTGTGCCCATAGAGTAGAACTTTTAAACTTTCTGGACAAATTCGTGAAGTATGCAAGCATAACGTTTTCCGTGTATTGCTGTACATTATATTCATTGCACCATTTTAGAAATTTTTCGTATGCAAAATCATACAGTTTACGCGACTTCGTTGGAATTAGAGTTTCAATACTGGAATTAGCTATTTCAACTAATTCCGGAGGCGTACATTGCAATTCTTGAGACATTTTTCACAAAATTTTCAAAACAGACAAACGTCAAATTAAATAAGTTTAAAAATGACAGTTCCTACCTACTTGATTACAACGCCCCATTATTTTATTAGTACAATAATGAAAATTCATTTTTGTACTAGTAAAATAATGGGATATTTCTACGGTCTGTGTTGCAAAAAGTAATATAGTTATTATTATACGCTTGAAGAAAAAGATTCTTAAATGTAATGATACGGCCTCAGCTAGGACAGAAACTTCAGAAAACGAACTGTTTTAAATTGGCAGAGATAATATAAAGAGAATCACTGATTTCAATTAATTTTAACCACAATTTCCGATAATATAACACATTAGGGAACCACCGAAATTCCATTAAAACCTATTCAAGCTTGAAAGACACACATATGTGACTTTTGTAAATATGGATTATTAGGGATGGTGAAGAGTCAATAATAATAATCAATTGAGCAATATACATATAACATAATACTACGTCATTTATGAACAAGTAATATATTTAATCGCTTTTGATGTTTTGCAATTTACAGCATCGATAAAATCAACATTCATTGAAAAAAGTGGCAATTTTACAAAGTTTAATTTAAAACAGAAATACCACAAAAATTCGATAAGCATATTGACTTTATTCAACGAAAAATTTAATTTTCAGCGCTGGAATTTTCAAGAAAGCCCTTTCGTTTTAATTTAAGCTGTTAATGAGATATTTAGTATCTCATTCAATAAAAAATCTTTTTCAGCACCTTCAGTAAAATATGAAAAAGTACATTGTTATCAGAATTAATTTTAATAGCTTTCGTTAGGTATTTCTTATTCTGTATAAGTAAAACTTTGATTTATATAAACAAATGGGATGTTCAAAAGCCGACAAGAATAATATGATTAAATCCATAAGGTATTTTTAGCAGTCTCGATAAAAAAATTAAAACGAAGATTTTACCTTAAAAGCCCAATTGGGGAGAAAGTATTTCTAAAAATTAATTATTACCACAGCTATATTTTACTGCCACCACAATTTATATTGGTGGCAGTAAGAATTTTCTTTTACACAGGTAGGAAATAAAGCCATTAAAATTTTAATTTCTGAAAAATGGTTTTACAATTATTCTAGATCTAGAATTCTATAATCAGATTCGAAATTTTTTACTGAATTTAACCGAAATATAAATATAGTATTTCTAAAATTACGGGGTAGTTAGTTGTCTTTAAATGATAGCATTAGTAATAGAAAAAACGAAAGTAACATTTTTTTCAATGAGATATAATAAAAAGCGGCCAAGTGTAGTCGGACTCGCCCATAAAGGGTTCCGCAGCAGAAAGTAACATAATATAAAAGTTCTTGTAGTTTGCTGTAACTTTGATCGTTGTTTAAAAAAAAAACTACTAAATAGATCTCGTTCACACTCGTTCAAACATGAGGAATCTATAAGAGTTCAGTTTTTTGTCATTCGGCTACGGAACCCTAAAAAGGATACGAACAAACATTCAGGTTTAAAATTCTATCTCTGTATATTTGAAAGTTTTTTAATAATTTTTTCAGAAATCTGCCATAAATCTAAAATTGTATTATGATCAATTGCGAGATGTTCTGGCAGTGGCTGAAATAGAGTTAAACCAGTGGTGTTGTCGAGCCGGAACGCTCCGGAACGTCGTTCCGGTAATTCCTTTTTGAACCGGAACGCGTTCCGGAACTAAAGATGATTTCTGATAACGAGAATTGACTGACGTATTGAAAAAAAAAATTAAAAAGAATTGCTGATTTTTTAACTTCCCGCTAAAAAAATTTAAATTTTTTTTTAAACTCGGGAAGTTATTGACTTTACCCCGTTTTTCGAAAATCGAGTTTTCATCGGATTAAAACGTTTTGAGGTCTTTGGAGCCTCCCCTGACTATTTTTACGAGGGTGTCTGTATGTATGTATAAAAAACATTAGAACAAGAAAATATAAATTTTAAAAAAGTAAAGATTTCATACATAAATTTTAATGCAAGCGACCCACGGATCGTTTATTGCCATACCCAAATGGGCCTGCGGCTAATGCTAAGAAGTTTTATTATACATTTGTTGTAGAATTTCCAGATGTTGGTTTCCAGTATTGGTAGATGTTTTAAACTTTATTTGTTTATTACAGTGATGCTAAAAAAAATGCCGACAAACGTACCGATCTTCATCTGAAATGTGCATTGCTGGGAAATTCCCATCTTTGTAGTTTGTGCATCCCCACCCTTAGTGTAAAAATTTGAGTATTTAAAACCATTTTTTTAATCAGTGTCAAACCATCTTTGCGACAGCACATTTATAGAAAGTGGAAGTTTTAGTTAGTGAATAAGTGCCACACAAAACTATTGTATGCATTAAAATCTTTAATCTAATAAACTTAAAGTGTAAGTATATTTCATTTTCATTATTAATAAAAAAATGTCCGCTTATTTTCCTATTAAATAACAGTATTTATTTTATTAGTAATTTCAACATGAGTGAAAAAAGAAAAACCAGTAGTATCACCGATTTTTTTAAAAAGAAACTAAAAACTAGCAGCGAAGAAGAGTCAATGACCCAGGAAAATGTAACATTGATCCAAGTATCCAACACCAACTTCAACGCTGATCCACTGGAACCTGTTGAACTTGCAGCCATAGCATCAACGTCAACAAGTACTTATAATGATTCTGACGAAGTCTCGTGGCCTAATATTTGGAGTGCGGAAATGTGGTTAGAAAAAAAAAGACAGTTTCCTTGGTTACTTTCCGAATCCGGAAAATTAGGTTGCTCTTTTTGTAACAAAATACAGCACTTAGGGGTATCTAAAACCCGTGGTGTAAATATTTCAAAGGAATGGAGTTCCACATCCGTTTCTTACTGCGGTAAAGATCAAAAATCGCAGTTAACGTCATTAAGAAAAAAAATTTTTGAACACGCGAAAACAACAGCGCACATTAATTCAGAAAAAATTTTAAAAAGCGAACAGCATCAACCAATAGAAAATGTAATAGACAATTTAAATAAGGTGTCTATTAAGAGCACGTCTTTAGTATTTAGAACTGCTTATTATTTAGCCAAATACGACCGTCCATATTCGGATTATTATAATTTATTGCAATTGCAAGAATTAAATGGAACAATTTTGGCACCTGGTTTACGGTCCAGATATACATGCACAAATATAATTAATCACATATCCAAGAATATGACATTAAGAATTTGTTCAGAAATTATTAAAACAAATGGAAAGATTTCGATTCTCATTGATGAATCCACAACATTAAGTAAAAAATCTACTCTAATTATATTTTTAAAATTCGAAATAAATAACATTAGCGAACCACGATTCCTTTTTTTTGATTTAATAGAATTGTCCGATCAAAGAGCATCCACCATTACAGAATACCTTTTAAATAATTTGGAAAAATATGGCTTCGACGAGAATTATTTGAAACAAAATTTAATTGCATTTACCAGTGACGGAGCAAGTGTAATGTTAGGAAAAAAGTCAGGAGTGGCTACAAAATTATTGGCTAAATTTCCAAATATAATTACGTGGCACTGTTTAAATCATCGTCTGGAGCTCTCTGTTAACGATGCTGTCGCGGAAGTAAATGGTATTAACCATTTTCATATATTTATGGATAAATTATATACCATTTATCATCAATCTCCCAAAAATCAACGCGAACTAGAATCATGCGCGGAAAATTTGGGAGAAGAAATTAAAAAAATAGGACGTGTTTTAGGAATAAGGTGGATAGCTAGTTCATTCAGAACTGTTAATGCAGTTTGGCAAAATTTAAAATCTCTTGCTGAACATTTTCATCAAGCCGCAACTGATGAAACTCGTTCAAAAACTGATCAGAGTGACATTGGTCTAAAAAATATATCATGTCTAAACAGTTTATAATTAACTTGGCATTAATGTATGACGTTTTGCATGAAATTTCCATCTTGTCTGAAGCGTTACAGAGCAGAAGTGTAACGATAGTATATGCGGACAAACTAATCCGTCGAACTATTCGCTATTTGGAATCACTTAAAGACGTTAAAAAAGGAAACAAACACATAGAAGCATCAGAGGCTGTTCAAGTGATGAAATTAGGAACATTAACTTTAACGGATAATAAAAAAATTACTATTATTAACAGAAATCAATTCCTTGTAAGTCTCATTAATAATATGACTAGAAGACTACCTACGGAAAATGATTTGATAAGTAAATTTCGAGTACTAGATCCAACGGAGTGGCCAGCAGATATTGAAATTGGCTATGGAGAAAATGAAATCCAGTCATTATGCACCAGATTTAATTTAACATCACCGATGCGATGTATCAATGCGTTTAGAGATTATATTAATACTGGAGGCAAAGTAATTCCTGAAGATGTAGAAATCTTAATTCGATACATAAATATTGTACCTTGCAGTTCGGCAGAGTGTGAGCGCGGATTCGGTAATATGAATATTATTTTAAATGAACAAAGAAATAGAATATTAATTGAAAATATAGCAAATCTTTTATTTATAAAAATGAATGGCCCACCACAACAATTATTTAAACCAGATGATTATGTAAAAACTTGGTTAAGGTCTCATCGTTCAGCGGATGACAACAAAACAAGAAAAATTCAACCACAAGATCCTGAACATAATCCTATTTGGAATATTTTATAAAAACCATTAGTGTTTTCATGTACATATTGTTAAAAATATTTATGCAATATTGTTTAAGTATCTAATATGCTTATTTTATAATTTGTTAACTAATTTTTATTAATCGTTCCTTTTATTGTAATAAACATATATATACACAAAATGGGTTTCGTAATGATTTTCGTTTCCTTTCCTTTTTATACTATATACAGGGCCGATCCTGGTGATGGGCAAAAATTGGGGAAAATCTCCCCCCTGTCGTCAAATTTGGGACATGAGACCAAAAAAACGTCGCCCCCAGGATTATCATGGAAAATTACCCCCCCCCCCCCCGACTTCGTTAAATTTGGGACATCAGACCGCATAGAGAGACCGCCTACCCAGGATCGGCCCTGTCTATATAATTATATCTACGCGTTCCGGTAAAAAAAAAATTAGCACAACACCACTGAGTTAAACATATGTGTTGCTGGAGGGGTCGAGCAGATTCCACTTGGGCCGAGAATGTTTGATCCTTTTCTAGTACGGAGACCGTACCAATAAAGAATGATTATTCTCGGTATTTTCCGGAACGATGCTTTTAAAAAAGTATCGTCAGGACCACTAATATTCTTCTACTAATGTAAACAATATTATTATCAAAAAAAAATTTGTTTGCAAATTTAAATTTATTAATTGATAATGCAAATAAAATTTTAATACGTTACAATACTATAATTCTTTACTTATTAAAACATAGAATCGATTTCGTTTCTGTACACTTCTTTTCCTTTTTCTTCTACGTTTCTCGTACGTTAGGACTTGTCTTGTATATCCTTAAAAGTTACCTATTCTAAGGATGACGATGTACAACTTTCCCAGCAGCATTGTTGAGGGGGTCTAGTGATGTTGGGTTTATTATTTGAGAAGATGTTCGCCGGACATTCTATTGACATGATCTTTCCATTGTCTTCTTGTTCTGGCCCATCTTTCTAAGTTTTTTAGCCCGCATATATCTTTGATCTTTTCATTTTTTTTCCTACAGTGCCGTGTTTAGCCTGTTAATGATCTTAAGGTTGGCATCTCTGTTATCCTCAATAACCTTTTGGTTTGGGAGTTTTCGGCACTGATTCAAATGACATACGTCATGACGGGTCTTATGCATATTTTATAAATTCTGAATTTCGCTGCCTTGCTTTGGTACTTATTTGTCGTTTGGATTTGTACTTTTTGTCTTAGATTCATGTTGCTTACAATTTTGACGTCTAAGTATTTGAAGTTTAGTACTTGCTCTATACTTTTGTCGTATACTATAAGTTTGCATCTTCTAGGTTCTCTAAAGATAGTCAAAGACTGTGTTTTTTTAAGGGAAATAATTAGGTTTAACCGTATAATAGCCTTTCATTCATGTGCGTCATCTGCATAGCACATAATTTTAATTTCCTTTTTTCTATTCTATAAAAATGTCCGTGCTCTTAACTCATAGACTGCGCGTACTGATTCAAGCATGTTCTTTCAATGCGAGAGAATAAAAGATTGAAGTAGTATTTGCATCTCTTTATAATGGTCGGAGCATACCGACTAGATTCTAGATGATATTGATGTAGCAATGAGGTTTGGTTTTGCTTTTTATACAGGCGATTAGACAGAAGAAAACACTTTTCCCATTTTTTTTATCTCGCACCAGGAGAACTGGGCTTAGCCTAACACTCTGTCTAGATATTAAATGCCAGTATTTAATAATTTAGTCCATAAATATGTTAAGGAATATTAGACTAAGCCTCTCCTTGGCTCCGTAAAGCAATTTGTATTTCAGTCCTATTTAAACAAATTTAGAGGTAGCAGTATTTAATTCATTGATAATTGTTGTGATTTTAGAATCCACTTTTTGTTATCTTAGTAGTTGCTTTATATCAGTTCAGTGCCTTTTGTCAAACACTCGAGAAAGGTCGATGAGTAAGTATATGCAGTTTTTTTTTTATTTTTTGTTTTTTGGTAATCTGTCTAATATCGCGTATATAGTTGATCTTTTTTAACCGACCTCAAACAAAGGAGGAGGTTCTCAATTCGACCATATTTTTTTTGTATCTTAGTGCATATCTTCGGTATTTATAGTCATTTAAAAAAAAATGCATTCAAAAGAGTGGAGTGTCCGTGTAGTCCCATAGAAATTTGGTTAAGGTCTGGTCATCAATGTGGAAGATATTCCAAGGAACACCTCAAAAATCAACAGAATAAGCTCGGCAGTTAAGTTAATATGTTAATAATGACATAAAAATATATTAATCAGCCCGTTACTGTCCCACTGTATGGGCAAAGGCCGCTTCTCACAAGGAGAAGGAATGAGTATTTAATCACCACGCTTGCTCGCTGCGGGTTGGTGATTTCAGAAAATTAAGTCCACATTTCATCACGATGTTTTCCTTCACCGTACGAGTGTTAGAGAATTTACTTATGTCTCCGGAAAGTCACATTGGGACATGTAGGGATTATTGGGGATTGAACCCAGCTCTTACACATCTGACAAAGACAAGTAGCAACAAAAAACCATAAAATAAAAACTTTTTTAAAAAATTGAACCGCTTTAAAAAAAAAGGAAAATGCATTAAAAAGCAAAATCTTTATTTCTTAAAAAAATTGAAAGCAACTAGGCATCTGATTTCGTTGAAGTCGGTTCCAATGGCAAATTACTCGCTATTTTAATCTTTGCTATTAAATCTGGATTTCGAATGTTAGTAACTCAATTTTTTTACAAAGATATAAACCATTGGAGCCGACTTCAAGGAAATCGAAATTAGATGCCTAGTTGCTTCCAATTGTTTTAAGATATAAAGATTTTATTTTTAGCTTTTTAGTGCATTTTTTTTTGAAGTGAGTTAAATTTTTTTAAATAGTTTTTATTTCCTATTGCCTTGTTCTTCGGATATTTCTGTTAATGCTACCTCGTCCGATGATAATATTGTGAACACTTTTGATAGTGAAGAGGCTAATTCCACGGTAGTTTTTGGGATCAGCTTTATCTCCCTTCTTCAAGATGGGTATACTAATGTTTGGTTTCTACTGATCCGTTGTTCTTGTTGAAATGGGTACACAATTCGTCAATTATGTTATCTTCACCATATTTTATCATTTCATTGCTTATCACATCTAATTAAGGAATTTTCTATTCTTTAGTGTAATGCATGTTTTGCTTTTATTGATGCATGATTATTCTGGGACACTCTGGGAATATGACACAGTTCATGTAAAAGAGATATAAATTTAAATGAAACATCTGTCAATAAAATTTGAAAATTACCAAACCTAAATTTGAAAATGGACCACCAGAAATTCTTAACGTGGAAGAGACGATTGGTAATTTCGTACTGGACAAATGACAAGTGTATGAACAACTTGATAAGTTCAAATAATGATACTAATTGATGTTAATATGTCATAAACCTTACTCTGAGAGTACATGTAAATGATAAATAAGCATATATTTTAATTTTAAAAACAAAGATCAATAATATAATGGCCAAGTTGCATGTTTTAGAAAAATTTAACACAGCTATAGTGATAGCAGGTAATTATTTTATGCATTTGTAAAGAGATCTCTATATAAATCAGTTTAAATTTTACAGACTATTGATTAATAAAAAAATCCGTTTACCTTACTTGAAATAATAATCTATAAACAAATTGAATCTTATTGCATTCAAAATTACCCTTTTGTACTTCCAGAAAGAACATCTTCTCAACTCAATTGTAATAAGAAAAATCTAATCCCTATCTCTCTTTCCAACTAGCAACGTTTTTCTGTTTTGTACATTTCGACTTCATATCCTTAAAATGTAAATGAGATTGCCAAAGTTTGAAGGCGACAGCTACGCTCGCAGAGAGTTGAAATTGATGTTGCAAACACCACAAAGTATTCAGTTCAGTATGCTTGAAAATAAGGATTACGGCTACCTAGGCGAAATATGAATAGAAACTTTAGCCAACCAGAATATGTAGTTTTTGTTAAGTAGAAGATTTCTTTAGAGACAAATCTTTTGAATAGAACCTTAAGACCTACTTGGTTTTACTAGCTATAATGGAATACAAAAAGTGTAGAAAACGTTTTCAAAACAAAAAACGTTAAATCGATAAAAAATATTATTTCCATTTAACACAATTCAAATATATTGAAAGGGACCTCAAAACTGGTTTATAAAGCCCTGAACAGTTGAAATTGAAAATTCTGAAACACAATGCAAAAATTAAAAATGAATATTTAAACTTTACCTACACGTTTAGACATTTTCATTCAATATATTGGATATATGACAGCAAAATTAACCAAAAAATGCACAAAATCTAGCGATGAAAGTGAGGCTTTAGTAACAATCTGAATCAAAATATTTATAGCATTGTGAAATATTTTATAATATTGTAACGGGATAACCGTAAAGGAAGGGACCTTATTTTGAAAGATTGTTATTGACAGTTGATTTTTAGAAGTTTCTAAAAATCAACTGACCATTTTAAATAATGTTTCTAGAAAATTCTAGAAACTTCTAAAGACACTAACTTGATTAAATAAAGTTGTATATAAGGGGATGCATGGGCAGTTAACGTCAGTTCAAGTTCAAGTATTCACAAGAGTTCATTGTATTGTCAAGTAGTTAGACGTTATCCAGCAGAGTTCAGTGTATCTTAACAATTTTGTAAATAAATTGTGTAAAAAGCCCCCATAAGTGTTTCAAATTGGTGTCAGGTGTGGGGTGAAGATACAAGAATGCCTGGAAAGAAAATTAATGAACTATTGGTGGCTGAGCTCAGAAAAGACCTCGCAGAATTGGAGTTGGAAACTACTGGGACCAAATCCGTAATGTTGAGTAGGCTCCGTGAATACTACCTAGCTAATAATTTAGACCCTGACGCTGTGGAGTTTGAAGACCCAAATCAAAAAGCGAATTCTGAACTAGCCCAACAACTGGCCCAATTATCCAGTCAGATGAAGAGCCAACAAGAAGATCAAACTCAACAACTCTCCCGACTGCAAGAAGAACAATCACAACAACTGACCCAGTTGTCCAGTCAGATAAACAGCCAGCGCGAAGATATGTCCAAGCTGAAAGAGGAGCTATCAGGACGAATGACGAGCCAACAAGAGGAGCTATCCAGTCAGATGAGAAGCCAGCGCGAAGATATGTCCCAGCTGAAAGAGGAGCTATCAGGACGAATGACGAGCCAGCAAGAGGAGCTATCCAGTCAGATGAGAAGCCAGCGCGAAGATATGTCCCAGCTATCACAACGGATGTCTACCCTACCAGAAGAGTTATCCAGTTCCTTCTCCCAGCAAATATCGCATTTGCGCTCCGAAATGTGCAACTTGCGAGACGAGCAATACCAGCAAGTGGCCAACTTGAATCAGCAAGTGGACAACTTGCACCAGCAAGTGGCCAACATCCGAGAGGAGATCAACCAGCAAATGCAGTCCGAAATAAGAAAGCTTCAACAAGAACAGGAAGCATGTCGTCGAAACCAGCCCATCCACCACGGCGACGGAGATGCAGAAAGGATGGAGACCTGCCACGTAGACGTCGACCGACGAGGAAACGGAGAGGCGACCCAAGTACGAGCTACGATGAAACCCCCAACCTTCGACGGAAAGACTTCCTGGCCAAATTACCTGAAACAATTCGACGCAGCGGCCAGAGCTAATGGATGGTCATCCCAGGAGAAGGCATTGTCCCTAACCGTAGCTCTGCGAGGCGAAGCTTTAGACGTCTTGCAATCATTGACACCGGATGAAGCTGACAACTTCGAGTTATTGGTGAATCGTCTAGAGATGCGTTATGGTCAAACTTATCTACAACCGGTGTACCGAATGCAGTTAAAGAGCCGAAAACAGAAAAATGGAGAAACTATCCAGGAATTTGAGGCAGATGTAGCAAGAATGGTACGACTTGCGTATTCAAATGCAGCGGAGGATTTCCTGGAGTGCCTAGCAGTCCAAACCTTCACCGATGGTCTTCGAGACGTCGAGTTGCAGCGCGCTGTACGGTTGGCGCGGCCGAAGACTCTTGTGGACGCCTTGACCATTGCCCTGGAGTTTGAGGCGGCGACGGAGGCCTCACGTGGAGTTGCTCGACTAAGGGAAGTCACCGGTAACTACGACCATGCTGTTCATTCCGTTAGCGACGTTGAAGCGGTAGTAGAGAGGTTAATGAAGTTATCTCCAAAAAGAAGGCGCCCAGTGAGATGCTGGAACTGCGGAGAACTAGGCCATATAAGAAATACTTGCCCCCAAAAAGAAAAATCTCGTGCTGAAGTACCCCAGCAGCAGGAAAACTAGAACGGGTCGACTCCTGGAGGGCAAAATCGACCCCAAACATTCCCGAAGCCCCTCACGGCATTAAATTGGCAACTCTGCGACATCACGTGGACAGCTTATATGTAGATGGCCTCATTGATAGGAAGAACTTTAGCATGCTGGTAGACACTGGAGCTACGAAAACTATCGTTCGACCATCCATCGTTATGCGAAAGAAGATATGGCCTACCAGTTGGAGACTGCGTACCGCTACCGGAGATTCTGCTAGAGTCTACGGTGAGATACAG
The DNA here is from genome assembly GCA_964028335.1 of Altica lythri. NCBI lineage: Eukaryota > Metazoa > Arthropoda > Insecta > Coleoptera > Chrysomelidae > Altica > Altica lythri. The sequence continues at coordinate 66,262,917 of OZ034800.1, forward strand.
GTGACGCTACAGTTTGGTTCAACCTCACTGGTTCACTCGGTGCTGGTGGCTGACGTTGATGAAGATGTTGTTCTGGGCATGGATGTTATGCTCCACTGTGGTTTTCATTTGGATCTTCACCGACGTATCCTTCGTACTGGTAATGAAGAAATATTCCTGCACCGAAAACAACTTGACAATGCCTGCGAATGTGTCGTCACAGCGCGGTTGGATGGACTGGAGCCAGATGGTGCCCCAGCCATGATAGAGCCGAAGAACCATGACCATGAATTGGGAAAAGGACTCCTTGTGGGTAAGACTCTTGTTAGATCCGCCAAAGAGGTACCCATCCGAGTTATCAACTTGAACGATCATCCAGTTCTTCTCCGAAAGGACACGGAAATGGGAAGTTTAGAACCAGTAACGGCCATAATTCACAAGGTAAACGTTACGGAAACAGATGAGACCAACGGAATTGAACAATTCTTGACAAAATTAGATCCCTCTTTGTCAAAATTAGAAAAGAAACAGGTAAGAGATCTACTTTACCGTTATAAACCTGTATTTGGTTCTAAAAGTAAACTGGGCAAAACTGATGTTGTACAACATAGAATTGACACTGGTGATGCACGTCCGATTCGACAGGTACCCCGAAGGATAGAATAGAATAGAAATATGCTTTATTGTCACTGAAAATAATACAATTTTATGGACAAAGCTAAATATAAATATAACAAAATATAAAAAATAAGTAATATATACCAAAAAACAAATACAAGTTAAGAAGGAAGAAGCCGACAGAGCCCTTGAAGAAATGATTCAAAATGGCATAGTCGAACCATCCAGTAGTCCGTGGGCTTCTCCTGTGGTATTAGTGAGAAAGAAAGACGGATCCATGCGGTTTTGTGTTGTAGCATTCCCAAAAAACCACCTTAAATAATATTATATTCTCGTTTACACTTTTGTCGGTAGGCAACCAACTTTACCTATTCCGAAGACAGTTACATTTAAATAATATTATCTTCTCGTTTACACTTTTGTCGGTATGCAACCAACCTTACTTCAAATTTTGACAGGCGGAAGCGGATATCGAGCGTTAATACTCGATAAGACCCGAGGTAAGCAACCAGGGTGAGAGAGCGCCTTTTGAACAGCACTGACGATTTTACGTGGCCAGCGAAAGGAAGCTGAATTCCTTCGTTTGCGAACATTAATGGCTGCCGGTTAATTCACAGCATTAAGATTACCGTTTGTTCTTGGTTTATTCCGTATCGGAAGTGTATTAAAAAATATTGCCTTTCAATTTGGATGTAGATGTGCTTAAATTGGAAGTACAATCTGTTTGATTTATGGTATCAATAAATTCATGGTGCTACGTGCTGTCTGTTGGAAGACTCCATTTTGAAATTTTTATAAAATTATATGGTACCGAGGTAAATGGATACCTAGTGATCTAAAAACCTTATGGATGGTTTTATAGATGATTTCCTATGTGCTGATGTTTAATTCTACATGGTTTTTGGTTAATTATGGTATGTTTAAAGAAGCTTTATTATCGTAGAAGCGTGACTTTCCGGTCACGAAGTATGAATTTTGGTTCCGGATTACAAGGTAAACTTTCGACTATTCTTTCTGTTATTTCTCTATGTTCGATCTTTAGTTGAACTGCGAATATTCTAAGAAACAGTCACAATTTTAGTGCTTATTCGGAAGAATATGCTTTTGGAAACTTTTTATAGTGATTCTATCTAAATTTAAATTGTTATAAGCTTTTAGCGGTATTAAATCAGTTAATAACATTAGTTACTATTCAAATCTATGGAACTATGATTGAATGATAAATATGTAGTGTTTTTAAATTTTGTTTTTTAACTTTCTTCAAAGTGTTGGTGTTCAATCGTAATCTTACATGATTATTACCTCTATGGTACTTGTATTGCTAAATTTCATATTTGTATTCATGTATATGGTAATTTTTAGATATTTAGAACACTCAGAGTGTGCACTCTTTAGAGAACTGAATTTTGTTTTAAAGAAAGGAAATATACCTTCAGTATATATTTTGTTTTAATTGAGTTCTCTACATACTTTCGTTTATTGAAAATAGGTTATGCAATTTAGATAAAATCTGTAATATTATATGTACAGGAATATTAGTTTTTTAATAACCGTATTGTCAAATACCGGTTAATATCTTTCACTGTATAAACAGAAGTGTTAGTTTTTTGGTGATAACCGTTCTCACTAATACTGGGGATTTTTGTTTTATTTTTTTAATACATTGTTTTATTGTTTTTATTGATATCGTTGAGTATTTATTTCTTATACCTTCCCAGTAACTGTTCTGATTCAAACCTCTTGTTTAATAAAGATTTAAATTTTAATAAGACAAAAGGATTCAAGGAATTGTAGAATCAATAAGGTAAGTTTAAAATAATTATTGACTTAAGGATATAACTCAATTAAAGTGTGTTCCCTAACCATTTCAGATTTAATAAACTATTTCTCAATAGGTTTCTTATTTTCTTTCCTATTTCACTATAAAAAAAAATAAGTGGTGCCCTTTACCGATTTGTAAATATTTTCTATGTTTCCTTCTTCCTAGATACTCGCCCAATTGCTCCTTCGACCCACGACTCGCTCTCCTCCTACCCCCTGAGTGCCGTCCGCATTTGGCTAACCCTTTGTGAGCCTTTAACATCAAAAAAAGGGGTTACAGTGTCGACTATCGAAAGCTAAATGATGTCACTAAGAAGGACAGTTATACTCTGCCAAGGATTGATGATGCCCTCGACGCTTTGGCGGGTTCTACTCTGTTTTCTACCTTGGACCTTAAAAGCGGATACTGGCAAGTTAAAATGAATCCTGCAGACAAAGAAAAGACTGCCTTTACCAGTGGATCAGGGTTATGGCAATTCACGGTCCTTCCATTTGGCCTTTGTAATGCTCCTGCGACGTTTGAACGACTAATGGAGAACATCCTGCGGGGTTTGTCATGGGAAACTTGTCTAGTTTATCTAGACGACATCATCATAATGGGTAAGACCTTTAAGGAACATTTATCTAACCTGGAAGAAGTTTTTAAAAGATTACAGAACGCTAATCTAACATTGAATGTTAAGAAATGCCACTTGTTCCAGAGACAGGTCAACTATTTAGGACATAACGTAAGCAAGGATGGCGTTGCTGTTGACCCCGCTAAGATACAAGCCGTTCAGGAATGGCCAATCCCTATCGACAAACATCAGCTCCGGAGTTTCTTGAGTCTTTGTTCCTATTACCGACGATATGTCAAGAATTTTGGAGACATCGCCAAACCCTTGACACGTTTGACAGAACAAGATAAGTCCTTCTGTTGGGATCAGGAATGTCAAGAGGCGTTTGAAATATTGAAGAAACAGCTTACATCAGCAGCTGTTCTTGCTTATCCACTTCCTGATGGTAAGCTTATTCTGGACACCGACGCCAGCAATGTGGGAATTGGAGCCGTCTTATCACAGCTACAAGACGGTAAGGAAAGAGTGGTTGGTTACTTCAGCAAAACTTTATCGAAAGCTGAAAAGAACTACTGTGTAACTCGGAGGGAAGTGTTAGCAGTTGTAAAATCCGTCGAACACTTTTATAAATATCTGTATGGTAGAAAATTTCTGATCAGAACAGACCATGCTAGTTTAAAGTGGTTACTTAGCTTTAGGAACCCAGAAGGACAGATAGCAAGATGGCTCGAAAAACTGCAGGAATATGATGTTGAAATCGAGCACAGACCTGGAACAAGACATCGTAATGCTGATGAACTTTCCAGAAGACCATGTCGACCTGATTGCCCCCATTGTACCCGTATGGAGCAGAACGAGGAAAAACTTGCCTTAGTTAAGGTTGTGCCAGAAGACGAGAGCTCTATGCTGGAGGAGCAACAAGAAAACGATCCCGTTCTGAGAAAGATTCGGGAGTGGAAGAGAATGGACCGTCGTCCGTTGTGGAGAGAGATATCCTCATCCTCTCCTGCTTTAAAAGCATACTGGTCCCAATGGAACTCTTTAATTTTGGACGGAGGGCTCGTTAAAAGACTTGTAGAAAATTCCGAAGGCACAGAAACAAGGAAACAAATAGTGGTCCCAAGAAATGCTGTACCGGGAATTTTAAAACAGATGCATAATGATAGTTCTGGAGGACATCTGGGTATCACGAAAACGCTGCAAAAGATCCGAGATAGATTTTACTGGGTAAATTGCACTAATGATGTTAAAGATTGGTGTCGTAAATGCACTACATGTGCTGCCAGTAACGGTCCGCACCGAAAACCGAAGGCGGAAATGCAGCAATACCTGGTTGGAAGTCCTTTTGAAAGAATCGCAGTAGATGTATTGGGGCGACTTCCACAGACCGATGTAGGAAACAAGTACATCTTTGTTGTAATGGACTTTTTCACTAAATGGGTTGAAGCATATGCAGTTCCCAATCAGGAAGCCACCACTTTAGCAGATATATTGGTTGAAGAATTCGTAAGCCGATTTGGGGTACCACTAGAATTACATTCAGACCAAGGAAGAAATTTTGAGAGCAAGCTGTTTCAAGAAGTTTGCCAAAGATTAGGCATCCACAAAACGAGAACCACAGCGATGCATCCTCAGTCTGATGGAATGGTGGAACGAATGAACCGGACTATAACCAACTATCTGTCAAAAGTGGTGTCAGATTGTCAGACGGATTGGGATCGACATATTCCACTATTTCTAATGGCAATTCGATCGGCCATCAACGAATCAACTGGCCAAACGCCTGCGAAGGTCCTATTCGGTAGAGAAATGAGGCTACCATGTGACTTGGTGTTTGGTTGTAAACCTGGTGAAATGGCACGTGAACACTATGTCGCCGACCTTCAGAATCGAATGGAAAATATACACAACCTGGTGCGTGGAAAACTACAATTATCTAGTGATCGGATGAAGAGGTACTATGACACACGGACAATGGAAAAGAGTTACCAAGTTGGAGATTTAGTCTGGCTCTATAACCCCCGACGGCGTCGAGGTATTTGTCCCAAATTACAAAAGAACTGGGAAGGTCCTTACACCATCAAGAAGAAGATTAACGATGTCATTTATCGGATCGTGAAAATTCCCATAGGGAAACCCGTCGTGGTCCATCATGATCGTTTGGCGCCTTACCAGGGAAACCACAGTGGAGATGCGCAGCAACTCCAAGAAGATGGTTTGGCTGGCTCAGGGAGTGTGCGGGATTCCGATGTAGGAAATAACATTCCAGGAGGAATAAATCTAAGGAGGGGGCAGTGTAACGGGATAACCGTAAAGGAAGGGACCTTAATTTGAAAGATTGTTATTGACAGTTGATTTTTAGAAGTTTCTAAAAATCAACTGACCATTTTAAATAATGTTTCTAGAAAATTCTAGAAACTTCTAAAGACACTAACTAGATTAAATAAAGTTGTATATAAGGGGATGCATGGGCAGTTAACGTCAGTTCAAGTTTAAGTATTCACAAGAGTTCATTGTATTGTCAAGTAGTTAGACGTTATCCAGCAGAGTTCAGTGTATCTTAACAATTTTGTAAATAAATTGTGTAAAAAGCCCCCATAAGTGTTTCAATATGCTTTCAAAATAAGAAGAAAACTTTTGCCAACTAATGGTATCCCAAAATATTTCTCTGATGAACCGTCGAACGAACTACTCAAAGTAACTGTTGGAGTTCAAAAGGAATTTTTATTAAATTTTCAATAGAGTCAAAAAGGAGTTTGAAGTTTTCGGAGAAAATTCGGAAAATAGGAGTAAAAGAAAATTTTCTGCAGTGTTTGCGTGCAACCAAGCGATTATTTTTAAATAGATTGAACGGAACTATTTTCTAACACGTTACGGTCGAGTTAATACTTTATTTAAAGAAAATAATTACTTTTTAGTAGATAAACTTAAAACTTTACGAATTCATTAAAATACTTCCAGCATTCTATGGAGGGTAAAAAAATAGCAGTGGACTGTCATCGCATCGACTGTTTAGGAGGCGTGACCTTACTGCTAGCCATTTCTTTATGTGAATCACATAACTGTGATGAAAGTTGAGTGCGATAAGATTGACTGCTATAGCTAGAAATTTTTCTAGTTTTCGTATCGAAGTGGTTATACGTCACAAAAAAAAAATGGCGAAATCTGTTAATCGCATAGCGGTCTCGGACGATAAAATTTTCAAACTTATTGATTTATAGCGTGAAAATAAATGCCTATGGCAAGTTAAATCGCCACATTCTAAAAATCATAATAAAAGAAAAGCAGCACTTGCTGATATTGCTAAAAAATGGGCATTTCCAAAGAAATTGTCAAAAAGAAAATATTTTCTCTAAGGTCTACATACCTATTAGAAAAAAAGGAAGCAACAGTACAGGATCGGGTACAGATAATGTGTAAATTCCAAAATACAATATACTAACTTTTTCGTGCAGTTCAATAAATTTCTGATATGGCAAAATTTTGAAAATCACCTTCAACACTTAACAATTCAATCAATAAGTGATTCTCTAAATCAAAATTTGGTCTATTCAATAAAGGTGGCTTTACCCAATACTGTTTTTGCGTGTTACTTCGCCTAGACAACTTTTTTTTATTAATAAACAAATAATAATGCCGTACACCCTCTGCTTTTTAGTAAAAGCCATTTTGATTTATCCCTTTCATTCGCAATATGTGAATCAGGATATAACAGTAAAATCATAGCAGTAGAGGTTTCCCCACCTCCAAACAGTCGCTGCGATGACAGTCCACTGCTATGTAAAACTGCCGGTTAAGAGATTTTGTATGAACATAATTTGTTTCGTTTTTAGTGTGACCCATTTTCAAATTTTCTGAAAAACTTTCTTTAGAATAATCTTTTTAATTAGCTCATCGAATAAACTCTGACATGAACTAAAATAAAAGTTTATCAATGAAACGAACCAAAAAACAAACACAAACGTTGATATAAATCAAACGACTGAATTCGTTCTTATTCTTTATATTAAAGCGATGAAAATGTCGACTGGATGTTGATTAGTGACTCTTCGCCATGAAAACTCCTTCAAATTCAGAACGAAAATTAATACAACACGTGCCAGTAGAATTTTTTAACTATTTATATATTGAAGTACTACCATCGTTAATCGATTTCAATCACAATACCGAATAAACTAGATATTCCTGATTACAAAAGTAATAGTTGGAAATTCTTAGGCCCTTCCCTGTTGCTGATTCTTGGTAGTATCTACATTGAACGTTAATTGGTTAAATACACAAAATAAATGGTATGTCTAAAATGAGGGCTTGCTGCACCGTCTAGGTAAATTATTGTCAAAAATTTTTAACTGTAAAGTTATCATAAGATATTTTTATGTAGCATAAGATCTTCTTTTGTTATAGTTAGTTTGGTATATGTTAATGTCACCCTAATTTTATAGTCTTTAAAATTTCTCTAATACGAATACATACAGAAAAGGACAAGTTATCTTCTTAATGTCTCTTCTAAAAAAATAAGGTTGGTCACTTGAAACGAATATAAAAATCCCAGAAGAATTACGGAAGTCAATGCACAGAAAAGTAATATACGCTTTTGATCTCTTTCTCTATAAACGTTTTCTGAATATAAACAAATTAAATAGATATTTCCTTACATCTGAAATTTTCTCAAGAGGTGATTATTCTATACGGTATCTCGGAAAAACATTAAACAAATAAAGATTAAAAGTATTGATTTTTTTATTAGTACTTAAAACTCAAATGTTTAACTAGTTTGAGAATAAACAGTGTTGATTTATTACCTGGCACGTAGTTTACATCCAGAAGGAAATTAAACGCCCCGGGGATTTCCATTCGGATAAATTTTCTTAATCAATATTTAACCCAAAGATAAACCAGTCACTATGTTACGGATTACGGAACACGAGACAAAATCATTTCTAATTGGATACGGAATGAGGAAACTTTGGATTATATCTTGATTGGTTGGACTTACCACAAAAAAGCTTTTCGTGTAGCTGTTAAATACTTATAATTAATTATATAAGTAGCACGATAGAGCTTAGATAATAATCAGTTGGATATATTAAACCGTTTAACATTAATATATTGTCATCGATAGTACTTCAGCCTAACTGTAACCATTCCAGGATCATGGTACTCTCTACTAATTTGAATATGTCTACATAACGAGTGCCATATGATTGTGGATTCACTCCGAATTTTGCTTGATTTATGAAGTGTTTCCTCTCTTCTACCACACGTCTGTTTAATATATATTTTGTTGTGTGCTCGGTCTGAGATGTGTTCTCTGTGATCGTTGTGTTGTCTACGGATCAAGATTTTTATGAGGCTCTGGACCGTACGTTTTTGTATCCCTAGGGCTAGGTCTATAATGTAGTATGTTGTGACTGATCCTTCTTTTGCAAGTTGCCATGGCCCCTGCATTTAATAGCACTATTTTTTTCTTGTTTAAGTTAATTCGTAATTCGTAATCGTATATGTATATACTGAAATATTTTTTTTGTTATTTTATTAGATACCTATTTTCTATAATGCTGTTAAAGGGCAAATAAAATAGCCTATTCCGGTTATTCCGAGAGGATGCAAGGCGTCTTTGTACGGATTAAGAAATGCGCTTTAAGGGTACTCGTCTGTTACCGTTTCAGGGTAATATTGTAACGGTTTAACCGAACAAGGAAAGGACCTTTACTAGAAAGACTGTTTTTAGGTTATTTTAGAATTTGCAAGAAACATGATTTAATCTAGAAATCACCAAATACACCATAAGTGTTTCAACATGAAATTTATAGGTGTAAAAAACAGTTGAACATGTGGTACAGAATTTTTCCAAAATTATAATTATTACGGTAACATGTATTCATATAGTGGAAGAATATGTAATGCTACCAATTTAAATAATATAACCATATGATTCATTCACTTTTTGCGTGATTTATGGTTACCTTACATTCGGTTTTAAAAAGTATCGAATTTCTTTAAAAGGGTAAAAAATTTGGCAGTCAGATGAACATATGAAAGGGTCTTTCCCATTGTAAATATCTGTTCAGCATTCCAACGGTTCAACGCTATATTGAAAAGAAATTAATAAAAAATAATAATCATCAAGGAAAATATATAGTCTTGTGTTAAGCAACCTGTCTATAATATTTAATTAAATAATAAAATAAATAAAACTTAAGGGGGTTGTAATCCGTGGTCCATGATCCGCGTCAGGTGTTGGGCGTTATGATCTCGTCTTGGGTCGAGCTCCGAGGTCTATGCTATGGTCCGCTTCAGACCTTGTGATCAATACGACTAGATACTTATAGTCCAAGAGCTAGTGAACCCTCCGAGTAAAGGTATGCCTGTAAGGCTAGAAATTTGTATAGTGATGAGTGATGAGTTATACCATGCTAAGTATGATAGCCATCGCCTGGCAAACATCAGCCCTGCACGTCATCAACCACTATATTTTTGAAAGTGTAGATACAATTAGAAAAAAACTTTTTGCTGTAAGCTTAAAATTATTATATGAATTTGTTCATTCATATTGAAAAAAAATTGACAGGCCTTTCGATAAGCTCAAGTACTTGACTGGTGAACCGAAAGGTGTGTTATGTGTAAAGCAAAAAAAAATAACTTTATCTGTAAACTTGAAATTTGTATATCTGTTTGTCTAAGCCATTTCGAGTAAGTAGGTATAATGACAGGCGGTTCTGGTTACTGTAAATGTGAAGATGAGGAGACTGAAATAAATAAAATGAGTTTAAAAAGTTTCGTATGTCCAAGTTATTTGTTAAGAAACTAACTTAAAGTTTTTTGATTGATTTCCCAAGGGAATTTTTTATGTATAATATTTTGCAGTAGAATTCACGAATTTACGAAATTTGATTTTCACGTATTCCATTGGGTGATTTCGTTCATATATCATGAAGGTGTCAAAAGTAGAATAAACAAAACTCGATAACATCCGGAATGGAATTTTTCTATAATAATGGTTTTAGTTGGTGATACTTCAAATCAGAAGACTTAGAATTATTTTAGTATTTTTGACGTCAATTAAGCTTTTATATTTATTTCTCAACAAAACGCATATGAAGCAAAAATATATATTTATTGAAATAACCGACAAAGGGAAGCCAGTTCAAAGAAATAAATCTAGAACTAAACACATTCTAAACTTAAGAGGAAAAATCCGTGGATAAGAGGTTTATAACCAAAACCAAAAACTAAGACTAAAAGTATAAAGCATACTTTGTTATTGGTTGTAGATCCTTAGATTTATTACAAGCAACATAGTGAATTCTTATAATAATTTTATTAGCGTTTTATGTATTTTTTCTTTTCTATATTTTTATGAGCTTCATTTTTGATATAAGGAATGTAATGGAAGAAAGCTTAGTATAGCATGTTAAACGTTTCAGTAGGCATATATTCTGATCATTTCCGAAATATGAAAAGTAAATGTTGGGTTTTATTTATTAAATGCCCGACATGTTTATCCCATCTCATTCTATAGTATAGTTTTTTTACAACACTTTTTTTGTTATCCAATTCTTCTTTGGTGTAAGTGTAGGAAGATAATCCAAAAATATTTTGAAATGAAAGTAATTAAAAAAATTGTTCGATAATTTTGTTTGCGCGTGTATTAGGTACGTTTGTGAAAAGTAATTTAAATTTATTTCACCTAATTTTTTATTATTGTCGTTTAAAAAAAATATAACAGTAAATTCACCTCAACCATTTTATTATGATTGAGGCTAACTTGAGTAATTAAAAGTTTAACAACTATAAAGGTTACAAAAAACCGAGTTTCCTGCAGTAAAAATACGTTCTACTTAAATAATTTCTAATTAATTTTTCTTGCTTTTTATTGTTAAAGGTAACCGTTAAAAAGATTAGTAGCTACATCAATGGAGCGTTAAGTATGACACTTTTTCTTTTATATTGTAATTTCTATATCAAAAATAACCTTTTTTTATTCATCTGCAATACAAACAAAAAGAAAAACATTGTTATTAGGTAGAAACAGACATAACAAAAGATTACTTGAAAATAATCGCGTTAGTCTATTTTTGGTCGATTTTAGTTGTTGCCGACCGTGGCTGTTTATCCGCATCTCGTGCTAATTTGATTTAAGCTAAAGCTAATTTGACGTAATAAAGCTATAATTTAATAACCCGATCCTTGTCCAAGTAGTCATAGAGATCTCACAATAGCAATCCTATGAAAAAGATATTCTTAATTTGATACTTAGTTAAGACAGTTAAAAGCAAACTGTCCGAGATCTTTTAAATTAAAAATTATAAATTTACATATTTAGTTTGTTTAGTACCTATTAAAATGCAAATTTTATAAGCTACGGAAATTTTTGTACAAATAAGTGATTTTTAAAATTTTAATCTAACGGGTAATAAGTCTATAGGTAAAACTGCTGGATGTGTAATACTTTTTTCTTATTAAACTAAAATCTGAATTTGACACATGTGTATACACGTTGTACATAAACAGGAATTTTATTAACTGGTCAAATAATGACAATTGACTCCAAATTGCCGTATTTGAATGTTGATAATGTAAGAGATACATTTTTTTGTTGTAAGCCGTCTTATTGTACTTTTTCCATTGGTTCACGGCATCTTTTCCAAGCTCTTGGTATGCTGTACTAATTTGTACAGGTTTGGATGTCACATGTTTCACTCACTCTGATGTCTCCTGGAATCCAGTGTCTCGCAATGGAACAGTATATGTTTAAATGTTTCAGATTTCTAGCCGCAAAATTTGTAGCTGGAATCTCCATGATTTGCAAGTGTACCTTGACCGGCGCATAGCTATAGTAATGACTGTTAACTGATTCCTGCCTGTTCTATGCGATACTTCAGATCTTTTCAATACATATTCTGCCGTGTTCTTGACCAGAGAGGTGCTCTTATTTAAGGTTGTTTCACTGTTATGTTCTGCTAGAGCATGGTGTTCGTATACTAGTACTAGACCACTTCAGGCCCTACAGCCACCTGAGTATTTGTGCATATTTTACTTCACTTACAAACCATCCAATTACTTTGAAGCTTCTGTTAAGTGCTCGCATTTTGCCATTTCTCATCTGGAATGTTTTCTTAGGCTGTAGATGAATATACTTGATCCACTGTGGAATATACTTAAAACAGAGTAATGGAATAACAGAACTTGCATTGTTGGTGTTGGAATCCCGCTTAGAGCTAGAGCTATGGCAAGGTAAACAAGCCTTTAACCTTACTTAGCTTGGATGGTGGCATTTTTTGTTGTATCTTTTGTCACCATACCAAAGAAACATATGTGACTGTTGGTTTACCTACTATGTTATGGATAAAAAATGTCGTTTTAAATACCACCTTTTGCAGCAAGTGCTTTTGGAAACCATCAAATTGGTTACGTCTTCTTGTTTATGTATTCAGGATGGTACTTTTGACTTTAGTGTTACCCCAATGAACTTAACCTCTACAGTGTTGGGAAAGTTTAATCTATTTGTGAGTATTACCGAATTCAAAATTGGTCTATATATTGTTACAAGCCAAGCCGGACCTGTCAGTGGTGTGAGGTGTAAGTAAGTCACCGTACGGAGAATCTTCGCGCGTAAGGCTCGTTTCACACTTATACGGTTCGATTCGGTTCGGTGCGTATTCGATTCGTTTTCGGTAGCAGCCGGAAAAGTGTGAAACGGTGATACGGTGTGTGTTCGGTACCTAATAGATAACTGATAGAACCGAAAGCCCCTCGACACGAATCGGTTTCGTTCGGTTTCCATTCGGGTCCAGAGTTCACAAAAGCAATTGGTCCTTTACACGCATACGATTTAGTTTCGGTTCGGTCACGATTTCGGCAAGGGAAAATATTATTTCATTTTCATTTTCTCATTTTAAATGTTGTAATTTACATTTGGCAATGTCTGATTCACTTGACATTGATATAAAATTGGTATAAAATGCACCAAATTCCACCCGTTTGGTGAGGATTGGGTGTACCCATCAGTGAAGTCGATTATTCCTTTTTCGTTTTTTGATTTTTCTATAGAGAAATAATATGGCAGCAATTTGTCTTTTCTCCATAGTGAGCATTGTGGGAAAAGTGAGTAAAAAATTCAGTACTGCGTATTCGATGATTCGGTTGTTAAATCAAACCTTATACTAACCGAGTGTGTGTGAAGAGTTTTTATTCGTTTTAGGGGCTACCGAATACGCACCGAACCGAATCGAACCGTTTAAGTGTGAAACGAGTCTAAGGATTGATCTCGAACTACGAGACTATTCCGTTCTAGAAGGATTGTTTTGTGGGATCTTTGTAGATGTTTTCAGAAAGGAATTAATTCGGTATATAAGGGACCGCTTTGTACGGGGAGAAAAAATTGTGATGGTAATAGTTGGCGATAAATAATAGTGGTGACTGTATTAGTTGGCGGTAAATAGAAAATGTATTTGTTATAGCTGGCGATAAAGTGCGATTGTTGTACGAGATATTCTAAGGACGTTATTTAGTAATTGTGTTTGTATTAAAGTTGTGTAATTTAGTTTAAGAAATTGTTATTTAGGTCTGTTTACCAATAAATTGTTGAGTTTGTCTGCTGTTATCACTTATCGCGAATCCACGAAGGAAAAATTATTACAATATGTTTTTTGGTGCAAGAAAAAAATATAATTATTTTTTGCATTTTTTTATATTGCTTTTATAAACTTTTATATGTTTTCCATTTAACGTTATAAATGGGTTTTAAATCTCACTTCAAGTTTCGAGAAAAAGTTTAGAAAGTAAATTAGGTATACTTATTTAAATATTCCTTATTTGTTCGCTGTGGCGTAAAATGTATATTTTCTTTTATTATTTGAGTAATTTTTTCACAAGAATAAAAAATAAATCAATATATTTCAAAATCTTAAAGGATATGTGAAAATCAAAAACGACAAATAAATGCATAACAATTAAATCAGCCACTTTTTAGCCAATACGTTTTTTAAGAGACCACTGACAATTTAGAATGCACTAAGAGTGTAATAAAATGGAAAAATGCATCTTTATTATACTTCGTTATTAACAAATCTTAGGTATTAATAGTTGAAATGAAGTAAAAGAATAAAACTTTAGAAGGATATTGATCGGATAGATTTCAAGATTCTATTTTTTATAATTAGTTTATTCAGAAATATTTGGCACTATTCGCTAGCTTGGTTGACTGTTATTGACTACCTGACTAGAAGGACTAAGTTTCGAATAAATACGAGAGATATTAAATTTGCGGCTTATTATCCTTACATTCCTTTCGAAACACCGTTGCAATATTGGCGGGAATTCAGGATTATCGTCCTCGGGTGAGAAATATTTGATTACCGGGGATTTTTCAGACCTGAATATCAAATAGTATATCGCCAGATAGAATTGCTGATGAAACTATAAATTGGTTTTTAAGGAAAATTATTAAGGAATCAATATTTGTTTTGTTCATAGATGAGGATCTTAAATACATATTGAAAAATATGAGTACTACCTTGAAATTTAGAAATTAGACAAGCAGCAAATGACATTAAAACAAAATTGAAAAAATGGCAGGAATTAAACCTAAAATCTATATCTATAGGCCACTATTGAGATGTGGCACTCCGGAAACAAGTTGTGATAACTTGAAGTCAGTTGTGATCACTTATAATCACTTGTGACCTCTTTAAATCAATTGCGATCACTTACAATCAGTAGTGGTCAATTAAAATTAGTTGTGATAACTTCTCTTCATTTGTAATCACTCACTGAAATATTTGACCAACCATACGTATGAAGTGACGTATCGTGACATTTTCGGAGTTCAGCGATCCAGCCATGAACCCCTTCAGAAGAAAGCAAAGTGACTTAGAATTTTAATTTTCAAAAATCAAAATTATGATTTGGAGTTAAACCAAAATAGTTTCAATCGTATTAAAAGCAAAATGTTATTAAGTTGCAAAAATATGGCCATTTGTATGATAAGTGATTTTCTGGATTAAAATTTTAATGACCCGTCAGCAATTGTAAGAGTAGCGCATACTATAAAACTTCATGCGTTCTCTTTCCTAATAAGCGCCTTAAATCTCAATGAAAACAAAAGAAAAGTCTCGAAATCTAGCTGAATTTTGCCATATTTTGGTATTATACAATGTCCCAGAAGTCACAATTAACTACGTCTAACAGCGCTTTGATATGCAAGGTTAAAAGTCACGAGATTTCGTTTTTCGGAAATAATTAGTTTTCTATGCCATCAATCCTATTTGCATTTATTATAAAACTTGTTTAGGACTAAATTCCCTACAAATTTTATACCTCTTTAACCTTTAATCTTAATAGATTATGAGTTATTTTACTTAATTATAATGACTCATTTATTTTACTTAACTAACCATTAACTATTTTATTTAGTGCCTCTGTATTGGAAAAAATAATTGTCATAAATAAATTGGAAAAATTATATGATTTGGATCGACTGGCTCCAATGTATCAAAAGGAAAATTTTGCTCTGCCAACATTATATGCAAATAGAACAAGCATTTTCTTGGTAGTGTACAATCCTAAAAATCCAAAGATAAAATCGATTAAATTCGGTAGGTACACACAGTTTATAACGTCAACCAAATCAAGAAAACCTATGCAGTTATCACTTCTACCACCAAGAAGTGCATCAATTCATCAACATCATAATCATGTTAATAACCAAATTCAAACTTGATTAGACATATATTTAAAACCTCAGGTATGGGATTAGGAGCTGCAAAATAACACCTTATACTTCATGGTAGGAAAAAAAGTTTTAAATTTGGTCCTCTATAAGTTTTATATTAAACTAGCTGACCCGGTGAACCCCGTACGCATAACAATTACTGGTTTCTTGTATTTTTCGATTTTTTTTGCTTTTCTCTTTCTCTTAAAAAAATCAATTGTTTCTCGATTTTTGTTTTATTTCTGTTTTTTTTTTCTCGTCTAATTCGTGTTTTTATCAATTTTTTCTGATTTATTTTGATATTTTTGCATCTTTTCATTTGTTTTCTATATATCACCAAGTTTTTCCAATTCTTGTTACATATTTTCAAATATGCCAGACAAAAAGTTGTGGCCCCATATACATAATGAAATAATAAGTCTATTTAAGATTTGAAACTGTAGCTAACATAATTAGTTTATTAACTTCTTATTTATCTGCTTTTTCATTAACGAATATTAGCGATCACATAGGTCCACTCGTCCTTGTTTCTTATAGCACTGAACAAATCTCCTATTGTTCTTAGTCTGAAGAGACAATTGGAATTCGATGCACTTTTGCTGGGTCGTTTTCGAGATTATTAAACCAGATGGAATATTCTGATCCTTCAAGATATTTCTTGTCACTCTGGCTGTATGTAGAGTAGCATTTTCAGGCATCATCAAGATAAAATCAGGACCAATGTTTTGCGCGTATGAAACATCTGCAGGTTCTAGAACATTTGTACCTTAACGCTTTGATGATAAAAAACGATCCAGCAGAACGAATTTCGTTCTACTGGATCGTCTAATTTCTTGCACCAGTTTCTTATCCTTCGAGAATCTGCTTACAAACTAAACCGACATTCATCGGTAAAAAGAACATTTTGCCATTGAGTTTGCTCCCATATAACATGATCTTGTGTCCAACGTAATCGATTGACACGATTCCATCGATTTAAAAGTTGTCATCTCTAAGGTATTCGGCTAACTAAATACCTTCTCTCAACCTTTTGTAGATGGTATGTTTTGTAAAATGTATTTCGTACAAATATAAGCGCCAATATATAATTTAAATTATATGTAGATACTTTTTTCAAAATTTATTTAATAAAACTGTGTAAAGAACAAGTTGTATTTATTGCTTTTTATTTTAATTAATTATGGCTTTAGGTCAAACTCGAACTATAACATCAAAGTAATTAACGTATTTAAATACCTGAGCGCTGCCCGATGATTATATCAGGTAGCTGGTATTTATTGATGTTATATATTAATTAAAACATACATTTAATGATTTTGTTCTAAATAAGAGATTAAAAAAATGTTCGTTTTGTAAATATTAAATAGTAAATGTTCGATGTCAATAAATCAATTTTTTATTGGGTGTACAGTTAACAGTTCTGTTGTAATTTTTAAATATGAATATAAACATAAATTTGTATTAAATAACTGTCTAGACACAAAGGCAATTTTTTTATTGAAATATGTCCTTTTTTCTATTTTTTTCTTTTATTCTCAATATTTTAAAACTCAACATTTCTTAAAAATTATATTTTGAATTTCTGTTCAAATAAAATTGTTATCATTTGTGTAATTATCACAAAATCAAAACACTAGGTCAACGTCATTAGAAACATTACAATTCTATTATCTTTTACATAATACTGACGATCTATATTCATTACGTTGGTTTACATAAACCATAAATTTTTCCATAAAGTTTCTGCCTTCATATATACTGAGCTGGTACTGAAAGGAGACGGCTCCAAGCGATGTCGCATGCAGAGCATCATATTGGAATAAAACAGCGTCCTAACGCCTGACGTCTAGTCGCTAAAGTCACGCAAACTAACACTTATCACGCAAAATTCATGTTCAAATATTTTGTGTTTGGAAATTTGCTAATAGACAAGTGAATAAGAGGCTGATTGGAGCTCCAACTCAAGATTTATATGATATAGGAATTATTATATGGCGGGTGTATATTATATTTTGTATATAGATCTATAATAAATCAGCAGAAAGCTGCCGGGGTATTAATACACGTTTGCCATTGCTTCAACCATTTCTGAGGATAATTTGATACAGTCAAAATTGTATTTTTGAAGGCATCCACTGCATATTCTGACGATTTGACATTTTTCCCCAAATTTCACGTATATTCTTTTTATTATGGAGGTCAACGCATACAGTGACATTTTAACGTATTCAGAATTGAGAGATCGTTACGTTTCTTTTTCTATTTGATATTCCTCTGTCTTCTTCTCATTCGCCATTTGCCATACTTCACAATTGAGGTAGGTACATTTTTACTTCTGATAGTATATCGCAAAGTTTCATCCCCTCGGCTAATAACAGCAAAAATGAATTTCTAGAATTACTATTGAATGCTGAATTACTGTTTAAACCAATAACCGATTAGTACGTTTAACTAATATTAATGTGAAAATACAACCACGCCTTTTAACCCCAACAAAGGAACCGACTTTCGAATCTAGGTTGCCAGATATATTTGCGAATATTCCTAAGTTTATATATTTTGAAAATTTTCTCTCTACTTTACTATTCAATTATTTGCCAATGACTCTTAGAAAGATAATATAAAAATATTCTTACAAAATATATACTTAAATTAATTAACTAGGTTCTTCATATTTAAACAGTTTTCACTTCTAATGATATCAATTTTGTATATATTACTTAAAGACTTTTTTAAAAAAAGGCAACATTGTGTATATAGTTTGCAAATTTAAAGTATGTTCGTACCCCTTTGATATTAATGCAAAGTAATGCCGACGGCTCTTACTAAGCGCGGTGCTAGATCAAACGAAACATCAAAGAGGAAAATGCGTGCGTTAAATAGCGCGCATAGTCTTGTTCCCCACTACAGTACACAGTAGCGTTAGTGATTTTTATTGATTTTTTATATTAGACATATATTACGGTTGGCTTGATAGTACTTAATATAGTAAGACTTTCTCGTTTAAATATATAAGATAATAACTGCGCCACCTTACGGTGGCGTTATATTATTTGATTTAGAGAGGTATTTTTTTTAGACTTTATTTTTTTCGCATTTTTTCTGTTTTTAATTTTCTACTTTCTTTTAGTTTTTCGATTATTTATTTATTTATGAATCGAAATTCAACACTATCTATTGGGTTTTCTTACAATTCAGTAATTGTTATGGACAATGCGTCGTTTCATTTCCGCATATTAAACAAAATACCTAATAATAACACAAAAAAGAATAAAAATTTAAGATTTATGGCAATCAAAAATATTAATGTTCCTAAAAAGGTTCCAGTAAAGAATGAATTAATAAGAATAATCAAAAGTCAGAATTTTAAAAATGAATACGTCATTGAAACCATTTGCAGCAGATATGGTCATACCCTTTTGCGTTTACCTCCATACTAGTGTATTTTTAATCCAATCGAAATGATTTGGAGTACTGTAAAGAAACGTTTACGAAAATATAATCAGTCACCAACTTTAAGCGCAGTTGTTTCTTGATAATATTCAAGAGGTAATTAGTGGCATTAATAGCGATGTATGAAAGAAAAAATTGCGAAGCATATGTTATAAAAATAGAAAAGGAATATTCTGTTTTACGGCCAATAGCACCATTAGTTATTCAACCTGGGAACGATTCTACTTCAGAAGACTGACAATTCTTGTTAGTCATTCTAACCAATTTTCTTTACAACTATCGTGATGTATCTTGAAAACTTGTTTTCAAAAGCAAACTAATTTTATATTCTTACTAACATACCAAACCCTTTCCTTTCCAGGCAAGGAAGGCTCATACCTCCTCGTGGTCCTTGCTGGATAGACAATCTTTTAAGATTGTCTGACAAAATGAGTATTATTTGTAGACAATTGTTATAAAAATATTATGATTTATGTACTATTTGAATAATGAATCAAAAGATCTTATTAATAACTAAAATTAACAAGTTTTAATTTGAAAGAATTAATTTGTTATTTGACAATTTTCAAATTGATACAAAATTTACAAATATACAAAAACCGTTTTTCTTTTGAAATTTAAAACAAAAATTAATAAAAATTTATTAACCTTTTTTATTTAATTTCACGCCAATGGTCGGCACAGCCATCAAAGGCATTTAAAATCCGACAAAGAGCCAACAATTTCACATTTAGATTGGAAAGAGTATAAGAACATTGATTGTGCGTCAGTATGCCACACAGTATACGAAACGGGAGTTAGTTAGAGCTTACATCGAATTGAAACATTTACCAATATAACTATACGTGGATAAGATATAATACTCAACGTGAATCAAATTCGATTGGTTAATTTTGATACGTGTAATTATCCAACCCATGGCATTTGTGTTTAAATTAATAGTTTTTCTATTATTATAGGAAAGAACAGTAAAAAGTATTATTTTTTAATTTCTTATAATTTAAGTGGGTGAGTTTGTTCTTCATTACAAGAATTAATTATTTAATTAACAGTACTTTTTACTACCGCCCTGGTTCATCCTCGTATATAATGTGCATTTGTTACAATTACAATTTCATAGACTGATGCGGTACCCCTTAACTTGTTTGTATTATTTGTAGAATAATTTATTGTTGTAATCATTTACGAATTAGCAATTTGTTTAGTAAATTTGTCATTTGATTGTTAACTATTCAAAATGAATTGTTTCACTATCGTAGAAGAGTTAAACCAATACAATTTTTGTCACGTCTAGAATTTTATTTTGATTGATGTTAAAAATAAAAAAGCTTTATAAAAGTTTTACCACAATAAATATTTATACTTTTATATGCTTTTTATTAATTTAAATATTAATAAGTATTCAATTTGTTTAACAAATTTACTTTACATCTACAATACCCCAGAAGTAACCTATATCTGTAGATATATTAAATAAAATATCACATATCAACATATTTTATAACATATGAACTACGCCACCTTACGGTAATTATAAAAAGAGTTGCTCGTTTAAATTTATGAAATATTAACTACACCACCTTACGATGGCTCGTTTAAATATATCAACTCCATCACCTTACGGTGGCGTCATAGTACTTCATTTAGTATTTTCTTTTTTCCACAATTTTTTCTCTTTTTTCGTTTTTTTTTAGTTTATTTTTTAACAAATTTCATAAATTTTTAGTATTCAGCACACTAATCTCATACAGAATTATTGACTTCAAACTACCATGCCGCAAACTTACTGTTCCCTAGTAAAATTTAAGGAAAATATTTATAAGTTGTAACTTTTTTATTTATTTATTTCTTCATAAATTAACAAAAAAAAACTCAAGGTAATAATATTAAGTTGGTGACATACTTATCCCTACACTACAGTGAGTTAATTGTTTAAAACTTTCCGCGCACTGCCACGTTGCCAAGTCGTCTTCTCTCACTTTTCAAGAGATGACAGAAAAATAAAAAATTATCAAAAGTAGCTCACTTTGAACATTTTTATAACAAAACAAATACGGTTAGATATATATAATTATTTTAATAGAAATATATCCACTACATCTCCAATTAAAGGTTCTCAGTTTAAAAAAAAAAAAATGCAAAAAAATTAAAATTGTTATTAAATAAAACATTCGCTTTAACATCGATCGGGATAGATATGTGTATGCGAAGTTGCGAAATATTCTAAAAAAAAATAGTTTGTTTGGGAACGTCCTTAAGAAAATTCTTTTTTTTCCGCTCACCTCTGATACCATTTTTGTTTATTCCATAAATGTATTAATATACCATTTTATTCCATATGCTGATGTAACAACTACCAAGCTAATTTTTTGGAATCATTTCGATTTTTCTTCGTATTTTTGGTTAACACATGTTATTGTTATTTCTTTCATTTAGAAGTTGACAAACACATCTCTTTCAGATAAGGTAAGTGAGAAACATCTATAGTTAAATATATATTTCCAAATGTCAGTTTTTTCTTATTTTTACATAAATAAGGTGACATCCTGTATAAACAATATTTTTATATTTTTCATTTTTTGTCCATTTCACTAAATTCTCTTAATAATATTATTATTTGGAACTTTAAAACCCCGATCCGCTCTTCTCCTACTACCAGAGTCGTGGTATGCTATGGTAAACTACTTCTTTTAATTAAATTATATTTTTGTGTTTTGATAAAATAAGTGAGATAACCTATAACACCGTAGTCTTCATTTAGTTTTTGAAAAAAATATAAAACTGGTTGGTATTTGAATCAGAAGTGTAGAGCGGATTGTATTCCCCTATAATTCAATTGTCTTGTAACTGGTATATGAACTTGCACGTCTTTGTTGTTTTCGATTCGTTTTTCAAAAACTTGTAACAAACAAATAGAAATAGGTACTTGTAGAAAACTTGTTGCTACAACAAAAACTTTATACGGGTAAGTTTATTGTAGTTTCTAACAATATTTTGACTTTAAATTGTAGATGCCGATATAAAATGTTTGTTCAGGAAATTAACCAATTAAGAGCTTAATGGAACAAGTTTTTGTTTACAAACAATAATACCCCAAAATAGAATTTGAGCTTTTTGATAATACCTGTAGTTGTATTTGAATTCCGTTTTCAGTAAACCGTAAACACCTCTAAGACTTCTAAAATGACTCCAACAAGGCGATATCTTTGTTGCTCCAGAAACTGCAAATGGGAGACAACTTCTGTAATGTATTGCATTAAATTGCACTTCTCTATATCCACAACTTTATGCGCTGTCCCGTGAAAATGTCTTGTTTTGTGATAAGACTCGATGATAACATACTGAATGTGAAATGCAACTACCAAATGAACGTTATTTTAGGAAATGACAAGGTGTTCTAAAATTCCTAAAATGCGATGAGTTTAACAAATGCTTTGCTAATAAAAATATGATTTATCAGAAAATTTTTGTCAGTTAGTTATTTATTTACGCTGTGAAAGATAAAACGTATGAACAATAAATCAATGCAGATATGAAAATAAATACATTACAGACAAAAATCCATTTAAATTAATATTGCATGTCTTTAATCCTCATTCCACTCGAAGTGAAATGAGGATTCTAAACATCAGCATATACCTAATACAAATTACAAAACAAAAAAACAAAAGCAGAAAAATTGTGTACAATTGTTCTGTACCTACTTTATTACCGCTCCAATTCTCTTTAAAAGAAAAATTATGGATGTCATTGACAAGCTTGTTTTTCAAGTGTACTGTCTCGGAAAAAACACTGAATTCATTAAAAGATAGAAGTCAGGTTTATAGAAGTAATAAAAAGTGGTTTATTAATCTTTGTTAGAATATAGTTAGGTATAAATGTAAATCTTTTGTTGTGTTTTGTTCTGCTTTCTATTATATTCTAGTTACAAGAAGAGATGAGTAGTTGATTTTTAAAACCTATCTGTAAACGAAAATTTACTTTTATAACAGTGTTGTATAACAGTGTTGTATAATTAATAATTTACTATTAGAAGAATGTTTATACCTACCTGGCAAAGCATGCGAGTCACCGCCAAACTGGCAAATATTAATCACAAAAATATAGATGCAAACAATTTTGTTCGTGTTTGGGTTGAATTTTTTTGCGCACATATACCTTAACACTTTAGCATAAATATACACTCATGGACAAAATTTACTGACTTTACTGACAGAAGAATACTCTATGCGTTATGTTGCTAATTGGTTAGGAAGAAATCATTCCACTATAAGTCATATGGTAAAACGCTTCAACCAGACATGATTATACAATCGCAGACCAGGGCGCCAAAGTTCTACAGATGCAAGAGGTGAGCGCTTTTTGAGAATGTCTGTTCTTAGAAACTGGATAGTCACTGGTACAATGCTACGAAATGAGTTGACTATTGCTCGCAATGTACTAATATTGTCTCGAACTCTGAGAAGACGTTTAAATGAAGCTGGATTGAATAATAGAAGACCGGCAAAAAAACATTTGTTAACCAGAGACCACAAAGTTGCAAGAACTACGTTTTAATCGTAACCATCAAAACTGGACGGTTAAAGATTGATAGAGAGATTTGTTCTCGGATGGGCGTGAGCATGTTTGGCGAGATTTGGGGGCTGCGATATAATTCCCAAAATTCCATCTGGTGGAGGCACTGTGATGTTTTAATGGCCAGACAGAGTTGGATTCTATCCGCATGAGATCCATGAATGGCGATTATTATCTCGAAAATGTCGTTCTTGAACTTGTTATGCCGTTTGCTCCATTTGTGGGGCCAAATTGTCTATTCATGCAAGATAATACGCGTCTCACTTGGCTACGTAACTGGTTAATTACCTAATTGCAATTGATCTTGAGTTTATGAAATAGCTAGACAACAGTACGGACTTAAATCCTATAGAGCACCAATAGGATTTTTTTAAAAAAGGTCGCAGTATTAGGCCTGCACCTATTAACCATAATCCACTGTTAGATGCAATAATAGCAGAGTGGGAGACTATCCCCCATGATGTTATCAAAAATCTGATTTCCTTTGTTCCAAGGCGAATGAATGCAGTAATAATAAGGCCATACACGGTACTGGGCTCAGTTGAAACACTTTAATTCAATTGTTTACGTTTGTGTCATTAATTAATTAATAAAAATGAATAAAAATAAGCTCTTCTCTTGCTGACTTCTGTTTAAAACAATTGCTTTGTAAAGCTACCAAACATATCAATCGAATACAGGAAAATTTGAACTTATTTAATAAAGTGTTGCTTTAATTTTGTCCGTGAGTTAATTTATAAGTTTGCGTTTTTTTAGACATCGATTTTTTTATTATATACCTATTGGTATTATTGTAACCTTAAAATAATTAAAGATATTTTTTGAATACAAACTATGTTTAATACGTTTCGTGTAACAAACATATTTCCCAGTTAGTTGACAAAACTTTACCAGAAAATTAAACTTTGAGTCTCGGGGAAAAATATATTACAAAGTTTTGTGTAGAAGAAATACAGTTAAAAGTTTATTTTTGATATTTAACATTAACAAAATATTCAGTAAAGAAGCATTATGGAATGATTCTCAGTTAAGTGTATCAAAGGTTCTACTGAATTTTAATTAAGATCGCCATTTCACTTCTTAACCCAATAAAAAAATATAATACCCCATTTTTTTTTATTTTAAAACTGGAAACTTTACAACCATCAAAATTATCATGATGCTCCCGAGTTTTTTTTATGACCTGGACTGTTTATGTTTCAGGTTCAAGATGGATGGTTGAAAAACGAAAATAAAATGTTATTTTACGACTGAAAGATAGGCCAGTATACGAAGAATATGTTTAAAACCAGATTTTATATTTAAATAATCATCACAAATGTATATAGGTAATAAACATTTGGAAAACTAAATGATCGGTAAAGAAATTGCTCATTGGTAAAACACATCTATGGTGGTTAAATTGTTGAGTGTTAAATACAATACAGCGTGAAATTAAATTTACTCCAAAAATTAACACTCAGATTTATTTGGTAAAATAATAATGTCCCTCTAAAATTATTGATTCTAGCAAAAAGTATGAAGTTTATAGTTTGTAAATCTAGGTAATTAACGATATTGTTGGTAAAACAGGAGACTATCAGAATCCATTTGAATAAAAACACAAATAATCTTATTCATAGTAATAGAAAAACAAGCAGGTGTTTCCAAGCGATCAGTGTAAATTATTAACAGTACAAATAAAAGAAGCAAAGAATAAGACTGCTACGAAGACATCTGAAGATTATCAACAACTTGCAAGGAACGAGGAAATCAATATCGGAAGTTCTATAAAGCTTATTATAAAAAACGAAGGTGAAACGTACTTAAAAGAAACTTCTCTGACTTTCATTAAGGAGTTTAAACCACAACTAATACGGATTTTATCATCTAGTATTGTATTGCTTACAGATAACTCTTCAATATTTAGTAAATTAAAAGTTAATTCTCTTAGTTGCTAAACGTGCAACATTATTCACAACATTTCTTATTTGAATTGCAATAAATTTTATTGTAATCAAAGTTTCAGAGCCATTCAAAAACGTATTTTCTTACACAAAATAGAACTGTACAAACTGTATTTACATACGTACAGGGCGATGCTATGGCAACTGCTCACAGGCTGCTCTACAAGGCCAGGCTCCCATTACTTTATTAAAGGGAAAAAAGCAAGCAGAGCTATATGATGGGGTTAAGGCGGCTGCCTCAGGACAGGTATAACTTTGCGACAATGGCCCCCAAATCCAAGGGGAATCAATCTGGTATACCGGAGAAAATTGTTAAGGCGGCCACCCAAGTAACTTTTGATTTATTGCCTTCGAAGTCCCGGACACGATATAAAAAAACATACCAAATTTTTGAAAGGAATTGTCTCAGAAACTCATTATAATGCAAGCAGTTCAAAAAATCTCACGTCAACGAATATTTTTGATATACCATGCTTACAGATAAGTCATGCTAATAATAGTACGTTAAATATAGCTATTCAAAAATAATGTTTATATTTGTAAACCAAACATTAACAATTGTTAAAATTAGTTAATAAAGAGTTCTTATTATAAAAATGTAAACTGATTTTCATTAAAGATAGGCCGGAGAGTAAATAAAAGTGAGTTCGGTAAAAGCTTTTACCGGACTAGTCCGATAAAATGACATTTTCTGACCTAAAAATAAACCGGAAAGTACTAATTTCTGGCCGGTTTTAAAAAAAGTATTTTAACGCTTTATTTATACTTACAGAAAAAAAGTAAAACACGCAGGTTTCTTCATTAAAAATCGTTATCCATTCAACAACGTTAAAAGCAGCAATTAGTAAAATCAACCAATCGAAGAAAAGTAAACCGCTATCATAAATTCTTTCTATAGGTAAAGTAAATAGGTACACACAATTTTCGTTTATGTAATAAACTATTTCTGGAGCACAAAACTAAGTAATTCAGGTTTTTCACTTCTTTATAAACTAAAATTTTATTAATTTGCACAACAAATTGTGTATCTCAGTTTTCGCGTGCTGTTCCCACTTAAAATTCTTATTTATTACCATCAAAATATCGCTACCTATGGTTCAATAGTTACACTCAGATATAATTTTAATTTTATTTATACATTACCTATCAATCTCTAATAAAACTTTAGGATTGCCTTTTACGTGTCACATATTAGATTCACAATAAGCAATTTCCTCACGGCGTCACGCTCCAAACAAGATTAATGGTTGTCTTATTTTATTTGCATTTAATAACCTTAAAATATCAACATTGAAGGCGTATGTTACATATTCATTATTTAACTTATTGATTAATAACTTAAAACATTGAACACATTTAATTTATAATGTAATAGAGAATAACTTCGCTGACCAACCTGATATTAATTCATTAGGAATAAAAGGAATAAATATACCCAGAATAAATAGGAAAACAGATTAAATTGAATTCAGTTTGTGTATTTAAAAAATTAAGAGTCGTGAGCACTAGTCTTGATCATATTTGACCAACTAGACATCCTCTCATTATTGATAAAAAAACTTAGCGCGCCTCAAGTTGCCATCCCGAGAGGCATTTTCTTATAATAAGCCAGTAGGTACTTAATAAGTTTTCTTTTGTTATTGGAAAACTTTTATGCCATTTAACATAAAAATAATGAAATATATATTAAAATTAGGTATTTTATTGATGTTGATTTAGGGAGATTTGTCAAGGGCCTCTTTTAAATCTAAAGATCCTAATATATGCCGAATGAATGCAATTAATATATTAAGTTTCGCTTTCTAAGCTTCGGAAAAACACATTGGTTGTCATTTTCAAAGATTTACAAATTATAAACATAAAAATCACAGATTATCACAAATTTCCGTTCTTTTAGTATAATTTTTTTTTAACAGCAGCAGTTTGTTAGGCATTTTTGGAAGCATTGCTTTTTTGGCGAGGTACGCATAGAGCAACAGGATAACTGAGACGTATCAACTTTGAAAAACTGTTAAACGCACAGAAAAAGCCGAACGAAACTGCCTTACCTAGAAAGTAATTAAGTAATACATATATTTAATTAATTTTATTTTATGTGGCAAAGTACTTAATTAACAGAAGATAGTATAAATTAATGACAATAAGAAGTTAAACGGAACTGTCAAATAAGTATTTCGAAGTTAAGAAAAAACAGAGCGGTCAATGAATACTTATGTGCTTTACAAATATTTGTTCGTTTCCTGGTCTTAGTTAATTTAGCTCTCAAAATTATTGATATAGTTGCAAATCCTATAATTATAGAAAATATTATGTCTTATATTTTAATGCTAACAAATTTTGTTTCATTCCAACACTTGGAAATGTCGATACAGCGGATGTATGAGCTGGTAAAAGAAATATCAACATATGTGAGGCTTGTAGCCTTTTTGCAAAAGTTTCCACTATACAGATACCTTAGGTCCAGTTCATGGTAGTCTGAATTAGGATTTGGTAACCTAAACGCATTAGATTTTTAAAAATATAATAGAGTTACAGGTACACGACCGTTGTGATACTGTTTGACCCTCATCAAAGTTTGGAACTGGATCTGTGCGGAAAAAGTCATGAATATCTGTTTGTATGATTAAGTATTTGTCATAAGGTTTGTTCTAACTACTAAACAACTCAGTACTTCAAAGATAACGAGAATTCGTCCACTGCGCAGTTCCCGGACAGTTCTAGAATGGTTCTTTGGTCTGTTAGAACAAACCTATAGTATTTATTACCTACACAGCGCGTTCCGATTCATACCTGTTCTCTAAGTATTTACTTCTCTTTCTTATATTGTTATATTTAAAGTGCGCCCTTAATTGGTGTATCAAGTAGGTCACGTAGTCAGTATGCTCTGTTCATCAAAAAGAGAAGCAAAAGCTTCTCCGATTCTTTTTCTTTCTCACTCGGAGAATGGGCCTTAATCGGGACCCGCAGTGTAGATATATTCGTTGGACAAACAAACAATCTATAGTAGAAGTTAGTGTTTATATTTTTCATACAACTTACAATATTTGATATAATAAATTATATTCGTATTAGAGACGTTCCCAGTTAAACTAATATTACGCTCTTTGTTTTTCAGAAATATAATCTAAAACATTCTATACGCTCTCAAAATGTACCTACACTTTGCCTGGCTAGATTTTATAACTATAATAGCTTGTGCATTGTGACTTAAAGGAAATATATATATCAAACTTAACAGCTAATCCATGTTGTAGCAATTTTGGACGAGATCTCAGATTACAACTTGATCCTCTATACATCTTCCCAGAAAATTAATGATATAATAAGGCTACTTATCTTCGAAGAGAATATTCTTAATATTTTAATAGTAGAATAATTTGAAATGAAGATAATAAATATTCCGCCGTTAAAGTGTTTGACGTCAAACACTGCCAGTATATTAACTTGATACAAGTTTGATAATAATGTAAACTTTACCAACCGTTGAAAACTTTAGACTGGTTTGGGGGAATTTCATTATTTTCCATTAATAGTAACTTGCTTCTTATAAAAAGCAATAAAACTTTTTTGACATATTCAGATTTGGAATTTGTATGTGTGAATCTGACATATCTTGGAGTATTAATCGGAATTGGAAAAGTTGATTAAATTATATTTTATTTGTTATTACCACACCAACCAAATTGTGGAAAAATATTTGGTGGATACTTGTTTATTTGTAAATAATAAATCAAGTTGTTCATAAAAATACCCAGTTTTAAACAACAGCAGTATGCTAAGTATAAATGATTTTTTGTACAACTGTCATTAAAAGTGACACTTTTAATGATAGCAAACAATGTTAAAAACGATTGTTTACATAGCAGCGTGTTAAAAATACTTTTAACACGTTGCCATGTAAACAAGTTTACTTTTAACACGGTTTAGTTTACTTTTAACACGGTTTGGTTTATTGTCATTGCAAATTTGCTCGTTTCATTATCAAAATATTGAAGTTGTACAAAAAACATTGTATGTTATTTGTGTTAAAAGTGATTTTATTTTGTTCGTGAAATTGTTCAATTCGCTCCGCTCATTTCACAAACGTTTTCACTCACAAAATAAAACCTCACTTTTAACACTCATATCATAAATAACTATTATTGACCGATTGATTAAAAAAGATTAAATTTATTATTTGTTTTCATTTAAAAGAAAGTATTTTGTCAGTAAATGTTGGCATAAAGTTATTTAAACAGTATTGTCAAATTAATCAAAATATAACCAATAAAAACTAATGATTTAAGTTTTTCCGAAACCGATCTCAGATTCTGCCAATTACATATCCTCTAGTCAACATGTTCAAAAACGTGAAAAATCAAAATAAAGCTCCTAAAAATATGAGCGATAGCTCATTGGATTCGGAATCACCTCTAGAAAAATGTTTTTGAAGGATTTTAGTCAGGTAAAAAATTTCAATTGTTATTAACCAAATAAGATGAAAAAAAAATATTTATGTTTTTGTTAATAACTCGAAAAATATTAATATTTAAGCAATTTTGAAAAAAGGCTCGTTAAAGAGGAGGAAATTTCCGAAAAAAAGTCCGTACTCCCGGAACTCTATCTTTATTATTTATAATGTTACGACTAGAGCCGGACCTGCCGAGACAGACAGGGCAGTTCTTGGAACACCAGAATGTTCGAAATTTGAGACACGTAACGAAGCAAGTTTCTAGAAGAATTGTACTGTGGGATTTGTGTAAATGGTTCTAGAAGGATTAATCTATACTAATATTATAAAGCTGAAGAGTTTGTTTGTTTGTTTGAACGCGCTAATCTCAGGAACTACTGGTTGAATTGAAAAATTCTTTTTGTGTTAAATAGACCATTTATCAAGGAAGGCTTTAGGCTATATAACATCACGATGCAACTATTAGGAGCGAAGAAGTAATGGAAAATATGAAAAAACGGGGAAAATTATTGATCCTTGAGGGCTTCCATTGCGTGCGCTGCGAAAACAATTCAAGATACTGAAAATATATGTGTGAAAGAATTATTCCTCTTGAAATGATATAAAAAAATGTCCACGACAGTATATGTCTATCTTTTAAGATTAACTCACTAGAACCGTTTTCATGGTAATCAAATTTGGTCGAAATTAATGCATTATTTGTTAAGAGTTGTATCAACGTAATAATATTAATCTTTATCCAAATAAATGTGTTGTTGATTAAGAGTATTTAATTGTGAACAAAATTGTCTTTGACATCACTTAATTTCAATGAACATCTTAGAAGATATTACAATTTTAAAATAACTAGGACGCCACCGTAAGGTGGCGCAGTTATTATCTCATATATTTAAACGAGAATTTCTTACTAAATTAAGTACTATAAAGCCACCGCACGGTGGTGCAGTGGATATCTTATATAAAATATCTAATATAAAAAAATCATTGAACACAAAAAAGCAAAATGGTAAAAATTTGAAAAAATGAAAAATGGAAAAAAGGACACGACAGTGTTATGCGGTACAAAGTCCACCGGAACAGCTAGTTTTATATATAAGGGACGGCGCTGAACGGAAAAAGGAATCAGAACAGTTGTTGTTATAGCGATAGTCGGCGATAAATAAAAGTGGTTGTGTTAGTTGGCGATAAATAGAATCAATTGTATTTGTAGTAGCTAGCGATGAAGTGCGAATTGTTATACGAGTTATTTTAACGACACTTATTAGTATTTGTAATTGTATTAAAATTGTGTAAATTAGTTAAAGAAAATTGTTATGTAGTTGTGTTTATTAATAAATTGTTGTTTGTCCGTTGTTATTACTTATCCCGAACCTACGAACGAAAAATTATAACAATAATTTTAATTTGACGTTAAAAATAGGGCTCCGCGCGGCTTTTACGACGTGCGCGCGCTGCCACTAAATGGGGTTTATCAGATAAAATATTTTTTTATGACATAAAATGTTATTTTAAAAATTTGAAAAAATTCTAGTATTTTCCTAACACTTGAAAGAATCTAACTCAGCTCGAAAAAAAATTTTATCACTATTTTTCCAAAAGTTATTCAATTGTTAAGTAAAAACTTGTTTCCTAATCTCTGTTGGCATAAACAATGGAAAAATAATTGGCCTAAAAATTTGAAACTTCGTGGAGCCCTTTTCATATGTATACTTTACAAGATCCTGTTATAAAAGTTTATTAATTTGTTAGTTATGATATTTTATAACTATTGCAAAATAAAATATTTCAAAAAAATTAATATTTTTTTAAATTATGATTTAGTCATGCCTGTTTTAATATTAAACAATGGCAGTAATTAACATAGGTTTTTAATTTTTAACGTAATTTGTTTATAAAATTGTTTTAAACAAATAGAAAAATTGAACATTTTTGAAAATTTTTTTTTGTTACTTTGTTGTCCAGAAAAAATTATTAAAAAAAATTTTGTTTTTTTAATTTTAATTTTTAATTGTTTAAAATCGTTTTTTTTATATTTCGATTGTTTAAATAATTTATTTAGAAATTATTTTGCTTTAAAAAAACATTATTTATACTTTTAAACAGTTTAGAGAAAAAAAAATTTTTTATTAATTATTTAATTGTTTATTAGTTTAATAATTTGTTATAAAAAAATTTTGACCAATGTTATATTTTTTTTTCTGGAGCATGCCGTAAAAGCCGCGCGGTGACATATTTTCAACGTCAAATTAAAATTATAAATAACAAAGATAGAGTTCCAAAAGTACTGACTTTTTTTCGGAAATTTCATCCTCTTTAACGAGCTTTTTTCAAAATTCCTTAAATATTAATATTTTTCAAGTTATTAATAAAAACATAAATATCATTTTTTTCCATCTTAATTTGTTAATAACAATTACAATTTTTTACCCGCACTAAAATCCTTCAAAAACATTTTTCTAGAGGTGATTCCGAATCCAATGAGCTATCGGTAGAACCTTTATTTTAATTTTTCACGTTTTTGAACACATTGACTAGAGTAATAAGGATTTAGTGATATTTGAGGTTATATTTAGAAAAACTATAATTTTTTACTATTTTTGAGGTTAGAAACAGACAACACTGTTTTTCAACATCTGGTACAACTCTTTCCCAATAAAATGAGTACTAGAACGGTGCTGTACGATATTAATTTCAAGAAATTTTAAAATCATGTGTTAGAGATAAAAAGAATATTTGTGGTAATAGACAAATCCTCCCTTTGTAAAGCTCTTTTAAACGATTTTTAGGTATGCGCTCTAATCAGAGTTCAGGCATTTTTAGAGTTATGGATTATTAAAAACTGGTAAATTTAATATGACAACCAGGATTTTGAAAATTATACACTAACTTTGCCTGTTCCTGGTCTAAGACCTTTTGTATACTAGTGGCAGCAAGATCAAGTGATCTTAAATAGAGAACAGGCAATTTTAATCTCACTTAAAAAATAGATTGTAAAATCATGAGTGCATATTATTGCCTGCTGTAAGGGTCGAGAAAAGGTTCGTATTTATGGACGGCCCGCTGTTCCCAGGTAAGGGGTGACTTCAAAGACTCTTGGTTTATTAGATTTTTTTGCTTAACTGTAAGTAACGTTACTTTAAATTTCATGTATAATACAGGAAAATATTTTGTTCTTTCAATCTGACACTTTATCACTTATTTAAGCATTTTGATATACTCTTTACATAAAATTACACTATCTGTTTCATGTTGAATTAATATCATATTATTTTAATACCTATAAATGTATCGAAGTTATTGGTATTATAATCACCGTCCAATAAATCATTGAATAGGCAATTATATTCTCAAATAAACAATTATAATTTGTAGCTCTATTGTATAGTTTCAATGCATGTATATATTATTACTACAAACACAAAATAATATTTATCAATGCGATTAGTTATAAAATATTTCTAACAATTTACTTGAATAGGTCTTTAAAGCATGAGTTTAAAATATATAGGTAATATTTTTTTTTGAAACATCAGTCTTTTTAAGACTCGTTCTCAAAGACTTAACTAGTTTAGAAACTACTTACTATTAAGTACAATGTTACAATAATAGGTGTACATTAACTAATCCTAGTCTAGGCAGTTAGTTACATTGGTTAAAAATTATTATACAGTTAGAAGAGCAATAAATATTTCCCAGCTATCCCTAGGTAATGTGCAAACTATATCTATATCAACAATTTAATAGTGTCTTTATCTCCAAATGTATTGGTAGATATATTTTTCTAAAATAAATCTTTCTAAACAACTCTGCCCTAATGGGTCTATACGTGGATTAGGTGTAATCAAGTAATATAATTGATGCATGCTACTTAATATTATTTATATAGTTTAAAATTGTAAAATTTTTATTGTAGAACTAATAATAATTGTAGATGTAATCACCGTATTAAACTTGTTTATACTAATGTTTTTCAACAGAAAAGGTTTAAAATTGTTATTTTTTTGATAATTCTTTCTTATAAAAAATTATAATGTACTTATTATTTGCTGTTTATAAAGTCTACGTAATTAAAGGGTTAGGCAATTAAACTGTTTACTTATTCAAACGACCATAAAATCGTGTGAACTATTTTGTACCAGGGTTGTCTTTTTAGTTTAGCATATAGCCGCTTAGAAGGCGCCAGGCATAGAACCTTCCAACACAGAAGTTTCATTGCCATACAAAAAGTGAAGTGGGAAGTGGGTACAGTGAATTTTTGAAATTAGTAAGTCGGTAGAAAAATGGATCTTAGCCGAGAACATTTTTGAGCAATAATCTTCTACAATTATCTGAGAAGATTATCCCAACAGTAATATCTCACTGAAATGGTGTCTGTGTTTGGGAATGAAGCACTGCACCAGTCAAAATATTTCCCGGTGATTTTGTAAATTTTAATGTGGTCGTTCTAGTCACAGTGACAAATCCAGACTAGGTCAGCTCAAAACAGTAGTCACTCAATAAAACATTGATACGGTTCGTCAGCTAATTAAGGATGAATGCCGTGTCATAAAAGCATGTCTAATTAAAAAGGTATTATACATTTTATAATTTGTTTTGTGATATTATGTTTTTATTCTAACATGTTTTTATTATTGTTATGTCAAAGCATCTATGTACCATATATTTTAGCCTTAAAAAAGACGAAAATAAATGTCGAAACGTCGGCAATTTATTAATAGCTTTTAATATTCTTTTGCCTGTCCTCAACCCCACTAACATCATTCTGGTTAATAGTATTGTTAGTGGTCATGACCCTTGGATTAATTCCTACCAACCGGAAAATAAACTCCAATCCGCTGTGTGGGTGTTTCAAGATGAGAAAAAAACAACAAAAGTGATCCGTTCTCGAAGTGTGTCAAAGAAAATGGTCACAACTTTTGTGTCCAAATCTGGTCATGTTACAAAAATTGCTTAAGAAAAATGACGGTTACTATCGATTGGTACATAAACGTTTGTTTAGCAGAAGTTATCGCTAAACACAACGGCGAATCATCCTACATCAGGACAAGTGCTCACACTGCCCAAAAGACAGTCAAGTTTTTGAACCTTCTATACATCGAATTGTTAGTATAGTCTCGACCTAACTCCCAACGACTTCTTCACGTTTCCAAAAACCAAGACTTCAATAGGTGGGCAGCAATTCCAGTCACCAAAAGAAGCCATCAACGCCTTTAAAACAGCGATTTTGCAGGTGTCAACTAAAAACTGGACTAACTAACCAATTGGTTTGAACGTATGCATAAGTGTATCGATCTGGGTGGGACGTATTTTGAATAGTTATTCTATATAATTTTTATCTTTATGGCTATATGCATAACTAAAAAGACAACCCTCGTATATTAATTCAAACAACAAAAATAAGTAACAATAATCAAACTTTTGGAATCTATTCAATTTAGCTCGATATGGTCACCTTCAAAC
This sequence comes from Altica lythri, assembly GCA_964028335.1. Classification (NCBI taxonomy): domain Eukaryota; kingdom Metazoa; phylum Arthropoda; class Insecta; order Coleoptera; family Chrysomelidae; genus Altica; species Altica lythri. The sequence goes on from OZ034800.1 coordinate 66,298,491, forward strand.
GACCAAAAAAAAAAAAAACGAGTCGCATGCCTCATGATTGTGATCTTGTGGTATTTTAGCCCATTTACGTACAGTCACTTTCTTCAGCACAAAAATAAAATGATGCGCGAAACATTATTTTTTCCATATTCTTAGTTAATTTTCACTTTATGTAACTGTGCCAAATTTTCTTAAAACGAAGTGTTGGCGTGCCCACTGCCCTAAAGCAGCTTCCAAAACATTTTCACAATAAGTCGAATGTACTTTGACATCAAACTCATGAAAATGATTGGAAAGCTCCCTTGTGCCGTTACAACTGCCCATAGAATCACTTGAGGTGGAAACTTACTTCAGGTGACCGTTCCTTGGATTAAATATTCGTAGGTGCGTTCGGTGTACGATCGTGCGCTTTTTGAAACTTGTATGGCTTCACATGAAGTACAAGTTTGACGCATCTGTCATTATCAGTTTGTCAGATATACCGGAATGAAAACCCTTAAATATCCTACTACTGATGAAAACACACAAAGATGGTGTAGTAGCAGGGGGTAAAAAAAGGCAGGGAGGATAAGAACGGCACGTGAAAAAAAATACCAGAATGAAGTTCGTAACAGTTCAATCGGCTATCCCTGTATATCATCTTACGCGTCTCAAATAAAAAACAAATCTCCCATTGGGTGCATCTAATAGTTGCAAAAATGTCAGTCACTAATTATGTTTCATTAGTAGTTTGTTAGTGCTGTATACAAGAAAAATATTAAAATACTTAACAATTATTGGACAAATAGCTTTCTTGTGGCATGTTACACACTAAACGGCTAGACCGCTTACAGGTATAAACTCCGAAAAACTGAAAAAACAATCCGACCCGAACTTCGAATTTGACGTGTTTGAATAAAGAACAGGAGAAGATAAATTATTAATACATGTCAACTAAGTGGTTTATATGCCTAGTTTTTTTTTAAAGAAAATTATCGAAAAATAGTAAAATGAAGTAAAAAAAAGAGAGGAATAGGATATTAATTGAGATAAAACAACAAATTATTCATTTATTCAATTAAGGGCTTATTTTATATTTTCCACTGCGCTTAACATATTTAAAAAACCTAAAAGTGTGGAGTTTACAAGTTATAAACATTTATTTTTCAAAGTGATGGCCAACATGATTAGGTTAAGAAGTGACATGGCTACATGACGGGTTGCCGTTTACAGACACGATTTTTAGCATGTTATTTATAGATATTTAAAAAAAAAGAGTTAATATTTTATTTATACAAACTACTTAACATGTACAGAAATAAAATCATTAATTAATTATTTTTATGCACTTTAATCTTTATTGTTTGGTAGGTAGTTCTTTTTTTATTATAAATTATTCACATCATAATATATCCAATATCGAGTTTTTTACCATTCGCTGACAATAAACTTATGCATTGAAAAACGATATCTTTTTTATTATTGCAACCTTTTTAATATATTCTAAACAATTTTGATTACTAATTTCAAGAAATTCAATTTTTCGTTTTTGGCAAATAAAACACAACTCTTTTTTAAATGAAGAACAAATATCATATATTTTAATACTTAATGAACTGCTCAAAACGAAAAAGGAGCCACTACTTCATAATCTTATATACCACGTACTTTGTAATTATTGAACGAAAATATTATTTTACGATTACAATGTACCTATAGACTTCAACCTTACTGGTACAGCTCTAAACAACTTTTTTTTGTATTGGTATCCTCAGAAAAAAATGTAAACATTTTAATGGTAAGAATTCCTTATCAGGGCATATTAAATTTGTGCCTGTTTTTATTAGTCTAGCTTAAATTTTACAGTGAAAACATGAATATTGATGTGCTAGGTAAAAGAATACGCCTTTAGAGTGTACCTCAATGAAATTGAAATCGCTAGAGCGGTAAAGTTAATTCAAGAAGGTTATTCCAGATGAAGAGTCGCAGAAATTCTGAATGTGAGTCGGGCCGCTATAAACAGAGCATGGTAATTAATTTATGGCGGTATCAGAAGAAGGCCCTATCCTCAACGCCAAAGGAACACAACAGCTCGAGAAGACCGTTCATTAAGTATGTAGGCGATTAAGGAACGAACCAATACTGCATGAGCGCTTCAAAATCAGTTAGCAGCCACAACAAGGATCAGAATTTCTGATCAAACAGTACGCAATAGGCTTCATCAGTCTCAGTTGCGTGCTAGGAGACCGGTTAGAGTGCCTCGTTTAACAGCAGAGCATCGAAGAGCTCGAAGAAATTTTACTGAAGCACATCGTCATTGGACAATACCAGAATGGAGTAATGTTTTGTTTACAGATGTGTCCAGATTCTGTTTACATCACAACGATGGACGAGTTCGGGTATGGCGACGAACAGGTGAGCGGTATTTGGACTCAGCTGTGCAAGAAACTGTTCGGTTTGGAGGAGGGTCTATTATGGTATGGGCTAATATATGTTTAAATAGACTTAGTGGTAATTCGAAACGGTTCCCTAACGGCATTATGTTATATGGAAGAAATTTTAACACTACACGTGATTCCTTTTGCGGATAATATGGGAGCAGATTTCATTTTACAGCACGATAATGCTAGGCCACACGTGGCTAGGATAGTAAGAACTTTTTTAAATGACAATAATAAAGAAGTTATGGAATGGCCGGCTAACAGTTCAGATCTCAATCCCATCGAACATCTGTGGGATACATTGGGACGACGATTATTGGAGCGGCAGCCTATACAAACCAACCACCAACTTGAAGAACTTATTCAAGAATGGGAACAACTACCCTAGGAGTTGATCAGAAACTTGATTGAGAGTATGCCCGTTGTGTTGAAGTTATCAGGGCCAGAGGAGGGCATACTCACTACTAAGAATTGTTTTCAGATACTGCCTTATTTAAAGATGAAAAAACTAAAATCAATATTTATTGACTTATTGCAATTTGAAATTTTTATTCCTAAATAACACATTCGATAGGTTTAAGACATTTACAGTTTTAATAGTAATCTTTCAAAAATAAAGTAGAAAACGATAACTTTTTCAAAAACCTATTACACAAAAAATGATTTAAATTTTTTAAAGTGGTTCCTTTTTCATTTTAAGCAGTTTATTTAAATAACACGCCAAAAATTGTGCCAGTAAACGCAACCTGTCATGCAGCCATGTATCACTTCTTAACATAATCACGTTGGGCATCACGTCGCAAATATAATTGTTAATAACTTTTAAACGCCGCCCTTTTAGGTTTTTTAAGGTTAACATACGTGTTCAGTGCACTGGAAAATATAAAATTTTCCTGGGATCTAAAAGTGTCAGCTCCCTAACTAATATATACGTCATCTGATCTGATCTGGAAATTTGGGGAGGGGCGAGCTGGTGCTCAGCCAGCACTGAGGCCACATATGACCCATTTTGCATCCTCCCGTGTGTAGGGATATCCTCACCTCAGGCTGTCACCAGGCCTAGTGATTTAAAATAGGTAATAAGGCTCCCGAGGGGGATCTCCCTGACATCGGCTGGTGTAAGCCAGTACTCGCCCAACACGGATCTTCTGATTTCAGAAAAAGCAGGGCAGTCATACATTATGTGTTCTACTCTTTCCTCTTCTTGTTCGCAGCCTCTGCATAGATGCGATTCTGTTATTTTCATCCTAAAGAGATGTTGTCGCAATTGGCAGTGACCTGTCAAGATTCCCACAGCTGTTCGGAGATTTTGTCTGGTCAATGCCTTAAATTTGTTTGCTGTTTCCTCGCCAGGATGAGGTAATAACTATCTGGCCAGTCTACAGTTCGTAGTTTCATCCCAGCACTGTATAAAGTTTTAATATATACGTCATGTTCGTTATACGTATCTTCGGTCAAGTAATACACGATCTGAATTATTAACATTTTTTACATACAAAATGTAACATTGATTTTATTATATCATGTTTTTCATACGTATGTTCGGTCAAATAATGTTTTAAATAGCTAACCTTTCACACATCGGTCATTCTCGGATTGCCACAGCTCGTTCTTTATGTGAGTAAACAATTAGTATGCATTTAAAGCTTGTTAAATGTTTTTTTTAAGAATTCGTTAGCGACGAAACATTATTTTTGATCAACGTTTCTGCAACTGGTATTAATATTCGTTTGTTCAAGTTTTATATCGGTAGTAAAAAAATCGTTTGTATTAGAAATATATTGAATTTTACACCTCATTTTTGATCGTACTAAAATGATAAGAATAGTTTGTTGAAATCACGTAGAGAATTTATTTTCCTACCAAAATTTATTCTAATTGCTGGATATTGTTTAGACGTGACTTTATAAAATTAAAATTCAAAGTGTGTTTTCAGAGTTTTATCAGTTTTGTACAGCTTAATCGTTTATTTGCTCGCTAGAGGTGTAGATTCTACAAGTTGTTTTGTAGTAAAAAAAATATAATAAAAAATATTCTAGTAATGATTTGGTTTAAAAAAGTTCAAAGTTTATACTTACACAAATGGTCAAAATTAACTAAAACTATATTACAATTAAAAACCATTCAGTAATTATTTTACAGTTATTTCCCACCATTAATATCACTGGGAAATAAAATACCGATCATTACATCTACATCTATTTCTAGTAACCACACTATCTAAAGAAGTATAAAGATAAAAAAATTCCCAGGAAAGTATGATGAGATTTTCTTAAGTATGACCTGAATATTTCTATTTCGTATATAATTATATATTTTTAAATACAATAAGTGATAACTTTAAATCGAGAACTATTTTTAAGCTATAAAAATTCGTATTTGTAATTGTTTTCTGCGCCATTAATTTTTATAGTCTATCAAAAAACAACGACGTTTATGAGAAGCATCTTCTGTAAAACACACTGAACTAATTGAACATTTTTTACGACGCCAGATTATTTGTTCACTAAAATAAATATTTTTTTAATTTAAATGCAAACTTCTTCATTTATCTCGAGTATTTGCTCACTAATTAATATTTAGGAAACATTTAACGTAAAAAATTCCATATATCTTATAAAAAAATATGTAATAACAAATTTAAATACATAAAGATGTTATCGTAACTGTTCACTTAACAGAATAATTTAGAATATTCAATTTACAACATTACATGAATCAAAAATGAGTTCCCTACTTCAAATTTTTAACATTTTACGAATTTAACTTTTATGAAAGATTAAAATATGTAACTTTTGATTGAATTCAGAAATGCTCTCTTTTCATGATTTATACTCCAAATATATTTTTTAATTTTATATGTACACATCGCTTTTCAATTGAATTTGAAAAAGACTGATTTAAAATGTAACGAAAATTGAATGTCATTGACATAATTTCCGTACTACATTTCGCTTTTCAATTTTCTGCTCAGTATTTTGTTTCTTAGAGTAACGCTCGACGGATAAAACTGGATTACAATTGATAAAATCCAAGGAATATATTTTTTTCTTGTATTTGTAGATGTTTAATAAAAAACGGCTCTTATTTATCCCAATTCAATTTACTTAATCACTCGGAAATGATTTTTTAACCGTCTTCAAAAAAAAGAGGTTATCAGTTTTATATGTATTTATGTATGTATGTATGTATGTATGTATGTATGTATGTATGTATGTAATATTATAGGAAATTAAATAATATTTAATTATGATGATCCATTTAGGCGTCCAAGCAAGTGTGCTTAATTTGATAAGTGTATGTGTGTCAACGAAATTCCCGAAAGCTAAAAGTTATACATATCGAGATAATTCTTTTTAGGTATACTTCAACAATAAAAGTTTTATTAAAATCGCTCCAGTAGTTTCAGAGATATGGGAAAATTAAGAAAATTTAGGTAGTGATTATTCCTTTAGAGTTCACTGGCTGTTTCAAATTTTGTAAACCTATCTATCAACTTGAAGTCGGTTTATTTTTTTTATATATTATTATTTTGTCTTTACTTTATTATTACTAGCAAGAACATATGGTTTGTAGACTGACACATCGATGGTGATACTATAATTAAATGCATATGATTTCAAAACATACGTTTATAAATTTAATAGCTGTAGGACAACTAGTTCCTCAGATGTAGAGGAAGTTTTGTTATTATGAAAAAGTGGATTAAAAAAAATTTCGTGTATGAATAAAGCATTGCTTTTTAGCGGAAAACAATATTTTTAAATCAACAGTTTGACTTAGTAAACATTATCTGAACTGTGCATCTGAAAAATCATCCGTTAACAAGTGGTTTGCTAAATTTAAACGATACAAGGACGACACACGCAGTGGATGCCCAAAGCACGCTGTTACAGACGACAATATCAAAAGAAATGCACAAAATAATTTTGAGTGATGGTAAACTTAAATTGGTCAAGATAACTGAAACTCTAAAAATATCATAGGAACTTCTGGGATATTATCATTATTTGCGAAAGCTCTGGGAACAGTGGGTACATAGATAGATATTCATTGGGTTGGCAGTTACCCAACATCACTGCGACCTTAAACACCTCTGATTTCTAGAATAGGATTAGGGCACGGCACCATGTCTAGCCATGCCCTCTTAATCAGATTTAATAGCCTTGACAGAGGCCTCTCCACGTAACTTGGAGCATCCGGTTCAAGAACGTATTTAAGAAGGATGCTCCACTCCCTATGTTGAACTATGAGCTGCCGTGTGCAATGAAAACGGAAGCAATGTGAGCAAGGCGAGAGACTGGACTGGCGCAAAGAGCTACTGCGCATTAGCGCTGTCCCTGTTCTTCTCACTGCTCGTTCAAGAGTGAGAAAGTCACACTCTTGAATAAGTAATGAGAAAGAAAGAGACGGCGCTAGATGCGCAGTAGCCGTTTGGTCCAGTCCAGTCTCTCGCCTTGCCCACATTGCTTCCATCAGGCACGCATACCCCTACCAAGCAAGTGGAGCATCCTTCTTTAATACGTTCTTGATCCGGTTTCTCCCGTCCCAATACTAGATACCGCGTCCGTGCAAGGCGTTAACATTGGCATGGGACGTGAGATGCGGTTTCCTCCTCCTCTAGGCAGTATTGATAGATGTCTTCATCTGCCAAGTTCAGGTGTTTTCTGAGCCGACAATGTCCTGTCAAGGGACTGAAAATTATTCTGACATCGTTTCGCCGAGTGTCTTTTTTAAGAACACTTTGGCTTCTTACTTGCCCAGTGATTTTTCCCACGACTTCATGGCCTTCTCTAGCCTCCATTTCTCAATGCATATCTGACCATGTCTGCAACCCATTAGCCTTCTCATTGCCCCGCAACCCTGAGAATCCTGGTATCCATGTCAGTGTCGACAATGCCGATTTGCGGCATGTGTCACCCTCCAAATGTAGTCCACCAGCTGTGAATTTATTTGTGCCAAAACTATCGCATTTAGAGCTGCTTAGCTGTTCAAGTATATGACTACGGTTTTACCCCTTATACCTTGAATTTGATCTTCGTTGCACAGTGTTGTATGGCCATTACTTCAGCCTGAAAGACTGTAACGAAAACACCAAGATGTAATTGGTCTTATATCATGTGTTTTCTAATATATACTATATAGATATGCAATGGTAGTAAGTTGAGCAGAACCTCTAATGCGCTCGTTGTGGTGGTCCCCATGGCCCCTATGACATTCAGGCATGCTTGCCTTTGAATGCTTTCCACTTGCCTGATCGTCTTAGACTTTCGCGGTCTACTCCACCACACCACCAAACCATAGGTTAACATTGGCCTATCGACCTGTGTGTACAACCAGAGGTTCATTTTGGGATTCAGGCCCCAGTTTTTGCGACACATTTGTCTACACCTAACAAGGGCGATTGTAGCTTTGCGTATGACCTTTTGGATGCGCTGCTTCGATGATAGCATCTGGTAAAACATCACACCCAGATATTTGTCTTCTGTGGCCATGGGTACCAGCACGTTATTCAGCGTTATCGGTTTTAAGCCTTGTAAAGCTTATTTGTAAACAGGACAACTGATGTTTTTTTTGGATTCACTGTTAGGCCTTCATCCTTGCACTAATTATTCACCATATTTATTGCGGTTTGCTATTGCTATAAGGCTATGCCTCGAAACCTTTCCTGAACGATTATGGACAGATGATCTGCAAAACCTAGGCTGTGAAAGTCTTCGTTAAGGAAATTCTAAAGAAGATCATCCACAAGTGCTGATCACAGCAGAAGCGACAGTGCCCTTCCCTGTGGACAGAACCTTTCCACAATTGCTTCAATGAAAGCCTCACCTAATTTGGACACTACGATCCTTTGCGTTAGATTGGCATAAATCCATTCGCATATAAAAGTGGGCACTCCCTTCCACGAGAGTGCGTCGATCACTGACTCGGGTACCACATTACTGAAGACTAGGCTGTTTCTTTGTCTTTTATTGACTTTAATAAAAGTATGTTCAAATCATCTAGCACTAAGTCTTTGAACTTACACCGCTGGTATGCATATTGGCAATCACTTAATGGGTTCTTCGATCAGATTTCGTCACTTATATACCAATCAACCAGTTTCTCCACCGTTTTCGATACTAATGACGATAGATTTATTGATCTGTATGACTTGGGAGTTTGATCCATCATCCTTCCCTTTTAGAGAGGTATATGATTTCCAACTTCTGCCACACAGATAGTATAAGTACAGTGGGTGCTCATAATCCATAAAAAGCACAACATGTTGATGATTCGGACCACTGTTGAGTGATATTCAAATTTAATTAAGATTTTTTGCGTCAATTGCTCCATCACTACACTCCAGAGTCCAATCGACAGTAAGCCGAATGAACACAACGCGACGAACCGACTCCAAAGCGTGAAATGGCTTAACAGTCTGCTGACATTAGTTTTTACGGATATGAAAGGTATAATTCATTTATCCTTTACCTCGAAAAGAGCCAGACCATCAAGAGATTATTGCATAGCGTTGTTGGAGTTGAAGGATCAAATACCCAAAAAACAAACCACATTTAAAGAAGAAAGAAGTGCTTTTTTATCAAGACCATGCACTGTGTCATGATTAATGAAAACGATAATAAAAGTGCATCAATTAGCCTACGGATTGCGCCTACATACACTGTATTTTGCATATCTTCCTCCCAGAGACGTTTTCATCGCAGTTCTTAAAAGATTGGTTGCTGGAACGAAATTCAGCACTAAGAGATAATCTCCTAAACTGAGGACTATTGTGAGAAATCGTACTATATAAATGATATTGAAAAATTGTATGATCGTTATAATCATTGTATTGCATTGCCCTAGCAAAAAATTGTATTTCAGTGTGTTAGTCCACAAACTCTTCAGGTGGTATTTGAGATTATAATTGGTTTTAGTGAAAAATATTTAAGAATTTCAAAAACTTTTTGGTTTTATTTATATTTTGTTGTTATTTTTCTCTGAATTTGTTATTTTATTAATTTTATTGCTTTTTTTTATATTTTTGGTAAAATGTGTATATTTATTTTGTTTTTATACTGTTTTTTCTTGATGCAAAAATTTGAAAAATAGTGCGTAAAACACCGAAAAATTGTAATAAACATTAAGAGATTGTAAAAAGTAAAAAAAATGACAAAAAATGGAAGAGAACGCTAAAAAAAATAAAAATTATCGGAAAAATTAAAGCAAAAAATATAAATAACAATAGATCTTTATCCTACAGAAAACATAGCAAACGATATCTAGTTTAAATGGGGTAAAAATAAAATATTTAGAAAATTCTAAAAAGAAGCTAAATTTGGATATTACATTTAATTCTGCACACACATTTAAAAATTAAATAATGTAAAAACTATAATGAAGTAAAAAAATTAAAAAGATCAAAAAAAAAATTAAAAATCGTAAAAAATAAAAAACTAAGCAGTCGCTATTTTCAAACGAAATATTTGATTTTAAATTAAAAAAATAATAATAAAAAAATCTTTATTAAGATGTCTGAATAACGATTGATGTGTTGGTTAGGTTCCATAAATATTTTTTAAATCGACAGTGATTCGTCAAACTTTAAACAAAATAAAACCGAAACTTATATTTATCTTGGATTGTCATATGACAACCTATTGTTTCCTAAATGTTGTAGGAAGTGACGATGAATAACTGTTGAAATAATAGACAAACTACATATAAGGCGGGTGTTCGTAAATATATCAACACTATTATACATCTGTCTGGAAATGTATCTAGAACCACAACACATAAGTAATCACAATTATATTGACCTGAAACAATTGGCGTTGGTGGTATAATATCAGGATTACTACGTACTACTAAGTAGAAAAAAATAAAAGTTGAGGAAAAAGCAAGGATGTTATTATATACTACGCGTAGTATATATAACATCCTTGGGAAAAAGCATATTTTAAAGTTAAATCTAAGAAGAGTTAATTGGGTGCAGTCCATTAGTACCTACAACCGTAATTCAAAAATTAATCGTAGTTGCATACCATGTTACGGCATTCCATGGATTAGATTAGACTATCTTAATTTATATTGATTAAAAAATATAGTTTATTTTTGAGGTAAAAACTTCTACACGGAGAAAATGGTAGGAGAAAATGTGATGATTTCGCGTCAGTAATATCCTAATGTTTAAGGTGGATCTGGAGCCATAAGTATAGCTATAGACATAATTTATATATATATATATATATATATATATATATATATATATATATATATATATATATATATATATATATATATATATATATATATATATATAAATTATAAAAATATTGGGTTTTGCAGCAATACGAAAAGTGTACTCTTATAAGTTTATTGCCAAGCTTTCGATTATGATTATAATCATCTTCAGGGCGCTACAATATTCTATGTTATAATATGGACTAAAAAATATATAAATATAATTTTTTACTTACAACTTGTTGAGATTATTTCGTGAAATATGTTAGTTTAATATTATTTATGTAGTAGATTTTAAAAACAATTACAACAACGAAGAACTTTTTTTTTTAAAAATTGTTAAAAAACTGTACCACTAAGCCTTTTTAAAAATTAATATTAGGTATTTAACAGTTAATTCAAAAATGACTGGATGTATTTCTGTCATTATGTATTTTGACTTAGATCTGTCCTATGAAATCGAAATTAGGTTTTGAAATTTATACGAAACAAGATCGTAGGTCCATTAGAGTACCTATTTAACATAAAACCGTGTAAAAATCGTTATTAAATTTTAAAATAAAATTGAAAGTTAATATATTGATTTGTAAAAAATTGAAAAGTTTTATTTAAAAATTATTTATATACCTACTTGGTGTTGGTAGCTTGAATTTATTATAACATATTTTAACGATGGTTACTCTTCAAGCGTCTGCAATGACTCAACAATCTTTACAAATTTAAAAACAAAAACTCCATTGCTTTTATACAAATGGAGGAAAGTCTTATCTTGCATGTCACAAAAAAATTTTTCTTCATAAAATGCTCTGCATGACTTGGACATCCATAATCAAGTATAAAAATTTCAAGGCATTTGCTGGAATACAGGGAAAATAAAAAAAAAATGATTTCTGCCGAAGAATGAATGTTCAAATTCAAATGGAGAGAAAAATGTTCATTCATCAAAATCGTGGCGTTTCTAAGGAAAAATTATAAAATATTTTAATAAAAACGTCAGCAATTGTTACATTATTTATTAAATAAAACAATAAAAAAATAACTACTTCTGATAACCTTTTTATCAATGTAGCAACAATTTCATCAAAAACTAACTAATAACTAACATAAAAAGACTAATATAATTTACATGGTAACTTCAACGTATGCACCGTCCCTTTCTAAACAGATAATTATTGTTCTTCGATTAAATTCATTGATGACATTTCTAATTACATTGGGTGTAATACGTTCACATTCTTCTATTATTACTCTTTCTAGATGGTCAACATCTCTAAATGGCCTCTTAAGGTAAACCTTTTGTTTTAAATAGCCCCACAAATAGAAGTCCAGAGGGGTAAGGTCTGGAGACCTCGGAGGCCAAAGAAAGTCCACATACCTCCCTATCACCCTACCGTTAAAAGTGTGTAGGACAAAATCTCGTACATTTCTTGTACTATGACATGGTGCCCCATCATGTTGGTACCATAATTCTTGTCTTTCATTTAATGGTAGTACATCAAGAAAATCAGACAACTGATTATTTAAAAATTGTAGGTATCTTTCTGCATTCATGCTATTTCTAAAAAAATATGGCCCAACAATTCTGTCTTTATAAATGCCACACCAAACATTTGTTTTAAATGAATACTGATCTCGCGTTTGGATATTGAAATTGGGATTAACATCGCTCCACCATCTGCAGTTTTGAGAACTTACAGTACCATTAGATGTAAACGTTGCCTCATCAGAAAAAAGGATGTGTCTTGTCATAAATCGGTTACCTTCCAATTCTCCTTGGATACGTGCACAAAATTCGAACCTTCGTTCGACATCTCCGTCTTTTAAAGTATGGGTAAATTGGGGTTTGTATGGTTTAAATTTATTTGATTTTAAAATTCTTGCAACTGTACTTTTACTCACTTTCAATAAATTTGATGTTTTTCGAATTGAATCTTTTGGGTTTTCAACTACCGATAGCATCACCTCATTTTCATTGTCTTCAGTTCTAACCCATTTTCTATGATTTCTTCTAAATTTATTTTCGACACTTCCACACATCTTGAATTTATTTATTATGTACCTTACAGTTGTGAAGTGTACAATTTTATCGGGATGTCTATTATTAAAGATCTCTGCTGCTTCCCTACATGTTTTATAATTATCTCCAACAATGAGAACAATTTCAATTTTATCTGCAATACTCAATTTTACAGGCATTTCTAATAGACACTAAGAATATTTTGAAGTTTATTGACAGCAACACACTAGATTACTTTTCCTAACTTAAACATGCCAATCTAAATTACTGCAGCAGTTTTTAGTTATTTTCTTATTACAATGTAATAATTGCTAACGTGTTTCTTGAAATAATTTTCTGCATTCATGCAATTTTAAGAAAAAGTATTGCCCAACAAATCTGTTTTTATCCATATAGTTATTTTAAATGAATACTAGAAACGCCACGATTTTGATGAATGAACATTTTTCTCTCCATTTAATTCAGCAGAAATCATTTTTTTTATTTTCCCTGTATTCCAGCGAATGCCTTGAAATTTTTATACTTGATTATGGATGTCTAGGTTATGCAGAGCATTTTATGAAGAATAACTTTTTTTTTAACATGCCAGATAAGATTTTCCTCCATTTGTATAAAACTTTTTGGGACACACTGTATATATATATATATATATATATATATATATATAGTAAACATTTTTTGAAAAAAACCTTGAAAATTGGAAATAAATTGAAAATCGGAACAGATGTGAAAAGTTTCCGAAAAATTGGAAAAATGGTGAAAATAGCGAAAAAATCATGAAAAATTGCCAAACTCGTGAAAACTGAAAATATCTTAAGGAAGAATAAAAAACTAGAAAATAGTAAAATAATCATGAAATATTGAAAAAGACGGAATTAAAAATTCAAGAAAAACTAAGTGATGTTGAAAAGAGTAAAAATTCAAGAAATTTAGAAATTAAAAAGAAAATGATTTTTAGTAGGAGATATTTTATGAATGCGCATCAGGATCATGCTAATATATAAGAATTTAAATATAGCTATATAGTTAGTTAGTATACCAGGGTTACTCTGATGACGTAGTTATCCTCGCAAGAGGGAAATATGAAAACGTCCTCTGCGACATAGTGCAAAGACGACTGAACACAGCAAAGCAGTGGTGTGATTCTGTGGGACTTAATATCAACCCCACCAAGACCACGTTAGTAGCCTTTACAAGGAAAAAGAAACCTAAACTAAAAACTATAAAAATAGGTGGAAATACCGTTGAGTGGAAGACAGAGGTCAAATATCTAGGGCTAATCCTAGATAATAAGTTACTCTGGAACAAACACGAAAACGAAATAATACACAAAGCTACAAAAGCCCTTATGGTGTGCAGAAACATTGCTGGGAAAAATTGGGGCTGTAACCCAAAGACATTGCAACGGATGTACACAGCAATAGTGAGACCTATCATCACATATGGGGCAGTAGCTTGGGGCACGAGAGCTAATCTGATCACTACGAGGACAAACCTCTCAAAAATTCAGAGACTAGCCTGTGCATGTATGACTGGAGCAATGAGAACATGTCCCACTGCTGCAATGGAAGTAATACTAAATCTCTCGCCACTGCATATTCAAGTAGAAAATGCTAGGAAGAAAACAATATATAGAATGATCAAAGAAGGAATAATCAAGGAAAAACCTCGATCACTCCAACTTGATCAAAGTTGGGAAATGTCCCAAGATGACATGCCAAAGAAATTTAACTTTGTAAGAAAATTTACCACTAAACTGGGAAGCAAATTTGAATGGGACGAAAACACCATATTGGGGCAAAGCCAAAACGCAGATAAAGGAACAGGAGCAGGGGTGTTTGGACCTAGAACCAAATACTCAGAAAGCTTGGGTACGTACCCAAGCATCTTTCAAGCGGAAATTCGTGGCATCGAAAGATGTATAGAATTTAACATTGAAAGGAACTATCGTAGACAGAAGATTGTAATCATATCTGAAACCCCATATCTGGGACCAGAACCATCCTGTGGGATCAGCAGTAGTACAATCTTAGGAAAACTAAAGAAAAAAATGGATAGCGAAAAATCCAAGTACTGGAATGATCTAGAAGGATTAAGACAATCAAAGACGCTCCTGGGAAACTATAACCAGAAGAGATCTCACAGCTGTCTTAACCTGAGTAAGAAAAACCTCCGAATTATAACAGGAATACTAACCGGTCACTGTCGATTAAGAGGACACATGAAGAAACTAGGGTTAGTAGATGAAGTAAACTGCAGATTCTGTGAGGTAGAGGATGAAACCTCAATACACATACTTTCAAAATGCATGGCATTAAGTAATTCTAGGGTCAAATACCTAGGGTCATACGAAATAGAAAGGGAAGAACTACCTAATTTAAAACCCAATGATATCCTAAACTTTCTAAGGAAGATAGGACTAGAAGAGCTGCTTTAAGTCTGAGGAATCATCAGAAATATAGCAAGAAAAGGGGGACACAATAGATCTTATCGGTCGCAGGTGTATCTGTCACCCCTAACACCATACATACATACATAGTATACCTTAAATATAGTTAGTGAAAATATTGAAAATATTTTTGAAAATTGGAAAAATTGTAAAAAAATATAAAAGGTAGTGAAAAATTAATAAAAAAGTATTAAAAATTTGGAGCAAGCTTGAAAAATTTAGAATTGTCTAAAAAATGAAAAAAAAAATAATTAAAAAAACATCTTGAAAAATTGGAAACATCTTATAAATAGCAAAAAAAATTGTATGCACTTAAAAAGAAAAAAAAAACACGAAAAATTGGATAAAATCTGAAAAATTTGAAAATTCAAAAACAAACTTAAAATATTGAATGGAGGTGGTTTTTACTTGATGAATATCCATGTTAACGATTAAATCACACGAGTACTTTTTACTATCCACTTTTATTTCACAAACTTACATAACATGTTTAAAAACTTAAAAAACTGTTTAAGATTTTAAAAAGTCATGAAAAATTGGAAAAATCGAAAAAATTTGGAAAAATCGGGAAGGTCTTTAAAATTTGAAAAATAAAAAAATAAATGAAAATTCGCGAAAAACTTGGAAATATTAAAAAATCCAGAAATTATAAAAATGAAGCGACAACTTTTATAGGCGCGTTAGAGGAAATTTTAGAACACAGTTTTAAAGTTCCACTTCTGTAGACAGTACAGTCCTCATGACTGCCTCCAATTATTTAAACTAAAAATTAAGTAAAAAATATTTGGAACAGATTTAATTAACTGTATAAAACAATTTACTTGTCAAATTTAATTATTAGTAAATTTGAAAAGATAAAGGTTCTTTAAATTGTCATACACAATTTCCCTTAAGATAGGACGGTATAGAAAGCTATCGAAATCGATATCCAAATCTATTAGAGAAGCTTTGAGTAAATGCTAATTAATAATCTGATTAATTTTCATTATACTATTTTAATTAAATCTTCTCAATCTATCTTTCTACGCTTTGGATGTTGATGCCAATAATTATTTTCGTTAACTGTATTTCTTTCCTAAATGCAATAAAAAGTATGTTTTACCAAAGTTAAATTATTATATTTGCGGTGTTTTTTTAATAATCGTTTATTTATTAAGTTTAACAAGTTTCAAGACATGTGAAACATATAAGGTTTTGAGTGCACAATGCTGTTTTTCTTTTCGTGGACTTCCACGCCAAGCAGTTACTCTTTTCAAACAAATAGAAGCAAATAAAAGCTGGAAGAACTCTTAAAAGACTTTATCCTAACTTTTAACAGTTTCTGAAGTATAAAGGTCAAAATTTAAAGTGTACCTAAGATAGTTTTCTCATTTAGTGTTTTATATACGCATTGGTTCAATTCTTAAAAAAATCTGTATAGGACGTAAAAACAAAATTATTTAAAAATATTTCTATATTATGTGAAAGAATTTTTTGCAAAATGTAGGTATATCTGTGACAATTCTTTTGTGATTTTACACAGCTAACTGGTATTCAGAGCTAAGAAAATCTCATCACACACATTTTTTTTCTCTCGAGGGAAAAAAGATTTATCCCAGGCTATCAATATTAAACAACTCTGATAATTGTCCTCTTTGTCAAACGACAAACACAGATCATTGTTAGCCGAAAGACATAAATAAATCGCACCGTGAGGCACATAAGAAAACCATTAAGTATATATAGTCTATGAGCCTTAATACGTGACACAAGTACAATTAAAAAATTGGGTTTTAAATTCAAATAATTTGATTTTTCTGCAGAAAACCTTCTTGCAGTTCTTACAAAAAAAACTTTAATTTTTTAAGCTTGGATTCCATTTCTAAACCAAATAATGCTTGTAACTTTTTTTAAGTATGTTTATAATATTAAACAGAGAAATTATATTGTGTTATAAAAAAAGTTCGTTTGTATTGTTTTCAGCTAAAGGTGGATCTATTAAAATGTCGCTTAAGTGTCACATATTCAGCTCATCGACTAACAATATAAAGAGATCAAGACTAAAATACTCACCAGTCTAATTTGACGTTTGAATAAACAGTGACAGCCATGTAAGTGACTGGAGAAACCCTTATCGATCCTGAAACCAATCAAAGACGAGTATCATCAGTCCGGAGTATACGAAAACTAAAGGAACAACCAGGAACTGAAGAGGAAGGAATCTTAAAGGATGTCATAACTACGATATGGTTTAAGGAGCTCAATGGGAATAGGTACAATGGATTATATAAATTTATATATGCATAGTTGGATACACGAATATTAAGTAACAAAATCGCATTATGTGTATAAATAGTTGAATCATAGGTAGTATATTGAAAGTATTTATTTAAAAAGTGGTTTTAAATCAACTGATACGTTTTTGGAATGTTAAAACTTTTCTACTTCTCTCCTATAAAATAATAGTTCATGTTGCTACAAACTGACGATATAAGCACCACTTTAATATATATTTTAATGCTAGGTTGTTCGTATAGAGGCAGCACTCATAGAGATTTAAAATATTTCAGTTTAGTTCTCAGTACATTTAATGGATGACGTTAATATGTATTCTACAAAATATTCCAATATTTAACAAAATATTAATCTGTATATACAATATTTTTGAAATTGAGTCATTAGAGAAACGAGAAATGACATTAAGTAGAAATCGAGCAAATATCACATCCGGCAGGACTGGAACCTGCAATCTCTACATATAGCCGATAGTGCCTCTGATCATTGCAGCAACAGATGCGTTAGTAGTAAGTCAGCGTTTTTGATTATATCTTAATTTATTTTATGTTACATATGACACTTAATTCCTCCTTAAGCACAAATATGACGTTAATAATGAGAAAGAGAATATTTGTATAATCGACAATTCAAACTCTAAAGCACTTTTTTATGCCTTGTCTAATATTTTTATTCAGTTAGGAGAACGAAATTATAAACTATTTAGCTTGATACTATAAATAAAAATAGCAGGTTTGAGCTCTGGTGGATGTAACATTATTTCTATTTCTCCTTAATTTCAGTTTTATTTTGTCTAATTTTTGTTTATTAAAAAAGTAATGGTTTCAGGCTCCCAAGTTTCTCTTAATAATAAATTCTACTGGAATTAATAAAAATGTATAATGTCTACACAATCGTTTATTCTACAATACAATTCGTTATTATTAATCTGGAATCTGTAATCGTTACAAAACGTAGTTGGAAACATCTATTGTTTACATTTGAGGTTATTTTTTCTCATTTCTTTCCGATGTATGTTCGGCTAGTGCCTTATCCTTATAGTTTTCTTTATGCTTTCTTCGAGTGCCGGATATTTGTTTTACTTAATATAGATTTATCTCTTTTTTTTACCAAGGTTTTTTCAGCCCATACACATGTTTTTACAGATATTTTATTTTACTTAAGTTTCGTTTTGGTTTTTGTCGTTATATAGGTTGCCTATATACCGACACCGTTATAAAACGTTTGTCATACTTGCCAATTTTCATGATCTCTATCTATGGAGGCGCGTAACCAATGGTTTTTCCATTGTAATAAAATACACGTCAACTTCATATGGATTGTAAACAAAGAATGATTTGAAAAATTAAAACCTAACACCGTCCCTGGTCGACCCGTTTACAGTGGAATGTGACCTGATGGGATTCTGGGAAGGGTGTGTCAAGTGGTGCACACCAGGAAAAGGGTACTTTTATGTGAGCCAGGCCACTTTTACTTTTACTTTTACTTCGTTCTCGAATAGTTTAACAAGTATTATAATAAAAGTCTGTTAAAAGATATCGTTCTATTAATTTTATAAAAACTATTACCACGGGTCGTAACAGTGCAGCGGCGGGATATATCACGCTCTATCCGAAAAGACTTGTTAGTTTTATAGTGTTTAAGTTTAGTTTAGTTTGTTTAGTTTGTTAGCATTTTGAACATATTGGTTTTAATTTGTTCGGTTGTTTGTTTTATTTGTGGACAATTGTGAATATGGGTAAAAGAAGGCGAGATAGCTCTAGTTGTTCTACATCTAGTAGATCGAGTTCTTCGTCTTCTAGTAGTGACTGTGCCGGTCGTTATAAACGAAAACACAGAAAACACAGGAAAAGAACAGCATATAAGGCACATACAAAGAGTTATACACCACCCAATGAGACTACAAACAGGCCTGCTAATACGAATCGAAATAGTTTATCGAATGCTGCTGAAATTGTAGACAATTCCAGTCGTGCTTCTGTGGTACAAGAAACACAGGATGCACAGCAAAGAATTAAAGAACTAGAAGATTTGGTAAATCAGCTTTTAGAAAACAATAACGCAACAAGAGTGTCTATAAGGCCAGACTGCATTCCGGAGTTTTCATGTAAAGAAAATGAAAACTGTCGGAAATGGTTGGACAAAATAGATCAGTTAGCTGAGATAAATAGGTGGGACGAAAGGACTACTATTTATCACATGCAGTCCAGACTAGGGGGACTGGCGAAGACCTGGTACAATAGCCTTGAGAATTATATGCATTCTTGGGCTGAATGGAAGAGTTTATTAACTCAAGCGTTCCCTGATCATCAGGATTACCCAACAGCTCTTAAAAATCTCATACATAGATTAAAACGACCTAACGAAACGTGGACTGAATATTATTTTGCCAAAACCCAGTTGCTTCGACAATGTGATATTACAGGCAAAAATGCTGTAGCGATGATCATTGATGGGATACAGGATAGTACGATACAATCAGGAGCAAAAGTTGGAAGATACACTACTCCAGAAAACTTGTATTCTGATTACTTGTCAACGTTAATTACGACTACAACGAATGACCCAAAGCCGCAGTATTATAGCAACAAGAGGCCGGATAAGAAAACTGACCAGAATCTAGCCGAAATTAAATCTGGGGTTAAGAAGATTTTGCCAAAGGGAAAATGTTTTAACTGTAAACAGTATGGACACATTTATAAGGACTGTCCAGCACCTAAGATGGAATGTTCGATTTGCAAAAAGTTGGGGCATAAGGCAGAAAGTTGCTATAGAAATAAAAATAAGCCATCACAAACACGTAGTGCTATGCTATGCCACACGAAACCACCGGAGCACAACAGATATTTTGTCAATTGTTTAATAAACGAACATAATATTCAAGGATTTATTGACTCAGGGTGTGAAGTGGTTATAATCCGTGAAAGTGATGCCAAATACGTTGGAATCACTTGGGAACAAACTGATGTATGCTTCAATGGTTATGGAGGGTGTGTGACAAAAGCCTTGGGACGGTCACAGGTAAAATTAAAGGTAGATTTGTTGGAAGCTGAGGTTCCCATTTTCGTAGTAAGGGACCATCTACAATCAATGCCCTTGCTAATAGGTAGATCTGTACTTGACAAAACGGATGCTGTAACTGTTGGTCGGAATGATAGTGTACGATTGTTTAACTCCGAAATGGTGCAATTACCTGAAGTAGACAAATTACCCCCACAAAAATTATGTTTGAGAGCAAAAGAAAATGTGAAAATACCGCCAAATCATGTGGGTGTCATTCAGTGTAATTCTAACACGGACTATACTGGAGATATTTTTGTAAATATCCGTAAGTGGTACGAACCAACAAGAGGGTGCGTAGTACCAAGCTGCGTGACATCCTCCTTGGATGCTAAACTCCCTGTGCTCAACTTAACAGAAAATATCCTAACTGTGAAGCGAGGACAGATCGTAGCGCGTGGTGTCCCATGCATTGAAGAAAATTTAGGGGTAAGTGTCAATAAAGTTGATAATATTTATCCGCCGAAATTTTCTTTAATCGAATTAAAATGCTATGTATCTGAAAAATTATCGTTTAATGACTTAAATAAGCTTTTGATATTAATTAATAAATATAGAGATTGCTTTGCACAAAATGTAAGTGAGTTGAGTGGAATTAGGAATTCTGAAATGACTATCAATCTTATGGATGATAAACCTGTAACGTACAGGCCTTATCGTCTGTCTTTTAGCGAAAGAGAAAAGGTACGAGAAATTGTCAATGGGTTGTTAAGGGCTGAAATTATTCAAGAATCTAATTCACCATATGCGAGTCCAATCGTCCTGGTTAAAAAGAAAAATGGCGAAACAAGGATGTGCGTCGATTATCGTGCCTTGAACGCTAAGACAATTAGAGACTGTTATCCACTTCCCAGGATTGACGAACACTTGGAAAGATTGAAAGATTGCAGGTACTTTACTACACTTGATATGACTAGTGGCTATCACCAAATTAAAATGGCAGAAGAATCTAGACAGAAGACTGCATTCGTAACACCTGACGGTCAATATGAATATCTGAGAATGCCATTCGGATTGGTAAACGCCCCTGCTGTTTTTCAAAGAACAATTAACCAAATACTGGGATCCATGAGGTTTACCACAGCTTTGGCATATATGGATGATGTACTTGTACCCTCTTCGAGTATACCAGATGGACTAATTGCCTTGGAAAATGTGCTAGAAACATTCCGGAATGCAGGAGTGTCACTGCGTCTAAATAAATGTCAATTTTTCCAGACAACTATAGACTACCTTGGTCATGAAATTAGTACCGAGGGTATAAGGCCCGGTACTACAAAAATTGCTGCTGTTAAAAATTTCCCTGTGCCAAAGAATGTACATCAAATACGTCAGTTTGTTGGTCTCTGTAGCTATTTCAGAAAATATGTTAAATGTTTTGCCCAATTAGCACGACCATTGACATCCTTAACAAAGAAAGATGTTCGTTTTGAGTGGGGAACAGAACAGCAAGAATCATTCGAAAAATTAAAAGAAGCATTAGTTGAAAGGCCGGTTTTAGCAATATATGACCCCAAATTTGAGACGGAGGTACATACAGATGCCTCAAAACTAGGACTTGGTGGTATATTATTGCAGAAACAGGAGAATGGATTATTAAAACCCGTTTTATATTTTAGTCGTCAGACATCAAAAGAGGAGCAAAGATTTCATTCTTATGAACTAGAGACTTTAGCTGTGATTAATAGCTTACAACGGTTCCGAGTATATTTGATTGGAATAAAATTCACAGTGGTTACGGATTGTAATGCCCTTAGAACAGCCATGAGTAAGCGTGACCTGATTCCTAGGATCGCAAGGTGGTGGTTAACTGCACAAGAGTTCGATTTTTGTGTAGAATACCGTGCGGGGACGAGGATGGGACACGTTGACGCATTGAGTCGAAATCCTGTCGACATGCCTGATACAAACAATAAAAAGCCTAATATTATGGATGTGCTACAAGTGGACATTAGCAAGGATGACTGGGTTTTAGCCGTACAAATGAAAGACGATCAACGTAAAAATATTTTTAATATACTTCAGAATAAAGCCAACGATCCAGAGGAAAAACAAATTCACATTGACTATGAGGTTAACAATAATAAGTTATATAGAAAAACAGCAAACGGACTGAGATGGTACGTCCCTAAAGCAGCTAGGCGGGTAGTTACCATGTATCACCACGATAACAATGGTCATTTTGCAGTGGAGAAGACAATGAAATTAATAAGTAATAAATATTGGTTTCCACGCATGAAAAAGTATGTGAAAAGATACATTTCATCATGTTTAGAGTGTGCATATAATAAAGCGCCAACGGGTAAGAAGGAAGGATTCCTTCATCCAATTGAAAAGACGCCGGTACCAATGGACACTATGCATATTGACCATGTAGGGCCCTTTGTTAAAAGTACGAAGGGAAACTCCTATTTGATTGTGGCAGTCGATGCCTTCACGAAATTTCTCTGGGCAAAAGCAGTAAATAGTACAAAAACCAAGCCAGTAATAAACTTTTTAGAAAGCGTATTTGAAACTTTTGGTGTATCAAGACGAATAATATGTGATAGAGGATCAAGCTTTACGAGTGATGCCTTTATCAGGTTTACCAAGGACCTATCGATACAAGTCGTATATAACGCAACGGCTACACCACGAGCAAATGGACAAGTGGAACGTTTTAATAGAACTTTACTAAATTCCATTTCAACTAGTCATGACGATGAGAGAAAATGGGATCAATCGTTAGGTTCTATTACGTTCGCCATTAATTCAGCACCAAATGAAACGACAGGGAAGAGCCCTTATCAATTACTCCTTGGCTACAACCCCAGGGGAATGAAAGATTCATTCCTAAGTATGGCTGTAGTCCAGGATGAAGTAGATAAGGATATAATAAAAACCAGAAAAGATGCTGAAATGAAGATACAACAAAAGCAAGTGAAGCAAAAGGCTCACTTTGATGCTAAAAGAAAGCAATGTCACAGGTATAGAGTAGGTGATTTAGTCTTGTTACGCAAGGCAAATTTGGCAAACGATGGTAAAAGCCAAAAACTGGTGCCAAAATATAACGGTCCCTACGTAATAAAGAAAGTCCTGGATCTTGACCGATACGTGGTTGAAGATCTGCCAGGTTCAACGCGTGCACGTAAAAAGTACCTAGGTGTCAGCTCTGCTGAAAGAATGAAACCGTTTACGGCTGCTTATGAAAGCGATAGCAAAACGGAATCTGAAAACGAAGAAGGCTAAAAAGTAGCTTGTTCATATTGTTTTATTCTTTATACATATTTTATTGTTGTTAATTGTTTGTTTTTAATTTGTTGTAAAAGAGAGAAATTATTCATGACAAAGATGTGTGCGCAGCATCCAAGTCTGATTGATTTTTCTTGACAACGGTTTAAGTATGTTTACATTAATTTATTGTTCTGACTTACACAGGGTTTTCCGGGACGGAAAAATGGGCAGCATGGCCGACTAAAACCTAACACCGTCCCTGGTCGACCCGTTTACAGTAGAATGTGACCTGATGGGATTCTGGGAAGGGTGTGTCAAGTGGTGCACACCAGGAAAAGGGTACTTTTATGTGAGCCAGGCCACTTTTACTTTTACTTTTACTTCGTTCTCGAATAGTTTAACAAGTATTGTAATAAAAGTCTGTTAAAAGATATCGTTCTATTAATTTTATAAAAACTATTACCACGGGTCGTAACAAAATCAAAATAGAATTTTTTGTGTAATCAAAAGAAAAATGAAATATTAAAATAGCCTATAAATTTTGATTACTATACACTCTACTGGTTAATAGGTGTCGTTTTCAAAACTTTCCAACCAACCCTAATTATATAGAGATCCTGAGTCAAACAAAAAAAGTTTCTCCAGTCTCAATCGTTTTAAATTCATTTGGTAAAATGAGATCCACTCTGCTCGGTCATTTCCAGTAACAATCAAGTCACATCAGGAAAACATTGCAAACTGCTTGGGGTAACATTAGATGATTCTCTAAACTGGACATTCTATACTTAGAGACGAATTAAGTCATAAATTGTCTAGCATTTTATTTTTACTTAGAAAACTCCAAAATTTAGTAAATCAGGATGTTTTAAAAACTATGTATTTTGGTCTATTTCATTCTTTGATTTCTTATTGATCAATTTTATGGGGTAATTCTTTCAATTCGATCAAAATTTTTAAATTACAAAAGAAAGCTATTAGATTATTAGCAAAGGTTGGACCAAGGGAACATTGAGAAAACAGAAAACACTTTTTATCTATAATGGTCTAACTAATCGAAAGTTAAAAAAATAAATGAATGAATTTATTGTGCAAACTAACAGTACACACACTGAATGAGTAAGTCATGAATGAGTCTTATAACTCATTAGTAAGCAAACAAATAGTTTAGACATGGTTTGTATTAAAGTTTACTTTAATGAATTTGAAGATAATTCATATTATATATGCTTTGTTCTACTAATTAAATTATTTGTTTTCTTAAATATCCACATATGTGAATGGTTCGAAACGTAGGTCTTTAATGTAATTTTTTAATAAAAGCATACCTGTATTATTTGTATCTTTACCATAAGCGTATTTGGTATATTTACAATCTTTTCATGAACTTATATTCAAAGTTTCAAAGTTTTTTTTTTTGTAAAAAAGCAGTGTTAGCTTTATTAAAATATGGTCTATTTTTGTACATTAACAAAATAAATTTAAATTATTAGGCAAACAAAATATGCTGTCGAAACAGTTCATTTCCTGGTACAAGCATATTTTCATTTTTATTTTATGTATTTTTAATAAAGATATTCATTATAGGATAATCGAAGATGCTCTAAAATAATCGCTATAGTTTAATGATATAAAGAGACACAGCGCCATAAATCCAAATTGCAAACTTCTTGCATATGTTTGCAAACTTCAGTATGATGTAGTACACCATACTTTTATATTATTTTCAAATATGTAAATCCAAATTTTTATATACTTTTAATTTTTTACAGGCAAAATTATTCCTTTACCGGGCTACCTAGCATTGTAAATGTTAAACGATATTTTTTAATACTTATTTAAAAAAAATTTCAAACCATACGAAAAGATAGATACTTTTGGTATTTCACAGAGACCATTTTCCACAAGAATAATTTCGGTATTGTAATTGCAGTAAAGTAAATAAGTAGATAGGTAAAAATTAGTTTTGTCACTTCTTGTCATTAACAGTTTGAAATTCTCAAGTACAGGTACCTAATTAATACGAAAATCAACAATATTAACAATTTGCTAATGATAATTAGTAAACGTAATTAACTGTTGCAATCGTACACAATTAATAAATAGAAATTTAGTTTTGACATGATCCAGTAATCATTGATAGTCTCTAAACTATTCAATATTCAAGTTAATTTAGTATATCTTAAATGCTAGCTAGTTCGGAGAGAAACAAACAGAATGGCATATTAAACAATGAACAGAGCATGTAATATTCCTCAATTAAGACAGATAACTTTGACTTCAGTTGTTAATGTATATAATTGGTTTCTAAACAAATAAAAATTTACAATTTTAGGTATGCTAATTTGTTTATATCTAAGGTTATATATTTTTTGTATAAATTATATGGTAACGCATTAACTTATAGTTAGTAGTTAAAAAAAACTAATTGCAAAATCCGATTTAAAGATTTTTCACACAAAAAATTTCCGAGCTTATGAGTTTCTGTGGTGATTACAATATACGTCGGGTTCATACTTTCATAGTGTTCTAGGTTTCATAATCCCTCCCGAACAGTAAATAGATTAAAATGTGCACTGACAATTCCACAGAAAATTTAAATTCCATAAAACTCAAACTTGATTGTATATAGTTAAAAATTATAAACGCTTCCTTTAATTACAATTACAATGCATTTAGTAAATACTCTCTCGCTGTAATACACCGAAGTTTCTTTATGGGAATGTCCACAAACGGATTATTCCGGTTACTGTTTGTATAATTTTACACGTAAACTAGTTGTCAAATCCTGTAAGCCGTTTGAGGTTTCTGTTCAGTTATCGACGGGTGACATACATAGAGAGATTACTTGTGTATTACAGCGGAAAATCTCATATAAAATGACAATTACAAAAACTAAGTTGTCATTGTAGTTTACACTAAATTCCCTACGGTTATTATTTAACGTAATGTAACGATTGGGTGATAAAGGTTGATAACATTAATCTGACAACACAGACCTATATAGCTTTCATCGACTGATCGAGAATGGTCAGAAATATTCCATGGAGTTCTATAATTTTTCAGTATATTTGATAAACTTCTAGAACAATTAAGGAACTTTTACATTCAGAGGTCGATAGGCGACGAGCAGTTTTGTTTTGGCAGCATGTCATTGTCAAGTTGACGGATCAGAAATTGCTCAATAAGTACACTGAAAGAGCAACTCAAGCCCATGAAATGTGAGAAAGAAAGAAAGAAAGAAAGAAAGAAAGAAAGTAATTCTGAACAAGTTGCGTATACCGCTATCCAATTAGATTATTAAAATAGATTCGTCGGCCATTGAAATCAGGCTGCCAACAATTGAATATTGGTTTTCCTTTCAAGTCGTCAGAGATAAAGAGCGTTAGCGTCCACAGTTTGAGCTCCAACCGATTTTAAGGCAAGAATGAAGCAACCCACCTTTATAGCTGCGACTGGTGCCAACGGATGGACCTCTACATATAAGGCGGTAGTCATTATCGTAGTAGTCTTGGATGTATTGCAAACTTTTCTTGCGGAGAAGTCCAAAGATTTTGACTTATTAGTAAAGCGTTTAAAAAAAAGTGAAATGGTCACGTCGACCTAGAGCAAGTCTACCAGTTCTAGTTAAAGGTTAAGAAGTAAAAAGATAATGAACCAATCCAGGAGTTTCCTTATCCCTCTGTGGCCGGTAGCATACTGGAATTACTAGCCGTCTACGGTTTGAAACACACGGAGATGTATATAACTCATATAACTCTTTGTCGAACACGCTCAAAGTTTTGATAGATGCTTAATCATTGGCGTTGGAAATGAAAGCAGGAATCGAAGCATCTCGTGGCCTCGCCCGAGTTCGATCCATTACAACTGAGAATAGCAAAAAGGTGCAACAACAAGTGTCAGTCCAACAAAGTCTAAGAATTGGTTTATCTACTAAAAACCAACAACAAGTAACACCTTTTAATATGTTGAAGATGTGTTGTACTTGGTCATGTAATACGATTTTGAGATTAAAACACTGCAATGCCAACTCACTTTCCAGGAGACCATGCTTTCACTGTGGTCGCTTGCAATAGAAAAAAGCTACTTTGTGTCAAATCATCAGTGACTAGTAAACTACGGAAAAAATATCTGGTAGCAGGTTCATTTGAAAGAACTGCTAATGATATTTTGAGACCATCACCGGAAACCGTCGCTTGAGATAAATATCACATTAGCCAATATCTTGATAAACCATGTCTGGTGAAGATTCTACATCTTTAGTCTACCTGCATATTAAATACGTTGTGTCTAGGTACACGCTAACTTGTACGCAAATAAAAAAATTAGATACACGCGAACGAAATGTCTTCAACCCAATGACGTCATTATTTAGCGTGCACTGTGACTGTTTTTTTGGTACACGCTAACTTGTACCACTTGTGGGCTTTGCTTGTACAGTGAGTGTCAGACTCAAAGTTTAAGTGTGTTGTGCTTACACGTTAGGATATTGATCAGTAAAAAGTTTTCGTTGAAGACTATGAAAAGGGAAATGTGTAAAGAAAAAATGAATCTTACAAATCAGAAATGGATGAAAACTCTAGAACTATTAGAGAATCTTGTGAAGTGAAGAAGAATATGACAAAAATTATTAACTTTGGCAAGAAACTGATTCACAATCAGTAATTAATTTCTTACTACAACAAAAACTGGCATCACATAAAATACGAATGGACGGTGTCATGATAATTTATTAAATAGAACAAACAATCGGTTAAAGCAATTAATGGAAAATTAAAGCAAAAAATAGAGAAAAACAGTAGCTTAGCACAGTTCGTTAAATTTTTTTTTATTTTTTTACATTCATGCTCTTGCTCATCATGAAAGGGGTAATCGGACAGCTAGATTAATTTTAACAAGGCCTATAACATTGTTTAGTAAGGATAGTTGTGAAATCCATTACGAAAAATATCTAACACCATTGCAAACAGGTATGTTCAGTTTCAAATCGTTGCCTTAAAAAAAGTTGAAGTTACTTTAAAAGATAGTGTTTTGAATATGTACGAAGCGGAATCAAATGGGAACAAAAACAATGTTTTTACAAATAAATGTACTTGTATCAACTTTACATCAATGCTTCTACCCTGTAAGCAAATTTTTGCCACTAGAACAGTGGAAAAAATAAAGTTATTTGAGAAAAGTTTATGTAGGTAATGAAAGATGGTCAAAAAATTTTTATATAAAACATCAAAGAGTTGCAAAAGGAGTTACCACTACAAGCGAGAACATTTTGTTGCAACCATTTTCTGTGACACAGGCTGTTTTTTCCAGTGTACAGACAGTAAACCAAACAAGAAAAAAGTTTTTTTTGTGACAAATTCACTGGCAAATTTAGCTAGCCTATCTTTCAATAGTTCGTTAAGTTACAAAATGAAGATTTTGGAAACAATAGAGACTGTTTGGAGACAGGGTCATTAAGTAACCATAAATGTAATTTCTAGTAGCACTGACGAAAAAAAAGATCAGAGCATTACAAATAATGAAGATCCAATTGATTTTTCTGACCTTTTATCTGTAAGTGGACATGGTCAACTAACCACGCCAAAAAACGTCTTAGACTCAAATATAACTGGTTTGTTGAGCCTTAAATTACATCAACTTACATAAGTAACAATCTTTCTTCTGTTCTAGCTGATTTTACTAACCGAAGAAATACCTAATGTAGAAGTTGAATTCATAGATCTATTGGAGGAACAAAATAACAAAAACATTTTATCTTTAAATGGATATGATCAACTTACTATACCGAAAGTTATCTTGAAATCAAATAAAACTGGCTTGTTGAACTTTAAAATTATTGTTAAATATATAACTTATATAATTAACAGTATATCTTCTTTTCTAGATCTTCATGAAATTTTAGTGCCTAACGAAGTGGAATACGGAATACGTTTCAGTTACAAAGAGTAACGAAATCAGTAAAGAGAATTTTTGTTCTAAAAACTGGCAAAAAATAGAAAGTGGACGCGGGGAATCAGTTTTAACTATGGAAAGCAACAAAAATATTAACTGTAAGATTTTCATACATACATTTTATTTGTAATCGCTATATATTAATATTTTTTTTTAGTTATAAGTAAAGTAGTATTACCACCTACAATTAAAATAAAAGAAAGACCTAAAGGTGCCGATTCGATTAAAGCGAAAACGAAATGAAAAATAATTTTCTAAAGTTTGACATTAATAATTATCTTACATAGAAATAAAAATTATTTGAACATTATTTTGTACATGTCATAACAACTAAATGTATAACCCAACCTAAAATGTATTTTTTTATTTACAGATGATTTATTATAATTAAGTTTGAGACATCTCAATAGTTCTACTTCCCTTCCTTAATCACAAATACACACAAAAAATTAGCGTGTACCAAAAATACAGTTACAGCGCACGCTAAATAATGACGTCATTGGTTTGAAGACATTTCGTTCGCGTGTATTTAACTTTTTTATTTGCGTACAAGTTAGCGTGTACCTAGACACAGCGTATTAAATAATAAGCTAGCCATGCGATGAACAGTCATCTTAGTGCGTTCTTTTCTTACTGTTGAAGTGGAGTATATATATCTTAAATTATATAATATAATATAGTTTTTTTATAATTTACAGTTATTGTATTTTAAAATTACAAATGAAACTTAAAAAACTTCTTATAAAAATATAAACAATAGTTGAAAATTTGAGACGAAAAATTGAACAAATGTTAAAAAACCATAAAAAATATTAAAAATTGAAAAAGGTCGTGAAAATAACTTGAGAAATCGTTAAAGTAATGTTATTTAATCACAATGTCATGTAAACCCAAAACAAAAGGAAATGATCCAAAAATAGTAGGTATATTGTTTTACGAGCAAGGAATGATACTCATTTCCCACGAGTACGATGTTTGCAGCAAGCCTTTTTCTACGGTTATACCACATAATAATACAATAGTTCAAAAATAAATCCAATACAAAACAAAACATAACGATATAAGTTATATTATTTAAGTAAAATTAACTATTATTTACAATGTTTACAGTTATCATACCTTAAATTTATTTGTTAATTCAGAAAAATAAGCTAAAAGCATAGTTTCTGAAACGGAATTTGTTGCCTTTTCCTTTTGCCAGGTCACGAAACTTTCATATTCATTCTGGTACTTATGTTTTGAAATTTCGAGAATCAAATTCTGACAAGCTTCGTTTGCCGCTTCTCTTATTTCAGGAGGAGTTAATTCTAATTCATTTTTATCACTACTTAACATTTTTACTTAAATGACAATCTAATTTAAATAATGTATTAAAAACTATCTGTTGTACCTGTCACTACTTTATTAATGTCAATCTGTACTGTTAGTCAAATATACATCATTCAAAGCTTATTTTTATTAAAGTAGGCCTTGTTAGGGTGATGAATTTCGCCCTGTATATTTATTCTTATTCTCAGTTGTAAATGCGTTGTTGTCACGTCCTCAATAAAATCATAGTGTTAGTGACAATAAATAAAATAATTGTGTTCTCCATTTCAGCGCCATCAAAAATCATTAAAACTTAGTACTTTCACAAAAAAAGGAAATCATCAATTTAAAAATATATATTTACATATAATGAATGCATTTACAAAATAATAGTAATTAAATAAAAGCAAACAATAAAAACATTTAGAAAAAAGTCTAGAACAAATTTTCTTTGTCCATATAATAAGTTTTACAACAAACATTTAAATTGGACCAGCTATAAATAAGAAAAATACAAAATATTTCATTTTGTCGATAAGTATTACAGCAGCTATATATTGAAGAGTTTTTCGTGGAGCTTTCCAGGTAGTACGGCATTATCACATACCAATTGGTTTCAGCCATTTTGATAAGTAAAACAAAGACAAAAATTCCCATAAAATGTTATGCTTCGTTATATATCTAAGCTTTCAAATATTGGCAATCCCTTTAAAATGTGTTTAATCGTTTCAGTGCAATTATTCAGCAGAAAAGCAGATACACTGATAGTAAAATAAACAAAGTACAAAAGAAAATGAAACATACAAAATAAAAAAATAAAACATATAAACAACAAAAATTGAAGCTACAGATTTGGTTAAAACTATTGTTAATCTGTTCGGTATGTATTTTTAATCCACCTCCATTATTTCATTGGATATATCAGAGTCACTATCAAATCCAAAATCGGAATCGTCAGAATCTGATTCCTCCAATGAAATAATTAAAGGAGGAATATTGTCATGTGAGCAGTTTCCCATGTAAGTAGTCTAATCTGCCAAAATAAGTTCGTCTGTATGTCTACAAAATTTTTTCCACATGTCTGGTGTACATTGTCTTAACGCTAGTGATGAGCGAGACTGGTCTTGGTCTTGCGGTCTTGGTCTTGGTCTTGCAGAAAATGCAAGACCAAGACCAAGACCAAGACCAACTTCAAGCTGCAAGATCAAGACCAAGACCGAGCAGGCAAGACTTATGCAAGACCAAGACTTAGCATTGCAAGACTTACGCAAGACCAAGACCAAGCCTGCAAGAGTCTTGCGGTCTTGCGTTTTTTAAACATATAAACCGAAAAATAAAGCAGCCACGGATCATTTTAAACTCTAACCTTTTTACTAAGCACAATATTTTTTGTTCATATATGTATATTTTAACCTAAGGAATCCGACCTCAAGTTTTTGTGCAATACTTATAAATCACTGTGTATATTATAAAGAACCTAGGATGACGCTTTATATTATCAGAATATGCATCTTATTACAATATCTAAAGGGCATACCTATGGCCATAATAACATTCAAAAATATTTTTCTTTCGTCCAATACTAATCAAATCATATCGCTTTATTTTAATTTAGAATATGTATTTTAAAAGAGTTTATCTGCGACGATTTTGGGCACTTTAAATTTCTTCAAACCTTTCAAATGGCACAATGTTTTTAGAACAAATAATAATATCAATAATTACGATACCCTTAAGCAGAGCCATAAATCACCAAACAATAGAAAAGCGGCCGGCGGCCTGTTAGGCAAAAGGAATAATTTATATAATATTTTATTAGACTTTGCAAAGAGTGTTGAATATTGGGGTTGTAAATAAACATACCACAAATTTAGTGAATTTTTTAATATTATTCCGGGTAATGATAAAGGGAACTGCGCATGGGATTTGTACTTTCATACTTGATTTATCGCTACAATTTAATATAAAAAAAAAACAAAATTTTTATAATGCAAAACACTATCCCTTTCACTGAATCTTTCTTTACATGTAATGATTTTAAAAACTATTTTTCCTATTTTTTTTTTTTTGTAAAAATGGACCCCAGTAAATCTTTAAAAAAAGTTCAAGACTTGCAAGAGTCTTGGTGCAAGACCAAGACCAAGACTGGACCCTGCAAGAACAAGACCAAGACCAAGACCGCTTAATTGACTGCAAGACCAAGACCAAGACCTTGTATGCAAGACCAAGACCAAGACTATCCCAGTCTTGGTCTTGGTCTTGCATTTGCTCATCACTACTTAACGCTTCTGTTCAAGTTTTTTTAATCCTATCCCTGTCTGAATATAAAGATGCAATATTTTTGTTATAGTACGTCTTTGTAAAGCCCCATGCCAACTCTATTGGATTATATTGACAGTGGTATGGGGGTAGTCGAAGTACATCATGTCCATGTTGCTTTAATATTTCATCTACTACATATGTCTTATCGTTACTTTTGTATGGTTGAATTATAGTGTATAATTGTTTTTTTGTCAAATGCGATGTTATTGCTGCTCAACCATCCCTGCATTATCTCTTTTTTGCTGAAAATGTAGGTGGTTTGTTTGGTTGTACAGAATGATAAGGAGCATTATCCATTACCACTACACATTTGTCTGAAAAATTGGATAAAGCAGGAATGAGTTGATTAACAATGCATGTCAAAGATAATAATAGTATACCTAATACTATTATGACGTTTTACAGAGTCTTTGAAAATCAAAGAACATATAGACCGTTTACTAAGAACCAACAACTACTTCCCTGGCTATATGCCACGACGGACATTGAATAACAGTTCAAAGTTAAACGGGGTTAGTATATCTGCAAGATAGAACTAACCATTTTAGTTTGCAATTAACAATGCAGTTTTTGAAAATGACACCGTTCATAGTTTTGTAATAGTCAATGTCAGTATTTGAAGAGTCTAACAACAAGTCACATCCCTCTAAAAACCCAGTATTTGTTCCTGCGTGTAAAATTGTAAATCGCTTTCCTTCAGATTTCAAATGCAAAGGATTGCTTTTTAAATCAGATTCATGTACCCAACGACGCGTTGGAGTGCCATTTTTGTATATCCACGTTTCGTCTAAGTACACAAATCTGATTAATTCATTGCGCTTTTTTAGTTCCATAAATTTCCGAAGGAAAGCGATTTTGCTGATTTTGATATTTCTTTGCTCACTTAAAATTTGTCGTCCGTTCACTTTTTTAAATTTATATCCCATTGATTTTATAAGTGTGTATAAAGTGGTACGTTCACCCCTAAAATCCAAGTTTTCTTTCACATCAGTCAAAAGTTTGTCTAAAGTAAAATATTCGTTTTTGGAATTGTACGTCCAAATCTGCCGCTGCAAGTTTTTTTTTAAAATGAAGTTATCAAATGTATCTGCTTTATCATTCTTCCTTTTATCCGCCGCTTCTTTGCCATTAGCTAAATCTTCTTTTAAGATGTTTCGTATAGATATAACACTAACCTAAAAAAACACGAAAGATTAAAAAAATAATAAAAATTTAATTTAATGGATCAATGAATAAACATTAATTCATATATTTGCTATCAAATTACATTTTAATTACCAAACTTTATTAATTAAAGAAAATATTTTATTTTCAAAACATTTTTAATTATATTACATAATCTGGCAACATTGTAAAATATTGAAAAGTAGTGAGATTTTAGGTTATGTGTATTTAATAAATAATAAGTAATTTGAATGTAAAAACTGTAAGAGTGTATTTTTTCTAACAATTATCTTCATATACAACTAATAATGAAATTAAAAATGTTTGGAACTATTTGCTAATGAAAATAATGGAATAATCGTGTATAGAACACATATAATACTTACATTAAAAACCTCAGAGATCTTTTGTAAATATCCGTCTTCTGAAATTCTCTGGTCTTTCAAACATGTAATAGCATCTCTGAATGCATTTTTTTGTCTCTACACAAATTTTTTTCGGCATATTTAATTTCTTAAATACAATTGACAATTATATTTATGCTATTTGTTGTCAAGCTTGTCAAATTGTGACTTGCAATGACTTGGTAACTTTCAAATACCAACATGACAAAAACCAATACCAATGTGAAGAAATAAAAAGATAGCCTGCTAGATATAAATAAACGTTGAATCGTTAATATATGAATACATAATTGTCACAGTATACTTGATTAAGTTAAAACAATAAAGAAATGAACATTTTGTGTTATCAGATAAAGAAATGAGATATTTCTTTATTAGATATAACAACGTACCCTATTTCTTTAGAGATTACTCTCAAAAAATGATACATTTGTATAATAACCGTAGAAAAAGTATTTTTTACATACAGAAGAGAGTGATTATATGTAGCTTCTGTCAGATAGTCCTATGACTGCGAAGTATTGTTTTTATACTATTTTAAAAAATAAATTGTCTAATAT
Source organism: Altica lythri (assembly GCA_964028335.1). Taxonomy (NCBI): domain Eukaryota; kingdom Metazoa; phylum Arthropoda; class Insecta; order Coleoptera; family Chrysomelidae; genus Altica; species Altica lythri. Next base: position 66,333,836 of record OZ034800.1, read on the forward strand.
TCATATAATAAGTTGATTAACAGTTTACGAAAATACATATGTGTGGTGTTAAGTATTTCCATACAGTGTGCTGAAACTAAATCGATTGCATATATAGTGGATAGTGTAGTGGATAAAATAGAATTACCTTCCTTCACTGTCTAACACTAAAATAGGAAACAAGATTCCTGAATATCGATAGGTTCTTAGTAATCGTTTTTATATGCAAATACCTTACGACGGTAATATGTTACAAAGTAAAATTTAATTAAAACGAAGGGATGATAAAATTTGTGAATTATGAACTCTACATAGTTATAAAATATCAGTATGGACGTATTAAAAATTCAAATACAATCATGCGCTATTTAGTTTATTTCTAATATTTTGCCAGGATTTATTTTCATTAAAAAAATTAGGGATGAATATATGTTTAATAATAAAATAATTTTTTGAAGAGATACCTAAGTAAAAGCTCATATTTTATATATTTTTTATATATCTACGACTGGAATTTCAATTTTGTGTATTTACCAATGTCCATCCGTTTTAAGAGAAGATTGTACGGAAATGCAAATGGAAATGAAAAATCTGAAGCAGAAAATGAGTCATAATTAAATATCAAATAGACACTAAAAACGAAATTACAAATCTCAAAATATCAACTAAATCCATAGATACTGTTAAAAGCTTAATATTTTAAATTCTAACGACATTAAATTTAATGTAAATAAATCTCTCGAATCGTGTTTGCACATTTCGAACTTGCAAAAAAGAGTTGTCATGTAACAAAAATACATGATAAATCTTTAAAGCACTCAAACGAACTAAATCTTCCTTTCTCTCATTTTATTTTTCTTCCATTATACATTTTTACAGAGGAAAATTAACCCGATATTGAATCTTTTTCCGGGTTCACTGAAAATGGATTCAAGAATGTATCAGAATCGCTTTCTTTCCTTTTCTGATGTCTTTTGATGTTTCATTGAATGTCATATATTGGCACATGTAATAATCTACTGCTCAATTTTGATATCGACTTTATATAATGTATATAGTTCATTTGCTTTCTGAGATTAATAAAATCATAAAGATTCAGATATAATACTATGAAATACCGAAAGAAATGCCAAAAAAATATAATAACAGTTATAGAACACAATAAAACAAATTTAACTTTTACGATATACAGGGTGTTAGTAAGTAAATGTAACAAACTTCAGGGGTTATTTTCTGTATGAAAAAAAGTGTTATCCAAATTTATGTCCTCGAGATACTGGGTGTTTTATTGCTCTGAAACCGATCAAGAGACAATGTAGGGATTAATCAACATAGTGTTATATGATGAATTGTTTTAAGAATCCTTTATGTGATTTCTTCTTGTTGTAATAACATTTGCATTATCTTTACGAAATTTTTTACCATACCGACCTTAGTCAAGTTGTAAAAGTTTATTGGACTCATCACTAGATGCATCAATTGTGTCATCATTATGGAAGGTTGAAAGCATTAAAATGTTCTTGTTTTTTTTTTCGGACCATACGAAACAAGAAGACAACTGTTACCATCTTTATCGTAAGCAGAACCAATGAAATTGATTGACCGCTGTGTAGCATTGTTTAATTGTGGTGGGATTTTCCTAATGAACCTATTAATGTAATTTTATCATTGACAAGGGTTATTGAAGTAAAGTAGTTGTGCACAGTAAGATTCCTTCGCGATGTGACTAAAAAGGATGATCAGATTGATTTCTAGGATATATTTCTACATTCTGAGTGTAGAAAGTTCTCGAATATAGATTTTTATGCCACATTTCGCTGATTTGTTTGCAATGTACTGTTTAAACTATAGCACCTTCCTTTAAGCATTTCGTATATTGTTGCATACCGTCCAATAAGTATCAGAGCACCTTTTGACAAATTCGGGAAAAATTTTTCTAATATGTACCAAATTATCATATTTGATCCTTAATTTTCTTGTTGTACATGAAATCTTCATCAGTACTCCATAAAACAATAGTGTTGAGCATGTATTTCTGTAAAATCTGTTGGTTGACTGTCTTTATTCCTTTGTTATGACTTCCGAAATAAGTCGAGCTTTGATTGGTATAAAATCAATTTCATGTATGACATAGTCAGTAAAAAACAACTTTCTAGTAGAGTTTGTGAGTTTTTATCAACCTACACGTTGAAGCTAGAATATCAAATTGTGTTTTCGTCCGAGTTAAATCTTTATATTAAAGTCATTTAGTCTTATCTCTTCAATAATAAGGGAGTCCTAGCCTTCTAATTCCGTTGATCGTAATTTTTACTCTGTTCACTGTACTTAGAAGAAACGCCTCTATTTCCGGGTTTAATACGAATATTTTAACGAAATGTGAAATTAGCTTTACTTTATTTTTAAACTTTTATGTTGATGTACATTTATGGAAATAAGTAATCATTTTTTTATCGAAAGGAATGAAAAATTATACAACTGCGGAAATGTCCGATATGTTTTTTGTCTGTGGTCGAAGTATTGGAAATGGTCTGCAAGCTCGACGAATGTATACTGAGTTGTATTCAGGACGTATGGTACACAATTACAGAATATTTGCTCATCTTTACATTTGTGCGATAACAAAATATTGACTGCGGGAGCTCTCGTGATGTTCGAGCTGTTCAACTATAAAAAGCAGTTCTCGAGTTTATTGAGGATTACTTGAAAAATTTATTGAATTTAAACAACTTCATTGTATTTAAAACTCTTAAAGAACAGCAAATGTATCCGTTTCATATTCAATGTGTGCAAGTTCTACTACCTAGAGACTTTTTTGTCATGGAATTTTTAAAGTTCATGTTTACCACCATTTTTAAGTAAATTTATAGCTATGGGTATTGATGAACATCTAATTTTTCCATATTTTCTCTCACAATGACTAATAGGCGACTCCTACATATATTTCTTACAAGAATATTTAACTGTTATTGTTATAGAAATTTTTATACGTAATTACTTGTTGGATAGGTAAGGGAGAAACGGAAAATTGGTCTACTCGATCGCTGGATTTAAATCCTGTAGATTTTAGTATTCGGGGTTTTCTTAAAGCTTATTCCACTGCTGTCAAAAATGTTAAATACTTGATATATAGGATTATAACTGGCTGTAAGATAATAAGAAATACACCAGGATTATTTGCGTGAATTTTACAATCAATTAGACGAAGAGTTAAAATTTGTGTAATAAACGTCTGAAGAAGGTCATATTTAAGATTTGTTGTGGCTTTGTACCTATTTAAAATTATTCTTATTAAAGTGAAACTTTTATTACATCGTTCTTTGCTCTGTGTTAGTGCATGTCGCATGTCGGTCGACATGCATGTCGGTCGACCGCCGAGTAGGTATAAAGTATAAAGTAGGCGGTTGTCAGTGTTTAATTGTTAGAATTTTTTGCTGGTGCATGTTGTTGTTTATGGATTTATTTCAATTTTGAGTACTTGAATTTATTATTTAACTTATTTTGTATGAATATTAAATTAATTATTTTTAACATCCCGCTAAAAAAATTAATTTTTTTTTTAATCGGGAAGTTATTGGTTTTACCCCGTTTTTCGAAAATCGTGTTTTCATCGGATCTCAACGTTTTGAGGTCTTTGGATTTCGATTTCGATTTCTATTTCGATTTCTATTTCTATTTCAATTTTGATTTTGATTTTGATTTTGATTTCGACGCCTACAGTTTGCAGCAGCTGACAGTGTAGTGTGCTCCACGCTATATTATTTGTGTTTAATTTTATTTATATTCGGTCCATTCCAATTTTCCAAGTATAAAATTAAAATTGATAAAGCGATTTTTATACCCTTAATGGAATATTATTCGAAAAATTTTTAGTTAAATGTCTATAGTGTGAAAAAAAGTTTCACTTTTACCGTGATTTCATAAAACCACACAATGCTTTTTTCTGTTAATGTTTTATTTTAATGAGATAGTTCTTGATAATGTATTAAAAAAATAAAAATACATGGTTAGATGATTTTTTCCCTTAAAAGTCAAAAAAGATTTTGTATCCAAAAATAATTTTTAATTAAAAATCATTACCCGTATGTGCGCTACTGTTAAAAATACCTAATTTTCTTAATTGCACGTCAAAAAATTCGAAATAATAAATCGTGATATAAAATAACGTTTCACTAGCCGATATCAAAAGGTATTTATCTCGAATATTCAATGTAACTAACGATATCAGGTAAGTTTCAGAACTCTTTAGAGTTAAGAATCTAGTTGTATTCAAGCGAATTAATTTTCTCTTCAACTTAATCCTTTGAGAGAAAATTTCTCGACTGATTAAAAGGATTTTACCTTAAACGAAATAGTATATTATGCAAAGATTATATACTGAAAGCCATTAATAAACTAGTATGTAGTAAGATACGAAACGAGCCGTAAATGAGTTTCGTATATAACATGTGAGTATGTTAATGGCCATTACATGAAAGTTGCATACAATCTTGTTCTACTTCTATTATACGAAATATTTGTTAAGAATATTTTTTACAAAATTAACCCTATCAAACAAACACCCTGTATATGTCAACCTTTTTGATGATAACGTCATTGTATCATACAAAATAAGTATATAGAGAGATTTTTTTACCAGTGTTAAATGTATTTGACTAATATTTCAATAATTATCGAAATTCTTTACAAAAGTAACATAATAATTTTATTGTTATAAATACCAAATTTTTTATAAAAAGTAAAAACATCATTTGTACTAACAAAATTATATAGAAAATTTACAAATGAAAATATACCAATAATTATTTTATATCTCAACTTGCTGTACCAAAGAATAATAGTTTAAATATAAGACTTTAGAAGAATATACCTTAAAATCAAAATTTAACAGATAGTTAGTTAAGTGAAGTTTAACATAATATGTCAAACTTCTTTAAAGTACTACACACAAATGCATGAGCTAATCCTTAATTATATAACTCTTTTAAGTTTGGATTATGAAAACGACCCTTAAGGTATATAATAACTCAGTTATATTTTTATTTGATACACATCAGTTTCTGTATTAAGTCTATTATTAATTTACTTTCCTCCTATCCCATATAAAATTTGCGATTCTCAATCCTCTTGAATTAACTCTTTTGTTTGCTTGACACAGTTGGCCCAAACAGTAGGTGTTATTTCAACTAGAGCATCTTTCCAAATTTTTAAAACTTCCTTGTCTTCAAATCAATTTTCTTCAAGATGGCGATCATATTATTGTTTAGTTATTTCCCAAACCAAGTCAATTGTGATGACAATGATATGGTGGCAGTCGCAACATCTGACGCAACATTTTCGTGTAATAGTTCATCTATAGCATATCTAGGGTTATCGGACTTGCTTAAATAAAAACGATTTAATCTTTTAAAGCCTGATTATCAAAAGTTATATTTATCGTCTGCAGCTAATGCTGCAATTGTGATTTATTTGGATAAGTTCTTTTTCTACAAGCATGCGTAAAACAACACTTTCCCGCACGCATTTTAATTCAGAAAATAACTCTTTCCCGCACGGCGTGCGGGAAAGTTAATTTCCGCAAGAGTTAGGATCAATATTTTTTCTACAAGCAAAATCACCTCGAAAATTATTTAGATACTTGAAAAGATGCGATTGTGACAATTTAATCTTTCATAGTGTCAATAAATACACGACTGTAGCTATAGCAACCCTACTTAAACAGGTGAGTTTGTTGTTGCTTTGAGTAAGGTTTACCGGGGTGATTTAATAAATTATGATTTTTTTTAAAACAAACATTTTAAAAATCCCTATTTTCATGTAAAATAATCTTAATTTTTTTTACTATTTGTATGTAGTCCAACAAGATAAAGATAATAATACAATAATTTGTCAAAAAGGTTATCGGAAAACATCTCTAATTAATAAAAAAAAATGCGTGCGGGAAAGTATAACTTTCCGCACTTGTTAGGATAATAACTTTTTTCTAATAACTGTGATACAAAGCAGTATCCTTAATAAATAGTGATGGCCTCTCTATCAGTGGTATTAGTTTTTCACTAATTGATTTCAGTGATCATAAAATGATAGAAAAATCCACGCATCGTTCACAAAAAAACACAATGAACAGAGTTTGGGCTTTTAAAATTAACAACATACTGTCTCAAAAAATATAGACGCTTAGATAAAACAAATGGTATTTATTTCACAAAAGGAACTTGGTGCGTTTTTCAATTTTGTAAGAAAAGCCACAATTTTTCAGAAGACGTTCTTCAAAAGATGAAAAAGGTAACAATGCCCCATTGTTTTGCTTTTCTTTTTTAAAGAACTCCAACAAATTGAGTACAAATTCACGATATTGTACTTCCAGGTATTTTTAAACACATCAAATTTGAGAAAAAATAATTACGCCGACAATGACCGGCTCAATAAAAAAACACATACAGTCAGTGCAAAACAAAATTTGATTCACGTCACTAATTTCGTCTTAATTGCCAAGCATTGTTCCCAACTTTAAATAAAATGTTCCATTCAATAAATCAATATAAAATACTTAGCTTTGTTTACATAAAGTTGGTAGTAGTGATTGACAAGTCGCGTCGTTGCCGTTGTCACCGATCATTATTTTTAGTTTTGTATTTGTTATTTTGTTGTGGTTTTTGTGTTATTCTTTCTTGTTGCAGTTTGGAAATATAAAAAAACTGTTCTTTTAAGAACAAAACAGTGCAATAAGTAAAAAAAAGAACTAGTAGCTTCTTTGATATTTTTTTTTGAAAAAGAAGGAGACAATGGTGACCCTTTCATTCCTGTTGCTGCTGTTCGAGAGGTTAGTAAAAAGTTTTAAAAAGTATGTTAGACAAAATATTATTTAAGTTAAATAAAAATACAAATGTTTTCACGATATCAAAAACCAAATTATGCGATTACCATGGTGAAATGCATCAGGATAATTTTTTAAAGTAGTTTGAGGACTAGCTGTTAATTAATCTCACAGAACCCAGCATAATTGTTATGGACAATGCTCCATATCACAATGTTTTACTCATAAAACACCTAATACAACTTGGAACAAACCACAAATTAAAGAATGGTTGACTAGTCAAAACCTTGATTTTACAGAAAGTTGAACTTCTGAACATTGTTAATAGGTAAGAAATGAAAGTAATACTTTAAATTTTAAGCTTAACTTTGGAAATTTCTTTGGGATAATCATTTCATTTTTAGAAATAAACCACCAGTCATATATATGGCTGACCTTTTAGCCGAACAATATGGACACAAAGTGCTACGTTTACCCCCATTATTTTCAATCCCATAGAACTGATATGGGGTACATCAAAACAATATTATAACAGACACAGTGGCAGAGACGGAACCACTGAAACAGACTGTTTAAATATGTGGTGTGCAGCTCTTGAAACGATTGCACCAGAAATTTGGGAAAACACTATCCATCATACTGAAGAGGAAATTTTTAAATGGTTTCATAGAAAGAGATTGTTGGAAACACTAGAGATTGCACCTATAATTATAAATCCCAATGAGGAAACTAAAACTAGTAGTGATGAATCTAATTATAGCGAATAAAAGCAAATATTATTATACTCTTTTTTTTATTAAACCCATATAACCATAAGGAAAAATAAATATAAAAATTATGTAGGTACTTTGTTTGATTTCACTTCAAATAAGTTGTTTTGGATAGTTTTATTCGAATTGATCTTTAAATCTTGTGAACTTATAAAAGTCCGGCAACACTGTCTATACGTGTCGACGTAAAATTAGGATGACGTGAATCAAATTTTGTTTTGCACCGACTGTACATAATATATGTTTCAAAAAATATTTTTATACAAAAGACAAATTAGGACATAGAAGCGTAGGTTTGGCAATGTTCTTAACAAACGTTTTTACACAAAAAATATACATGTTTATGAAAGAGATAGTAAGTAGGTACTCTAAAAGTAATTTGTGAAGTTTTGCAGGTTTATTTTAAGAACGCTGAAGTATAGAAACTAACAAAATATTTACCACGTGAGATTTGTTGAAAGATGACGTTAAAAAAATTATAGATTATTTATTATAGTAACAAAAGCAATGAAGGGAATTTCAACAATTTAAACTTTAAATTTGTTAAATAATAATAAGCTTTGTTGACATTTAAATTATTTATAGTGCAATTTGTAAGGTTATTTGGAGTATTGTTCCTATTGGAACCGTTGTTAAACTGGAGGCTACGTTAATGTTGTTTTCACCTTCTATCGAATTATTAGTTTAATTTGATATATTTATTTCATTTTGAACCCTCTCTTTAATAATGCGTTTAGACACCGTAGTTGATTCGCCACCACTATTTTTTTTTTTTAAAGAAGTAATATCACCGTCGCCATCTATTAGTACGATCGAAAAAGTCCTGTGAAAAAAATATGTTGTATCTAAATTGGGATAAGGAAGTCCTAAAGAAGTTGCAATTTGCTTGTAAGTCTTCAAATTTATGTCTACTAATGTTTTGTATTGTACATTTTTTTGAAATATTCAAAATGTAATATTTGGTGGTAATTGTTAATGTCCATTATACTTTTGTTTAAGTCTCTACTATATTTAAAACACATAATTTGTTCTCAAGGTACCAACATAGTTTCCCTAATAGATAGACAATGACAGCGTATTATTCATTTTAAGATGAAATTCTAAAATTGTATTGATGAAGCTGAGTACCCAGTTGCTATTTTCTGTGATCTTAGCCGGGCTTTCGACTATTTCCATCATTCTAAGCTCCTAAAATTTCTTTACAAAATGGGAATAGGGATTGTGGTTGGTTAATAGATTGTTTCTTTTCTACATTCAAGCATTTGTCATAACCATAAAGGAGAAATTTCTACCACAAGGTTCAATCTTGGGGCCTATTTTGTTCTTTCTGTATGTTGGTGGTACTGAAGTCCTCAATAGTTACAATTATTTAACTGCTGTCTTTGCTGTTTATTTATTTTATCGGATAATAACAAAAAAATGTAACCAATTAATTGAAAACGTCGCCTTATCTATATATATAAAAATGAATGTTTGTCTGTATGTATGTATGTCTGTATGTACTCAATGAACTCAAAAACTACTGGACCGATTATTATGAAAATTGGTATGTATATTTATTTTTCCACGGAGAAGGTTTGTATGATATGCTCATTGATGCCATTTGCCACCAGGTGGCGCTGCAGAGTAGTAACTTCTGTCCCGTTCAACCGATTGTCATGAAAATTGGTATGTGTATGTATTTTTCCACGGAGAAGGTTTGCATAATATGCTCATTAATGCCACTCGCCACCAGGTGGCGCTGCAGAGTAGCAATTTCTGCCCCGTTCAACCGATTGTCATGAAAATTGGTATGTATATGTATTTTTCCACGGAAAAGGTTTGTATAATATGCTCATTGATGCCACTCGCCACCAGGTGGCGCTGCAGAGTAGCAACTTCTGCCCCGTTCAACCGATTGTCATGAAAATTGGTATGTATATGTATTTTTCCACAGAAAAGGTTTGTATGATATGCTCATTGATGCCACTCGCCACCAGGTGGCGCTGCAGAGTAGCAACTTCTGCTCCGTTCAACCGATTGTCATGAAAATTGGTATGTATATGTATTTTTCTACAGAGAAGGTTTGTATGATATGCTCATTGATGCCACTCGCCACCAGGTGGCGCTGCAGAGTAGCAACTTCTGCCCCGTTCAACCGATTGTCATGAAAACCAGTATTTTGATCTATTTTTAATTGGTAAGATGAATATGATATTCCTATTAATGTAAGTTACCACCAGATGGCGCTTCCAGGTATCAAATTCATGATGAATAGGTATCTATACGAATTCGTATAAATATAAGTTTGAAAAATATATTTTTGGTACGATAAATAAAACAAAACTATAAACTTTCTTTCCTTCTCCATCTCTTCTTCTCTTTTATTTTTCTTAAATTTATTTTAGTTGTTGGCGTAGCAACGCGCGCCGGGTACAGCTAGTTAATCGATAAAAATTGATCTATTCTTTAATATGGCAAAGACGAACTTTATTTATTTTCATAACTGGCAAAATATTATGATAATCTGAGTGTTTGATATAATGGTAACGATTGTCCTACTGTTGATGAAGTTTTTGGGCTCAAATTTAAACTGGAATTCACATTGTGCTAATTTGGTATCCACACTTAACTCTACATCGTTTTTTTTTCTTAATTTAAAATCGTTCCTAGAACCTTCTCAATTGCTTAATCTTTATTATGCCCAAATTGAATCCATATTAAGATATTAAGATTAAAACTAACATTATTCGTTTTCATAACTAGCAAAATATGATTGATAATCTCTGAGTGTTTGATATAATGGTAACGATTGTCCTACTGTTGATGAACTTAAAATTGTTCCTAGAACTTTCTCAATTGCTTAATTTTTATTATGCCCAAATTAAATCCAGATTAAGATTTGTTTTGGGTTTTGGGGTTTTGGGAGTGAACCTGAAAATCTATTTGTTTTACAAAAAAGAGTTATCAGATGTATAATAGCCATTACAAGTAAACGAGTATCTTGTAAAAAATACTTTATAAAACATTAAATTTTACCGTTTTCATGTCTAAATATTCTAGAATTGACTACGTATGTGTTTAGTAATAATAATAAAATCCTAAATAATAATATCCATAATTTTAATATTAACAATAAAAAAGATCTATACGTTTCGTTTGCGAAATATAAAATAACAGCTAGAGCTCCAAACTGTATGGGACTAAATTTTTTTTAACAAATTGCCTGTTGATTGTAAAGAGTATCGATCTCTGAAGAGTTTTACTTGTAAATTGAGGAGGTATTTGCTTCAAGGTTGCTATTATTCAGTCGATGACTGTTTAAAAATGTGATTTGTAGTTTCTATTTTTATATTCTTTGAATCTCTCGATTGTGTTGTACTAACTGTTTTTTTATTTTCTTTGTCTGGCTACTTCCTATACAATTTTATTGTCAAAGATGTTTTAATCTTATAATAAAACAGAAGTAGATTTTTTTAAGGAATACAAAACGCATGCAATTATTTTTGTGCGATTTATTTTATTTTTGTTTATTTTTTTGTATCTTTTGTTTAATTTCTTTTTCGGTTTATTTACGTACATTTCTACCAATACTTTATAACAATGAGTATCTTAAAAATAATAAAACAATGTGTTTTATTTATTTTTGTTTTCATTAAAATAAATAGCGTTCTGTACAAAACTGTTTTAACGAATAATAAGAATCTGTAAATTTTTCTGATATTTAATACAAAAATATAAAGTTTTGCCTCCCGTTTTGTTTATCTTGTTGTGTTCTCTCATTTATTATTGGTGACAAAAATAAATACGTAGTTTACGATAGATAGGAAATGTAATCTATTAAGGTATCTGATTTGCAACAATATGTCCTCTACTCCTTTTATATTGAAAACAAAAGGCGCATCAGTGATTGTTGTTTTCTATTCGGGTTCCGCTGAAAAGACACTTTTAGACAAAAGTCCATTCTTAAAGTTGATGAAGGCAAGTCAGCTCCAGTCTCGTCGCAATAGTTTTCAAATTCCGGGACTTGCCTGATCGATATTTCCCCGGAATAAAAATGGTTTTGTGTTTAGAAAAACGGAGATAAATTTCCTTGCTTTTTTGGAACGTGTAAGGCTCTGGACGTTGCAAAATTGATGACTTTATTTTATTTTCTGAATGGGCAACAATTTGTAAATATTGGCCCTCTTTTTGGTTGAGTATTTTCATCATGCATCCACGAAATATAAAACTATTATATAGGATAAGTTTATCGTTAATATTTTATAGGCCTAAAAACAACCAATTAGAATACAAAAAAATTATAGACAACTTTTAGGTTTATTATTAGATCCCTATTTATATATGATCGATATGAAATTGTATGAGTTGAAAATGGATTTAAATGACAGTTTTCGTAAATTATATGCATTTAAAGAGTTCAAACGAATCTCCACCATAAAAATCAGCACGATATTGTACTTAATTGTTGATGTGATTACTTATTTATGCTATATTATATAACAAAATCAAAATTTAGTATTGTAAAGTTTATAGGTAATTTACAACGACGTTTATTATTAATAAATGTTGTACTTATAATAATCTAATTTGTTTTTCTTGTAAACCTAAAAAATACTTTCTAGTTCAACTTTCGTTGTGAAAACTATAGAAGTAACAAAAAATATTCTTATATAGAAATCTTAAAATCTTATAAAATAGATTAATATTAATTTTTTAAAATAGTTTTTAAATATTCTTTTTTTGCAGATAATGCTTTAGTTTTGATATTTCTTACGGTTCGATTAATTTTTTTTAATAAATGTTTAAATTTGGTAATTATTTGAAATTTTTATAGAAAAAAAAATGGGAGAAATCGTAAAATGAATTAAAAATAAAAACAACATATATGAGCAAACTGGTAAAATGAATAATAGAGGTAATTTAAAAAAGTTCAAATAAATTTGGAAAAGTTTGGCAATCACGCATATTATAGAAGATTAAAAAAAGTAAAAATGAAAATATAAACATGCAAAAATAATTAAAAAAAATATATAAAAGTACCGAAAGTGCCGACTTGTAGGTATGCTATTGTAATTTTTTTTACACAAAAATTTAAAAACTAAAGCGACATTAACATCTAATATTAATTATTAAATATTCAATTATATAAAAAAGTCTGGTTTGGATATTTGCATCACAATCCGATGAATATACAACTGTTTGTACAAGTAAGCGCTAGGCCAACAGGCCCTTGAACAACGCAGGCAAAATACTCACAGTTGTAATTTAAATAGTAATGACAACTTTATTTAAATTGTAATGGGCACAAAATATATTTTTAGATAAATATCTGATCGTATTATTACAGATTGTTATGTCAAAATTTAAAAGCATTCGATCCAGAACTTTATGAGATTAAGGTTACAAGTAAACATAGATTTAGATAAATAAGGAATTAAAATATAATATGTACTCATAATACCATACTGTACCTATAGTAAGCCGATTACAACACTACGATAAATTGTCGAATATGTACATATCTGCGCGTTTAACGCGAAAATGGGTTGTGTAATGCTTTCTTTTAAATCTGTCGCTTTGTAGGTATTTTTCGTCCATCAGAACGTCAGATAAAATATGTAAATTTTTTACATTTTGATAGTTTAGTTATCAGTCACAACCACAACTGATTAGCTAGCTTAATTCTACAAATCTTATTCACATGTCAAAGTCAGAAGAAATACGATAATCATTCAAAGAAACATTTTTTTTATTATTTCGACACTTGTCTACTTATAAAAAATAATAAGCAGGGCATCTACCAGGTGTCATGGAACGATGCTACCCACTAAACCGTCTTAACTTATTTTATTCCACTTCTTCCCATTACAGGTTACACATGCAACCTATATAGCAGGAGAGCTAGAGTCAAAATTTTGTTGTCATCCGTAATCTAACATTTCTTCTTTGCAAAATACTCATTCCATGCAGGTACTTATGTTTTCGCACAGGTGGAACCTCTAGTGAATACAGGGATACACCCCTATAAGTGGTGAAAGTTGCCATTTTTTACGGGAAATTGTCGTCATCTACAGTATGGATGAAAATTTAACCCGACACAGGATGAAAAGCAGATAAACAGGACTTTGCAGTTTCAAAAGGTTACTGAGGAGGAAATCCTAGGGCTTATAAATAGCCTTAAATCTTGTAAGGCACCTGGCCACAATAGCATCGATGTAAGGACTCTTAAATTATGTAAATCCGAAGTCAAATTTGTTGTTTTTTAGTTAGTTAATCAGTCTTTACGTTCAGGTGAAATTCCTAGTGATCTAAAAATAGCAAGGGTGACACCGCTCTATAAATCTGGAGGTGAAGAATTGACAACAAACTATCGACCTGTCAGCAGGTGTAAAAATGACAACTAGTTTCGACCAACAAAGGTCATCATCAGGTCAAATGCAAAAAAGTAATAATTAATACAATTATCTAAAAAAATTTTTGTTTCATGGAAAGTAGCTTAGTTACAATATCTTCCACACAAAACGTCCTGCGGTATTTGAAACAGTGGTGTTAAAATGAGAAAACAACAATGTGGTAAGGTAATAACCCAATAGTAGTCAACAAACAAAATATAGTGGTACGAAAAAGTAACGAGTTAAGGAATTTTTATTTTATAAATTAAAAAAACTGAAACTGAAATCATTAAGCAATGAGCTACGGCGTCAAAATTTCGTTGGTTATAAATAAGCCAAACAAAGGATGGAGATTAAGGTCAAAAAATTATAAAAACACTTCAAGTCAAGTAAGTGTACCCTAAGGAAGGGTAACGAAACCCAGAAGATCACCGAAAAAACAGTGAATTTATGGTATACTTACGTTAGAAAGAAAGTGACTGACAAGTTTATGGAACCAGATGAAAGAAAAAACATGCGGGGAATACGTCCCCGGAAAAGAAATGGATCTGGAATCTCCAAATATAATAAAGGTTTCATGGCAGCGTAGAAATACGTAAAAAGGAAGCAGTGATGTCTGTTGGAAAAACCGACACCAGAGGCTTGTGGAAAGAAAAGCTTTAAAAAGGTTGACCATGGAGCCGTAGGCTGTGGAAGACTTCATCATTATCTGAGAAATCAGCTCCAGAGGTAAAATTGTTGTGTAGCCACCATCGTTGACGTACCTTTTATCTGTCAACTTCCCAGTGTTTTCAAAAAATAAATCAAAGTTATCCAACAATTTTTTGTGTACATATTGTGTTAGTGTTGTGTGATGGACAATTTTACCTTTGTTTGGCTTATTTATCCCCAACGAAATGTTGACGCCGTAGCTCATTGCTTAATGATTTCAGTTTCAGTTTTTTTAATTTATAAAATAAAAATTCCTTAACTCCTTACTTTTCCGTACCACTATATTTTGTTTGTTGACTACTAATTGGTTATTACCTTAAGTGTACTACCTTGTTGTTTTCTCATTGAAGGAGTTGAAGGAGTAGTAGTATTAATTTTACTGTCATTTTTTTAATTATTTTATACTAGCTGACCCCGCGGACTTCGTACCGCATAAAACTGATGTATTTTTTGGTTTTTTCAAATTTTTAGGATTTTATTTTGTTTTCAATTTTTATTTTTTTTTTATTTTATCGTTTTTATCATATTTTCTCGTAAATTTTCAGCTGTATACTATTTTTTGGTTATATTTTGTAATTTATCGATTAAATATATTTGGTAGCAACTGCGACACCTTACGTCATATTATTTAATTTAGCAAGAATTTGTTGAAATATATGAGATATATGCGAAATAAACCTTAAGTAAGAATTGCTCGTTTAAATATATGTGATATTAACTGCTCCACCTTACGGTGGCGCCATCGTACTTTATTAAGTCGTAATTGCTATTTTAAATATATAAGATATTAATTGCGCCACCTTACGGTGGCATACTCAGGCTTGGAACTTCATTACTGAACCGCTAGATGGCGCTGAAGAAGCTAGTTTTTGTGATTTTTTAATAAGTTAATTCTAATACCTCCAAGAATATGTGTACAAATTTTCATGATGATCGGTTGAGTAGTTTTCGCGTGAAAGCGTAACAAACAAACTTACATTCACATTTATAATATTACTAGGGATTACTATATATCAGTTTTTTTACTTCAAAAATATTGTAAAACGTTTTTGATTTATAACATTTTTTTTTTAATTTTAAACTTTTAACACATGGTATCTTAGCAACTAATCAATTTAACGGTGTATGTTTCTACGGTTTCCAATTGAAGTTTAAAACACTCTGTATGCAATACAATTTCAATTTTAATTCTTATAAATAATAAAATGTTTACTTGTAAACTTGTATATTTCTAGTTGGTTGAAGTTTTGAAAGCAAAAGTTAAAGAATGTGTATTTATTAATGAAATTGTTTTTATTATTTATATAATCTTCCTCAGCTTCAACACACTTATTCCAATGATCCTCTAGTAATTTTATACCATCTCAGTAATGATTTTCCGGAAGCTCTGCAAAATAATAACAACGGCTGCAATAGCTTCTTCATTCAAAAAAATGCTTTCCACGAAAGAATCGTTTGAAGTTTCTCAAGAGGTAAGTAATAGTCGAAGGAAGCCAAAACTGTAATTCGTAGTTTAATTTGTTCAGTTTACCCATCGTCAACAAACTTATGTGAACACGTGCATTGACTTGATGAAAAATGATTGTTTTCTTCTGTAAACCAGGTCTTTCTTTACGTTTTTTTTATCTAACTGGTTCAAAATGTTAAAATATTATTCAGGGTTAATTGTTTTACCTTTTTCAAGATAATCAACCAACAAAACTCCTTTGGCATCCCAAAACACTAATGCCATAACTTTTTTTGTCTACCGTTTTGACTTCACCGGTTTTGGAGCTGAAGAACCTGCTTCAGTCCACTATAGAGGTTTTTGTTTCAGATAAGGATCATGATGGTAGATCCAAGTGTCAGCCATAATTATAAACCGACAAAAAAAATCGGTTTTAATACTATTTATTACGCTGAGAAATTTGTTTTCAATTCAGTTTTCGTTAAATTGTTAACGAATGCGGCACTAACTTTCCGAACAGATGTAATTCTTTGTGTAGATTATGGAGATCTCGTTCATCTGATATGCCTATCGTATCAGCAATTTCACGCTTAGCCAAATTTGGATCTTTACATACAATATCATCCACTTGCTTAATGATTTCTGGTGTTGTTGCCCTTTTTGAACGTCTACTACGTGGTTCATCTTCGACGCTTGTACGACCACGTTTAGACTCTAAACCCCATCGATATAAAATTTGAAATAAAGGAGCAGATTCTTTTAACACTTTTACCATATTTGTATTAAGTTTTGTTGCTGATAAACGTTCCAAGTCAAAGAATTGTAACACTGCATGATATTCGTTTTTTTATTGTAACAAAAAACACTGACACTTCAACTTCAAAAGTCTTATAAACAAAAAATGAATTAACACATCAAAATAGATTTTTTTTATGTATTCAAATGGTGGATCAAATATTAAAATAAGCGTATAAATTTAGATTCTTTTACTGGTTAAAAGGTGTCGCTTTTAAAACTTTTCAACCAACCCTTTAACTCTCTTTAACTGTTTACAAATAATTTTTATTTAGAATAATAAAAGTAGTTAAATGTTAAAAACAAAAAACAAGTGAGTTAGAAGCGAGCAAATGACTCTTAGCATGTTGATGACGCTAACCCATAACGATCATCTAACGCGCCTATAGAAGTTTTCACTTCAAAAATATGTATCTCTTTTTTTATTGACTTTCTATGTAAAATCATATATGACATAAATGATACCACAGTGCTCTTGTAATATATCCCAAGTATTGACTTTCTTTTACAGTATTAATTTTTATTTGTAACTGTCGATAAATCAGATACTCAAGACACACATTTCGGTAAAGTCACATAATTCATATATCGACAATGTTTTTCGGCACTTCACAGAAGAATTTGTTGAATTTCTTATAAGTTTCTTAAATAAATGAAGTTACTGTTTAAAATACTGTTCAAACATGGTTTATTCTTTTTATTCTTATGTCAAATTCAATTCTTTGTTTTCCAAGACAACACATTTTTGATATAAACTTGCTTAAAATTTCTTATTTATTGCATTTAGAGCATTTAAAATATTTTGTTATTTTTTGATTTGATCTAAGATCTTTGATTACATAGTCATATTATTCTCCATAGATCAAATATCACTTTATTTAGTGACCATATTAACAAGAGTATCATTTACAAAACCAAACCAGTTTCTCATTATTTGTTTCATTAACATCACCATAAAAAGTTAACACTGACCTTGTTATTCTTTCGCTGGCAATTATAGTTAGGTACATGAATATTTTTCGTTCTTACTTGAAGGTTAGATTTTTTTAATGACATTGCTGCGGTTACCAACCTCTTTTAAAAATATTTTAAGCTCCTAACAAAAAATATTTTAAACATTTAATTACCTATACTTTTATCCAGGACTTCTTGTAATTATCCTTTAAATATTTATTTCCGCATTTATTCAACTCATGTTTTTTAATAAACAGTTAAATACTTTTTTTATTTCTTTTCATCTGGTTATTAACAAATATCTATATTCTGCAGACAATAATTTTTTGTTATGAGTCGTTTTATTCTATAAGCAACTCCTCAATCTGTATGAATTGATGAATAATTGGAAGGAATCGCATTATATGTTCTTTCTTTTGGCATTTTTTCTACGTTTCTGTTCATTCCGCCGGGCAATAAACAGTCTTGTTAAGTGCATCGCATTTCATAGGTGATTTAGTTTAGCTTCAGCCAGACTTCGCCACATTCTGCATAATTTTTCTTTAAAGTAAAGAGAAACAGTATGTAAGTAGTTTACTGACTAAGTTTTTAAGTAAACTTGCCTTTTTAATTATTAATAAAGTTTACTATTACTTATATTTTTATTAGATATTAGAGAATTCAAGGTTATCAGAAGAACTAAAGAGGTCAGGTATATGACTATGTCAGCATTACTTTTTTTTAAAACGTTTTCTGATTTTTTACAAAATTTTTCGATTCTGATTTTAACACATATGGCGAACCTGGTTGTCTATGCTCGAAAGTGAAACAAAAAACGGATGTGGCAGTCAGTGGGAATGCCGGTAGAAGTTATACTTCTATGCACGCGCCCGGGTTTAGAAATTTGTATGGGAATAATTTCGCAAAATCAATATATGCTAAAAGCATGGATCGACTATACTATACATCCGAACTTCCGTGTTCAGTTTATTAGTTAAAATGCAATGTACAGGCAAAAACAATCACATCGTATAATAAAACTCTTCATCTTTCCAATAGTATGTGAGAAAATATCGCTTGTCGATCAAAATCTGAAAATATCTATTGTGTGCACATAATATCAAGTAAAAACTGTATAAAGTATAAGGTTAATCAGTGCCGCCAACGTGTGCAGTATTAAATATTTTGACTAGCGTATAGGTTGATCAAAGAAAGAGAGTGATATTAAAACTAGCATTAAATAGCGAAACATCAAGAAGAAGTCGCGTAGATAGCGTATT
Organism: Altica lythri; assembly: GCA_964028335.1. Taxonomy (NCBI): domain Eukaryota; kingdom Metazoa; phylum Arthropoda; class Insecta; order Coleoptera; family Chrysomelidae; genus Altica; species Altica lythri. Next base: position 66,352,939 of record OZ034800.1, read on the forward strand.
TGTTGAACCCTTGCACCAAGTAGGTATTCATGCCAAGTCATAAAAAGTTAAACCGGAAAATTCCCGAAGAAGTAACCTATACGCATAAATAATGCGATGAATGGAAGCATATTTATAAAATACATTATAATTTCCCAAAAAGTTAACTGAAATACATTTCTAGTCGAGGAAATAAAGCACTAAGATCTCCGATATTTGTAAAGTAAGATGGATCAGAATGCGGTTTTTTGCATTTGATTCGTTAGAGCGTCAGGAAAATTTTCATAATGTAAAAATGGAAAATTGCATTTCTGCATTAGAAAATTGCATTTTAAAAGTGAATTTCGAACAGACAATAGATAGAAAAATTACAACTTAGTAAGTATTGCTGGAAATAATAAACAAAATCGAGGCACCTGGTGTTCAGGACGAACCTAATCTTTTTATGCAAATTTGATACAAAATGAGTGTGCACTCGGTACTAGGGGGTTTTTGGGGATGTTAAACACGATTATCCGAAAGTCTCCAAAGTACCTGGTGTTCAGGGTGGAAGGTACCTACCTCTTCGTCTGGAATTTTATGAAAATGTGTAACAAAATTGGTCGAAACTAGTTATTCAGGATTTTTTTAATGTGTTAAAAAGATGTGTGGTAGATACCAGTTATATTCAATAGTAAAAAGAAATTTCAGATTTTATTAATAAAAAAATAAAAGATAAAAATGTAAATTTACAATTTTAATTTTAAATCACATTATCTTCACTACCTTCTTCCCTTTCTTCTTGTTCTGACTATAATATCTGTATTAGAACAGTTGCAGCCAGCGCAAGATTGCACACTAGCCCGTGTTTTCTGCAACCACAAGAATTACCACAATCTGTTTTACAACTGCAGAATATCATTTGCAATAGCTGGGGTGGGCCAGGAAGCTGCGTCATTTTTATAGGAATTAAATTGTTATCTTTAATTTTCCATCACAGTAGGTACAATTTTACCGATGAAGACCTTTTTATTTTTCGTAACGGCCATTAAATGCATTCAAATACAAATTTCTTAATAATTCATTATTCGCACCAAGGTATTCGTGTTCAGCGACCCCAATAACCTCCTAGTACTAAGCGGACTTTCCTAAGCACCAGGTGTTTTGGAGACCATCGCCATCATGATATCCGTATTCAGCGACCCCAAAACCTTCGAGAACCAAGTGTGCACTCATTTGAGTCAGTAAAAATACTACGTGTTTGAATCTCCTCAAGTTTAGAGGCAAAACATTAAAGAATTTGAAAGGAATATATATTTATAGCCAATAATAGATTATCAGCATCTACATCAGATTGTCTAACAATTTTAATCTGTTGCTTGTATTGCTCTTTTAACTTGTTCTTGGCTTGTTTCTGTTCAAGAAATTAAGCCTGGTGAGATTCCAGATATTTGTGCGTTCCACCCACCTCCATTACCCGAATAATATATCCAATAGAAAGCTGTGTGCTACCTTGTAGTACTTTACCTCGTTTGATATTGATAGTTTTAAATTTCAAATTCCATATCGACATAAGCTAAAAAAAGTATTTGGTAATTCTTAAAAAGGTAATTAATCTAGTCATTGTTTCCTACATACAGCTTTATATCATCCATGTGTAAGAGATTGAGGATCTTATCGCAAATATTCCATCTGCTTTTATAGTAAAACCATATCCTGTTTTATTAAATATGTTGAATAAAGGATTCATACAAAACAATACAAAAACGAATAAGAGTCTCTTTGGAAAATTTCTCGCTTTACATGAATTTCGTCTATGTTGAGAGTTTGTTTATTAATATTGACATTGAGAGAAGGACTGCAATGATGATTTGGCTTGTGTTGTATAGATGTACGACTTGAATAAGCTAAGAGCGAGGGTCTCTATTAAATGTCATATTACAGTTAATAACTGCAGTACAGATATTTCCTTGTTCTATCTGTGTTTGTTTTAAAATTACAGAATTCCTAAGGAATTGTTTTTACTTTCCGGATGGTTTTTTTTGTAGCTTTTATACTTCTTTACCAATATGCTATTTTCATCAATATGCTAATAACTACGAATCTTTATACATGCCGTTAGTATCTTGTAAAGTGACTGGTCTGTATTGTGTTGGGTCCTTTGTTCGTTCGCTTTTCGGTAACATTAAATTTTAAACAAGAGTAAGGAATGTAGGTTTTCTGTTGGATGCCTATGGAAATCTGTAAATTGTTTTGTTGAGGCAATATGAAAATAATCAAATTTCTTGTATCAAAAGTTTTGTATTTATGATTAGGTTGGTTGTGAATGATACCTATCTTCCTAAAGACTTTGTTGCCATAGAAAGATTTTGGGCTTTTATAAATTTATTTAATCGCCCTATCTGTTTTCTGAGGCTGTAAATTACGTTATTAACCCTTTGCTGCTAAGGATCGTAATACAGAACCTAAACGCTATGAAGTAGATGAGTGTATGTAACCTTTTGCAAAACTCTTTTGAAAGGTTGAAATACATTATTCGTATACTTATTGGTTCTTCGTTTAAGTAGTGTTAGTCGTCCAGTGTGGTTACTTCCGTTATACAGCTGTAATAGTATATTACGTATCAAGAGTGGTAAGTAGGACATTACGTACACGAGTACGTAATACCTCTTACCACTCGAGTTACGTACTATGCTTTATCTACGACTCAATATTTTAATTTTAATTCTTATTTGACAACTCTAAAAAAATATATGACGTACGTACTGTACTGTTATCTACTCCTTTGACAGTAAATGTCATTTGTACTCATTGTCACCATGCAGAGTAAGTAAGCTATAACGCACAGTTGTGCGTAATGAAACGTCATGGTGACAATGAGTATAAATAACATTTACTGTCAAAGTAGTAGATAAAAACTTTTTAAACTTTAGTATTATTACAATAATTTTTATTAATAATATAACAAGAAACATTAAATTTGATTAGATTTTAAAAGATCCTCTAAATAGTTCAGTCAGTCTATAAAGTAACGGTTATCTGATTCTTTTGTTTATGATTTATATTGTAGTTCGTGTGAATATTTTAAAAAAAAACTTAAAGCCAGCTAACAAACAAGTTCATTAACAGTCGAAAACACCAAAGACAGTAGAAACCAAATAAACCAATGCATAGAACTGGTTGGCCTTCAACTTAATTCTCTCACAATCCACAATTTTTTTCGTTATATATTTTGGAGTTATTATGGATGACATTACTAGAGAAATTAAAAAATAATCTTAATTTTATGTAGGTACAAATTTATGCTAGAGATTGGCAAAAATGAACTTAATCAGATTTGATATGCATACCGAACAACGAATAATTTAGTTTAAATATTACGTTAAAATACTAGCTGCTAAAAGAAAATATCTAAAAATATTTATTTAGTTTAAAAATTTAATATTACCTAATTTTATTTGAATTTTACGTTTTATAGGTCAATCGAATTTAAGACAAAACGTCTACGCGACATTTACGATTATTGGATTTAGAATATAAATAATCCCAACATTTTTAATCGCTATAGTCAAGACTATCAGAAAACCGCTAAAATCCTTCTTTAAGTGTTTCGTATCCCATAAACCTAATGTGTCGCCATCCGAAAATTTGCATTTTATCCATCTTTAACAAATTTTCTGGGAGCAGCTACGTTTTATGAGGAAGTTGTAAATTTAAGTATTTACAGTTCATTTTCAATTGAACGACAAAGAATAGTATTTACCCAGGTTACGTTAGTTAAGTTGGTGCCTCTGTTTTATCGCAAGACTCTTAAAAAACATACTTTTACTTGTCCCACCAATATTTTTTTATATAGCAAATTTATTTCCGACAACGAAAATAGAAAATCTCTCTAACATGAAGAATACCTTAGATATTCTGTATTCAGTTATATTCTTGGAATATATACGTTTTCGGTTGTTACCTTAATAAATTCCTTTTAATTAGGGGGAAATACTCATCCACGAGAATAAATACGCTTCGACAACAGTGTCCTGACTATAGTTTAATGTATAAAACGTGATCGTGAGATCGACCTGCGTAAAAAATGTGTATTATATTATATACGTGTCTTTCCTGAATATTTATATAATAACTAAGATACTAATCTTAAATATTATGGAATATTTAAGATGTTAGTTGTGCCTTTAAAGTCTGTATTATATAAAAATTTTACTAGAGTTTTTTAATAGAAATTGGGATGCATACCTACTTGTTGAGGAAATACTTACATTTGTCTCGTTTAGGGTTTCTGGTCAAAGACGAAGCAATGTAATTACATTACACTATTGTGTTTTAATTTCTAACCTTCGGTTGCTTAAACTAAAGATAGTTTAAGAGTTTCTTTTGACAGCACGTCAGAAACAGTTGATGCCAGCTCTATAAGTTTACGTGTCCTCACGTCAGTTCCTAAAAATTATCAAGTACTTCTCTGGTAAATTGGTAATAGCCAGAAAGATTTGTGGATTATTTTCGAGTAAATTGTTAATTAAAACGGATAACATATTACAAATTTTTGAAATAAAAATAATATGTGACATTGTTTTTCCCCCTCTTTTCTTCTCTCTCTCTGTCATGTATACAGCTTATTATCAATGTGTTAAAGCCTCCTGTGAGCTCGACGGTAAGGTGGAGATTTTTTCAAGCAAAATATACATAGTTAAGCAAGCCATAATAACTATTTATTTAAAAAAGTACGCTGGCGAGTGACTGACGAAAAGAAATGTATATTTCTTTATATATGGATATAGATTATATACGTATCCTTCTTCCTCATCCAGCCATATTATTTCTCTCTCCACAACAGTGTAACTGCATAATATAATGTATATAATATAAACAGTATACCACACGTATATAAAGCAAAGGAGTGTAACGATTGGACTTTTTTTTGCAAAACATACACAATCAGGACCGCCATAAGAAATATTGATTCCAGAATACACTGTTAACAAAAAACTCCCGTTTTCCTGTGTTTACTCTTGAGTTACAAACTCTGTTCTACGATTTCCTTCCACAAAACATTGAAAAACAAAGGCCACAACATTTGTTCATAAAGTTTACAACGAACAATGTGATATCTACATAATGTAGTACTTAAAATGTTTAGACTGATATGGTTATTCATTTATTATGAATAAAATGTTATTAAAATTAATACTAATGTTTACACGCCACTCAATATAAATCATTAAATGTTTTACATACATAATGTGTTTACCTTCCTGTTAAAATTATTTACATAGCAAACTTAGTTTAACACTTTTTCAGTAGGTATTGTATTGTAATTATTTGGTATACACAATATCTAACTTGGATAGAATCATTTTGTATTTCTGAATAATTTTTTTGCAAGGAAAAAACTTGGTATCCAACTTTAAGGCAAGGCTGTTTCTTATTAAAAAAAATATAGAACCGACTGCCGGGTTTTATTATCTTTTAAATTTTGTGTTAAGTAGTAAAATTTTATGTTGGTTCAAGAAATCCAAAAAATTGGTTATTTGGGACTAACTAAACAATGAATGCCTCAAAGACGTAGCAGAGCTATTAAGGTGTTGCATCGATTACATACGCAAGTGCACTGATAGTTGGAACTAGGGACGCTCAGGAACAGGCCCAAATAAAAAAAAAACGAGTGCGGCAGTCAGTGGGACTGCCGGCAGAAGTTATACTTCTATGCACGCGCCCGGATTCATCAATTTGTATGCGAATGATTTAGCAAAATAATTATATGATATTCGTGGTTAGCGACCCCAATAACCTCCTAGTACCGAATGCACACATTTTGTATCGAATTTGCATAAAATTCCTGGAGACGAGGTCCGTGTTAAGCACCAGGTGTTTCGAAGACCATCGCCATTATTATAATCGCATTTAGTGACTCAAAAACCTCTGAGTACCAAGCGGCCCCAAAAACCCCGGGTATATAAATTGAACCCATTTTCAGCAATACTTACCGAGTTGTAAGTTTCCTCTCTATTATCTGTTCGGTATGCACTTTTCGAATGGAGAAATGCAACTTTCCATTTTTACATTATAAAAAATAGCGACAAATTTCCTGACACTCTAACGAATCCAATGCAAATAAAACGCATTCCGATCCATCTTACGTTACAAAATTCGGATGTTTTAGTGCTTTATTTCCTCGACTATTCGTAAAAACTCTGTTGATGTAGCAAACAACCTTAAAAGCATAGAGCAGAATATACTGCAACCATGTGACGGTACTTTAGACTACAATACAATACTCACTACTGAATATTATTATTAATATAAATACTAAACTTTATTTGTATACTTACGTGACAGAATTATAAAATAATCTGTCAAATAATCATGTGAACCGTCACTATGATATTCAAACATTAGTAGTTCAGACTGTTTTTTGTATATCTATCCCTTTTCAATGTACTGAATGTTGTAACGGTATTCAAAGGACTTATAGTTATGACTAATAACATGATTGTGTTAAATATTTCATCTTTGTTTTTACCGACCAATATACCTTATAAGGGTACATCCACACGGGCCACTCTGCAGCGCGGCTGAGAGGCGCCACAAAGTCGCTCCAGCTCATTAGCCGTAAGCCGCCGTGCAAATTCAAAGTACCCTTCCAGACGAGCGACAGAGGCGCGCCACTGTCGCGATCGAACGCCAGTCCCCGCTACTAGTGGCGTCGACACGTCGCCTGGTCCCTTTCAGACGAGCCACTTTTGATACCTGCTGCAGTTGTTTACCAGAGTTTACACTGTGAGCACAACAAAATGTCTTTTGTATCAACGGTTTTTGGGCTGTTAGGCCGGCGTCGATTGTCTTGCTGACTTGACGTTTCGCCAACACGAGCGGTTGGCATCCTCAGAAGTTGCTTCCTGGTTGACAGTATGCGAGTAGTTCGCATACTGCCAACCAGGAAGCAACTTCTGAAGATGCCAACCGCTCGTGTTGGCGAAACGTCAAGTCAGCAAGACAATCGACGCCGGCCTAACAGCCCAAAAACCATTGATACATTAGACAATGGCCACGAAAGCCTTTCACAGTTTAAAATGTCTTTTGATTCTGAAAGGTTTTTAATTGAAATTCAAAATCGACCTGCCATATGGGATTCACGATGCAATGAGTATAGCAACAAAATATTAAGAGGAAAAGCGTGGGAAGAAATATGTTAAATATTTGTTCCTCTTTTTCAAGAAGCGAGCCCTGCCGAAAAAAATAAGCATGTAAGTAACTTTTCTGTTTTTAAAATTTTATGTTTACTTGAAATTAAAGTTTGCCAATGCATTGCCGAGATTGCAATCTATACCTGATGGGCTATTGTTTTACAAATTGCCTTTCTTCATCAGAATCCATATTTGAACTGAGGTGCTTAACTGACCGAATTATTTTTCTCACTGATAATAATAAACGCTCATCATTTCCATACGAGCCACTTTGCAGCACCACCGAGACGCGCTACAAAGTCGCTTGTTCTAGCGACTCGGTGGCGCCACTCAGCAGCGCTGCAAAGTGGCCCGTGTGGATGTACCCTAAGTGTTTCTGTCTCTCTACTCACGACATTTCCTAAGGAAAGGTTTTTTTCCATTTAACTCTAGACAATTTTTTTCCGCCGACTGCACGAATAGAAGTATAACTACAAAAAAGTCACAACTGAAAAACAACAAAATGGCTAGAAGAAATCCAAGTTGCAACACTTATTAAAAAAATCGACTTGTTAAATTGATGTCTCCAAAATCGAAACTGGACAATTGAGAATTAAAAAAATGTTTGTTTTTCGGACGAGACCAGATTTCGCGCTAGATCAAATGACCTAATTCTGGTTTCAGTGCTCCCGGAGGACGAACGAGAATCCAGGCTGTCAGGTATCAAGGAAGAATTGTAATGTTCTGTAGAGATATGATGTTGGGATCTTCATTTCGTTTCAAAACAAAAAAAAAAAATACGGTTGTAGTTATTTTGGTCACAATTTAATTTTTCTATTGCTATGTGGGTTATTTTTCATTAAAATTCATTAATAAGAACTGAGTTTTATTTATAAACAAATTTTCATATTTCTCAATAATTCTGACAAGTGATTCCGTATATGTTTATTGTATCTGATTTTAGATTTGTTGAGAACGAATAATGTTATAAAAGTAGTCAATGTTCGTATTTAGATTTACTCTTAAATACATATAATAATAATAATAATAATAATAATAATAAAACACTTCTTATATTTTCTATTATTGGTATCAAATGCACGCATCACCCGACAGCAATACTTTTAAAAGTGCTCGATTGTGCAAAACGTTGCTGTAGTTAAAACATTTATAGGTGGGCATAATGCCGCTTAATGCGCTTTAATGCTGTAATTGGAATACTACCAGTCACCTTTGAAATGTTTTTTGTAGGTTTACGGTTTCGAAGCTCCCAATGCGTTTGTAATATCAACTGTTACTGCAATTAGTGATGTCAAATATGAAAATATTTTTTTGGTCCTCCGTCCAGAAACAATACTATTAATTACTTCAAAATCGTCCGGAAAATGACATTTTCCGGCCTAGGCCGGCAAAGTAGCTTTTAGATTATCTAAAGAGATGGCGCTATGAGTCATCAAAAATACATAATGAATAATACAAATTTTAATTAAATTTATTTAAAAACAGCGTATAATATACTAAACTAATAACTTTTTCTAAAGGTAACCAGGATTCTAATTTACATTTAATTTCTCTCACAACTTTTATTATAAATTTGACATTTATGTCAATTTACAACTACTTGTCATTCGATTATGTAAATACATATCTCGATTTTATTTTTGCTCATTGAACTAAAATAGTTCATTGTCTCTGCTATTTTTATATAAAATTATTAGATATTAATGTTAATATATTCAATATAACAATTTTTACTGTGTTGCTTATTAGAAAAGTATTCGTATGTATAAAAATTAAGGATCTTGAAATCGATTATCAGAAAATCATTCCTTATTACTAATTCTTTTAATCGTGCAATATATGTCATCTAATCTTGTATCTTGTATGTCATAAAGTAAAAAGTTTTTGAACTTTTGAAAATATTAAAAATTAGTCGGACCAAAAAATAGTGTGTGTTACACGTCCGGAAAATGTTTTGCAAGTGCTTATATTGTTTCGCCTCGGTGCTACGCACCTCGGCTACACAACTTTTCTCGCTCTTGCAAAATGTCATTTTCCGTCCTTGTGTCACAAATAACTATTATTAAATAAAATTTCAGTGGACTGTCTTTGTAAAAACTGTCTTTGATCATACTAAAAATAATTATTTTAGATAAGAAAAAACCCTTTTGCAGTGCAAAACTATCCTCCACAGGGTGTCATAAATATAGATTGTTTTGGGTATTATATTGACTAGTTCAATATAGAAGACAGTCAATATTGGAGTTGCATTAAAATTATAAAATTGAAAGAAAACTCTTTGATTTTTTGTCTAGCTTTCGAGTCTGTTTTAATTCTTCATCAGGACATTTTTGGTATAAAGAGTCTTTGAAGTCACCCCCTTACCTGGAAACAGCGGGTGGTCTATAAATTTTCTCGACCCTCGATCCAGAATGTGGTTGTATGCACTAATAATTTTACAATCTATTGTTTAAATTTAAAAAATATATGTGAATATTTTTTTATAAATAAAAATAAATAAATACCAGAAACGTATAGATATTTTTTTTCTAATTTCAACCATACATAATACTTACGCAAAATTTTGAAGTTTACAGGTGCTAGAGGTATTTTATGTTGTTATGAGTGTTGTTCTTTTCTCTAGAGAAATAGTCACGTCAAATATAAATGTCAAATATTTCTCAGTTTAACAACGCATTATTAATTATTGTTATAATTCTCAGAAATTAATCTTTCTAAATATAACACGACCTTAATTAATAGTCTGCTATTTTTGTTGTTGCTAAATTTCTCAAAAAATTTACAATTTGTTTCGACATAATTTGACATTAATAATCAAAGAATAAGGTCCTCGAGCTGAAGCTCTCGGGCTTTAATCAGATTATTAATGTCCAATTATGTCTCAAGAAATTGATACTAGAATATTCTCGAAATCTAGATACCACAAAAATGGCCGACTACAATCAAGGTCTTGTTATATTACCCTTGAATATTTTGGTGTCTAGTCTGTAAACTTCAAAATTTTGCCTATTCTATATGATTAAAATCAGAAAAAAATTATCTTTACCTGTATGGTATTTATTTATTTTTAGTTATAAAAAATGAATCACATATATTTTTTAAGTTTAAAAAAAAGGGTCTCAATTATAGAACGCCCGCTGTTCCCAGATAAGAGGTGACTTCAAAGACTCTTTAACCCATTCAAACATTAACAATATGTTCTGTATCATTTTATAAATTATTACTTAATAATCTTGTGGGTATATCAAAAGCAGCAATTTTTTATGCGTTTCGGTAAATCTTTAAATCAAATAATAGAAACGATAACATTATTTCCAAATCGATAACAATATATCCAAAATTAATTAAAAACGTTTTACTTTCGACAACCAAGTGTACATAAATTACCTAAGTCTCTAACCTTAAAAGTTTTCAGAAATTATTTGAAAAATTTAAGTGACGCCACTGGCATTTAGAGGGTGAAGTTTATCATCCTATCATACGCTCCTGAGACGCATTAAATTATTTTGGATTTGTTAGTTATTATATTCTACTATGTATTCTTCTTTAAAACTGTTTTTATCATAAATAGATATTTGAACATTTTTACTCGATTTTTTAAGTGCATACATACAAAACAATTGGATGAAAACAAAACAAATAAACGTCATGTGATTAACCAAAAATCATCGTTGTTGTATTGTATAATGAATATTAAATATGGGTTTTGCTTTGTGTGCATGATTATTTCTTTATGTTTAGTGGATTTATTGTTTAAACAATTCAATATTAAAATTTTTCAAAAATGAAAACAATAGTTTAATTCAAATTGAAATATAATAGTAAAATTGGCAGATGTAGGTACAATTAACTGCCTATTATTGCATTGTTGGAGTTTAATTTGTGCTTAAAATGCCTAATGACAAAAATAGAAAAATAAAAATATAAGGTAAAATCTACGCACTATATACAGTTAATATAAGATCTATTGAGTCCCCCTTTTCTGGTTATCCTTTTGATGAGTTCCTCAGATTTATAGCAGCTCTTCTAGTCCTATCTTTCCTATACGATATCGTTGGGTTTCAAGTTAGGTATGTAGTATGTATGTATGTATGTATGTATGTATGTATGTATGTATGTATGTATGTATGTATGTATGTATGTATGTATGTATGTATGTATGTATGTATGTATGTATGTATGTATGTATGTATGTATGTATGTATGTATGTATGTATGTATGTATGTATGTATGTATGTATGTATGTATGTATGTATGTATGTATGTATGTATGTATGTATGTATGTATGTATGTATGTATGTATGTATGTATGTATGTATGTATGTATGTATGTATGTATGTATGTATGTATGTATGTATGTATGTATGTATGTATGTATGTATGTATGTATGTATGTATGTATGTATGTATGTATGTATGTATGTATGTATGTATGTATGTATGTATGTATGTATGTATGTATGTATGTATGTATGTATGTATGTATGTATGTATGTATGTATGTATGTATGTATGTATATGTATATGTATATGTATGTATGTATGAGCAGTTAGGGGTAACAGATACACCTGCAACCTATAAGATCTATTGTGTCCCCCTTTTCTTGCTATATTTCTGATGATTTCTCAGACTTATACTCTTCTGGTCCAATCTTCCTTAGAAAGCTTAGGATATCATTGGGTTTTAAGTTAGGTAGTTCTTCTTTTTCTCCAGGTAGTTCTTCCTTTTCTATTTCGTATGACCCTAGGGTTACTTAATGCGATGCATTCTGGGGGTATGTGTATTGAGGTTTCATTCTCTACCTCACAGAATCTTCATTTATCCTCTTAATCGGCAGTGTCCGGTTAGTATTCCTGTTATAATTAGGAAGTTCTTCATACTAAGGTTAAGACAGCTGTGAAATCTCTTCTGGGTTATAGTTTCCCAGGAGCGTCTTTGAATGTCTTAGTCCTTCTAGATCATTCCAGTACTTGGATTTTTCGCTATCCATTTTTGAAGTTATACTTCTATTCGTGCACTCGGCGGAAGAAATTTGTCTGGGGTTAAATGAAAAAATCATTACATATGCAATGGTGTGAGAGACAGAAACACATATAAGGTATATTGGTCGGTGAAAACAAAGATGAAATATTTACCACTTGTTATTAGTCTTAACTATAAGTCCTTTGAATACCGTACATTGAAAAGAGATAGATATACAAAAAACAGTCTGAGCTAATATTTTTGTATTATAGTGACGTATCACATTCTGTTTGACAGATTATTTTATTATTCTGTGACGTAAGTTAACATATTAAGTTTAGTGTTTTATATTAATAATATTATCCAGTAATGAGTATTGTATTGAGCGCACCCGAATTCTACCACAAATGAAAATTTTACCTGATTTTTATAGACTTAAGGGATTAGTGAAAAGTCCAAACTCTGTCAGGAACAATTACGTTTACTCATATTAAGTATTAAGGATTTAAATATTTAATAATTAAAGAGTTTTCAAAAGTGATAATAGGGTAAGATAAAGCAGGAAAAAGAAGTTAATTGTTTCTTAGTTTAGTGAATGTAATGTTAAGTGAAAAAGGACATGAGTTAATTGTGTTGAATAAATTTCAGATTTCCAAAGCTAATACTAGCAAGTGTGGAAAAATTCAATGAATATGTTGTAACGCTAAATGTACAGGTAAAGTACTAAAAGTAGAAGTCAAAGGAGAACACAATCATGGTTTTGAAAAGAAACTTGCGAAAAATGCAGAAAGAAATAGTGTAAAAAGGAAAGCAATTTGTGATCAAACTAAGAAACCATCAAAATTAATAATTCAAAAATTGCAATCAAATAATTTTGCGGAGAACATAAACTCAGAAAATATTAATCAAATAAGACAAAATATTCATACGGAAAGAATAAAAATCTTGCCAATATTACCTAAAACCAAGAAGAGGTGTTCAATACTGTTCATGAGTTACATCTTAGTAGAAGAAGTTTCTTATGGTGGCATATCAGGCAAAAAGTTTCTCAGGATTGTCTTCGATTGTTTTAGTCCTTCTAGATTGTTCCAGTTCTTGGATTTTTCGCTATCCATTTTTTTCTTTAGTTTTTCTAAGATTGTACTACTGCTGATTCCACAAGATGGTTCTGGTCCCAGGATGGGGTTTCAGCTTCTTCTTTTGCCAGCTTATCTGCTGTTTCGTTTCCTTCTATTCCTATGTGTACTGGAACCCTTAGGAAGGTAACAGTGTTATTTTGTCCTAGTTCATTTAATTTGCCTAGGGATTCCCAGACCATCTTTAAAATAATTGTGTGTGAGTTCAGAGCTTTGTTGGCTGCTTGACTATCTGAGACGATTACAATCTTTTATTTACGGATTTCTGCTCTAAAGATGCTTGGGTATGCACCCAGGCTTTCTGAGTATTTGACTCTAGCACCAAAAACCTCTGCTTCTGTTCCTTTATCTGACTTGGAGCCATCCGTAACCTTATAGGTAGCACTAGGGATACTAGTAACTTAAAAATTTTAAATAGAAGATTGAGTTATGTGATATATCATCTTATAGGTTTATACATTAGTAATATTTTGTATGTGGAATACTATCTGTCAAGAAATAAATCCGTGTTACTCAGTTTTAATGAATCAAAATATCCAAGAAGGTACACACAATTGTCTCCCTGCACGTGTTAACAATAAAATAATCTATTTTGAAACTTCTTCCTCACATTATCAAGTATCTTGGAGGAAGTTTTTTTATGTCGGGTACTATATAGTTAGGATTTAATATATTCCTACAAAAAAATCGAATACAATAAAATCCGGGGCGACCACTCTATTCAGCGTACTGTAAACGAGGTTTGTTCAGAAAGAAACGAGAATTTTGAATTTTACGGTCTAGGTACATCCGATTATTGTAACAAAATTTTCCTTATATTGGTACACATGTACCTAATATTCAATATCAACCATTTTGCATTGTTAATTTGTGTTTGAGAGACAGAAAGGTTAGACTTGTTTTGGTATACTCTTCGATTTTATACTATCGAACAAAATAGATCAAAGAATCTACATTAAATTTTGCGATAAAAATGAAATAAAGTGTGCCAATGCATTTGGTGAATCTATTATGAATAAACCAAGTGTGTCTGAATGGTATAAACGCTTCAAAGAAGGTCGAGAAGACATTGATGACGGTCACAGCTCTGGTCGCCTGAGCACAATTGATGAAAACGTCGAATCAGTGAAGCAAATGGAGTCTGAAAATGGTCGAATTACTATTAGGGAAGATGCTAAGGATGTTGGCATATCAACCGCATCATGTCATGCGATTGATTGGGATTTTTGGGCCTGAAACGTGTGACAGCGAAGATTGTTCCAAACTTGCTCAATTTTGACCAAAAATAACGTCGCATGAATATCGCTCAGGAGGTGTTTAATACCGCCAACGACGATCCAGATTTCCTTAAAAGGATTATAACTGGTGACGAAACATGGGTATATGGCTATGACATCGAAACCAAACCCCAATCATCCCAATGGAAGAGGCCGGAGGAACCAAAACCGAAAAAAGCACATCAAATTCGGTCGAATTTGAGGGTATTGCTCAATGTTTTCTACGATTACAATGTCGTAGTGCACCATGAGTTCTTGCCACAAGGTCGTACGGTCAACAAGGAATATTACCTGGAAGTTATGAAACATTCGCGCGAAGCAATACGACTTAAACGCAAGGATTTGTGAGAAAACAAGTCATGGATTTTGCACCATGATAATACTTCGGAACATTCATCACGGCTTGTTAACACCGTTATAATGCCTCAATCACCGTATTCTCCGTTCTTGAGGGCTGCTATTTTTTATATTCCCAAAACTAAAGAGACCGATAAAAGGACGACGTTTTGCCTCAATTGAGAAGATAAAGGCCGTTGATGGCAATATCCAAAATCGAGTTGCAGAAGTGCTTCAAAGATTGGAAGAAGCGCTGGCACAAGTATGTTATATCTGAGGGGGATTACTTTGAAGGGTAAAAATAGATATTAATGAATAAATAAAGATTTTATGAGTAATTCAAAAATTGTCGTTTTTTTCTGAACATACCTCGTACATCAAGTCCAACCATTCCCCTACCGGTCTGTTGGAATTTTTAAGTTGATTGTGCTCCCAGCGTAACTATAATAATTTTATTATTAACTATATGGTGAAAAGTAGTAAAAACGATGCCACTTAATCAAGATTTTATCAAACGTTGTTATCTTACCGGGAAATAAAGGTTAACAGGGTGTGGCTCTATTTACGGCCGCACTGTATAATAGCATTAAAAAAATAATACCACTTGGGGAGAATTATTATTTGAATTGAAAAAAAAAACAAGTTTTATAAGTTTATAGTAGATAAAACTGCGATCCATCTTTATTATTTCTACAAAAAAAATTAAGTAACCTATCTTGATCTTCGTGAGGACTTAACACCTTATAATAACTACAAACTATATTGACTGAGATTAAAAGATCACTTGAAAATTTTGTTCTATGCACAATTAAATGGTGCTACGTGGAACATTAACTTTGGTCGGTGGTTATTCCTTACCCAATATATTTGGACAGGTAACGCCACTATCTTACCTTGTAGGAAATTTCAGGATCTACAATTTTGGATACCTACCACAAAAATTGTACTAAATGTTGTTGTTTCTGAATAAAATTTGAAAAACTGTTTAAGGTGCCCACTTTGGTTATTAATTAACGATTTTAATCATAATCCACTATAATCATCACATTGATTTTTTGATGTAATGTTGCTCTTACCTTACAAATCTGTGAAAGTTTTATTCAATGCAGATTTAGTGGAAATTGGCCCTAGAAAATAACAGTAAAATTGTTTTGTTGGTCTAAAAAACTACGCCTGGATATCTATCATGTAACGTTAAAACGTCATAAAAGGCGTTATTTTTCTTGCTAACCTAAAAATTAAGGTCATGGATTAACTTTTAATGAAAATTATCAGTTCCCTCCCAAACACCAGTGGGCACCAGATTAGGTACAAACTGACAAATTAAACTCAAACGCAAGTTTGAAGTTCTTATTTCGAAAATTTAAAACATCCCAATTTGTATTAAAAGAAAATGAATCAATAAAATATTTGACAAAAGAACTTGTTATTTAAAGAATAATTATTCTCTGATCTTTGTAAACGTTGGTCTTCAGAATAATTTTGTTTGGTATTATTGCAAATCCTTTAAATTCTCTTTTTCCTAAATAAACTCCTTTCTTTACAGTAACTTTACAAAATGGTTAGTACAAAAAATCACACAGGGATTTTCAATTTTCCAGTTAACTTTTTCAAATAAATTTTGATGTATTTCTAGAAGAAACCAAAAATCAATAATCCTTTATCGAAATTACTACCAAGTAGAGTCGGTTACATACTAACTGCAGTCCAAATAAAAGGTCGATTTCAGGTATAATAAAATACGGAATTGCAGTCTAAACATTTCAGTTGCAGGTACCTAGATGAATAAACTCGCTTCATATAATCAGTAGCGTCCAGTGGAGAGTTATTTATTAATATCGTTATTTTAATGAAATTGCAATGGTCGATATTTTAAACAATATTAGGTCGAGTATTAGGTCGTACTGAAAAGATTTGTATTATTTGAAATCAGTGTAATGTTAAAAAAATGTGGATGCACATTTATTAAAACACGTTATACTATATAATATTGGTAATTTATATCTTTTATTTCGAAACTTTAAATACACATGTGAAAAATAATATTCGTAAGTAAAAGAAACATTTAAAATAATACGAATTATAAGTTTCACCTATTTTTTAATGTACTTACAATAACATTATTCGATTACCAAAAACCTTGTCATGAAATATAATATTAAAATTTATTTTGGAATTTAAACTGAACAGTTTGATTCCTAATGGTTAATATAACTATAAGAAACACACTTTAGGTAATCTTATCTACAAATCTGTCTTTGTAAGTACTGGTCAATTTTTTGCTGAATGAACCTTTGCTTGATGGATGTTTTTGCTCGGATCACATGTTTTTCTAACCTAAGGCAGCTGTTCATTTTGGCATAAGTATCTGTTTGCATCCCAATCAAACATTCCAGAAATTTGTGAATATTTGGATGAGGTGTTTCGCAATACTTTTTAAACACAGAGTGAAATGCTTCACAATTATTTGTAGTTCGGCAAGTTGCAGATGTTAATGCAGCCCAAATTTGAGGTGGAAATGTTGCATCCTTAGATATGTATGTATTGACCAAGTAATCAGTCAAATCAGTTAATTTTGAGTCTACGGGCATTATCGACATTAAATCCTCCACAAAAGCATCCCCAACTTCTTCAGGAGGCAAATAAAGTAAACCGAAAATATAGTGAATCCATTTTCCAATTTCGGAGTCATTGTTGCTATACTCATTTGATAAACCTAGAGATTGAATTTTTCTCCACCAACTCTGTGTTAAATGAAACCGACAACCTATTATATTGCTATCCGAGAAAACGTCTCTAACACTATTATGAATAGCTGGTTCGAAATCGACTACTATATATTTTGGTTTCAAGTGAAAACCTAATTCTAAACATTTATTTTTGACTAGCATAAATAAATTTGTATAAGATATTATGGTTTTGTTTTTTAGTAAACTGAATAGAACAGGTACATAGTTTCCGCTCACATAACAATGTATGGTAAACAGTTGTAAGAAATGTTTGGCAGAGTTTCCGAAAGTTCCATCCATATAAACATATTCCTGATGTTGACATAAAAACGACAGGTTTTTTATGCACGAAAAAATCACAATTTCTTGAAGCATATCATTGACTAATAAAAAATTCTCACCAACAGCCGTTTTCACTTCCATTTGGTTTAATGATTCTTGTAACCGCCTTGTTGTAGAGAGCTTCGGCATCATATTTACTCGGGCGTTGTTTGCATTTTTTCCAATAAGAATAAGATCATATGCGTTTAATGTTTTCAGAACATCGGGATCTTTTTGTATTTCTTGGTGAATCAGTTTCCTTGGTTTAGTCGACAGGTTATCTGTAGCAGCTTCTTTAACTTTATTACTTACTTTCTGTCTATTCAATAATTGAGGATTGACACTATCATGATTATGTATTCCAGTAAGCCTTGAAAATGCTCCTCCTAATACATATAATTTTACATTGCAACCATGTTTTGTGCAGCTCCAACATTCCTCTTCAGTTTTTTTGAGCACTTTATACAAATAGAACTTATGATGTTCGACTATCAATAGTTTTCGGCCCCATTCAGTAATACTTTCCGCAATCTCCATAACTTAAAAACTCAAGACAACTATAAACTTCATTAATCTTTACTGGCGAACAAATTACTGATTATAAATTATCTATATTTTCGTCTTTATATGTAAATTTGAGAAACATAAAATTCCTCACTGGATGATTTTCTAAGAATTCTTAATGTCTTAATTTTAAGCCCAATCCCTTTTAATTATCTCAACTACCTGCAATTTTCCATATAATACCTGTTAGATTTGAGGAATAAGTACCTTTCTGCGAATATTTGTCAATGACCTGAACTCACGTATTAGTTTTCATTGCCGAATTCCCTAAGTTCAGATTTTATATCAATGTTTATATCAACTCAGAAAATATATCAAGAAATATATTTTAAAAGTTAGATACGCCTATGGATGTTTAAAATTCTACATTTATTTAGACTGCAATTAGTATTTTTTTCTACCTGGCCGATAACCCAAAACTTCAGACTGCAATTCGGCATTTTTGAAAATTTAGACTGCAGTTTACCGGCACCGGTAGAGTCAGTTGTTGGCCATTTTATAAAGAGTAAATTAATCTTCAACAACATGTTTAAAAACAAGCACTGACTTTTCTAAATAATCGACAAACACTGATGTTTGGCTAAATTGAATCTACTTGATTTCGGTTAGTATCTATAAAATATCACCTTTTTTAAGGAACTCACAATAAATAAACGATCAAAAGAACATAATTAATCGAGTAACTGTGTAATTTAAAGGGGCTACATCCGGAGTTTTCACAAAATAACTTAATTGATTGGAGGACAAGCTTAAAGAAGCACAAAAATTGTCCAGAATGAAGTAAGGTGTCGATTACTTGACTACGACACCTCTCGCGGCGGAAATTTCAACTAAATATTTTCAAATAAGTAATGCTTACCATTATAAACACGGTAACAATAATCTGGTGAAATAATTCATAATACAAAACGATTAGATAAATCGTTCTTATCTATACTGCAGTCTGTATCAGGTGCACCAGAAAAAGTTTTAACTTCTATATTCAGGTAGTGATCCATTAAACATCAATTATCTACTAATATTTTCAATCAAATTGTAACTATACATATAAGGCGGCTCGCACACCGGAGCAATATGCAACTAGCAACTAGCAACATGCAATAAGCAACAGGCAACATATTTTTTTGTACTTCGCATACCAAAGCAATAAAAAATCACTTGTTGAAAATGTCGTCTGACGAAGACGAAGAGATAATGTTGTGGCAAATTTTAAGGAAAAAGAAAAGAAAAAGGAGACGATATTGGATTCATCCAGCATTTGAAGCGTTGAGTAAACATGGAGCCAGTATATGTGCTCAAGAATTAAAGACGCATCCAACACAGTTTCAAAACTGTTACCGAATGAGTCCGAGTACTTTTGAAACGTTAGTTCAGTTGATAGCACCTCATATTACTAAACAAGACACCAATTACATATATGCGATCAGCCCACAGGAACAACTTTCAATCACATTAAGGTAAGATAAATTAAATAAAACATACCTACATAAAAAAGTATTTTATTGAAAAAACTAAAAAATAAAAAAAATATATTATTGTTTTGTTAAAGACGAATTCCTATTCTCATCAACTGACATGTTGGGTAAAAAATTAAAACCCTTAATGATCTAACACTGCTTGATGAACGAAATATTGACAAATTATGGGCGATATAGTTGCTTTTCAACCAGCACGTCGTGTTGCTAGCAAAAATGTAATGGAAAAACATATAGGCGATAATATTGCTTATTGCATGTTGCTAGTTGCATATTGCTCCGGTGTGCGAGCCAGCTAAATGTCATCTGACTAGCTTGTCATTATCTATCTATATTAATTTCAAGACTTAATAAATAAAATTAATTCTAAATAATAAAAAAATGTGCTGTGAAATCAGAACATTCCTGGTTAAAATTACATGTGTCGTTTTTTTCTTGAGTTTTATTTTTATTTATTTAATATTTATAATAATAATAATAATAATAATAATAATAATAATAAACAGAGCAATAATTTTAATAACTGAATACTATTCCGATGATATTTAAATGTACTTATTTCTATTTTATATTAAATATCTGGTTTGAAGCACACTTTACACACAGTATATGCTTCCCATTTAATGTTTACAAATGGTATTTTCCTTGACTGGGTCAGGTAGCCTTTGTTCTTGTAGACGACTAAAAAGGAAAAACCACAAATCTCATATTTGTTTGGGAAACCGACAATAGTTGAGCTAAAATTCCTCGACGTGGTATATGGTTACAAGGTGAAAAATGTTTGCATTTTTATACGAGTTTATACAGAAACTGTAGATTTAAAGCATCTTTATCGGTAATGTTTCCCTTGCTAGCTCAATAAAGGTCGTGGATTAGCTTTTAAGAATATTACCAGCCTCTTCCAAATATGTAATTAAGGGCGTCAGGGTAGAAACTGTACACATTAAACTCAAACGACAGTATAAAGTCTTTATTTTGGAAATTTAAAATATCTCAATTTTTATTTAAAAAAAAATGAATGCAAAAGATATTTATCAAAACAACTTTTTATTTAAAGAATAATTAAATGGGAGTCTTCATAATCCTCGAGATGGCACAATTTATTTTATAATATTACAAAAGCCAAAAGCCTTTTTTAAATTTCTCAATCTTACAAAGATATGAAGCGGAATGACTTTAGGATTCTCTTTCTCTAAATAGTCTAAATATACTCCTTCCTATGCTAAATCTTCACAAAATGGCCGGTACCATAATTTTAGTAAAAATTTTATGAATCTTGGGTGGACCTTTTTGAAAAATTTGGAAGTAGTCTTAATAAAAAAAAAAGAATCAATAATTAGCCTCTTTTCAAAATTACTACTAGTATAATCAGTTTCTAGCCAAATCGGATATTAACATTTTATAAAGAGTAAATTAATCTTTAAAGCACGTAAACAAACTGACCCTGTTTTTGATGAATATACGTCAAAATACTCATGTGTAGCTGAATTGAATCTACTTGATTTTTATAGTATCCATAAAAAATCAGCCCTTTTTAGCCATTCACAATAAATAATAATCACAAGAACAATATTTAAAATGCTTACGAAAATCTTAAAAAAAATGCTAAACCTTCGAAAGCAAGCCGTCTGGTGTCACGAATTACAAGAATAAATATCAGTTTTCTGACTTGCGCAACTCTTGTGAAAAACAAGAGAACAATTTTTAATGAACAATTCTCAGCGTTATAGTCACGGTAGTCATAGTCTGGTGATTTTTTTTTAAGTTACAAACGATTAGAGAAAAACCGTCACAAAACCACCTGCGAATATCATATATATATATATATATATATATATATATAGTGCTATTATAAGAACTAATTGCTTTAAATGTAAAAGTTTAATTAGATAAACCACATAATTGCGTTTCATGATGTTGTTTACTATCAATTTTGTATTTAAGAATTATTTAGACTATGGAAATGTTTTGAATAATGACCTCTTCGTTTTTTAGTTTCTACTGTTGCTCCGGATCTAGTCTTTAATCACTTTTTGATTTTCCCACAGTTTATAATTTAATAGATAGCAAAGAATAATATTATTCTAACGCTTTATAAGTTTTTGAAAAAACATTTTCAAAGACAATGACCGTTCAACTAAGAAGAAACAACTACCTCCTGGGCTATATGCCCCAACAGATATTGGATTATACTTCAAAGTCAAACGGGGTTGGCATATCTACAAGATATTTAAACCAACCATTCTGGTTTGCAGTTAGAAGGGACAACATAACTTATAGACCGGTTTCGGTGTATTTGCACCTCGTCAGTATAAGGTATATGTTATCCGTCAGCGAGCTTAAAGCAAATCGCTGACTAAAGATTGCACTAAAATCATAATCTTAATATATCTTTCAATAACGAAAGTGTAAAAGATATGATAGTAGTGACATCTTTACCACTAACTGCAAACCAAAATTCGATTTGACAACAAGACTTTCGTCTTGATACTATTAAAGTATTTTTACAGAAAACTGTATCATTGTCATATTTAATAAAGCGTGTTATCAATAGATAGCAAAGAATAATGTTATTCTAACGCTTTATAAGTTTTTGAAAAAACATACATTTTCAAAGACAATGACCGTTCAACTAAGAAGAAACAATTTCCTTTTTTAAAATTAACATATTTTTATTCTAAAAGACATAAAATTTTCTGACAAAATAATGACAGACAAGCTTTCAAGACAAATTCAGTGTACATGTTTGGCAATTCATAAACACGATGATAGTATAGTATCACATTTCAAAACTTTGCACAAAAGTGGTTTTATTTTGATCTCTATTGTAAACGTAGCATTACATGCACGTGTTTTAATAATTAGTTACCCAGTAACTTTAGGCACTACCTATTCAAGCTACTATCGATCGGTATCAACAACAAAACAAGACCCGGTTTCGCAAGGAATTTACCGCTATCTTCTTACGACATTATCTCTGACATTTGTTTACCACAAAATGCAAGTTTATTAGAGAACACTGTACACCTCTGTCTGTTATCTGGTA
Organism: Altica lythri; assembly: GCA_964028335.1. Classification (NCBI taxonomy): domain Eukaryota; kingdom Metazoa; phylum Arthropoda; class Insecta; order Coleoptera; family Chrysomelidae; genus Altica; species Altica lythri. The sequence continues at coordinate 66,375,943 of OZ034800.1, forward strand.
TCTTGTCTCACAGTCTATTGTTTTCCAGTCGGTGCACAATTTTATACTTTTCTAGGTTAAGAGATGTGCAACTTGGTAAATGATACAGACGAGCACCGATGGTTGCATAACTAAGTTAGAGAATTGAACACAAATGAAATAACTTTAAACTCAGTTAAGACATCTGATACACCCAACTGACCTGGTTTGGTATATTGTTAAATAATATTGAATCGAATCAAAAAGAGAAGAAGAAAGTTTTAAACTTCAATAACGGTTATATGAAACTAATAACAAGATGGAAAATTAATTCAGGTATCCTAGAAACTCTACACTACATTTTTTAGTTACGACAAACATCAAAAGGATAATATTTATTAAAAGTTTTCTTAAAAAATAAATTGAATCAAAAAATACACACACTACTGTGCGATGATTGACACACACACCACACACACACAACACACACACACACACATACGCGCGCGCTCGCATACCACATACATATAAGCACGACTGACACCTAATGTCGGCGGACCAAAGCAAAGCAGGAGGCTACTGTTATCATCAGTAGTCACATCAGTGCTCACTTATGGAATATCTATTTGGGCCAGTATATCGTCTGAGTGCCTTAAGAGTAGCCAGCGCCTTTTGCACAATATCTGAAGAAGCAGTATGTGTCATTTCCGGAACTCTGCCTTTCAGAGACCTAGCCGAGGAAAGACGGAATCTTAATCATCAAAAGAAGTCAACCACACTAAGTGCAGCAGAGGAGCTTCGAATAGAAGAGCGACAAAAGAGTATCTGCCAATGGTAGCTCTAGTGGGACGCTGCAGCGCAGATGGACGTAACGTCTTATACTAAGAATTGATGTTTGGCTGAGACGAAACCACGGCGAGGTCAACTGTTACCTGACGCAGATGTTGTCAGGACATGGCTGCTTTCGAGAGTATCTATAACGCTTCAAGTACTATAATTCTCCGGAGTTACTGAAGATGCAGAGCACGACGTGTTCTTTAAGTGCTCTCGTCTCAATCCACAGCGTGATGAGTTAGAGCAAATCCTCAATACGAAAATCCAACCAGAGACAATAGTAGAAATAATGTTGACAAGTGAAGCTGCCTTGAACGCTACAAGTACTTTTACCATAGAAGTTCTTACCGAGCTGCGTTTCATTGAAAGAAAAACAACGAAAGACAGAATCTAGAAAGAAGGTAGAAATAAAACCTTAGCCACCAGGAGAAAGAGCAGTAGCTAATTCCTTCCCCCGCCAAGTAATGCCTAGACGGCAGTTTCCGTGGGGATGAGAGGATAGAAGAAAAGTGGTTTTGGGTTTAGTAAGTATTGCCGTTAGCGTCGATTTAGTGTGACGCTGAGTGGAGTCTAACATATCCAGGCGAAACACCTATGCCTGGAATCCGTAAAAAGGATTCCCCCTCTTAAAAACCACACCAGATACATACACAAACACAATCACACACTCGCACACAATTAAACAGGCGCGCCCGCACCCACGTACATGTAGAGCTGGTTTGAACAGTTATACAAAACAAAGAGGAGGAACATTCAAACCTGCACTAGTTGTCATTCCCAATTTGTAATGATAGAGTTAACTTAAAAAACTAGTAGTGTCAATTTTTTCTTGAAATTATGATGTGAAAGAGAGGTAGGTACTCTAGATTAAATGAGAAAAATGGATAAGGGCAATTCGGATTTCAGGAATACTAAAACTTAGACTGATAAAAGATTAAAGAAACAGAAACAGTAAGAGAAACGTGAAAAATTGAGGAAAAGAATAAAAAAATTTAGTAAACATGAAACACGTATACAAAATCTACTTTTAAATAAGTATCCAAAAAGTTTGAGTAAGCGAAGTTCAACTGAAACATGTAATTTTAATATATCAGTACTAAAAACAGCTGCATTTAAACGGTTACTTTAAAAATTCTGCACATTAGTTAAAAACAAATATTCGGAGTGAAAATTACATCGCATTATGATTTTATTTTAAGCAACTTCATGTTTCACCTGTAATTTGGTTTGATATATGCGAGGTTCTATTATGCTGAATGAATTATTAAGCGTCTAGTTGTTAGCGTTATGATTATGAATAAAGATGAAAAGGATATTTTTTTCTCAGTCTCGTTAATTATGTTTAAATAAATACAACAAACTGCAGAAAAGAGAATTTTACATGATACGAAATACGAAAATAAAAAATATGTAAATGACTTGTTTTTGAAATTATTATTAAATTTTTGTAAACAAATATTTATAAACATTGAGTTACTATAAAGCAAGTATTGGTATCCAATAATATATTTAATTAATTATACATTTTTTTAAGTAGTAATTAGAACTTATAAATACCAGAACCCTAAAGTTATTTTTGTTCATTGTAATGGCAAAGAATATCAAAATTAATTACTGGCCTAGTTAAACAAAAGAAAATGAATTACTCTTTAATTAGAATACCATTAATCGATAATATGTCACTTTATCTTCAAAGGTCATTGGATCAAAGAAACAGAAATGAAAAATTGCCACGATCGTATGCCAAAATTTCCCGTGAAGTATGGGTCTAAAATTTAATCTCATTGAAATAAAACGAATTATGGCCAATAGGTATGCAACTACTTTAGTTATAACACTAAGTTATAACATTATAAATTAGTGTGCGCTTTAATAGCAGCAGTAGTAAGCGCTCCAAAACACGAGAGGAAAACGACGGCGACGTTTCGACGTCAATAGTTTCCTAATCAGAATAATTTATAGCACCCGAATAGCAAACTTGAATTCAATCGTTAAGAGAGAGTAATAATTGAAAAGCTACTGACTGAGTATCATTTTAATAAAATAGTTAATTAACAGTTTAAACAGTCGGGAAAATTTTAATACTACACACATGCTTAAAATCTAGGAATATTAGATATTTTAAATATTTATTTATTTTACACATTAAACTATGTTGGAAAGTATAACAAAATTCTAGCAATATTTTCCTTTAAAATAAAATGTTTTTTCGAAGAAGAAAAAAGAATTTATGATAACAAATTATTTTGAAAATTTATAATTTTATTAGTTGTTTGTCAATTGTTTTTTTGCACAGGTGTTTTGAAAAATTGTTATAACATGCCTCGACGTCATTTGGTCGAAAACCAAATTTTGAGGGCTGTGGGGATCATTGAGGCAAGAATGCGCCTAATTGATGTGGCAAACGCTTTAGAAATCACTCAGGACATCTCTGAACTCGTTATCGTATGAAACGGCAAATCTATTTGGGACAATCAAGGATGGCAACACCTCATATGGACGGATATGTTCAGTTAGAACCGCAAAGAAATCGCACAGTGACGGCACGCCAGTTAATTAATCATGTGCTCATCATGTGACATACCATCTACAGAAGGTTGAGAAAAAGTAAAAAGACCTTGGTGATGCTAACCTTTAAATTGAAGGAATCGCGCCAGTCGAACTACGTTGGGTACAAGAACATATTTTCAATGACAATGCCTCTCCACATACAGCCAAAGTAAGAAGAAATTTCTTGGAGGAACAGAATATTTCAGTTGTGTGTTTTCTTATAGTGCAATAATAGATAAAAAACGCTTTCAATTTTCAAAATTATTTTTCTGATTCAGCAGTTTCCTCCATTGAAGAATTTTAGAGAACCATAGATGAATATTTTCACAGCTTTTCAGAGGAAAAGAAAACTGATGTTGGAGAAACGCTCGATCCAATATGTTAAAATCAAAGAAGATTACTAAGAAAAATAAGATTATATTTTAACTGACAATCCCAGTCCTGTATTGGCATACTAGGCGAGGCAACGAATCATTAAACGAAGAAATTCTATGCAGCAAGATGAATTATCATGCATTCGATTCCATCGAAGGTCAAGAAGTTTCGTGAACTAAATTGATCTTCGGCAGATGAAAATGTTCGTGTATAAGAAAAATGCATTTATAAATTGCATCTCAAAGAGATTAAAAAATGAATTTGTTCAATTTTGGTACTCGGGGGTTTTGATGGTCGTTGAGTACGAATTTCATGGCGGCGAAGATCTTCGACGTACCTGGTGCGTCATGAAATTCGTGGTCAGCGACCCCAAAAACCCCTGCGTAATGATTATCGACTGATTTTGAATGAATATATCTTACACGTCCAGGCCGCGAGTTCCACCCTTGGCACCAGGAATCTCGGAGACCATCACCGTTATGAAATTCATGCCTAGCGACCACCAAAACCCCAGAGTAATGGTTATTGACTGATTTTGAATGATTATAACATAAAACTCGTTTCCGTCTATATGTCTCGAGTTCCAAACTTTCATCTCCCAGAGATCAATTTAATTCATAAAATTTCCTAACACTCTCTCGAATCGAATGCAAAAAGTTCCATGACGATTCATCTTGCAGCACAAAATTTCTAGATTTAGAGCTTTTTAGTGCTTCATTGCCTTGCCTACACAGAAATTTTTATCTTATCTTCGTCATATTATACGATTGTAATAACAGGTCAGTTTCAAAATCGGTTATTTTTCCATATAAATTTTCATAAAAATTACTGTATCAGCAAAAAAAAATGGCTCGGGTCTACAAGTTTTTAAAAAAGGTCTAACCGCTTTCAAACTGGTACAGAAAAACATGTTTTGCAATAAGGGAAAAGGTTTTTCAACTCATGACGTGACAATTATCGGATCTATTGGATTTAATGACAACTACCAGCGTTTACTAATTTATAGAATTGTTTATTAAACAAAAAGTATTAAAAGAATATATATATATATATATATATATATATATATATATATATATATATATATATATATAGTTTTTAAAAGATGTATATTTTATTAATAAGCGCGTTACCCGAACATTTTGTTTTTTAATTGTAACAAATAACTTATTCTTAATAGGTGCGCAAAATTTGGGATAGTTGGTGTGGCAATATAATTAAATACGAAGAGGCGGTATTGGTTATGTTCATGAACGATTAGAAGTGGGCAGATCTATTTGCTATATTAAAATATTCGAGCAAGGTTGTAATTAAAATTGTTTTTATTACGAATAATTATATATCTAGAGCTATTTTTTAGGAACATTGTATTATTGCGTCAAAGTGTCTGATACCATTGTACAATAACACAAAAACAATAATGATCTATTATGTTGGTAACAGATAGAGCATCACTGAAACATTTTGCGATTATAATGCTAGTAGCAGTTTCTTGTTCTGTACAAAGAAGCTCAACACTTGTCTGCTACACAGAAAAATGAACTTATAACGAATACTTTCAATTCACGGTCTCTGTACTGTACATTTTATTGATTAATCAAATATTTCAAGAGAAACCGGTTCATTGAATGGGCCATAAATCGTAAACTGTAGGTTTTACAAAAAAGTTTACTGGAAACAAAAGATGCGAAATTTTATTTTCTATAATAATGGTCTTTATGACTTTTGCTTTAAAGTGCTTAGTTTCAAAGATATCGGCCGAAAACGTTTTTTCAAGATGACGCCTCTAGAGTCACCTGGATCTGTCAGCATTTTGTGATTTTATGCTCAGTAAGTGATCCCAAATCTTATAAGAAAAAAATTTTGGATCGGAAATTTAGTGTAAAGTTGACTCAAAAAAACGGCTATTTTTACTGGCGTACCTAGCATATGTATAATTTGTGTTATGCTGACCATCCGAGTAGTTAACCGGCGAAACTTTGACGGCAATCCAATAATAATTAACGGTTTGCCACATCATTGGCGACCCAATCACAAGCTGGTGACATGGCCGCACGGCCGCTTCTATCTATAAATAACAACAATACGGTTAATACACATTTAAGGGTATAGGGAGATTCACCTACCCATATAATCTAATAATAACAATATTTATAAAACATTTAAAAGAATAAACCCAACAAAATCTAATACGAGTATGAAAATACGTTAAATAGAGAATCAGTTGGCACCATGTTGTGCTGGTTAATGACGAAATCACACACGTGAACTATTAGATGTATAATATAGAAAAGACCGAGGCTGTATATTTTAAAACAAATCGAACAACTCTGATAAATGACTCTAAAATACCTTTTTCAAAACATAAAGTGTTGGGGTGTACATATCGATAAAAACCTTGATTTTTCACACCAAATCGATAGTCTGTGTGAGACACTAAGTCGATCATGTTATTTATTGAAATTATTTTATTTTTCTGGTTTTTCTAGAGTTATGGTAGCTGTTATGCTAATGATATATCCATCAAAGAACAAAGTAAATTTGATGACACAAATACAAGTCAAGATGGGTGGAAAAGAAAACAGAGAACAAGGAGTTCAAGGAAAAATATGGTTGAATCAAACGAGGAATCCAACTTCAAGGGTGCCATAAATAAACCTAAGTGTTATATGTACCATTGCGGCCATAAAAAACGAGACGACTCTTGACCCGTATTTGATGCATACTTACATTGTTTGATTTGGGTTTTTTTCATATAAAATTAACCATTGCTAAGGAATTAACATTTATTTATCACTGTCACTGTCAATCCAAGATATTTTTGTATTTTCGTATTTAATTAGTTTTATAACATTAAGGATGTTTCGATAGTTACCTAATCATTTTTATTATTGTTTAAGTACAATAAAGCCTGTGTTACATTAAGCTACTCCAAATGTCTCGTTTTTTATGGCCGCAATGGTACATTTAAAGAGTAGGAAAAGAAGTAAATGAAAAAGGCATCATCAATACATAGTATAAAACAAAGTCGCTTTCTCTGTCCCTATTTCCCTTTGTATGCTTAAATCTTTAAAAGTACGCAACAGATTTTGATGCGGTTTTTTTTAATAGATAGAGTGATTCAAGAGGAAGGTTTATGTGTATAATAACATCCATTAAATAGTGGAGAAATATTGTTACTTTTAAGGTTTCTAATGTGATGTCGTTAATTATCAATTTTTTTCCGCTTACATTGCAAACGCAGGCTGAACCCTACGAGATTTATCAAAATAATGTACTAATTATTTGTACACATTGAAAAGGTCTACAGAAAACTCCGGGATGGTATATGTCTATCTCTTATGGATATCCCACAGTAATATTTTTTTGTCATTTACTTTTTACGACAAATAATGGCTAACTTTCGAAGCGATTTGAACCAATATAGCATTAATCCTTATCCAATTAAATAGCTTAAATAAATTGTTGATTTAATATAGATCTATATGGTCCTTTACAGCACAAGATTTAAATGAATATTTTCGAAGATATTACAGATTTAAAATTGCGGGACGTAGCGCTTGCGGTGGTACTGGCCGGCCGGGGCGGCGCCGGCGGCAGCGTGCCTATAAATAGCGCGTCGGGGGCCACAATTTTCCCTATAGCACTTTGAATTTTGCAGCGATCGGACGCGTTTATTACGAAATTAATTATTATGACGCTACCCTAAGGTGGCGCAGTTAATATATAATATACCTAACCGATAAATTACAAAGTACTATAAATAATAGTAAAAACTGGTAACTAACAAGAAAAGATGATAAAAAATACAAAAAATTAATCGTTAAAATAAAAAAAAATTGGAAAAAACATTAGTGTTAGGCGGTGCGAAGTTCGCAGGGTCCGTTAGTATCATATATGGAAAACAAGTTAAACACCAGACGAACATTGAAAACAGGGAACAAATTATTGTAAAGAAAGTTCAATGTAATAATCAAAACACAATAAGCTTTATGATTGCTATAGACTGTAGCCACAAGGATAAAATGTACACTCCTTCCTTTTAGTCGGAAGGAGTATGCTATAGAAGATTTGATTTAAAAAAAATTCGAAAAGAGGTTGACCTTAAAGGCCATCCTTGCAACTTCCCGCTAGTTTTAACCGCAAAGCTATAGTAACGTGACGTACATATTTTGACGCTTTTGACTTTTTTTGAAATACTTAAAAAGCCATAACTTTTTAACGCGTTATTCGATTTTGATATTCAAGATGGCCTTCGATGCAGTTTTTTGAGACCTAAAAATGTTACTAGAAGTGCAAAATCGATTAGTAGAAAAACCTGTAAGTTATTAAAAACAAACACTTTTTTTGAAAATTTTCGACAACGATTTCTCACGAACGAATTAACCGATTTTAATTTGCAAAACGGCATTCGACGTGGTTTTTTAAGCTTAAGAGCTGATTAGGTTATGAAATTGATCGATGTCATAGCCAAAAAGATATGCCCAAAAAACATCATTTTTACCAATTGTTTTTTTCGGTTACTTTGAAATTTCTCAAAATCTACCAGTTCGAATCGGCTCAAACTTACAGGGAGTCTAAGTTAGATGGAACTCTTTGGAACGCTTTTTATTTCATTCCGATCAGTCAAGTCGTTCAAAAGTTATAAGAGGTTTACATACATCCACACACACACACATCCACACGTACATACAGACATACAGACACCCTCGTAAAAATAGTCAGGGGAGGTTCCAAATACCTCAAAACGTTGAGATCCGATAAAAACTCGATTTTCGAAAAACGGGATAAAACCAATAACTTCCCGATTTTAAAAAAAAATTAAATTTTTTTTTGGCGGGAAGTTAAAAATATTTTTAAGATTTTGAGATCAGGGATGTCATCAAACAAAGATATAATCAATAGGGGAAATTTTCAAAACAGGGGGAGCTAAAATCCTGCCGGAATTATTCGAGAGAAAGCAATAAAAAAGGAAATCATCTGGATATAAATGAACTTAGTAATAACTGTTAAAAACTTTTGTACTGTTCCTTAAACCAGTTTATTTATTAAATTTGTTATAAAATTTTATTATTTTTTATTTCTTAAACAGTTCCAACAAAACAAAACTTATTAGGATTGGTAAAATATAAATTTGTAAAGATTCATCACATATTGATTATGTATGTAAAAAATTAAGCAGAACCTACAATGCACTCAAAACACTAAAAACCAGCCTAGATTCGAATGAATTATTTAGTGTTTATCACACTTTAGCCCATTCAGTCATTATCTTACAACATAGTCTAGGGTCAAGCAGTGGATATTGATAGAGTTTTTACACTGCAAAAACGTCTCATAAGACTAATATTTCATATGAACTGGAGAGATTCTTGTCGACACACATTTACAAATAATTCTATACTAAGTTACTAAATGTAACTTCTGTATACATTCTTAAACTTCTTATATATATATATATATATATATATATATATATATACGTGAAGGTATTAGTGACTGTTAAAATCTAAAGATTATAATAATTCTTGGAGATGCAGTCAAATTAGGCGTTTATAAGACAACTCTTTGAAGTATTAGTCTAGCTTTCGAATTTTATTCAATTTATTATCAAGACTTTCTACAAGTTAAAAAAATATTGTTACATACAAATATTTTTTATAAAAAAGAAAATTTAAACTTACTCTTCTTGAGGTTATTATTGTTTTAGCAATTTCTACGGTTTTATATGAATACATTTTTGTTTATAATAAAATGACAGTTGTTAAATATAAAATTTTAAAATTTCTAAGGTAATACAAAATCTACATCATAGTAAGTACACTTTATGTAACAAAAAAAATATATATAATAGAAAAGAATGTATACTCAATTTCGTTAAGTAAGGCTGAAGAATGAGTAAACCTTCGCCAAGGGCCCGTTTTTTTTCCCAGCGTCAACTGTGAGGTTGGGGGCACCATGTAACGGTAGGAAAGGGGGGTTTCATCCAGCAGGGTTTCCAGATCTTCCGGAAGGTCGAAGTCACTAAACATTCATAGTTATGATAAAACTTTTCTCCCTCAAAAATCATAAATCATATATTCTATAAAAAATTCCTGATTATGCGGGGTGGTTACTTTAAAACTTTCCTTCTGAAGAATTTAAAATCATAGAAAGTAAAAATCAATTCAAAAATAAATTAAAAAAACTTCTTACAGAAAACTGCTTCTACAGCTTGTCCGAATTTCATAGTCATCTTAGATATATTAATTAACTATCTAGTTTTAATTGTCACAAACTTTATACCAAACTCTATATCTATAGATAGTAACAAAGATTTCTTTTTTTATATTGAAATTGAAATTATTTGTTATGTAGGTACGTTTATGTGTTTTAAACTGTGTTGTATATTTTTAATTTGATATTTTTAGATGACGAAACCATGTTTTTTGTTTAAAATATTTGGCGAATAAATTTCTATTCTATTCTATTCTTTTCTATTTTTTTCTATTTTTTTCTATTCTTTTTTATTCTTTTCTATTCTTTTTAATTCTTTTCTATTCTTTTCTATTCTTTTCTATTCTTTTCTATTCTATATTTAAATGACAAAAGAGAGCAATTAGTGTAATAAAAAAATTGGGCTACAGAGAATCATGCTGAAGTCATTTCAAATCTTTAAACTTACTAACAAAACCTGTTCTGTACATATACGTTTGTTTTTAATAATAGCCATTACTTTGAACTGTTTAATATAACCCATATCTATATGAAACTAGAAATTATTTAAATTACCACTTTCCCTATCAAAGGATTTTATTTGTGGAAAAAGGAGCGTTTTTTGCTTCCATAAAATTATTTAATCATTAACCAAACCGGTAATTGTTTACATTTTCTCCCCATCCCCCTAGGGGGTTGGGGTTGCGGGGGGTGTTAAAGGAAGGCTACTCGAGTACATCCCCGTTGAAATTGAGTGGCGGTCACCCTTAGAATTTTTTTTACGAAGGGTTGAATTTTAAAAAATATGGTAAAAATTATTATATTATTTAATATATTATAATATTATAATATTATCTAACCTAGGTTAGATTAGGTTAGGTTAGGTTAACCTGAGTGGAGGTTTTTTTTTTTTTTTTTTAAATATGGGTGTTAAGCATAATGCGTGCTATGGTTGTGACATACCTTGTTGAAAAGCACTCAAAAAAAAAATATTATAATATATTAAATAATATAATAATTTTTACAATATTTTTGAAAATTCAACCCTTCGTAAAAAAATTTCTAAGGGTGACCGCCACTCAATTTCAACGGGAATGTACTCGAGTAGCCTTCCTTTAACACCCCCCGCAACCCCAACCCCCTAGGGGGATGGGGTGAAAATGTAAACAATTACCACTAAACCATCTAAAAGCCTATGACAATTTACAGAAAATTAAACAGCCACTCATTACTTTTTTATGCAACCTAGAACCGTACAGCGTTGCTGATTTTTTAAATACGATATAAAATAGAGTCACTGTCTCTGTTCACGATATTTACATTTTAACTACCATCTTCTATCTGTTATTTAAACAAATTCTGTAGACTGGCATGTACATTTTGAGTGCAATAAAGTACTATTATTATTATTATTATTATTATTATTATTATTAATTATTACTATTATTATAAATTCAAATTATACTTGTTTAGTTTGAATTTTGTTTTTTTGAATTTTAAAATAAATAACATTAAAAAATGCCATTTTTCAGGATATACAAATAAATACAAATATACAAATAAATATATATCTCTCTTGTGATATTTTTGAACATTATACATTGTACGTTGTACGGTAAATAATAACTGATTTTTTGGTAATTAATACTAATATTGATGTAAACACATAATTGAATTGTATGAGTACAATACACAACAGTTTATGAAATGGGGATGATTTTACAGGGGTAGATTTCTATCAGTAATTAAATATTTGTTTACGTAAGCAAAATATTTGTATCTCTCCTAATATACAACACTGTGTTTAAAAAAAAAATTGCGATTAAAATTTACCCGTATGTATTATTAGTTCACAACAAATACGGTTGAATAGACTGAATGTTGAATTGCCACAGCATTTTGTTATCGAAAACTGTTCTGGTCAGTAATGCCTGTCTCTAACCATATATTTTTCTGTTATATAATTTATTAGTATCAAACTGTATCGTGACAGTATTTATTAAATATGTTTTGATCTATCTTAAATATTATTTCTTGCATCAGGTGATATCATAAAATTTGCACTGTAAGCAATATAGAAAACTACTCTAGACGCCCAAGTAAGCTGAATGTAATACACGAATAATTTAATTGATACAAAATATGTAATACCCCAAAACTCTACCCTGTAATTTAATTTCCAACTTTAGACATTCGTTTTATAGTACATTAATTTATTCAAATTACAAATAAACTATTTTAAAATGCACAAAGAACATAAAAATTACTCCACAGATATCGGAGTTTTGTTTTTAGCAATCGGTCACATGTTACAGCAAAATCCGTTATAATCACTCAAGCGAAAAGTATCAAGCCATCCAGTTTTCCATTACAATGCAACTTAATCTCCACTGTTCATGATAAACACAGTAGCAGAATATTGAAGAATAATATAGCATTTATTTACCATTAAAATTATTTCTGTCCAAAAACAGGACAAGATTTCGAATAATTAACTGTTAATTATTGTATTTTAGAATGTTCTACCAATGTGACCAATCCAAATACTGATATTGTGAGCTGCATCACACTGGAACCCGATTTCGATAAAATTTAATAAAATAAAATTTAATTTTGCTTAAGTAAAACTACAAACGATTCTGAGAATTGTAGTTAACTTAATTTTTTTGTAGTTTTAGTAATAACGTACAAAAACAACTAATTGTATTTTAAACAAAAATATTGGGCACATAGCAATAATTTGTTTTTAACTAAGTGCTAAATTGTTTGTAGTTTCAACAAAAAATTTTAATCTTCCTTTATACTTAGAAAAAAATGTGGAAAAACTGTAAAACAAGCGTGGGTCTATCTTTTAACTACCTTAACCTTAATAAAAAGACCTCCATATTATAACGGGAATACTAACCAGGCACTGCCTATTAAGAGGACACATGAAGGAACTAGGATTGGTAGAGGAAGCAAAGTGCAGATTCTGTGAGGTAGAGGATAAAACCTTAATACAAATACTCTCAGATTGCATTGCATTACGTAATTCTAGGGTCAGATACCTAGGATAATATGAAATAAAAGAGAACGACCCAACCAGAAGCCCAACGATATTCTAAACTTTCTAAGAAAGGTAGGACTAGAAGAGCTAGTGTAAGTCTGAGTAGAATCAGAAGTATAGCAAGAAAAGGGGGACACAATAGATCTTATAGGTCGCAGGTGTATCTAACAGCCTTAATTTTGGAACATAAACCAAAACGGTTCTCCTTCCTTACAAGATTCCACCCAAAACATAACACTCAAATAGTACCGCAAAAACAAGTGGCTGTTATGCTCCTCGTTTTCTCCAAACTTGACATCGACGTTCGTCACTCACCAATCCAATACTTATCTTATCCAAGAGCATAACATTTGGTCATTCAGGCAAAAGCCAGTTTTAATGACTACAAGCTCATTCTAATCGAGACTTTCACTATCTAGATAATAATAATTTTGGAAGTCGTAGAAGTATTCTAGAAAGCATTCTGGTCGCATTGGCAACGACTTATTGGGATGTGTGATGGAATTGCCTTAAAAAGACTGCGATTTTGCCTTTGTTATGGTAACTCTTCGACTCTAACGTTATTTTGCACAGGACCCGTCCCAATGCGCCCTTGAATGACCGTACTGTGGTCACAGCCCTAATCTATCAGCTGTTTGTTGATGTGTTAGGAAGAAGATTATTCTCAAACGACGTTCATTTCCAAGAAGATTTTTATGTTTCTTTAAGCGGATTTTTCTACATAGTTTATTTTTAAACGATAAGTACAAATCCCCTTTTTTGCTTTACAATAGTGATAAGGATAAATGTACTCATTTTTGGCTATGTTTTTCTAGTTTTTTTTAATAACTAAATATATACACACACTGTTAAAATTTATTAGCAATTAATCAGAAGAAACAAAAATATATAGAGAATTTGGCTAATTGATTTTGACTGATACTAGACAAATATGACCAAAGTTTTTTCTTCGAATTTCTCATGTTTCCTCGGCTAATCAAAGTCGGTTGTAGTTGTAGCCGTCTACAGTTTTTTGAATTTAAATAATTAAGAAACATATCAAATTAGTACTAACACTAATAATAATAAAAATGGGTTTTATATACTCAACAGCTACAGTAAATGATAAAGTCCGTAAGAAAAGCTGACACTGCAGCTTGAATGAATTAAAAAGTGTTGAAATCACAGTTTATTTTAATTTTATCTCGTAAAGTATACAATAGTTTCACCCTCATGTTAAGAACGAAGAGTATAATAAATAAATAAGCACAATTTACAAAAAGAACTTTTTATAATAGAAAGTTTTTTACTGATTTATAGGTCATATTTTGTGTCATCTCAACAATGCACAGCATCCCTGAGTTTGCAAAAATATTAAGTCATACAACGCTGTGATTGATCATAGAGAAGATTGTTTCCTTGTTAACAAAATCAAGGGTAGTTGTATCCAAAAACTTTCTAAAACAGTTTATTTTATTACCAGTTAAAATAATAATTACTGTTTTCACATGTAAGAACAAAAAAAAAAAAGAAAAAAAAACTTCTCTGTCGCGTAATCGATCCCATTATTATAACATAACAGAACTGTCACAAGTGGACTGATCCGCCGCCTAACCAACTACGCTACGAACGATTTATTTAATAACTTTCAAAATAATATTATCTATACACAACTTAGATCATGTTTAATATCAATTCGGTATAAATTTCGAAATCTATGTATATGCCTAAACACACTTGAAACATGCATTGTCATCCAGTTCTTAGCTATCCTGAAAATTTCAGAGCTCTAGGTGGTCGGGAAAAAGGTTTAAATTCGATTACAAATTCCACGGAATGAACAGAGACACAGAACACGGCGAAAATATAAAAAACTTTCTAAAAAGGTTGTTTATTTCGGTTTAGTAGGTATTGTCAAAAATACACGGAATTGGCTTTTAATAAACACAGCAGGGATTTTGGATATACTCTTGACAGAAATTCAATTGAATTGAAAATGCAATGATATTAAAGAAGTCGACATACTACATTCCCCTACCCTGTCATGTAACTAAATTATTCCCAACATAAGATATCTGAAAATAAGAAGTTCTTACTATTTTTGTACTTTCCTGTATGTTTCATCAAAATATATGACATTCTCCAATAATAAATTCTGAATCTTGATTGTTATGGTTGCAACAACAAGATAATTGTCCGCTGTGGCAGGAAGCATTATCCATAACTATGACATATACATCTGATGCATATCTTTAATATTGTTTGGCGATAATAATAAACAATTTGAAATCCATCCATACATCCAAAATTTAAAATTCTATATCTTAAATAATTGTTCTATTTTTAATTGAAATCAAAAATTCTTTATGCGTGTCGATTTTAGAATAGTTTCCTGTTTATCAACCGTTTGCACTAAGCGTTCGTATGATTTTTGGATTAGAACAGAATATTCTCCAGACATTCTGTATATTGTGCTTTGTATTATATATGTATCTATTCCACTAGAAACTTGATAAACCCATTGTCTTGTCGTTTTTTACCGATTGGTATGGAATTAATCACTGTTTTCCATACAGCTATAGATAGAAAGATATTCATTGGCTTGACTGTTAGCCTGTATCATTCCGACCTTTACAGATGTATTGTGAACACCCATCATCTCTGGATTAGGATTAGAACACCTTGTCTAGCCCTGTCCTCTTAATGAGACTTATTAGCCTTGGCAGTGGCCTCTCCACGTTACTTGGAGCAGCCCTCTCCCAATACTAGATACCGTGTCTTTGCAAGGCCTTCATATTTGGATATGACATGAAATACAGTTGCCTCCACCTCTTGGAAGTATTGACAGATGTCTTCATTTGACCCAGGTGTTTTCTGAGTCGACTATGTCCTGTCAAGAGACTGACAATCATTCTGATATCATTTGACCTTTGTAATAAAAGCTGAAGACTTTGGCTTGTCGCTTACCCGGTGATTTTTCTCACCACTCCTGGGCCTTCTCTAGCCTCCATTGCTCAATTGCTGGTTTTCTGAATGTGTCAGCAACGCCAACGAATAGTTCCGGGCCAATCATTTGGATATTAGCCCATTCCCCGGCCAATTTATCAGCTACTCTCATTGCCCCTGAGTGTCCTGGTACACATGCCAGTGTCAGAGAATTCCGACTTGCAGCATGTGTCAGGGCCCTAACGAAGTCCCACACTAGCTGTGAGCACATATCACATGTATATTGTTTCTGTCTTAGCATTCAACATCCAGAGCGATAGGTCATTTTACTTTATTACTTATTTTTACTATAGGGTGAAAACATTATATTGGGATTAAGTAATTGAATTTCATTGTATTTATGGCTCACAAATAAGTAAAATGGAATAACGTTGATTGTACCAAAAAAAATAATAATGAATTTCAGTTTATCACAACCTTTTGTATAAATTTTAATATTAGATACGTATCAGTTATAACTTGGATAAATTATTCGATACGCTATATTTTTGAAAATAACCAGATAAAAATTGTGTTCCGCAAAATGTTAGAGGGATTGATTTTTTTTTTAAAAAGATAGTCAAATTTAATTAATCATAGCAGGTAGTGGAAATATAATAATTAAGTTTTAAATAACAGAAACTTATTTTTGCTTTATTTATCACTATATTGATTTGTTTATGCAATCATTTAATTATATATTGTTTTCAAAGTCAAATGTTAATTCTACGGTTTTACGGTTGTCCCTAAAGCAATGCCAAGACAGACAGTCGATGTTCTCAATCATTTCTATACACAGTCCAAACAAATACAAGTGCGTACGCCAGTATCTAAAATTAGAAGAGCCTACCTATAAATAATTCGGAAATAAATCTATTCTGTATTTTTATAGATCCATTATTTACAACGACTTGTCGAGCAGTTCACTATTTTATAACATTTAGGTAGTATCGTGTAGTATTTACTAATTTATACATATGGTAGGTACTGTTTCGTTCTGTCTAAGTAGAAAAGTTAAGAATTTTATAATGGTAAAACTAAATGTATTTTATAATAATAAATAAATGTTACTAACATATATTCGTAATCTGAGACCACCATTTATATCCAGAGTTTGAATGTAGAAATTCTATATTTTTTTAGATAAAAAAATTATGTCCTGATATATTATTTTTATATTTATTTATCCTTGACATACCAATCATACTATAAGTTCTTAGAATTTTGTTATTTATTGCTGATTTTGCAGTTATTTTGATAAACAAATTACTCCGAATATTATCTCAATGATTTAAACACCTAATACTGGTGTGTCTTTAATTTTTATGAAAGTAATTTAATTTTTATGAATGCAATTTTATACAGGCACTTATAACGTAAATATTTGATTCATGAAGCATTATGTGTTTTTTTTTTATTTCATTCACAAATAAACCCGGAAAAAAACACTCTACCTAAAGAAAATTTTACCCATATAATAATTCAGTGGTTCTCAAACTGTGAGGCGCGCCCGTCTTAAGTTGGTAAGTGGGGCATAGTAAAATGAAAAACAAAATTATTACAACCGATTTTTAAAATGTTTATTGTCATGCAGTGCTCAAACAATATCTGAGGATTCCTTCTTCGCAAGTGCTTGTAAACGATTGTATTTACTAGACATGACTTGGGATCCATCAATGCAAATCCCAACACAATTTTTACAATGCAAACTCGCCGCAATGATAGTATTATTTGTAATCCTCAATAATTCGTTGGCTGTAGTTCTTCCTTTAATAAGATTGTAAAACAGTAATTTTTTACATATTTTGATACTTTTACAGTATTTAATGTAGCAAAAAAATGGAAATCATTATTGGAGTCAGCTGCTTCATCAAGTTGAATAGCAAACAATGATCTGAGATTTAAGCTGCTCCTGAATGTCAGCAGATATATCCAAAATGCTTCGACAGATTGTATCATTTGACAAAGCAATATTGTCAAGTTGTTTAGCATAGCTTTCACCAAACAATGTTTCTACAATATCTTTGAATATGGGCAGAATAAGTTTCTCTGCTTTAGTGTGTTGTTTTATAATCTCAGCTACTTGGTAAGTAACTTTGTATGATGCGAACAAAGATTTCTCGTTCTGAAAATTTGTCCTCTGGTTTTTAAATGATCTGAGTTTTTCCTAGAAAAAATCTTGCGTTTTCCTGTTATATTCCGTGTGCAATGTTCTTAAGTGCCTCTTCAATTTATTGGGTTTCAAGCTATCAGTAGCCAATACTTTTAAACAAATAACGCATTGCGTTTTTTTTCTCCACTAATTTTAATGCTTGTAAAGCCCAAATTTAGGTAAGCTTTGTCATATTTTCAGGTTTTAGGCTTACATCCTCGTAAGTCAGCCGAGTCCTCGTTTAGTTTTAGTTTGGCTCCAAATAGAAATTTATCCATTTTTACAGCGTGTAAAATATTCACTATTAAACTTGAAAATTTCTTGTTTAACTTTAACTAATTTTAATGCAACAACTGTATAAGACATAAGGCTCCACCTCTATTTATAGCCGCGCATCTTGTGACGAGACAATTAAATGATGTTCGACATCTTTCGCGAAATATCAACGTCCGCCGCGCCAAGCATATATGAATATACCAGCTGGATATACAGTGTTGCCTAGCCTAGACGTTAGTGTTATGTCGTCGGGACAGCTAGTATATATGTTATATTGTCTTCTTCTACAATTTTTAATTGGAAGTATATAGACAATAGAATACAAAAGTAGAATATAAAAAAGCCTGAAAAACAAACTTTCATCTATTTCCAGAATTGATAGAAAAATATTCTTTTAAAGAAAAAGAGTATTTATTGCATTTCAGTTAAGTCTGCTCATTATAGGAGAATCAATAAAAGAAGTATTTTTTTGTTGTACATTTAAACAGATTATTAAAAAAATTCTGAGCTTGTTACGTATTTACAGGCGTAAGCTGATATTGTCAATTTTATTAGAGTTCTCCTTTACTCGGATCGGATTATCGTTTCACAGAAAAACAAAAAATACAACTCAAAAGTTATAAAACTGTTTACTTTGAAGCAAAAGAGAGCTTTGTAGATATATGTGTCTCCGTTAACTTTCAATACTTTTTACATTTTTTTAATATATATGATAAAACTTACACGTGTTTAAGATGTTTTTCTCTTACCTGCAAAAGAATAAAAAAATTAAATTAGTACAGCTACATTGACAAACATTAATTATAACTAAAACTATTTAATTAGAAATGTTATTAATGTAAAAGCATCCCGTCATTACAATTAAAAGCTAAAATATCAAGAATCCAGCCTAACTTACTTTCAAATTTAAGGAAACGAATTTCAAATTTTCTTACTTCTAGAAAGTTATTTGAGAGGCAGAAAAGGGACATAACTTGCAAACTCTTGAAAATCGATTATTCACGTCGAAATTAATTTTTAAGGATTTCAACAAGATTAACTACTTTCTAAAAACTTTTCGAAAAGTTAGATATAAGTCTAGTGTAAATCTAAAATTGTCTATTTTAACTGTAATATTTGTTTATAATGTTAGAAGGTGAGCCAATATTCGTGTCAGCAACATTGGTATATCTGTAGCTACAAATGACATCATTCGAGTCTCGCTGGGTGCGAAATTATTGAAGTTATACTTCTATTCGTGCACTCGGCGGAAAAGATTTGTGTAGAGTTAAATGGGAAAAATCATTACATATGTAATGGTGTGAGTAAAAGAGAGACAGAAACACTTATAAGGTATAGTGGTCGGTAAAAACAAAGATGAAATATTTACCAATGTTATTAGTCATAACTATAAGTCCTTTGAATACCGTTTCAATATTCAGTACATTGAAAAGGGATAGATATACAAAAAACAGTCTGAACTAATGTATGAATATCATAGTGACGGACCACATGATTATTTGACAGATTATTTTATAATTCTGTCACGTAAGTATACACATAAAGTTTAGTCACATGGTTGCAGTGTATTCTTTTCTATGCTTTTAAGGTTGTTGGCTACATAAACAGAGTTTTTACGAATAGTCGAGGAAATAAAGCACTAAAACCTCCGAATTGTGTAACGTAAGATGGATCGGAATAGGTTTTTTTGCATTGGATTCGTTAGAGTATCATGAAATTTGTCGCTATATTTTAAAATGTATAAATGGGAAATTGCATTTCTGCATTCGAAAAGTGCATTCCGAACAGACAATAGAGAAAAAACTTACAACTCGGTAAGTATTGCTAAAAATGGGTTAAATTTATATACTTGGGGTTTTTGGGGTCGCTGTACACGAATATCATGATGCCGAAAGCACTTGGTGCCTAGGGTATTTACCTCTTCTCCTGGGGTTTCATGTAAATTCTGTACGAAATCAGTGCACACTTGGTACTCGGCGGTTTTTTGAGTCACTAAATACGATTATAATAATGGCGATGGTCTTCGAAACACCTGGTGCTTAAGACGGACCTCGTCTCCAGAAATTTTATGCAAATTCGATACAAAAAGAGTGTGCACACGGTACTAGGAGGTGTTTGGGGTCGCTAACTACAAATATCATATAATGATTGCTAAATTATTCGCATACAAATTTATGAATACGGGCGCGTGCATAGAAGTATAAGTTCTGCGGGCAGTCCCACTGACTGCCACACTCGTTTTTTTTTTCAATTTCTCCTTAATGTCATTTAATATACATTTTCTTGTTTGTATACTTCACTTCGCGTACGATAAGTATTTAAATACACTATATACACTAATTTAATAAAAGACATATGACAAGATGAATAATTTTACTAAACGATGAATATAAAGGGTCTTTCAAAAGACGCGCCTAGATGTTAATTTAAAATAAAACATGTAAAAATTTAGATTCTTTCCGGGTTCATTATTTTTATTAAAAATATGGCTCTTAACAATTAATTATATGTGAAAAATGACATCATTTAAATGTCCACCACGAGCACGTCTACAGGCTGTCATACGAGAATTGAAATTTTGAAGGATTTGCTCACACATTACCGCGTTGAGTGCAGCAATCTCGATCCGAATGTTGTGTTTCAGCTCTTGAATTGTTTTTGGCTTATTCACGTAGACTTTACTTTTCAAAAAAACCCACAAAAAGAAGTCTAATGGAGTTAGATCGCATGATCTAGGTCGCCAGTTTATGTCACCATTACGTGAAATTAATCGATCGGGAAACTTAGATCGTAATAATGCAATGTTTTTCCGTGTTGTGTGACTTGTGGCTCCATCCTGTTGAAAATAAAGATCGTCTATGTCTATTCCTTCAAGCTCAGGCCACAAAAAATCTTCAATCAGTTGTCTATAGCGATGTCCATTGACAGTAACAGCTCTTTCATTTTCATCTTCGAAAAAAAACGGGCCAATGATTCCACCAGCCCAAAAACCACACCAAACAGTACATTTTTGTGGATGTAATGATTTTTCTGAAATCATTCGAGGGTTTTCTTCTCCCCAGATGCGGCAATTTTGTTTGTTAACAAATCCGTCCAATGTGAAATGAGCTTCATCACTAAAGATGATTTTGCGTGAAAAACCAGCATCGTGTTCAAAGAACCAATTCATAAAATTCCTGCGTTGATAATAATCTGTTGGCTTTAATGCTTGTGTTAATTGAATTTTGTAAGGATGCAAATGCAAATCCTTATGTAAAATCCGCCAAACAGTCGATTCATGAATGCCTAATTCCTGAGAACGTCGAGATATCGATGTTGAAGGTTGTTCAGCCACACTTTGTGCTACAGCAGCAATATTCTCATCAGAACGTCTAGTTTTTGGTCTACCAGTCCTTTTTCTATCCTCGACAGAACCAGTTTCTTGAAACTTTTTCACCAACCTTTGAATTGTCGACTCATTCGGACGATTATTTACACCAAAAAAATCACGAATTTTGCGATATGTTGTTTTTAAAGATCGACCATTTTCATAATAAGTTTCAATAATTTTAACGCGTTGTTCTATCGTGTAAGTATCCATGGTTAAAATTGTACATCTGTCTACTTGACAAATGTCAAAGAAGACATAAAAAAAAGGTAGCGTCTAGGAATTATTCACTACTGACATCTAGGCGTCACTTTTGAAAGACCCGTTATAACATAAGGCGCGAGTATCTCCAGTATGACGCAATAACGGTTTTGAAATGCTTTGGAATGAATCCAATTCACACTCCATCCATTTAAGTTTATATATACATGAACATGCTATATAACCTAACATAACGTATGTTTATCCCTATGAACCACCCTTACGACTCGTTGAAACCGTCAGGCATTCGAAAATCGTAAAGAATTTATTAATGTATATTTTTTTATTAACTGCCAGACACTTTCTGGTGAAGGAAAAAATATTTTTTATGTAAAAGGATTTCCCAAAATTTTAAACACGGGGGCAGCCATTAAAAACACCCTTATTTTCATTAACTAAATAACCTTTTTCAGACCTCAAATTGCCAGAAATGAATCAATGCTGCCAAATCCATGTGCGGTGTAATTGTATAACCCTGAATAAAATATTATTACTTAGTACCTAGGTTCGCGTCAGCGATATGCGGTAATAAAAGCAGTATAGCTCTAGCTATCACTGTTTCGTTTGATATGTTATGAGTGTTATATACATCCATACATATAAACTTTATTTTATTTGAAGCAAAAACTTCTATAGCCGCGTTTGACGATTTTTGATACAGGAAAGTCTTATGAGTTCGCTTCAGCAACACAATGGTAGGTTTACACTCTTGGCAAGTCTCCACAAGCGTCCACAAGATTCAAGTCTTTAAAACCCTTAAATACCATTTACACACTTGTGATTGCGCTAGTGTGTTACTGACTGGCAAACAAGCTTCCTTTGATCTATGTTCGAAAACCACCACTGGCCTGGATCGGCAACAAGTTCTTCCTATCTCAAGCAAGCTCAGCCAAACAGTCTCTTTATACGCTTGTGTTTGTGGAAGCTTGCCGAGACTTGCGAAGCATCTAAGCATACCATTAAAGTTAGTTTAGAGGCCTGTGTACGAGCATATAAATGTACACATCAACACATTATATGTACCCGATTGTATGTGTTGCGTTGGACGCTTGTTGGATGGGTAAAATTTTGTGACTTCGCGTCAGCGATATGATGTAAATATAAAATGAGAAAGATTAATGTTAATAATTTTAATTCAAAAATTATGAAATTTTACATCTTAATATTACAATTAGTTTGAAATTTCAAAAATCAGTTTTAACTATTCATTTATGTCGGCATGAATGCCTATTATTTTTGACCATATAATACAATTGTTTAAATGCTTATCCTTAAGGTAAAATTTTATTCGAAATTTATTTAATATGAGTTTTTCATTTGTTTCTGTGCGAAACTGAAAAACTGTGATGTAAATTTCAGCTCCTTGTTGAAAATTCTTTGTAATTATTCAAAATAATTAAATGAGTTGTGCCAGCAAACGAGATGACAAAAGGCTGTATACAAATTTATAATTAAAAATGTAAAAAGTACTACAGATGTAAATGAAATTACTGTTGGCAATTTCCAAAAGTAATGAATTTTTATTCTTAATTTTAATCGTCTAAATATTGTTTGTTATGTATAAAACATACCAAACTATGGTAATTTCTATCACTAGAATTTATTTTAAACAATGATTTCGTATGTGGCGCATACACAGACATTCTATGAATAATTTAATTTGCATACCATGCTAGATCGAAACATTACTATTGAAGCTAAAACAACACTGTAGAAAATACCAAATTTGTATTTAATTGACCAAATTTGTAGAATTTTAAACAAGTTGTGTAACATTTATTTTGATATTATGGAGTATTTATTACAAATATTATTTTATAACATAATTTCGTTTGACTATTAATTTATAGTATGAAATGTAGCAATTGAATAACTCGATCAAACATATAATACTGATGTTTATACCGTTAGGGAAATACAGCGAAAAATATGTAGACCACTAACGGGAAATTAATATCGGAATATTAGAAAATGTAGGTAAGTTTTTAACAGTAGCGGAAATGAGCAATAATATTTTTTCCCAGTATCATTACTTTTAAATTTAAAAAGTTAGTCAATACAATACGTATTTTAATCACTGTGAGAAAAGAAGCCCGAGGCCTGTTTCTTTTTAGTGATTGATAACAATATATAATTCCCTTACTTTGTTTATTTAAACGAAATACACCAAATTTTTATTTACTAAAATTTTGATCCGCAGTAAGTAAATTTGTTGATCTGACAGCAGGTTACATACTTATAGGTATAAAATATCTTGTATTTGTAAATGTAGTTAGATTATACTAATAAAAATGATTGTTTTAATCATAATCATGATGCTGATGAACAAAAACTAAACAGAAAAATTATTTTTTATTCATGTAAAAGAAAAGCCTACCAAAACAATTTGCAAAGCATTATCATCTCATTTACAGAAATCATCTATGATGATAATAACAGGAAAAATTTATATAGTTAACTGTCTACGAAGAATACTACCAGGCTCGCTTCCAAAAAACATAAATGTGCATCAAGTTCATTCAGCTGTGAGTGCGTATTGTGACAGAGAGTTAACAAATAAAGGTGCACATTTTCTGTTTGTTAACCAAGACAGATATATGGTATATTGGCGAGACGTATCCGATGGCACAATCTTTTTTCCATTTTTTTACGATTCATGGCAATCAAAAAGGACATTATATACCTTTAGTTTATTGTTTATTACCTACCAAAGCTATTTAAATTTCTTTTCTCTGTGCAAATTTTGTTAATTCCAAATAAAATATTCATAGATTTTAAAAAATCCATTTACAAGGCCTAGTGTTACTTTTTACAGTTGTAGATTTCATTTACACCAAGCATGGTATAAAAACAATGCAGAGCTTGGGACTAATGTCAAAGTACCAATCTAAAACCGAAACTGCAAAGTGCCTTAAAAACTTTTTAAGTCCCAATGAAGTACAAGACTGTTTCGTGTTCGATCTAATGTCTTCTAAACCTCAAAATGAACGTGATCATAAATATTGTGATTATTTGGAACAAACATATATAGAAGAACATGCTATGTTTCCTACTTCTATGTGGACAGAAAAAAGTGCGTTAGTTTTAAGAACAACTTATGCTTGCCAGTCGTTCCATGCAAAATTCATTTCTTCTTTTTACTCCACGCATCCTTCTATATGTTTTTATTGAACAAATTAAAGAATGTCAAATTAATACATATCTTAAAATAGAAAAATGTCACATTTTTATAAAAATTAAGGTTAAATAGTCTTTGAAGTCACCCTTACCTGGTAACAGCGGATGGTCCATAAATCCGACCCTTTTCTCCACCCTAGATCCAGCATGTTGTTGTATGTTGTATGCACTCATAATTTTACAATCTATTGTTTAAATTTAAGAAATATATGTAATTAATTTTTTATAAATAATAATAAAAAAAATACCAGAAACGTAAAGATTTTTTTCTGATTTCAACCAAATCAAATTATTTTCTGTTATTTTCTGACAATTAAACATTAAATAATTCACACTGAAACGTCATGACAGGTAATACGCCCAAAATATCTATAGGATTATCAGACGGCTTTATTGTTCGCGCCCAGTTTACTTGTTAATGAATTCCCTCAAATTATTTTCGTCATGTTGTGAAAATTTATCATTCATCATTCAATTATCAAAGTATATGTGAATATGCTGAAGAGATACATTTTTCTACATCAAACATTATCCTACTAATATTATATAGGCGAAAGTTTGTTTGGATGGATGTATGGATGTTTGTTCCTCTTTCACGCAAAAACTACTAAACGGATTTTAATGAAACTTTACAGTAATGTAGCTTATAGATCAGAATAACATATAGGCTATAATTTATAAAGATATTGTGTGAATTGTCCAAAATATAACGATAAATGTCATTTAAGTCTGAAAAAATTCTGCAATCTGCGAGCTACTCAGGCGTGTGCTTACATAAAGACCTTGATTTTATTCGAATTACACGCAGACGACGTCGCGGGCAACAGCTAGTCTACTATAAAATCTACTATGCAAATGTTTATTTTAGACAATAATATTACGACTTAAGCATTTTTGGTGCTACATATATAATAAATAAAATTATAATAATTATTAATATTTTATTTCTTAGTTCTACAATATTTTAACGTTCTATATATTATTTTCTTGCTTTATAAACACGCATAAGTGTTTTGTTTATATAAACAAGTGGTTAAGATAAGGGAAAACCCATACAAATATTTTGAACAACATAAATCTTGTTTTAATAAAATGATAATACTGTGTGGCAACACGGTTTCAAAATCAACACCTAAGAAGATACCACTAGCGCGGTTTCAAAACGCACGAGAGAACATCGCTTATGTTTCTTGATCGACTGCGTACTTACCGTACGTTACGGGATCACGTAGCAGTAATTAACATACAACAGGCATGAACATACGTAAAGGGTATTACAAGTCTCGAATCACAAGCTCACATGACACAAACTTCAAAGAGCAAAATTCTCAGACAATTCTTTACAAAGACTTCTCCTCTGAGACCCGTGACACCACCCAGGAAGCATGCTAAGTGTATAGTGTCTGTCATACCAGACCACGCACGAATAGTTTAGACATCATCAATCCTGTCCTGGATGCTCACACCAGCGAACTCTACAAAGACTTGGACCCGATTGGACCGCACCCTAAAGATCCACGACGTTTTACCGTTCGCAGACTGCGTCGTCTTCATCGCGAATCGACGCAACTTTAGTGATATTTTTGTACACATTATAATTTGTAAATAATTATTCAATTTTAATTAAATGCGTTAATAAGAAAATACATTTTCTTATCAAACCATTTACAAAATCAGCTGATTTTATAAATTTTCAGTTATTGGGTATTTATACTAGATTTTACACACAGATCAGATTCTTATTCTCATTCAAATTCATATTTAGTCGTATTACTTGTTTTCCATCCAGCAGAGTTCTGTCCGGTCTATAAATTATATGTTAGGTTTTTTATACGTAGTTAGTATTAAAATCTGGAAAAACCAAACAAAGTGCTTCCATTACTTTTAATTGGTTCTTTTTCAAACTTTGATCATTTGTTAGTGAAATAGAAACCATACCGATGAACGTGATGACCTTTGAATTATTTTTTTTTTCAATGAAAATAAAAATGTTATTTTATTTAAAAATTTTTAAATTATATATATTTTTTAACTTTTTGTCCTTAAGGTAAAAATCATAGCTATATATTATACCCTTTACGAAAGTTAGCTTTATTACCAAAAAAATAATTTTTTCTGCGACGAGAAAAAAGTTTGACATTTTATCTCTGTTAACGGGCCACAAAACGTCACTTTTTATGAAATTATTACTTTTTTACCATGGGAAAAAAGTGAGTACTTTTTTCCCGGATATATACACATAAATAAAGGTTCAAATTGACAGATACTTGATTGATAACGCAGGTCTAATTGTCACTATAAGGACAAAAGCCTACTAGTTTTAAAATTCAAATTTTGCATCAGTAATTTTCTGATTTTATTTAAAATATTAAATCGGCGTCACAGAAAAAAATAGTGTATTATACACGGGAAAAATATTAGATTTTAGCTCTCGGTTTTTTGTCTCCCTCCGCTTCGCGTCGGGAGACAACACAACCTCGAGCTAAAATCTAATACTTTTTTCCCTTGTATAATAAATAACTATTCTTTATGCTAAATCAATTTTTTTAATGCATTTGGGAAAACAACCTTTAAGAAAAATTAGTTTGTAAAAGAACGGTTTTGAAACAATAACACATAAATATCAATTTAACAGTTTTTTTCTTCTGGTTAAAAAAATGTATTTTGGGGATGATTCCACCCCTGACAATATTGTTATAAATAACAATAAAAGTGGTATTTTGATTAACATATTTCAGAGTAATTGAATTATGTGGCTATATAATTAAATATATATATTGTATGGGATTTTTAAAATTTTGAAATTCGATAAACAAGAAATTGTAAAATGTCACATCCAGCAAGACTCGAACCTGAGAGTTCTATACACAAACAGTAACGCCTTAAACCATTATGGCATGGATGATCCTTGTGTTGTTTATCTTATTTCTATATTTAAACAAACATGTTCCATTTTTACATCAAATATACCTATTACACAACAAAATTAAATTCTCTCGAATCATAGTTTGTTACTAATCAGTAAAAAAACAACTTTGGGCTCCTGGTCTATTTGGGTTCTTTTTCTTTACATAAAATTTATGTAATTTCCTCTACTAATAATAATCTATAAAGTAACGAGATAATAAATTTAAACCCATAAATGTAAAATGAACTGCTCCTTCGCAGATTACAAAAGACTGCTTAGTGTAGGTTAATGAAATAATATGATGAAGCTCTTACTCTAATCGTGGCTTTAAAGAGGAGGTAGGGTAGATTGCCACATTTATAAATAAAGAGATTTAATCAAAACTTTATTGAGGCGAGTTCTACATAATCATAACCAAATTAATTAATTACCTTTAAGATAATTATATGTAGATAAACGAGAATTTGTTAAAAATAAAAGTCAATTTTACAGATGATAAATTTTTTCTTTATCTGTACACATTTACCCAAGGAACTAACAACTTTCAACTTGACACATCAAGAATTAGCTTAAACTGTAATAACAATAAACTAAGTATAAATAAATATTCTTGTCAAAATAAAATCCCTCTATAAATACTGTAACAAAAAAGTATGGCAGATAACAAATATGTTTTAATTTATAAAAAAAGCACGATCTAATAGATTTGATAAAGTTGTTTCATGAGCGTTCAACTTTCAATTTCCTTTAAATTACTGTACCAAAAGTTGCCTGCAGAATAAAATTTAATGCTTAAGAGATCATGAACAAATGTTTCAACATAAACATCGAATATGATTTTTTCCTTAATCGTTTCCTTCGAGCTTAGAAGCGTGACTGAAGTAAATATATAGAAGAAGCTTAGAATTACTTTCAAAACTGTCTATAGAAAATATACAGAAGCTCACTGATGAGCGTACAGCAACAAAAAAATACACACGCTTCATTGAAGTATCTCATTATGTATCATATTTCTTAGTAATATATATGATAATGATTTATAAGAACCTCGTCAAAAAAATTATATGAACCTTGTCTGCAGTTTGGTGATAAAAATCATTAGCTAATATTGTGTAACATAATAAAAGAAAATGTACAGATTATGGATCAAAAGATTTAAAAAACGCTTTTGTGTCTATAGTGTACAGCAAATTATACAGAATAAATAAAAATAATTTTTATTTTCAATCTTTTAAAAATATACCGTTCTCCACCCAACAAAACAGTTGAAAAGTAGACAATTGTTAACCAGGGTGGAAAGTAGCTACTTTCCACCCGTTACCGTTGGTTACGCGCCTTCATAGATAGAGATCATTAAAATTGGCAAATATGACAAACGTTTTGAATCGGTATCGGTATATAGGCAATCGGTATAACGACAAAAACCAAAACGAAACTTTAGTAGAAAAAAATTTCGGTAAACACTTATGTATGTACTGAAAAACATTGGTGAAAGAGATTGAGATAAAGCTATATTAACTAAAACCAACATCCGGCACCCGAAGAAAGAATAAAGTAAACTATAAGGATAAAGCATTAGCCGAACACAAATCGTTAAGAAAGGACAAAAATAACCTCAAATTTAAACGAATTGTATTGTGAATAAACGATTGTGTAGACATTATACATTTTTATTAATTCCAGTGGAATTTATTATGAAAAGAAACGTAACAGTAACAAGAACAACAGAGCAAACAATATTGGCAAAATAAGCCAATAAGCAGTTTTTAAAACTTCCGGTTTAAACTCCTTTTTTAAATATACCACTCGTGGTAAATTTCGTACGTTTTCTCATACATTTTTTTTACTTTTATCCGATATTCAACGTCATCGCTTGTGCAGCCTTACGTATTTCTGGCGGTGTACAATCTTCTTCATTGTCGGACATATTGCAATACTCTCAATTACAAAAGAATAACCGACAACTTATTATAGAAATAAATTTCACGTCAAAGATAACTGTCAAATTTTTCATAGATTTTTCTCTTGAGAAAAATGAAGTACTTTACACTTCGGTATGTAATATACCTACTATTGCAAGATATACAAGAGAATAAGTTACATTTTAAAAGTTTGTCATACGATTCAAAAGCGATAGCTACTTATTTTATACGGACTATACTTTTTCTACTACTACTTGTAAAATCTATTTGAATTTTTTTAAATTCTTGATACGAGGGTTGTCTTTTAGTATTGCAAATAGCCATAAAGACAAAAAATATGTAGACTAAACGTACTTTATTGCTTTTCAGAATATGTCTCACAAAGATCAATACACTTTTGCATATGTTCAAACCAATTGGTAAAACAGTTATTCCAGTATTCAGTTGACACCTGCAAAATCGCTGTGTTAAAGGCATCGATGGCTTTCTATGGCAACTGAAATCGCTACCCACGCATTGAATTTTTGATATTTGGGAACCTGAATAGTTTGTTGGGACTAAGGTCGAGACTATACGGTAGATGATCCAACAATTCGATGTTTGCAGCTTCAAAAACTCGATTGCTTTTGGGCAGTATGAGCACTTGCATTGTCCTGATATAGGATGATTCGCCGTTGTGTCTGAGTTTCGCGATAACTTCTGGTTACAAACAAACGTTTTTATACCATTTGGAAGTAAAGGTTCTTGAATCGACCAAGCCCATTGACCAGATTCTGAGACAAAAGTTGCGACCATTTTCTTTGGCACGCTTCGAGAACGGATCACTTTTGTTGTTTTTCCCCATCGTAAAACACCCACACAGCGGATTAGCGTTTATTTTTCGGTTCGTAGGAGTAAATCCAAGATAAATTTCCACTAACGATACTAAAAACGTTTTTTGAGCTTCTTTTGTTGAACCGTTCCAATGTTTTTTGATACCAATTGACGCAAACTGCTTTTTGCTCTTCTGTTAGCACAGGAAAGCAACTTCAGTTCTTAATGTAGGATCCTCTGAAGAGAGGTGTTTGAAATGCCCAGAGGTATGCCCGGTATGTTACACGGGGGTCATTAATAAGCTGACGAACCGCATCAATGTTTTGATTTGTGACTGCTATTATGGATACCTACACCTAAGACTGTAGCGACCACGTTGAAATTCTTTGAAACACAGAAACCATTTCAGCGAGATATTGCTGTTGGGATAATCCTCTCCAAAAATTATAAAAAAATTATAATCTCGGCTAAGATCCATTTTTCGACCGATTTGCTAATTTCAAAAATTCACTGTTCGTACACCATTTGTTGTATCGCAATGAAAATCTGGATTTATATCAACAAAGGTTTGAGGTTAGACTTGTGTCTGAAGGTTCTATTAGTGGCGTTTTCTAAGCGGCTATATGCAAATCTATAAAGACAACTCTCGTAAATAGTATGGCACCTAAATAAATCTTTTATCGTATTGTTTGACACGCATCACAGTGGGTTATCGGTAATGTGCTAGAATCTTGATTTAAACCTTTCTCTTTTACCATAGTGTTATTTCTAATAGTGTGTGCTAAAATTTTAGTTTAATAGTTTGGAAATTTTGTTTGTAAATGGTTTATTTAAATGTTTTCAAGATACGTATTTTACATCAATTATCAAATTCCCGCGAAAATAACATCGATATCATATCTAAAAATGAGTCTTCCATTGTTTTTTGTGTCACTTTTGATCTGTATATATTTTTCTAAACTTAACTTTTATTAAAAGAGTTTAATAACAAACTTCTTGATATTTTTTCCTTAAAATAATAAAAGCTTTAAAATATAAAAAAGTATGATTTAAACCAAACAAATCCTTCAAGGGTATTATATTTTAGAAAGATTTCTCAAAAGGAGAATTCTTTTAAATCCAGTTTTGAAGCGAAAGAAATAAATTTCCAAAACCATATAAAAGAAAATCTTATGCACTTTAAAATTGCTTGCATATTAGTTGATATTTGTTTAAAATTCCGTGTTTATCTATTTGATAAAATAAGTGCTAAAAGTAATATGCAGTGATAAACCAATTTTTTAAATTGAATTTATATTATAGCGTTACATTTGACACTTTTGGATTATAAACAAATGGAGAAAATATACAGTAAGTTGCATTCAAACTAAAATATTTTATTTAATTTATTTGAAGGATGATGGATGATAAACAGAGACAGCAAGTGATCATAATTACAAATTAAACTATTGATACTGGGTGCAAAATAATTTTTTAAATAATATATATTTTCTAAAAAAATATGATTTCTGATGTACCTGGATTTACTACTAATGGGGTTGTATTATCTCACAACTGTAGATATTTGGCACCAGATAATCCTAATTGAGTTATAAGTTGTAAAGTCCAAGACTCTCAGAAAGTAAATGTCCGGTGTGGTTTTTAAAGAGATCAAATAATTAGTTCCTTAATTTTTTTTAACAAATTATTAAACGCTATTTGTTTAGTTTACCTTTTCATGATGGAATTCATGAATTTTTTTAATGAACGACAGACAACGTTGTTGGCTGAACCAAAAACTTCACATGCGCTTGTTAAGAATAAACAACACTTTCGAGATGTGGACTCCAACAACCCCGAACTTTACATTACTAGATTTTTATTTTTAGGGTAAAAAAAGTTTTTAAAAATAGAATTTTGTGCCAGAATAAGACATGGCACCAACTAATACAAGAAATTTGAGTTTTAGAGATTACGAAATTCAGCATCCCAGAAATTAGGCGAGTAGTTAAAGAGAATGATAAAAAATATACTGTGGACTAATTAAAAGAATAGTATATTGTGTAACTAGTAGAAAAAGCGATACATTCCCGGACGACAATGTAAATTGTTGGCCGAGGCGTCTAGCCGAGGCCAACAAACATTGAGAGCTTTTACTACGAGATACACCTACTATTTTTTCTGAAATCGCATTAAATATAATCGTAAATTAAGAAAGTTTTATATATTTGAATTAAAGTTTTATTTGAATTAAAAATTGTATAAAAACAATTCTCTGTGCAAAACCCATGGCATAAAGAATTAATCTTAGAAATGCAGTTCGATATGTTTCCAATGTATATGCATAACTGTTTTGGATATCATCTTATTTTGTATGAAACCCTTTCGTTGACATGGTTTGTTTATCATTGTCGATTAGTGTCACAAAACTGTCAGTTCGGTTAGTTACATATTGCTTAAAATATTTTAAATTATATTTAAAATGGACAGTGACGATGATGTCCAGAGGTGCAAAACGCCTCCAGAGTTACTAAAACCCTACTACTAATGTGGTTTTAAATTTATTGCCAAATAAAATCAAGGCGCTAAATATGAATTTGCTTATATTCGTTTTATGGATCATTCCCGTACACAGGTACGGAAAAAATATTCTTGTACACACGTACGGAATAGTATATTCTGTAACAAGGTTAGAATGAAAATTCGATACGAGTGGAGAATTCCGAACGCGAGCGTAGCGAGCGAGAGGAACCACGAGTTATCGAATTTTCATTCTAACCGTGTAACAGACTGTATTTTTTTCTCCACGACCATGTAACAATTCTGTTTATTTAAATTGAAATATGTAGCAAAACAATTAGAACGTCGCACTGACAAACTGAGTGACAGTTTTGAAATTCGCAGGGCAATCTATGTTTTTGTTGAGCAATTACAGAATGTTATTCCGTCACTAGTTATAGAATGGAAATACATGCAAAACACATAAGAAGCAAGTGTTTCAGAATGAATATTCTATCTCAAGAGTGAGAATGAACACCTTCTATTATTAAAAATGAAGTCGGAATTATTACATTCATTAATGGTTGTGGAGAAAAAATATTCCCGTACAGTTGGTTGCCCAGTAACGGACTAAAATACAAGAATAGTGTATTTTGCGGCTCAAATTTGATCCGAGAAACTAGACATTTCCAAGCGATTTCAGAAAAATAGCATTTAAACGAATATTAATTAATTTTATTACATTTTTTCTATACTTTTTTGTAAATTTAATCATCTCATTGGAACAAAATAACGATTCCTTTACTGAAATTTTGGAATACATGGTACTTGTAAATTGTAAAGGCACACTAAATACCAATTAAAAAAAAAACTTCAAATAATTTCGTCTAAAATCAGACTAATAAAAAAATTGAAAAATGAAAATTTTGCCATAAAAATTGATTTATGGTTTAAAACACTAGGTATTCTCGAAATTTTGTTTATACTTAATATGTCGACTAAAAATTTTAAGTATAATTTAATTTTCTTTCTTTCTCTCAGCCTTATCCGATGCCTAGTTAGAGTTGGCGTTGGTCTTTCGTAACATTTGTTTCTACCTGCATGTCTCTGTTTAATGCATCCTCACTTCCTTATTGTTATTCTTTTAGGTCCACGTTTATTTTATACATCCACCTGATTGTCGGTCTTTCTCTCTTTCTCTTACTCCCATTTCCACGTTTGTCTATTCTGTAACTCTCATAATTCTGATCCCTACTCTTCACATAACCAACTTATTTTACTGGATTTTCTTGTTCAGCTGTCCCACTTTCACTGTAACTCTTATCTCTCATTTCTTACTATATCTCTTTTCATTAATCCACACATCCAACGCAACATCTTTACATCCACTACTTCTAAGATTCTCTTTTGCTCTTTTGTTTTTGCCCAGGTTTCTGATCAATACATCAACGCTGGTCTTAAGACTCTCTTGTACAGTCTATCTTTTATTTTTGCACTCACATTTCTATCACACAAAACTCCACTTATTTTTTTCTAGTAATGCAGTTCATCCATGAACACTAAATTCTATGATTTTTTTTCACTTCTTAACCCTCCATTATTTTCTAGCAGCATATGGTTCTGTAGAATAATTTGCGTTTCGTCAGTCCTACTCACCCTTAACGCTCAACTGTCAAGCTTTTTTGTCCATTTCTCAAGTTTTCCGTCCAGTCTCTCTTTCAAAAAATCGACAATTTCATTATCCTACTTTATATCCCACTGAGCTTCACCTCTCTTTTCTTTAGTCATAACAAATGAAACAGATAAGCACCGACCCCATATGCATCCCAAATCCTGTCATAACCCCAACACTGCTTTTTATTTTCATTTTGGTTCCTCATACATCTCTTGTACTAATTGTACATACTTTTGCGACATACCTTTCACTTGCATACATCTTTACACTTCTTGTCTCGGCACTCGGAAATACGATTTCTTTATTAAAAGTCTATGAAAGCAGCGTGGATATCATCTCTCCAAATTTCTTTTCATAGCAAAGACAGCATCAGTCGTTCCTCTCCAAGGCATAATTTCAAATTGCCCTTTAGTTATATTCGACTGTTTTCTTAGCCTCTTCTCCACTATTCTCTCCCAAATTTTTAAACTTTGCGACATCAGTTTAATACCTCTATAGTTGCCACATTCTTGCACATTTTCCTTTCCTTTATAGATTGACTAAAACAAACTTATTCTTTATTTACTGCGTATTTCCTCTTAACGGAATATCTACTTTATCCTTAACAAGCACCTTCCATATTTCTGCTGATATTCTATCGCGTATACATTCTTTACTTCCTACCTAGTCACGTTTCTAACCATTAAAAAATTTGTATTAACATATTAAATAAATCTCTCTCATTTTCATTGTTTAGAAGATTCTTGTTATATTCCTTTTATTGTCCTTTTTTTATTTTCATACTTTTTTAAAACTCTTGCTTGTACTTAATTTGTCGGATGGCAGTTTTGTCTTTTCAAGCTTTATCTTTTCCTTTAGCTACACTTAGCAATTGTTTTTCTCCTTTATACTTTTAAAGTTCTTAAAGACCTTTTTTATTGCCTCTAATTTCGCTTTTGCCACTGCTCTTTTTGTATTATTTTTTACTACCTCATATTATCGCTTGACACTTTCTGAGGAATCCCATTTCTTCTTTGCTAAATTTTTCGCTTTTACTACTTTTTGTACTTTCTCATCCACCCCTATGCTTCTTTATTTTCAACAATTTTTTTGCTATTTTCATAACAACGTTAATTTTGCTAGTCCACCATTCCTTCACATCTTCTTTTATCCTGACATCTCTTAACACTTTTTCCTTATACTTACTTTCATACTCCTCTTTCCTCAACATCCTCCATTTTACCTTCTTCTCGTTCCTTCTCTTGTCATTGGTTTCTCTTTTACATATATGTAACAATTCACAACTACAACGGTGTTACATTTTTTCCATTTATTGCCTTACAATTCCTTATTTCCTTCTGTGTATTCTTTAATAGTATATTGTGTGGCAAGGGTTGTATGTATGTATGTATGTATGTATGTATGTATGTATGTATGTATGTATGTATGTATGTATGTATGTACGTATGTATGTATGTATGTATGTATGTATGGTGTTAGGGGTAACAGATACACCTGCGACCTATAAGATCTATTGTGTCTCCCTTTTCTTGCTATATTTCTGATGATTCCTCAGACTTATAGCAGCTCTTCTAGTCCTATCTTCCTTAGAAAGTTTAGAATGTCATTGGGTTTTAAATTAGGTAGTTCTTCCCTTTCTATTTCGTATGACCCATGCATTCTGAAAGTATGTGTATTGAGGTTTTATCCTCTACCTCACAGAATCTGCAGTTTGCTTCATCTACTAATCCTAGTTTCTTCATGTGTCCTCTTAATCGACAGTGACCGGTTAGTATTCCTGTTATAATTCGGAGGTTTTTCTTACTCAGGTTAAGACAGCTGTGAGATCTCTTCTGGTTATAGTTTCCCAGGAGCGTCTTCGATTGTCTTAGTCCTTCTAGATCATTCCAGTACTTGGATTTTTCGCTATCCATTTTGTTCCTTAGTTTTTCTAAGATTGTACTACTGCTGATTCCACAGGATGGTTCTGGTCCCAGGTATGGGGTTTCAGCTTCTTTTTTTGCCAGCTTGTCTGCTGTTTCATTTCCTTCTATTCCTACGTGTCTTGGAACCCATAGGAGGGTAACAGTGTTATTCTGTCCTAGTTCAAGTGACAAGGGTTGAAACAAGACGATTTCTGACTAAGGCGAGAGTTGACTTTCATCGCCCGGTCAGAAATCGTCTTTGTTTGATCCCGAGCCACACACTATATTTTTCATATCACATGCATTGAAACAGCAAGTTTCGATCTCTGTAGCCAGTCGAAGTAAGACTATTTCAGACCAATGCAACTGTCAGTCAGAAACCTTCTGTCAGACAGACTTGAAATAATTACATTTGTTTTTGCCCTAGGAGAGAAACAACGTTGTTTCTCATAGGATAGAAACAACTGTCAGTTTCTGACTGACAGTTACATTGGTCTGAAACTGTCTTGTTTCGACAGGCAAAACAGGGATCGAAACTAGCTGTTTCAATGCATGTGATATGAAAAAGTATTTAATTCATATTTTTAAAGATAAAAGTGTGTAGAAATTCAAATTTGCATTCGTTAAAACAATAGAGGGGGTTTTCTTCTTGAATGCGACACATTGTATAAAGCCTTGATATCAAATTTTGATCAAATTCTTAACTACATCTGAAACAACAAAATCATTTTTTAACAACTTCCACTATGTCTGATTTAAAAATTTAATAGTCTACTTTTCTCGGTATCATTTTTACCAAACATTTTTTTGTTTTAAAGTTTATTTCGATTTTTTTTTAAGACAGATTTAGTTAGAATCAGTTTGTTTACTTATACATGAGATGATGGACGATTTTAATCGATTACTGTAGTATTGAAATTAATTTTCTAGTCAGTAATGTTCATAAATCGTTTTGGTAAATAATCCTTCGATTTATACAAACACAAATATTAGGTACACTTAATGATGCTAATTATTTGACACCAATACAGAGAGTATACCTACCTACACTTACACATTTTATACACGTAAAACCATTATATAACAATCAGAATACGTAGCAACCATAAGGTCAATTCTGTACCTCTAGTTTCGTTTTCGATATATCGCTATAATCCCCACTTTGCATAAAATATGTATAACAACTTTGCAGAAAAATAGCAGGAGAAATTTTCAATAGGCGTCTATTCAATTTGAGAAACCTACACATATCATATTAGATCTCAAAAATAATAGGTGTGTAATAATAGATATTACTGTTCAATGAACATATCCAATTATTATGACATATTGTTTAACATTGTTGCTTCTTGATAATTAGATTGTTGACTAGTAAAATATATAAAGGTGTGTCTGTTTAAATTAATATAAATGTGAAAAAGGTTTTTCTTAAAGCCGATTGAAATTTGTTGAGTTTTAAGAAGTTGCTCATTTTTTTAAGAGTTTTTGTTCACCATGTTCAATCATACAACTAATAAGAACAATAACAAAAAACACTTATAAAATTGTAAATAGTAGCAAAGCTACAACAAATGTTAAAAATGACCTCCCTCAGAAGTGACTTTCCGCTTCCTTGACTGTCACGCATATATTTTTGGTGTATTTTTTACGGTCTCAGAGCCGGCTAAAATTCGACTCATCAGGTCTTCAAATTTTCTGACGGGATTTAAATTCCGTAGTTGAGCAGGTCAATGTTCCATACCTATCCAAAGCTATATAGATTATAAGTGGGATTCGATTGTACTAGGGACCTTACAACACTGCAACCAAAAAGATCTTTTATGTAAACTCTACATCTATTTAGAAGTCCATAAGGTCTACATTTTTAAGAAAGTCTATTATCCACTTAGAATGTACGTTTATACACTGATCTGATATAAGAAGACCTGAATAAGATATTTATGTCTTTGGCGAACAATTGCTCTGCTGTTACAGAGAATATTT
The DNA here is from genome assembly GCA_964028335.1 of Altica lythri. Classification (NCBI taxonomy): domain Eukaryota; kingdom Metazoa; phylum Arthropoda; class Insecta; order Coleoptera; family Chrysomelidae; genus Altica; species Altica lythri. Next base: position 66,414,781 of record OZ034800.1, read on the forward strand.
TTAGCCGTTTTATCTGCATACTGATTAGATCTGTATATTTCATTGTCTACTTTGCACATTTTACAGACATGGTACCTCAGTGGAAAAAGTCCTGTAATAATTTCTGTTATTAGTCTTATTAAGGTTTCTGGAACAACAAGGGTAATTTAGAATATTCCAGGAAAGGCCGTATTAACATGTTTGTTTGTCTTTGGACTGGAGTGTTTTTTCAGTAGGCTGCACTGAGTTCCTTTTCCCAATTGGGTTTTTGAAAAAAAAATTTTTTTTGTGATAAAGATCATATATAAGTTTTAAAGCAAAACTATTTTTTTATTTTTTTTTTTCGCAATAATTCAAAAGTTATTTCAAAATAAAAATTAATTTTTGAATCCGGTACCGAAGACACGCCGAGAGCTCCCGAACAAATCTGAGCGCAAGTGACGTCATAATGTTAATAAGTACAGTGTTTTGATCTATTTAATTTTGTTGTCATTGTTATATATTCAAATTTATATTGAAAATGTCGAACCTCAAAAGTTATCGTTCTTGTTTTGTATCATTATGTACGAATTCTACAAAAACAACTCCTGACAAAATGTTTTTAAATGTTCCCCAAGATGACAAACGTAGAAATAAATGGTTTCAAGCAGTGCACCGTGATAATCCCAAAACAAAATCGAATTTTTTTTGTTGTGACGATCATTACGATGTAAGTATTTCTTAACACCATTGTTATTAATTATTATTTATCTAAGTATACAAATAACTGGACTCCAAACCATAACCTTTAAAATCAAACTTTGTTGCCGTAACTCTCACGCGATGCTCTACAACTTATGAAATAATAGTATTATACGTTACAAGGTCGGTAGGTGACTTATTACAGTACGAGTTAGTTTACGGACGAGGCGACGTAGGAGCCAAGTCCGGAAATAAATACGAGTACTGTAATAACACCTAACGACCATGTATCGTATTATATTTTATTTTATCCTGTTTTTATAAATTAATAAATTCATAAAAATTTTAACAGTAGTTCGTAACTTGACTAAAAATATTTCGTAACTTGATTAGTTAGGTCAAATTACCTTAAAAGCCATCTGTCACTGTCAAATATTTTTTTTATTATTAAGATTTAATTGTTAATATAAAATTGAATAACATTGACTTCTTTTTAAATATGGATGTAAAAGTAAGTAATTAATTATTTTATTTTTATTTTATAGTCATTATAGTATTTTTAAATGTCAAAAATTAAAAGTAATTGTCTTCTCTTAAGCAATCAGAGCAGCGTTGCTAGGCAACACATTACAGTACCTGATACCGTAATGTTTTACTTACCGGCGACAAATTGCTTATAGGGAAGTGTATTTACTGGACAGGATGAAATAAATAATTATATTTAATATAATGGAGAATAAATACTTAAATATTTTCATTTATTATATTATTTTTTAAGAGACTTAACTTAATGCTTTGGCACCTCGAACTTCAGCAGAATTAAACCGAACGTCATTTTTAAAAATTAGTTATCATAATTATATCAACATCAGGAATATTATCAGACTTTGCCTTAATAAATCCTTTATCACCCATAGCTATTTGGAACCAACTAACAACTCGTTTTTTAGCAATAAACTTTAAATATTATGGTCTAGTTACGTGTAATAGCCGTAAACCCTGTACTGTTATTAAATAGCTTTAACATTATGACGTCACAACTATGGTGACTGATCATGGCGCGTTTATAGTCACGTGATTTTTTTGAAATTTTATTAATTTTTAAATGTTTATTATTAATTGATTTTTTTTTTTTTTTGCATCAAATATCAATTTTATTAATAATAAAGTTTTAAAATACATAAAAAAAACAATAACTTTTTTTATTCAAAATCCCAATTACGAACTTCATAATGTGGCATCCTGAGATGCCACAAATTTCTTAAGAACAGGTAACTCGTTTGTAGGAAATTAAGGTAAGAGTCGTTGTAAGAGAAAATATGGACTGATTAGATTATCACCAATTACCCCAAGCCAAATTGGTACTAAAATTGAGCTTTAAAGATTCCATGTAGATTCTTCTTAACCCATACTGATTGAAATTGCGTATTGCTTTTATCCAAACTGTAAACATAAGTAGGATTTTGAACGATTTGATTGGCAAAAAAATAGCCGCGAGAAAAAGTCTCTTGGTAGGAAAGACGGTTTTATTTAGTTGGTCAGTGTTTAATTAAATCAATATCTATTTTTAGTTATTGGAGAAATATATTGTAAATTTTAGGATAAATAATTGTATCTTGATTCCTAAACTCATTTAAACAACCAAAATTAAATAAACTAGTTTTAATTATTTATATATTATAAACATAGGTATCTGATAAATTTGGGTTTAATTAGTTTGCCTTGTTTCTACGCGACAAACATATATACTGAATTAATAAGTAATGCTCTTTACCTTTGTTCCTTGTTTCTACCTTTCATAATTCTAATGAATCATAATTAAGATAGCGGAAGGAATAGTTATATGATACAATTTATTTTGTTTTATAAATGATTGTTTGTGTAATTTAACGAAATTAATTCTATTCAAAGAATACTGAAATAAAATTGCGTTTTATCTAGTACTTTACTTTATTAGTCTTAACTGAAAATTAATTGTTTTATTAAAAAATAGTAATATTTCTGATTAAATAATATTTCAAGTCTACAGGATTTGAATACAAAATATAATAACAAAAGTTTTTACGTAACGATGGGAAATTTATCTAAAGTAAATAGAAACATTGTAAGAAGTACTCATAGTTTTCAACTGAAATAGACAACCTCCTTGACCAGTAATCAATAGAATCTCATATTTTTTATTATAGTCTTGACAAACTAAGAATTTTAAAAAAGTACCCTTTAAAGTAAAATTAGTTGCTTTTCAGAATTTCCAATCCCTCCTTCTTACTTCATTAATTCGAAGGATGGAGAGCAGCTATTGGCGATTGGAGTTGTTGTCGATAGAACCCAAGAAGATCCAAAATGATTAAACCGATGAAACGCTTCTTTATTGACAACGAATAAATTGGACAAGTTTTGCAAGGAAAAGTGACATACATTAATTACTTACTTCTTTAATCGGGGAATTTTGGCACTAAAATCAAAATAATAAAATAATAAAATTTTGAAAATGACCCTTGCTTATTTATTTTGATAGATGTTAAATTTGTCAAGGGTCGTTTTTTCGAAACTGAAAATGCCTAACAAAATTAATTAAAATAATTTTCTTTTCTAAGCTTTCGACAACCACATCGGTTGTCGTTTTCAAAGATAATTTTTTCTAAAGTTATTTTTCTTATTTCAATGCTTTTTGATTTTTAATTTATAATTTGTTTCGTTCTGTTTCTATAGATTATCAAAATCATTCTTTTTTTTAAGTGGTTAGCCAAGATCTAGATAAATCCAAAGTAAAGAGGAAATACATTCATTTTGATTTAATAAAATGTGTGCTGTTTTTTTAATTTTAGAAAGTTTTTATATTTTCGCCGTGTTCTTTGTCTCTTTGTCATTCCGTGAAATTTTGTAATCGTATTTTAAACCTATTTTCCGACTACCTAGAGCTCTGAAATTTTCAGGATAGCTAAGAACTGGATGACAATGCATGTTTCAAGTGTGTTTAGGCATATACATAGATTTCGAAATTTATACTGAATTGTTATTAAATATGATATAAGTTGTGTATAGATATTATCATTTTAAAAGTTTTTAAATAAGTCGTTCGTAGCCTATTTGAATAAGCGTCGGATATGAGTCCAAGTGACAGTTCTGTTATGTTATCATAATAGGATCGATTACGCGAGAGAGAAGTTTTTTTTTCTGGAAAACAGTAATTATTATTTGAACTGTAAATAAGATAAACTAATTTAGAAAATGTTTAGAAAGTTTTTTAGACTGTACTGTGGACTATGCCGTAATCTATCTTGGTAAAGTGCTATTTGCCAAGGGACAGATTGCACTTAGTAATTTTTAAAATAATTTAATAATAGTAAAATGACTTATAAATCACCAAAAAAAACTTTCTGCTATAAAAAATTGTTTTTATAAATTGTGATTATTTTTTTATAGAATTTTCTTCTTTGCATAACATTTTTGTATCATTCCACTTTATTTCGTGATTCAGAAAATTTACAGCATGTTTAAAAATCTTAGATTTATCTATATCTCGTTTTTTCAGATTTTTGTGTTTATTGAGACAAACTTCAAGAGGTCTTCCTGATTCCCCAATGTAGACTTTGCCACAATCACAATCATGGTATATTATATACACAATTTTTTGTTTTTTGATCTAAATTAATTGGTTTTGTTTTGGATAAAAGTGATCTAATTGTATTATTCGTTTTAAAAATTGTTCTTATATTAAAAGCATTACCAATTTATTGAATTTTTTCAGAATTACCTTTTATACAGGGTGTTTCTAAATTTATGCGAAATATTTCATAGGGTGATTTTTCAGCAAAAATTAAGGGGGATCCTTCATATAAATTTTTGTTCAAAACCGCTCGCCCTCCAAGTTACAGCCCCTTAAAGTTGGGGAAAAAAAATTGTTTTTATTCAATATCTCCACTATGGAAAAATTTAGAAGAATAAAATTTGGCAGATAATTGGTGCTAATAAAAGGGCATTTTTTGACCATTTTTGTAACCCTGCAATGTTTATACAAGGGGGTGAAAAAATCAACCCTTATGATATTTTGCCTCAGAACTTTTTAATGCGTCCACATTTTCCTACTTAAAAAATTGATTTAAGAAGATATTTGCAAAAAACCAAACCCTCTTCTTTTTTTTAGTTAATTGTTAATAACTCTTGCAATTTTTGCATGCGCAACATCATTTTTTCAAAAATCATCTAGATGCCATTTCGAATCGAATGACACCTCAATCATAATTTTCGGAGACTGCTGAAAAAAGTTGACCAAAAAAGCACTTGTGAACTAGACTATATTATGGAATTGATAACTATGTGTATCGAATCAACTTACGTTTAATATAAAGATAATTTTAGTAAATAAAAAACAGAAATGTCAATGGGAAGTTTTCGGCCGTATTTTCAACCATCTGGGAAAATTATAAATATTAGTACTACAGTTCCGAGAGTTGCGGATTTTTTGTAGGAAATTTCTTCCTCTTTTTGAATCTTTTTTTTAATTTAAAAAAAATTTATTAGTTTTTAAGATATTTGCAAAAAACCAAACACTCCTCTTTTTTTTAGTTAATTGTTAATAACTTTTGCAATTTTTGCATGCGGAACATCATTTTTTTCAAAAATCATCTAGATGCCATTTCGAATCGAGTGACACCTCGATCATAATTTTCGGAGACTGATGAAAAAAGTTGACCAAAAAAGCACTTGTGTCCTAGACTAATAGTAGGTATCTAAGCATTAATTTGTTCTTTGATTTAAATTATTTATAATGATTGTTTAACTATTTGTAACGTTTTACCAACAGGTACGTTTGTAAAAAGGCTTACAACATCAAAACTTACCATAAGATTATTTTTATTTATATTAATATTTGTAAATTTTCTAAAAAATGTTTATAGTTTTTAATAAATGATTCAGTGTTTTTAGATAAGCCTTGATGATAGTAAGTAAAAATTTTGATAATTTACTAAAAGGAGAATTGATTGAACTTACAATTGGACGGAGTAGTAATCCTTCTTTAATTCGTTTTTATGTTTAAATAGAGATTTATATATTTTATTTTCTAAAGATTTTGTTGTATCTTATTAATTTTGATATACGTTGGGTCTTCCAGCAAAGTCTCTAATTTCATTTCATAATCATTTGTATTTAATATAGAAACGACTCTTGACAAATTTTACATATCTATCAAGATATATAAGCAAGAGTCATTTACAATTATGCCACAAAGAAGTTATAGACAATATTTAAATACATTAACTACCTTTACAACTCGGTTATTAAAGGTAATTTTTATTATGTAATTACTTTAAATTTAATAAACTTGTGAAACATTTATAAAATTAACTGTATATAGTTTCCACTTCTCTGTTCACAGTTTGGATGTTACCACTTTAAATTCCCAATTGCTTTCTACACTCTTATATTTTACTATTGATTTTTCGTAAAAATTCCATTTCTGTTACTATTAATTGTCCTTGGAGTACACGAAGTAAAATTTATCGTTGAGAAACTTCGGTTTGTTCGCATTAACAATTTTCCAGATGTAACGATCTTATCTGGGTTTTCGTCGATTCAGCCTGCATCAAACATTTATATATTTATTTATTTGCGCTTAAATTTACAGTTTTTTTAGAGATTTTGCTCATTACTTTAACAAAAATACAAAATACAGAAAATAAAATAAACGGTCATTAAAAAACTGGATGGGGTTACGGTTACAATAATAACATTTTAGTTTAGTAAACGATTTTTGACATCATGGGATTTTTGAGATTTTGATTTTTTTATGTACAAACCAGGAGAAATTGAAAAAATGTCCCATCCAACAGGACTCGAAACCGCAACCTTTGCCTCTACGCGGCAACGCTCTAACGTCTAAGCTATGAATGCCTAGAAGTTATTAACTTCTTTACTATATGTGCTTAAGGAGAAAGTAGGTAAGTGTCACATGTGACATGAATTGAATTTAACGACCAAAAGAGCTAAATGATGTCCAAGCATTCATAGCTTAGAGTTTAGAGCGTTGTCGCGTAGATGCAAAGGTTGCGGTTTCGAGTCCTGCTGGATGCGACATTTTTTAATTTAATATATTTTTGTTTCTATACAAAAATTTTAAAAGTTCAACAAACATTTTTTCGTTTTGCTCAAAATTTATCACCAACATACTACCGGCTACTATAGAAAATATTATAAAGGATTAATTTAGTTTGTTTTCATTAAAATCAAAGATCTTGTAATGTGTAAGCTATAGTCTGAAGGTTGGCAGCTACTGCCTATATAGTTGTTGAAAAATTACAATTTAAGTAAAAATGGTCATATCATCAGTTAGAAAAATTGCTGTCAATAAAAAAATGGAGTAACTCGTTCCAATAAAACTGTTACGGCGCTCATCGCATTTCAAGTTACCTCTCTCAGACATCTGACATTGATTAGTTAAGTCGAAAGAATAATTTTCATGCTAGTATCAAATAATCATTTTTCCAAAATTTATTTTTTAATTTTTTATACATAACAAATACTTTATGTTGACCAATAGATGTGTAAAGGAAAGGAATTATTGCTTTCATTGAACCAAGAAATACCCCAAAGTGAAGTATTTGAAACTAGGAACACTCAAAGAATTGTTCAGATAAAGTAGTCAAAGAGTCACAACTGATAAACAGTACGGCTGTAATATGCCTAATTGCAAGAAAAATCCTAGTGCTTCAAACTCCATTGTTGCATTTCAACAAATTTAAGCGGTTGGAGGTATGTTGATTTAATGTTAGAACCAATCGTTAGGCGTTGAAGAGCTGCGATTGGGAATAATTTTATCTTTATGAATCTTTATTTTTTTTTTATTTCTATATTAGTTATTTTTCACTAAAAGTCTTTGGTAAGCGCTGAGCATTATTCATAAATAACAAATTATTGATATGTTTAAAAATTTATAAAAACTAATATATGATTTCTTATATGTTTAGTCATTATTTAATGCGGAAGATTCACTATTGAATAATATACTAAGAAACGTGATTACAATACTGAATGTAAAAGTGATCGCAATCAGAAACATCCAATTTCGATTATGTATAAATTAATTAATGACAAATTGTCGTTGAAAGTCCAAGACTTGGGTTAATAACCTAAGGAGTCTGATTCATAAACGCACATTAATTTCCAAGCTAGCTAAACTACCTCACAAACTTGATCGCTGGCCCAGCCTATAGCCTGCCGAAGGCCTTCACATCAAAGTCACGATCGCATCGGATGAAAGTAAAAGCATTTTTATGCTTTGTTGCCTGGTATTTATTCCATTTTACTTAAATAAGAAATGAAACCGAAAAAAATATTTTTCTTATTGAATATTAAAGATATAGACTTCAATCCTAGATTTATAAGGTATATGATTTGTTTTAATCAGTCAAAATTTTAACAGCTATTTTACTTCATCAATTTCCACAATTCTAGATCTATAAAAGCGAAATACAGGTCTCCGTTCTCAGCCTTTTTTTTTCGATCATCTGCTTCATTGTGTAAATGTGGTTAATACGAGTACAAGATCTTCCCGCCGTGAACCCTGCCTGATCTTTGGATATCTTATTCTTTATCCTCTTCTATCTCTGTAATTGTCGCACTGCCTCCTGTTGCCATTCTTGAAAAAAAGAGATCAAGTATGATTGTTTCCATTCTTTTGGAAGGTTCTCATCGTTCAGATATAAATATCATTCAACCTATATCAGGGCAAAACCAAACTACAGACACGTGTTTCGCTCTTATTTTGAGCTCGTCAGTGTAGTGACTTGAGAGACATAGCCTGTACTACACTGACGAGCTCAAAATAAGAGCGAAACACGTGTCTGTAGTTTGGTTTTGCCCTGATATAGGTTGAATGATATTTATATCTATTTATATCGCAGCATCCAAGGTGTCTTTTAAAGTGTTAGAAATTTCTAACCGACACACACCATTTCAGTTCAAAACTGAAATTATTACTTTTGACAGTATGGCACTAGATACGTTATGTATCATCTTTAACATTTTGTTATATATATATATATATATATTGTGTTGTCCACGATGATCTCTGCTCAATTGACTAAAGTAATTCGAATGTAAAGTAAAGTAACCTCAACAACATAAACCGCAATTTATTGCATTCCTAACTCTAAAGCTTTGAGAATTACGACCAATAATAAATGACACTTCGGAGAATAATATTTACGTGTGAACAAAGCAGAAATTTTCTGTATGCACACAAACCTTTATATAGCAACATAAGACGGCAAATAACAATAAATTTTGTTATGAAAACAACTTAGTTCTTTAATAATAGAAATTGACAGATAAAAAGAAAAGATATTTTTATTTGTTGTAAAAAAAAGGTTTGTATTTTTGGTTACTATTTGGTATATATATATATATATATATATATATATATATATATATATATATATATATATACTTTTGTTTGTGGATGTAGGATGTGGACCGATTTGGAATAAATAAATAAAATAAATCTAAATCGGTCCACATACTACATCCACAAACAAAAGTATATATGTATATATATATATATATACAGGGTGTTTCTAAATTGATGCGAAATATTTTACAGGATGATTTTTCAGCAAAAATTAAGGGGGGTCTTTAATATAAATTTTTGTTCAAAATCGCTCTCCCTCCAAGTTACAGCCCCTTAAAGTTGAGGGAAAAAAATTGTTTTTATTTAATATCTCCAATATGGAAGAATTTAAAAGAATGAAATTTGGCAGATAATCGACGCTAATAAAATGGCATTTTTTGACAATTTTTGTAACCCTGCAATGTTTATACAAGGGGGTGAAAAAATCAACCCTTATGATATTTTGCCTCAGAACTTTTTTATTCGTCTACATTTTCCTACTTAAAAAATTTATTTAAAAAGACGGACTTAAACTGCAACTTTTTTATGTCTTGACTATTCCTCGTAAAATTGTTAGTTTGATCACAAAAAAATAAAATAAGTTACAATTCCATATTACTTATACCTTTTTCACATAAATCCAGAAGCGTTATTGTTTGTTAAAAATAGAGTAAGCAGGTGTCAAATAATGTCACAATTGGCAGATACTTATTGCTAATAAAATGACATTGTTTGACGGTTTTTGTAGCCCCGCAATGTTTATACGAGGGGGTGAAAAAATCATTCCTTATAATATTTTGCCTCAGATTTTCCTAGTTAAAAAATTGATTTAAGAAGGCGGACTTAAACTGCAACTTTTTTACGTCTTGACTATTTCTCAGTAAGTTGTTTCTTTGGCCATAAAAAAATTAAATATTAGGTACTCATTACCATAATTCTTGCCTAATTTGTATAGGAACATCTTCAAGAAGAGTGGACAACACTTCTTCGAGGAAATGGCCGTAGTCGTTTCCATTTAATCTTATTGGTAGAAAATATGGTCCAATTAAATAATCATTAACTGTTTGTTATTATGATATCATTCAATACTGGCATACTTTATTTTTTTTAACAAACGATAACCCCTCTGTATGTGCAAAAGGAATGAGTAATATTTTATTTTTTTTATGGTCAACGAAACAACTTACTGAGAAATAGTCAAGACGTAAAAAAGTTGCAGTTTAAGTCCGCCTTCTTAAATCAATTTTTTAAGTAGAAAAATGTAGACGAATTAAAAAGTTCTGAGGCAAAATATCATAAGGGTTGATTTTTTCACCCCCTTGTATAAACATTGCAGGGTTACAAAAATTGTCAAAAAATTCCATTTTATTAGCAATAATTATCTGCCCATTATGACATTATTTGACACGTGCTTACTCTGTTTTTAACAAACAATAACGCTACTGGATTTATGTGATAAAGGAATAAGTAATATCGAATTGTAACCTATTTTATTTTTTTGTGATCAAACTAACAATTTTAGGAGAAAAAGTCGAGACATAAAAAAGTTGCAGTTTAAGTCTGTCTTCTTAAATCAATTTTTTAAGTAGGAAAATGTAGACGAATTAAAAAGTTTAGAGGCAAAATATCATAAGGGTTGATTTTTTCACCCCCTTGTATAAACATTGCAGGGTTACAAAAATTGTCAAAAAATGCCATTTTATTATCATCAATTATCTGCCAAATTTCATTCTTCTAAATTCTTCCATAGTGGAGATATTAAATAAAAACAATTGTTTTCCCCCAACTTTAAGGGGCTGTAACTTGGAGGGAGAGCGATTTTGAACAAAAATTTATATGAAAGACCCCCCCTAATTTTGGCTGAAAAATCACCCTGTGAAATATTTCGCATTAATTTGGAAACACCCTGTATATATATATATATATATATACTTTTGTTTGTATGTGGACCGATTTGGATTTATTTAGTTTCATTTTCCAGTTTGCTATTGGGTTGATAAAGCGCAGACAGTACAGTGATGATGGTGAATGTCCAGTGTGTCTTAAAAGATAAGAAAAGAATGGAATAGATGCATAAAACGTTTCGGATGAATGCATGAGGATCGCGTTAAAAACTCAACACAAATTTTTATTGTAAAACTTCCCTGGATAATTAGAATTTCTTATTTAACTAATTATTGATTAGAGGCTGATTTTATAATAGTTTAATTTAATCACTAAACACATATTCTATAATTACTCTAAAAAGACAATTTTAAGATTATTGTTATTTCAATATCGTTTCCAGGATGAAATAAGTGCCTGATATTTTTTAATCTGTTGAATTTGTAGTTCTATAGTTTGTATCAAAGTTAAGTTTTGATTTTTTTAATAAAAATATATTCTGCCCAATGATGTTCGTTTTGTTCATTATTCTTTTTGAACTAATTTGTTTTTTACATTGTTTTTGTCCATTAACCATTTTCCATTCTTATTGGTGAAACTTGTATTATTGGGCTTTCGTGTATTCTGATAGTTTGCCATGGTGAGCAGTCAGTGCTTTTGTCGTCTTTTAGTATTCTTACGTACATGTTTATTTTTTTAAAATATTCTTTTTTAGTTTTTGACTGGGATCAAGTTTTATTTAAACGGTTTGTTGCCATCTTCTTCTTAATATTTTTCTTTTATTATATTACTAGTTTCTTTGTGGAAATGGTAATTATGTTCATTTATTTCTTTTATATTTTAAGTGTACTTTTCCAGAAAGTTATCTGAATGTGTTCTATCAAAGTTTTAACTGGCCCGCCCATAACTGGTCTTCGTTTCTCAGTGTTACTTGGTGATTAATTTTTTTCTCAAGGCTCAATTTAACTTTAAAGAAATGTGTCAAAATACAATCTAAAATGTAGTAAAATGATATCGATTTAATATCTGATCACATTTTACCCGCATAAAATCCAATTGAACTGAATACAAAAATCGGATAAAATCTGCTCGGCTTACATCTATCTTGATAGGTCATGGTAGAAAGCGCGTGACAACCTATTTTAAATTAGGTTTCTTTATAGAAATTGACCACGTAATGTTTTCGTTTTAAAACTATTTTAGAAACATCTGTCTATGTAGTTTTATCCGATATAAAATACTGTATTATTGTACAATTTTGCTAATCAACAACGCTTTTCAAAAAATATTAGTTTTAAGATGTACTTGCCTTGTACTTCAAAAAGTAGTGGACCGGGCTTTTTATTTCTAAGGGAGAAAACTACTCCGTATTGCAAAAAATTGTATAACTGAATTTGACCCGAGGGGTAAACCGCTGGTGAATTTTGGTGTACAAGCTTGCGGTATTAGCAGGAATTAGTGGGTATTACGGGGAATTACCGTGTATTACACAAGTATTACTGTGTATTACTAGGAATTACCGTGTATTACCAGGAATTTGTGGGAATTTTATGGGTATTATGTGGTATTACTACTGTGTAATACAGGTATTACTTGTATACTAGTTGCTGCGCAAATACATAAATAGCACATGCGCCATAGAAGATAAGTGGAAAAATTTCAAAGAGACAATATTGAAACTAACAAGACAAACATGCTGATATAGTAGAAGTAGTTAGACCAAGAATCCAAGAACCAAGAAACAAACAAACTGGTGGAGCGAAAATATAAAAAAAGAAATAAAAGAAAAGATTGTGGAAAAATTATTTACAAAATAGAAGTCAACAAACATATGGCATATATAAAATACAAAGAATCAAAGTTAAAGAAATGGTCAAAGAGGCAAAAAATAAGGATGGGAAGAGTTTGCAAGAAAAATGCAGGAAAATAGTGAAGGAAACAAGAAGCTATTCTACAGAACATTGAGAAACATGAAAAAACCAAACAGAGTTAATGAAATAAAAGATCAACAAGGCAATATCATAACAGATGAAGAAAAAATTATCGGGCGATGGCAAGAATATTTCACAGGGCTACTAAATAGTGAAAATAAAAGAGTGGTAAATGAAAAGAGAAATGGGATAGACAACATAACCGAATCAGATATAACTGGAATACAAATGGAAAAACTTGAGGAAGCTTTGAGGAAAATTAAAGTAGGTAAAGCACCAGGATGTGACCAGCTAGATACAGAATTACTAAAATACTTAGGACCAAAAGAAAAGAAAGAATTGTTGGAAATATTAAATATGGCATGGAAAATTAAAAAAAAAACCTTCAGATTGGAACATCGCAACAATCTTGCCAATACATAAGAAGGGAAAATTATACGGAAATATCTCTCTTATGCGCAGGACTAAAAGTATACGAGATAATAATAGAGAGTATAGTCGTTGTCAAGAAAATTGGTTGATTTGTTAATGGCAAAGAAAGTGCACCCTATTGTGATGAGCAATATACAACCAGATAACAGATTATCGATAAGGGCCGGACTAAAAATTATATATTTAGTGTAGTTACTATTGCTATTTAAAAAGGATTGCTGTTCTAAGTAAAACAAGACTTTAATGATATGCCGTATATTACGTTTATATATGTGTTTTGAAATTTCTATAAGTTTTACCTACGTATGTTTTAGGGCAATCACGACAGTTAAGTTTGTAAACACCAGATTTTTGTGATTTATTAATTTTGGATTTGTTGTTTTTAATGTGTGAGCTTAGATTATTATTCGTTCTAAAAGAAACTGTTAAGCTATAAACTTATATATATGTACTTATATAAACTTTTTATTTAACTTAGTTATGGATATCCATCAAGTATTATAACAGCCAATTCAATCATAAATTTCTCCAAATTAATACTAAATCAACCAAGAATTAATAGACATAAACTTTCACAGTCCTTTAAGTAATATTTTCATAGATAAGGTTGAAAAGGCTGTATATACCTGCTGTTTATTGCCTATCACAATAGGGTGCACTTCCTTGCCATTAACTCTGAACCAATTATCTTGAAAAATACTATAAGTTACATAAGATGATAGAACCAAGACTAGCAGATGCACAAAGTGGATTTAGACCAGCGCACAGTGTACAAGACCACAATTTTACTTTGCAACAAATAATAGAAAAATCTATAGTAAAAAATGAAGAAATATTTTTAGGATTCCTAGACATGAAAAAGGCGTTTGATATGGTGGACGGGACATGAATCTGGACGAGCCTAAAGAACAAGAATAGGTATAGATGAAGAGCTGCTCAAAGTGATATATAGTCTCTATTAAATAACCAAGTAAGAACAAGAAATAAAACATCGAATATCTTTAAAAATAAGAAAGGAGTCAGACAGGGTGGTGTATTGAGCCCACTATTGTTCATAAGCTTGATGGAGAGGTAATAAAAGCTCGAATAAAAGCTTGCTGGCCAAAAACTAAAAAATATATTGTGGGATATAGAAACATGCAAGTAGTGAAAATAGAAACATGCGTATTTGTAGATGATATAGTGCTTATAGCAAGAACAGAAAAAGAATACAAGAGAACATGATAATATGGACAGAAGAACTAAAAACATACAACTTAAGAGTAAATACCGAGAAAACTAAAGTGATGGTAGTAACAAAAAACAAAACAAAAACAAACATTAAGATTGAAGGAAATAGAATCGAACAGTTAGAAATATTGCGAAATAAATTTAAATAATAAATGGACACAAGAAGACGAGATTGGCGCCAGAATAAATTCAGCAACAAGACTATATCATGCACTATACAAAAACTTCTTGAATAAAAAAGAAATAACAACAAAATCAAAAATGATCGTATATCAAACAGTGTACCAACCAGTATTAACCTACGGAGCAGAAAACTGGGTACTCGACGAAAGACAAACAAAACGACTGCAAACAAGTGAAATGAAATATTTAAGAAAAGTGCTAGTTGCTGGAAGAACAGATAGAAGAAGAAACGAAGACATTAGAAAAGAATTAGAAACGAAATCAATAAAGTAGAGGAAAAGAAAATAAAATGGTGGGGACACATGATCAGAATGAATGAAACTAGACAAGTGAAGAAAATATGGGAGGCGAGAAAAATAGGGAAAACCAGGAGGGGAAGACCAAGAAAAACATGGAACAATAGCATAAGTGAGATTCTAGAAGAAAGGGGGAAGACGTGGAGTGAGGCGAAGGAACTGGCTAGAGACAGAAAAGAGTGGCGTAAATTTCTAAATTTAAAAATTAAGAGAGCTTGTACACTTTGACACCTCCGGGTATAAGAGGTTTTCGATTATGTATGTATGTAACTGATAATGAGTGGTAATTTGCTAATTTCACTTGATGAAATCTATATTCTTAACATTTAAAAATAGGATATCAACACAAATAGGCAAGGAATTACTAATTATTATTGTGAATTACTAGGTATTACAATGGAATTAGGGGTATTGCAGAGGAATTAGTGGTATTACTGGGGAATTAGTGGTATTACAGGGGAATTACTAGGTATTACTAAGGAATTACCAGTATTACACAGGTATTACTGTGTATTACTCCATGAAAGTGGAATTAGTGTACAACATTTTACCAGCGGTTCACCCCTCGATTTGACCATATAATTATTCAAATAATTTTTTTGTACATATTCTGCTATTCTTGAAGAAAATTTATCATTAATTGGAAAAATGTAACCCTTGTATATCTTCCCCTAATAATAGTAATTTTTAAATCACTATTTTTGAAAAGGGTTTAGTTCAAAGTGTTTTGATGAGCTGCAAGCAGTAAGCAAATAGAAAAATAAAAAAATTCTTTCTATGCTTTATGATTAAAAAAATTCACTTAAATAAAGAAAAGTGTAAATTGGTTACGATTAATTTCAATTAGGCTTGTGTTGCTGAAACTGTCAATTAAAAAAAATAACAAGTGGTTTTATTTTTGTTATAAGTCAGTCAATTATACTAATAATGTTTCCTGCGCTCGTTTAAGTGGTTTTTTACTTTATAAAAAGTCTCTTGAGTTATCAACAAAAAATGAACAATTTCACATTATGTAAGGTTGAAGGTTTCAAACTTCGGTTTTCTTGAAAATGAATCATCTTTAACAAACAATAACTCCAAAAACTGCTTAGAATTGGCCAATCTGCCGATTCCTTATTAAATGAAATGCACAGCCTAGAAGGTGTGGATTTCACTTCTTGAAAAAAGCCCGCTTCGGCACAAAGTAGATTTTAAAGAAGTTAAAACTACCTAAATCTGGGTATGTATGGGTATGTAGCTCCGTTGGACTAAAAGCTTATTACTGTAAGTATATCCCACCTCTTTTAGCCAGTTCGTTGGCCGTGCGGACTATGGTATGGGTATTCGCTGACGTCAATTGCCGAATTCACAGGTCAATCCCGTCAACGCCGTCCACTTTTTTTTGTCAAATTTTTAGTTTAAATAAACTCAAAAACAGACTTTTAATCACTTTAAATTAAAAAATTCAAAATAAATATAGTTTAAAAAAACTTAAAAACAGGCACATCGAACTTTAAAAATAATTTTTAAAATAAAAAAAACGTGTGCGTCTCAGGACGCGCGGCAGAAGTGATAACTTCAACTAATCCAAGTTGAACTAATTAATATTGAAAATTTTTAACTTGAGAAAAACTTTGTCTATTACTTAAATTTTATGTACATTAATATGATAATGTGTATAAATTTAAAAATTTAAATATTTTGAAAATTCTGAAATTTTTTTTATCACTTTAATTTTCACTAATTACGATACAAAAATTTTTTACTATGACAGTTCGAAATGTCTAATCAGTCACGTAGTAATTCGCAATACAACAACCCTTTACGTGGAACAGCATGATTGCTATTTAATACACACTTAAAACTTAAATTCTTATCCATATTATCAATAATAACATTAATAACACACTTTATAATCAATTTTTATAAGATTTATCACAACTGAAACCACCAAAACACGTCTTTTTTATGCTAAAATTAGGCTAATCAGACTGTCATTTCTTCTTAGACAACCTGTTATTTGAATAAATGAGTAAATAAATAAAAAAAAAAGTGTGAGCCGTCACGGGACGCCTGGCAGATGTGAAACATCGACATTATTGTGTAAAAGTAATATGCAGAAAAGAACAGATTGTGATAGGAACTAAATATGTCATAATGATAAAATAAAATATTACGATTTTTTCCAGATAACGATGACTATTTATTGAATAAATTTAAAAACTGATTTCGTTTAGCTTTTTATTTAATTGCCTTAAATTCAATAATCTTAAAAAGGAAATTATTAAAACACAAATTTAAATAGAAGTACGTTACTATATTAATATAATTGTAGTTACTTCATAATTTTAGTACAAACAAAATGCGATACTAAATAAAAAATAGGAAAATGATGAATTTAACTATGAATACAACTTTATCGTTGAATAACTTTTAAACGGTATTTAAATGGGAAATGTATTATGATTTAGGCACGGGTTAATGTGAATATTAAGGGCTGGTTAAGGTCTGATAATTTTTGTTAGGTCATAATCTAAAAATTTGATGGGTGTTTGGAGAACAAAACCAAATCTGGGAAATAACGGACACCCCAATGTATATAGAGTAGGTAGGTACTTACTCATTTTTATTCATATTTTTTCATCACTTTCTTTATTAAGACTTTGTTTATTCATATTTAAAACTAAATACACAAATTTTACGCGGACAACTATATGACAACTATTCACCAACAATCTATTTTGATTGACTAGCTGTCAATTTTACAGGTCAGCAAAATATGTAGGTATATTATGTTGCCTATACAAACAATCATTTTTATATATATAGAATAGATAGTAGGCGGAATCGAGTTAGGTTTTTATGAAACAATTCATACCCTGTCCCGCCAAATTTTTGAATCGATGAGCTTCTTCCCCCTATTGTTGGCGCGCCACCGTCGCGTCGCTCAAAACATGACACCAATTTTATATAAGATATCAGTACATCTCTTATCGATTATTATCGATGCGTTAGGTTTTTTACGTCATGACGTCACCGTCACCACGCCAGAAATCTGATTTACGTGCCGCTATAGATGTTTCACATCAAAAAGGTAAAAGTTAAGAGATATATAGAAAAAAGTTTGCATCGGCCGGGAATCGAACCCGGACCGCCCGCGTGGCAGGCGAGCATTCTACCAATGGACCACCGAACCACCTACGTACCTATAATAACTTTCAGAATGTATTTGATGCACGTCTCATTTGACGGGTTTTTCGTTACGATTTTTACTATTACATTTTTTTCAGTTCAGTTCAGTTTAGTTCCAAAAAGTAATGAATTGTATTTAGTGACAGATTAATACCGTACCTATAACACGGTAAATTCAAATATACTTAAAACTTACATTGGGAAAAGCATAGATAGAGAGAGAGAGAGGGAGAAATGATATTATTATGTTTCACTGCGCCTGCGTGTAACAACGATAAACAACGCGTTACGATAAACGCTTTTTTCAACGCGTTACGCTAAAATCAGTTTACCCACCCATAAGAAGTTATCACTTCAATAAATAAATAAATAAAGATATTTGTATCAATATTAATATTTACCTATTTCTATTATTATTATGTTTCAGTGAGCCTGCGTGTAACAACGATAAACAACGAGTTATGATAAACGCTTTTTTCAACGCGTTACGTTAAAAATCAGTTACCCTTCCATAAGAAGTTATCACTTCAAAAACAATAATGAATGACAAAAGTAGTATTGTAAAAAAATCGTCGGGCGCTCGAGTTACGAAAAAAATGGTATATTATTATACCTGAGATTTGTTTGTTGTTATTCTTTATTTATAATAATATAAAAAAAACAATTGTTATAGTAAAATCTAACGTAACTTTTGAATCTCTTTAATGTATTGAAATTCTTTTAAAAGTTTATGATTCCTATAAAATTGTAATTTGCATACGCAAACCTCTTACTAATTAAATTTACTTTAAAAAAATCTAATTATTGAACTTTATACGAAACTTGCCTAAGCAAGTGTTGCAATCACTGATTGTGGTTGTAATTTTAATTGTTATTGAAGTAACTAGAATGTGTTCGAAAGTAATTCATGATAATCATAGTTTTTGCTTATACATTGCGAACGTTCCTGAATGTTACAAGTTAGGTACAAGATATTTATTTTTTTAAGTAGAGAAAACTGGAGTCTCTTTAATAGATGGTTAATTAATTAATTTTTTAAGGTAAACTGGCATCTCCTTTATCTAATTAAAAAAATATGAATAGCTTTGTGTAACTATCTCTGAAAATAACAACCAGTGGACGTTTTAAAATAAATGTGTCCCGACTGAGTTCATTATAACTATCTTTTATATGATGATCTGATAGGATCCCCGTCGGGATATTGCTGGTAGGTATTGAAAAACAGAGACGGTCCATATATTACACACTTGGCAAAAACTGTATACCACGAAAATTATAAACATCGAAAATTTATACTTATACAAGTAATAAATTTTAGATTATCAAAAAACATTTTAAATTTCTCATGATTCTTATTCAAACCTTTTCGGAACACATAACTACAGCAACATAGCCTAGAATGCATCTTTATTCGTATTTGAAAACTATTTTTATATGATTTTGTAATAGATGTAGGTATATATTTTGTATTTCAGATATAATTAAATATTTTATTCTACTGTTTAATTTCACTATCAATTTTCTTTAAAAATTTGAATTGTGTATCTGTTGAGTATTTGAAACCCTCTACATATCGAGTATTTCGCTTTGTATACATATTTTAAAATATTCCTAGATATTGCAGCTTTTTATAACAGCAAATAACAATAAAAAATTTATTGAACTTATCAATCGATATTATTCCATACATAGACACATTTTGAAGCGTGAGATTTATAGGAGATAGTGCGACAAATCAGGTCAATAATAATTCATTTGCGATTTAATCCGATTTATACGTACGATTAGCAACATTAATAAACTAATCTACTTGAGCTTTGCCATACGATTTACTTATGAATTGTGAACTATTCTACAAATTAATATTGGGTTGCAAATTTCATAATGATATATGCGATTTATCAATAGTTTTTAATATTCTGTTCCAAACCTACCCTGTTAACGGTCAATAAATTTTTAATCTCTAATCAATTTTCAAACACATATAGCCTATGGGTCTAAGGATTTGATAAATAATATATAGCGAATTTAGATTATTATGTGTTGTTTTGGAAGTAGGTTTATGCAGGGTGATTTTTAGTTCATTCTTTACATTAAGTACCTACATTTTTAAATTTCATAGATCTGCCATTTAGGAGGGTTGTAATTGTGGTTAAAGAGAGGGGCTCATTTCGGAGGTAATTTTTTTAAATTCAAATCCGGGCTCAGAATAGGTTTATCATTATCAGGATGTTGAGATATTTTTTAGGAACACTATAATTATAGGATATTTCAAATGATAATAAGTGATTGCACGTGATTTTAAGTGAATACAAGTATTCACGAATGATTTCAAGTGATTACAAGAGATTACTCGTGATTGCATATAACCACAAGTAATTAAAACTCTACCCGGAGCAGAAGCATTTTTGGGCCCTCCCCGTACAAAATCGTAAACGTATCTACATTCAAATGACTAATAAAATTATCTGTATCCTGTATCTGTATATTAAATAAAAATTTATTTAAAAAAATCATTTTCAGAAATTTTATCCCGATAGCAGATTGCTCAATTTGAGATATAAAAAAACAACACTCAAATTTGCAGATTATCTGGTTAACCCACATCATAGTGTCGGTCATTGTTGTGTCTCACTGTTAGCTAGTCCATAATCAATTCCGCAATAGGCGTGATAAAATTTTCCTTGTGGACAACCTCTGGCTATGTTCCTTCTAACAATAGTGAATGTCTAGCATACAGTCTATTCACCTCTAGCTTGTTTCGTCTATGGCTTGGTTTAAAAGAACTGTTGTCAAAGGCTCACGCTTTGTCTAAAAAGACTCTTCATAATCACTACATAGTATAAAACAAAGTCGCTTTTTCTATCCCTATTTCCCTTTGTATGATTAAATCTTTAAAACTACGCAACGGATTTTGATGCGTTTTTTTTAATAGATAGAGTGATTCAAGAGGAAGGTGTATATGTATAATAACATCCATTAATTAGTGGAGAAATACTGTTATTTTTGAAGTTTCTAATGTGATGTCGTTAATTATCAATTTTTTCCGCTTACATTGCAAACGCAGGCTGAACCCTACGAGATTTATCAAAATAATGTACTAATTATTTGTACACATTGAAAAGGTCTACAAAAAACTCCGCGATGGTATATGTCTATCTCTTATGGATATCCCACAATAACTTTTTTTGTCATTTACTTTTTACGACAAATAATGGCTAATTTTCGAAGCGATTTTAACCAATACAGCATTAATCCTTATCCAATTAAATAGCTTAAATACATTGTTGATTTAGTATAGATCTTGTCGGACAAGGCCAGAAAATAAAAAAGAGCCCGGTAAAAGCTTTTACCGGACTCATTTTTATTTACTTTCCGGCCTATCTTTAATGAAAAAAACAATAAAATAGTTAGTCTAAGATAGCGGTCAATTGTTTTCTATGGTAACCGAGATTTGTATATATTTAAAATTATAAAATAACTCGACATATTTTGACGTTTAGTTGAAAACGTAAAATTTATTATAGAATGGATATTTAAAATGATGCATTTGATTGTGAATTAATGGAATATAAAATTATACCAGATGAAATTGTTAAGGCGGCCACCCAAGCAAGGTTTGTTAAAAAAATGTTAAAATTAGTTAATAAAGAGTTCTTGTTATAAACATGTAAACTGAATAATATGAAGTTTATGGTACAACAATGCCCGTTTTAAAAAAATATATTGTACGTAATACGCCCCAAAAGTGCTTTTACTGGACTCGCAGGCTTGCAAGGCTCGTCTGTGCTCGCCCTGCAATTTGCCCACTCGTCCAGTAAAAGACCCCTTTTGGGACTTGTTACGTAAACTACTATATTACAAAAGCGCGTTTTTAGGTTTTTAAACGATTATATGTTTTATATTTTGATTTTAGAGCAGAAAAACAGAAATAGTTATAATTTTTTGACAATATACTATACGATTAAATAGAATCGTAAATCTTTACCATACAGGTGGGTGGTATTTATTAAATAATATAAAAAATGTGATCTGTAATATTTTGTTAAAGTTAAAAATTTTTCACGGTCATCTTTTGAGTATAAAAATTGATATTCTCTTAGCGTTATGTAATATACAACAATTTTACAAATATATATATTGAACACAATAGATGTCATTAGACTAAAATTATGTTGATAAAGATATGATACACTGTAGCATTTTTAAAAAACTCACATTAATTTGTTTTAAATAACTTATTTTTTATATATAATAATACAGCCCTGTTTCTTTAAATTTTCCATCACTTCTTAAAATTATGCAGTACTTATGCCTACCTGCGAAAAGGCACAGATTTTTTTAATTTTACCGGATTTTTTTACTTATGTGCTCCCAGTGTTACATTGAAGGGTCGTAGTAATTTTCCAAATATATTTATTATTATTACCTCATTCCAACTTCTGTTAATTGTGACTAATGATTAGTCGAATTATCGTTTCATTATAACCTTTTATCTACGAAAGCTCGGGTTGGGATACATTTTTCTTGTCTACAAAGCACTTTGGAAGCCAAAAGTATTTTTTTAACTTTATTACTATCTACATATTTCTGATCATCAAAAAAATACAACTTATGAAAATGCCACTTTCGTTATAAGAAAAGAAAGAAGTACCTATTTATTTCTTTGTAAATTTTGGATTTTGTTGTATTTTATACAAAAAACTATAGCATTTTTACCAGTGTGCTTACTGAAGCAATGCCCTCTATATTTTTAAAAAACATGTGTTTTTTGTATATTTAATAATAATTTTAAAATAGGCACTCAATTAACTCGAGTTAATAGCTAAAGCTATAGGGTGAAACCAACAAAATTTTAAATGTTTCTTTCAACTTCTAATTAATTAAAAAAAGTATATTTTTACTTTTTAGTTTTTTTAGAGTACACATAGATAGCAATATTTTATATTTAGCTGTTATCTTTAAATGTGTATGATACTGTATCTTAAATTTCACATAATGTGAATATGTTTTTTATTTATTCAGCAACTGAATAAACATTATTAAATTTTACTAGGTATTTTCATTTTCATCCAAAGCCTGAAAACATCGCTTTTAATTTTTTTTATTTAGCTAGAACAAATCCACAGCTCGCCCTCCACCAAACAACCAAGTGCCGTTCGCATAAGTGAATCTTTACCGAGCAATTAATATCCATAAAAATAAATTAAAAATGACCATTAATTAAAAATATAACTTTTACTTATTCAACGCTAGTTAGCTTTCTTATAAAAATAAAAATAATTAAACTAACACTTTAAACTTGACAAATATTTTATTTAATTTTCTAACAACCGGATTAAACTACTTTGAGAAGATATATATCTTTTAACAAAGTGACATATGTACTTTTGTAAATTTGATCCACTTTATAATAAAGCAAACGATCGAGATGAAGTGTAGACAGATTATAATTGACAAAAAATGCGAAAGTGAACAACAGGTTTCTAGAAAAACAAATTTTATTGACGTAGATTTATAAACTCATAAATTTTAATTTAATTTTAAAGTTCGAACGCTGTTTTTATTTCTGTTATTAAAAGAGCAATAACTAATTAAAGATATATAAAGTTTAAAAATAGTCAAAAGCTGTGCTGATATCAACATTAATAAAGTTCATATATGAAACACAGAGTGAATTTTACATTTTGACAGTTCACGTTACTCATGAATCTACAATATACACAGCACTATTCAACTATAGTTGGATAACCATTAAAGTTTTAGACGATTCGCATGGTCAGCTGTTGTTTGAAAACCACTTAAGTAAATCTTTGTCCGGGTTTTCATAAAAATGGAAAAAAGTATAAAATATTCATTTTTGAACGCAAATCAAAAATGAAAATAGTGACCTGCAGTTTTGTCTACGACCATGAAATTTTGAGGAGCTAAGTTAAAACAAGGTCGTACCAGCTTGACTGATGATGGGTATCCAGGAAGGCAAAAAACTACAAGTACCAGCGATACCGTCGAAATAGTTCAATAAATGGTACTGAACGACGGTCAAATAATAGTTATATAAGCAATATAAGGCATGCATAAGCTATCCTCGCATTGGGTGTCGCATTTGTTCACTTTGGCTAAAAAACACATTCAAAAAAAAATTCAAACACTTTTAAAGCGATTCATGCAAAATGTTTCTGTTTGTAACTGCAGATGAAATAAACTTGCTTCGAAAAAGGCGAAGATGGTTCGGTCGACCAAGGAGGACGGTGGTGTTAGTTTTTTGGGGTAGCCGCGAAATTTTACTTATCGAGTAGGTATTTACAAAGTTAAATTAACAATGGGCGACTAATGCATTATTAATCGTTGAACAGAACATAAAAATTACACAAATTTTAAAACAAAAAAGTGCTTTTCAATCAGGACTACGCTTTTGCTCACAGTTTAACTATCGCGATGGCTAAAATTTTCGACCTACACATTGGATTAGTTGGTTATTATAGACCGTTTAATTCAAATATGGCTCGCGACTTTTCTTGATCCAATTTATAAATTTGCTTTGAAGAACAGAGATTTCATCGAAAGAGAAAATGATAACTTATACATAAACACTTATTTGGCAGATAAAGGCGGTTTCTATTATTTGGAAGGGTTAAAAAAGAGTATTAATCAAAAATTTAATTTAATACATGGATTTAAAAGGTAAAGAAAAATAAATTTTAAGAAAATTCACTTGTCGGAAACTTGTCATACAAACATCGTATGAGAAAAATAAGTTAAAGAAAAATTCTATCCACATTATTTATTTATGCCTACATATTGTCTTACACCATTTTTTGTATTCGCAAAAGTACAATTTAAGCTAATAATATATCAAGAGAGCGCTTTATAAAATCTGTAATAAAGCTGGATTTATAAACTTGACGGTGCTGTTGCCGTTCCCGTTGCCGCTTGCAGTTGACGTTACATTTGCAGTTTGCTGTTCACAGTTCAAGTTGGTGTATTTATAAACCTAACGGTGGTCTTATGCGTAAAGCTGGGTTCATGTAAATGAGAATTGCGAATTGCGAATGGCGAAGACAGCTCCTATTGATTAATATCAAAATTACGTCAGCCGAGAAATTTGGACAAACGTCAATTTTAATTTCTTGCGAATTCGCATTATTTAAAATCTGAAGGGCGGGAATTTTGAAACTGTTTTAATATTTTAGCGAATTTCGCAGTTTTTCTTGTTAACGCATGTGCAGTTCCTATCAATGTTTTGTTTTGAATTTTGTTTGTTAGGTTAGGTCATCAAAACAAGTGTAGATTTAGATGTATGAAAGTAAAGTGGTAAAATACATAACTAAATTACTTTACTCAGTAGAAAACTAATATGACAGACTATTATATGGATATACTTATTTTTCTATAAAATATGGGTGGATTCATGCAGCTTGTTTTATTCATTATTAACATAATGTAAGGGTTTATCGAACTTAAAAATACTAATGTTTATGTAGTTCTATATGTTCAACTACATTGATATATGTATGTATTAACTTTGATATTAAATTTAATGATCATACATTTGTATCATTAAGGACGTTCAGTATAAAAATCCCCAGAATACTGTCAAAACATTCGCTGATACATGAATTGAGATAAAAACGCGATATTTTTTTTGCGAAGATCGCATTCGCAAATCGCAATTCGCATTTACATGAACCCGCCTTAATGCGAATGTCAAAATGCTTGACTTGAAAATTGACTTTACCGAGTTCTGTTTATCTTATTTGGGTTTGTTTTTGATTTAGCGTCTTTTCGGTTTTATTTGTTATATTGTTTAAGTTATTGGACATTTGTTACAGACATTTATTTAGTTAGTTTTGAAGTTATTTGGACATTTATATATTTGACAGTGTAATGATAATAATAATAATGTAAAACAGTATAAATAAAAAAATCAGCAAACAAACCTAACCCAAACAACGAATAATAAAAGTAACAAGTAACAAATAGCAACACTGCCATTCCTACGAATTTAAAGTAGTTGCCAGTTGTCTATTTTTAAAATAACGAGATTTGATTGGTCCATTGCCGAACTGTACCCCAACGGCAACAGCAAAAGATAAAACTTGGTCATCTTCGAACGACACCGAACGTCAGCGGAACGGAATCCAACTTGCGAACGTCAACGACTACGGACTTTATAAATACGAGTTAGAAATACCTTGTTTTTAACTTTGAACGGTAACGGCAACTGCAAACTGCAGCGAACGGCAACAGCAACATCAAGTTTATAAATCCAGCTTATCAGTTTCACGGAAGGTGCACTTTTTTTAATTTCCTCATTTTGATGGGCTATTAGGACAAGATTTTAGCATCATGGAAACAACATTCTAATAAATAACTACAGTAAAACCTCTATTTTTGGACACCTCTATATAGCGGACACCTATGTAACGGACAAAAACACATGTCCGGAATGCTGCAATGCCCATTTGTGTATAAACGACCCTCTCAATAGCGGACCCTCTATATTACGGACGCGGACATACAAATTAGTTACCAAAAGATATTATTTCTTTAAAAATTACCTCCATGTACGGACACCTTTCCAAATTTCAACGAAATTTAAGAATGTGTAATCTACCTACGTGTACGGATACCTTTATATATTTTTGCAAAAGGTCAGGTATAAAAATGTTTCCGGTTGACTGGTTTCTTGTTTTAAGCTTAAGATAGGGTGGGTTTGGTTTATGGGTTTTCCCACTAATCCTCTTTATGATAGGTAAGATGTTTATGAAAATCGGGATATACGAATTCCTAACCGTGGTCATAACATTTGGGGATTAGTAAGTAATATGGTAATCCTATGTCCGAATTCCTAACTAAACATTTTTTCCCTGTTCTTGGCGACTACTTTAGATTCTCTTAATCAAATTGAATAAAATAAATATTTCATCTAAGTAGTACTTGAAACTTATCAAATGTATTTCGTATAAATTTAATAATTGTTACTTCAAATTAATTTATTTATGTATATATTTATTTCAACTATTTTTTATATATTTTGACATGTATGTAACGATTTTATCAAATTAACAAAAATAAATATATATTTGCAATTTTAAATTTTTTTTAATTTTATTAATTAAACGAAAAATTCCAAAAATAAAAATATAATTGCAATTTTGAACTGTTTTTAATTTTATTAATCACACGAAGTTAGAAAAAAAAAAATTCAAACAGTTTATCTTCACTTTAAGATTTTAACACGCTATACTTTTACGAGTAAAATCTAATTAATTAATAAATCTTACAAAAAAAAATAATGTAAAATTTTCCAAAACACATTTCGTTTTTAAAATTTTGAAGACTATTTTAGATTTATTAAATTCAGAATTAAATATTATTTGTATGCAGTTAGGAATTCGGACATAGGATTAACGGAGAGGGTCTGAGTCCGGTAGCCCAGCTGGGGGTCGATCGTAATGATCTGACCATAGTTAGGAATTCGGTACTACCCTATGAAAATATGTACTTGTTACTGGATATTATTTCCAAATTTTATTGCTTCTCAAATAATTTGGTCAGTCTATTTACAATATTTAGTTGAAGTTTAGTTATTGTTAACACAACATGCCAAACGAAAAAAGAAAACGTTTATCTTTAAAGGATAAGGTAGAAATTATCCATACGAGTGATAAATATAAATTAAGTGTTAGGAAACTAGCCGAAAAATATGGTGTTGGAAAAACACAGATTAGCGAAATTTTAAAAAACAAAAATGAATTTTTAAAGTCTTTTGTTGATGGTTCTAGTAATGACGAAGTTAAACGAAAATTCCCTAAAACTGAGGGACTTGCTGTGGATCAGATTGTTTTTGAGTGGTTTTCTAAAGTACGAAATAAGAAGATTCCTTTGTCTGGGCCATTAATTAAAGAAAAGGCACTAGAAGTTGCAAAAGAATTAAAGCATTACCTACAAAAACATTTGCTCTAAAAACTGACAACTGTGCTGGAGGAAAAGCTGCTAAAGACCGATTAACAATTTTATTTTGTACTAGTATGGCTGGTGAAAAAGAAGAACCTTTAGTAATAGGTAAAGCAAAAAACCCGAGATGTTTCAAAGGAGAACATATCAATAAGTTACCTTTGGAATGGACGTCTAGTAAAAAAGCTTGGATGAACGAAAACATAATGAGTTCATGGTTACATAAGTTTGACAAAAAAATGGAAAAACAAAAGAGAAATATACTATTGTTTTTAGATAATGCAACTTCCCATCCTAACAATATAGTCCTTAAAAATATTAAACTGATCTTTTTACCGCCGAATACTACATGTGCCAGCCAGCCTCTAGATCAGGGAATTATACAAAATTTCAAAATTATATATCGAAGATTTTTAGTCAAAAGATTACTTATGCTTATGGAATCCGAGCCATCTCTAGAGAAAATAGAAAAAAGCATAACAGTTGCAAATGCTTTAATATGGATAGTGGCAGCTTGGGGAAAAGTTACGGCAAAAACAATAGTAAACTGTTTTTCAAAGGCTGGATTTAAAAAAGCTGGAGACCCAACTGATGATGGCCAAGAAGAATTTGAAAATAATTTTACCGACCTATCCACTTTAATACCAACTGAAATGGGTTTGGATTTCAACGGATATTCTTCTATAGATGAAGAACTAACCACTGAAGATTCCGATTTTTCAATTTCTAAATGTGTTGAGGACTTCCTGGCGAACAGTGATGAACAGTCTGATATTGAAGAAATTAGTGACGAACAACAAGCTCCTAAAATTTCCAGCCTTAGTGAAGCATGTGATAATTTAAGGGATCTAGAAAAATTCTTTTTTGTAAGTAACAATGTGAGCGCTTACACAAAAATATCAGAGATTTTGATAAATTGTGAACACGACTTTTTCGAAAACAAACTAAAGAATATGAAGCAGACTACAATATTAGATTTTTTTAAAAGATAATTCACATCATATGTACATAATTGTATTTTATAATTTTTTCAAATAAAATAAATTTTATAAGTGGCAGTTTTTTATTCTTATCTATGTGTGAAAATGCTTATTACTAAAAATTTGTACAGAAAGGATAAATAAAACTTCCTATCGTTTTTATTAATTTTACATTTTTGTATTTACTGTAAAAAATATTTTTATTTTTCAATTTTTCAAAAATCAAAGACTTTAAAGGTTTATATTACTAAACCGATTTAAGGAATTTTGGATAACTTTAATTTGCAAGACATTAATCGAACTTCCTTTATATTAAAATTGTTAAACCTCTATATAACGGACACCTCCCAATAACGGACAAAAAAAAAATTCCCCCTAGCTGTCCGCTATTCAGAGGTTTTACTGTACCTAATTTTTTTTGTTTGCTATTTGCATTGCTCTTATACCTTACCTTACAAAATGGTTATTATGGTATCCTCTATAGTTGTTTACACGGCATATAAAGAGAGTAAATCAAAAGTTAAAATTAAGGGTTATAGACAAAACATTACAAACGAACTAGTTGATTGTTTTATTATATTAATTTGTAGTGTATGAATTTCTATAGCCATCTGTCGAATTTTTTTTTTTGTAAAATAATATATTTATATGTAGTGATTAACTTTTTTAAAAATTATTTCTACGTGTCTTAAAACTTTTTTTAACTTACTGCAAGAAATAGCTTAAAATAAAACAAAATTAAGATCACGTAGATTTTTTAGAAGAAGTAAAAACATTCTGGTTTCTTAATTTTCAGAAAAAGGTTGAATCGGACTTTAAAATTTCATAAAAGACCTCTTATTTAAAACTACTTCAATTACCATTTGAAATTCAAATTAACCAGCTAACAAAACTGAAAATACCTAGATGAAATTGATCTATTAAAGTTTAATCAGTCGGGAAAGATTTGCTTCCTCGTTTTTTTTTGGAAATAGTGTGCGCTCAATATGAGAATATAAATATAAACGAGAAAAATCCTAATCAAAAGCGCCTGGCTGACTACCTCATATTTTCCCACATTGACCCAAGGGAAATGATGGATTTCAACAGCTGAATGAAAGCCGTTAACGAATTCAAGTTGTGCGTGCAGATCGTAACTTTAGATACACTCGTAGACTAGTAGACGAGTAATGACACACATTTACGTCTTTTAGTGGCAATTAATTTACAAGCCAGGATATGTTACAATACGGATTTTGTTTCTATT
The DNA here is from genome assembly GCA_964028335.1 of Altica lythri. Taxonomy (NCBI): domain Eukaryota; kingdom Metazoa; phylum Arthropoda; class Insecta; order Coleoptera; family Chrysomelidae; genus Altica; species Altica lythri. The sequence goes on from OZ034800.1 coordinate 66,445,143, forward strand.
GCCAACATCAAATAAGCTCTAGAAGTAGGTACACACATTTGATTTAGATTGTATCTTACTTATAAGGTGCTTCCTGGCGATAAGACGATTTGTTGTTCTTTTTAATATACAAGGAATAACTAACTTTACTTACATGTTTAATGTGACAAGATAAGTTTATGAACTGCATTTATTTATACATTGTAACAACATCATTTTAATTAATGTTCAATTTTTGTATATTTGTTACAAGTAACATTTTACAAATTAAAATTCCAATAGTAAAAATGTTCTGAATGTCTTTCAATCTTTAAATTATCGTAACAGTCTACATTCTTCACAGTCTAAACAAATTATACAACGTAGTAAATTGTAGACTATTTAATGGATTACTAATAAAATATTATATATTGTATCATACAGACTACAATATAGATAATATACAGACGTAGGTTTTGTGCGGGGACAAAAGTCATTTAAAAAAAGTACAAATAATTTTCAGACATGCCGAAGTTACCCTTATTTTAATAAATTTATATAATTGAATATTAAATATCAATGTATGTGAATATACTAAAGATTTATTTTTTATATCTTAAACATTACTTTACCATAGGTTGGTTGAAAAATTTTGAAAGCAAAATTGAAACAATGCGTATTTTTGAATGAAATGGTTTTTTTATTGAATATAATCTCTATCAGCTTGAACAAACTTATTCCAACGGTAATTTTATACTATCTCTGTAATGATTTTCTAGAAGCTCAGCAATAGCTTCTTCATTCGAAGGAACACACTTAGACATGTTTGATGAAAATCGGTTGAGCCGTTTAAAAGTGGTTGGGAGTGAATCGAATATTTGCAAATATACTCGTGTGGGGTCTCAAATGAAAGCACACAGAAAGAGAATATTAATGAGTTAATCAAGAGTGTTCTTAGCTTCGTTTGATGAGAAAATGTCGGTTTTTTTTAAATTTTTAATTTATATTTATGCATATCTCTTGAATAATGGCATAGTGTTATTTCTGGCCAAAATATGATATTGTCATTGGCATAATGGTCGTGGCAATTTGGAATGGCAGTTATCAATATATTTCTGACTACTCAAAGCTTCAGTGCACAACAGTTTGGGATCTTTTTCCTCTTATAAATTGCGCACTAAAAAAGGATAATATCTGCAAATTTTTCTTCTACATTGTACATATTATCGTTTCTCTTCATTTAAGAATTACTCAGAGTGTCATTTAATATAACAATTTTTTCAGTGGCAAAGTGTACACGCTACAGTTGACGATAGCATCTTGGTGTATGAAAAAGTTGTGCTTAAGGGTATTTGGGGCATTATGTCTCTTCTGATATTTAAGATCATTGCTTCTCAATTTTAACGATATTATACTCTTACAACATTTGTATTGATTAACTAGTCTCTTCGTTGACATAAAGACCTGGGTCTTTGTTCTTTTCACCAATCTTTCTGACATATTTACAGTAAATGCACGTGATTTTCCACTTTTTGAAAAATGCATGGGATTCCCTGTTCGCACTCCACTGTTATTTAAAAATGATTCTAAATGAAATGTTTTCATTCTGGAATATTCGACAGATTCAGATATGGTTACCGACTCTACAAACTTGTAGATACTCTTTATATATTACTAGCTGTCCCGGCGGACTTCGTACCGCATAACACTGTCGTGACTTTCTTCATTTTTGTTTTTTTTTGAATTTTTATTATTTTGTTTTTAATGATTTTTTTTATTACATCATATTTTCTCGTTATCAGGTTTATACTATTTTTTCGTTGTATTTTATGATTTATCGATTAAATATATTAGATATATACTGCGCCACCTTACGGTGGCTTTATAGTACTTAATTTAGTAAGAATTTCTCGTTTAAATATGTGAGATAATAACTGCGCCACCTTACGGTGGCGTCATAGTAGTTAATTTAGTAGTAATTGCTCGTTTAAGTATATGAGATATTAACTACGCCACCTTACGGTGGCGTTATATTATTTAATTTAGAAAGGTATTTTTTTGGCTTTATTTTTTCTGCATTTTTTCTGCTTTTTAAGTATTTTCCATTTTCTTTTTGAGATTTTTTGACAATTTTTTTTTTATTTTTCGTAAAAAATAAAAAATAATTTTTTTAAATAAAAAGTATCCTATGTTACTTCTAATACCTCCAAGAATATGTGTACAAAGTTTCATGATAATCGGTTGAGTAGTTTTTGCGTGAAAGCGTAACAAACAAACTTACATTTACATTTATAATATTAGTAGGGATAGGGATTTCTAATTTATACATCTTGAAGCTAAAACTTTAAAATTAATAAAGGTCAACTAACAGTACACAACGTAAACACACTTCTGTTTTCAAATGCAACATGCTATTATTTTGTTTTTGTTAAAATTAAAAATGAATTTTGTTTCACAACTTTTAGGACCTAAGTACTTTATAAATTTCTAATATTGAATTTTGTTGATATTTGAGTATTTATTTTTGGAAGGTTTTTAATAATAATATAAAAATAAAAAAGGAAGAGTAGTCATAAGAACTTTAATAAGTGTGACAAAATTGTAGACGATTTTCCAAACTAAAAAAAATTAGAAAAGGTCTTTAAGAAGACAAAAAAAAATCGTCAAAAAAATGACAATACCGATAATTCAGATTATCGAAAATACGAAAAGATGAAAAACTGTAATGCAAATAGATGTAAAAAATTAAAAACTGTTGCAGAAAATTGTCGTAACAAATATTAACAAATCCCAAATAAGTAGAAAATCGTATTTTTGCAGTACTTTTAATACTAAAGATGGAAATTGAAAAATAAATAGATAGTTTACACCAATTCTCGGGTTAATGTTAGCAATTTATTATGAAAAGCTCATTCAAATCTACACATACTTAGAATGATGATAGTGGATTGAGGACAGGCAAAGAAAAATCAAAGCTTTTATTTTTTTAAATTAACTCTACCGATATCAATTGCTCTGAATACAACCGAACATTAATTGATCCAAAAGTGCCGCTGGCATTGTTTGTATTATTGTGAAAAAGTTACCTTTTGAATAAAAAAAATATATATTTAGTTATAATTTCGGCTAAGAAAGTAATAGCATGTCTTCATACTATTCATTTTGATATTTTAGAACAGTTTACTATCATTATTTTGAGATATCTCTTATGGGATATGTGAAATTTTAAAATTTTCAGAAAGTATATTAACAAAAATATATTAAATGACACTACGGAGAAATTGAAAAATGACGTATTGAACCCGCAACTTTTGCCTCTGCGCGGCAACGCTCTTACAGCGAAGCTATGAATGCTTAGTAATTATTTCGCTTTTTTGTCATTAATTTCTACTCATGTCATACTAATATATTCTTGTGTGTATACTTACAAATAATTACTAAGCATTCATAGATTAGTTGTTAGATCGTTGGCGCGTAGAGGCAAAGGTTGTGGGCCCGAGTCTTGCTGGATGCAACATTTGTTTCAATTTTTCCTTAATGCCATTTAATATATTCTTGTTTGTATACTTTCTAAAAATTTCAATATTTCAAAAAGGTTATTAAATCAAGTATTTATATTTAATTCAATTGCTGTCTATTCTTAAATTGTTTTTCGATTAACATAATAAAGTAAATAATAATCTGCCTAAAACTAAATAAATTTTTTAATAGAAAAATGAACAACCCTTGGAAAACTTTATTTAGGATCAATGAAATTGGCTCATTTTATCATAACCATCTACAACGTCCCTATATGATAGTCTGAAAAGAGTATACGTAAAATTCCTGAACGTTATATGATAAAAATTTCATAACAAAAGTTGTTATAGAACGTTTTCAATGTATGAACTCGTCGATCGATCTTGCGGTTCGTAGAGTTTAAAAGTTTAGTTTTATTTTATGGTAAGTTAATATTTCAGTAAAAGTGATACCGTCATTTTATATTTGAAAAACAGCTCACATTGTGTTAGAATTTATCATGGTTTAATGCCTGTACCATAGTAAAGGAATAATAACTAAATAATTAATATATGTAACATCGGTATTTCTATTCAAATTCATTAACGTCTGTGAAGTTGTGATATAAATTAACAATACTGTTGATCTTGACACACTTTTTTCATTATCGTTGGTCGATACTCATTTCGTAAAAGCAACAACCTTCAATTACAACGTACCTTTAAAAGTGGATCTCCCTAAAGAAATGTTTTAATGGTCCAGTTTTTAATTGAAACTGACCCTGGCATTCACTTTATTGATATTATAACATATATTAATAAATCTCATTCGATTTGTTGGTGATGAATTATATAAACAAATAATAAAATAATCAGAATAGGAACTATTTCAAACTTGTCTATATTTTAGTATTATTAGTTTCACGTTCGTGCGGACTGACTAATCTTAACGGCTACCTAAACCAACAGTTTAAAGCTCAGGGCCGTAATAGGATCTATATTATACCAACAGGTATCGACTGTTCTTTTCAATTATTTTACTGAACCGCGCACATAAGATAAATAAATAAAATAACAAAAAGATATGAAGAAGATTACATAACAACACTAAATAACAGAAACTTTTCGAAAGCTCCGGTCGACGACAATGTTGTGAGAATATTAAAATTTCTGAATCCATAACAATATAAAACCCAAACCTGTAAATATCAAAGCCATGTAATATGAAATGGAAGCGATAACCAGTAGTCGTTAAACCCTCATTAAGATAAAAAAGGTCTGTCCGTACGAATCTAAAACGAAAAATAAATAAATATTCGGTTAGGGAACAATCTCTAAAATTTAAAAATTAAACAAATAAGAAATAACATTAGGAAGAAATCGAAAAATGTCACATACAGCAGGTACCGACTGTTATTTTTTATTATTTTACTGAATCGCGGCATGAAAGCAAATATGTTGTTTTTTTCGTAAAAAATACTATTTTTTAAATTTTTTAATTGCATGGTTTTAATTTACTTATTAATCGATTAATTAGCATAATATAAACTTATTATAGTGCAAATTAAAAAACGTATAAATCATGATGATAATTAAATTCAAGTATCGATGTCATAATCATTACTACTATCTACATTTATAATCAATATATTTACGTTAGAAAATACCTGTAAGTATTTTAGCTCTACTTGTTTAACATGTTCAATGCAACTTGTCCATAGCAGCGACTTCACTTTCTATCAATTTTATTACACATGCACTTAGTTTTGGAGTTTGGTTTTTACTGGCAATTTTTAGACCCCAAAATAGCTCTAAAGGATTTAGTACGCAATAATGGGAATGGGGAGGTAGACTTAATACTTCATGGCCGTCTTGTTCTGCCAAACAGTCAATGACACTCCTTTTTGAAAGTACGTAATACTTCTAATTGTTTTTTTATAATTCACGTTGAAAAAGTTTCTATTTCCACACTAAAAACAGTATCGAAATAGATTCATTGTAACACTGTTTTTGGTAACTTTTTGTTTTACACTATTGGTTGCACTGCACTGATTCAGTTACCTAGGTAGTAAATTATTAACTATCCTGAATTTGCAGTTCGTTGGCAGCGACGTGATTTGACGTATGTGCAAGTAGACCAATAAGCGGTAGGAATGAAGCGTAGTTGCCAGATTTAACTTACAAAAACTTACCGCGTATTGGTCTACTTGCATATACGTCAAATCACGTCGCTGCCAACGAACTGCAAATCCAGGTATACATTATCAGCGATATTGCGAAGTTCAGGAGGAGTGCCTGATAATTCATTATCGAGTTCCATACTTATTGCTGGATATATCTTACTTACTTTTTGATTAACAAATATATTTCTAAATTCTTAATATTTGTACTACTATGTTTACAATAACTTAAAATATTTTATACAAATTTGACAAACATTCAAATTTAAAATCATTAAAACTGTCAAATGTCTAAAGTGTCAAGATTGCCAACATAAATAAATAATTTCGAAAAACTCTAATTGTAATTTTATTTATTTTTTTATATTTTTAAAAGTTCATTGTAAAAAATAGTATGTAACACTCGAATTACAATGACGGTTTGTAGTACTCGTTCTTTGCGAAACTCACCGCTTCGCGGTTCGTTTTACAAACTGAACTCGTACTACGAAACCTGTCATTGTAACACTTGTATTGCAATAAGAAATTATTTATCATTAGTAGATTATAAAACGATTTTGTTTGTAAAGAAAAACTATAATGAATTTTTTTAGTTTTCGAAATCCTCGGGATCAGCTTTGAAAATGAGCTCGGACTTCGGTGGGTTCCTTCTTGGGAACTATGGAAAGTCTTTCAATTCTTCTTACCATCTAGCTCGAAGAGTAAACTAAAATTCTCCTGAATACATTTCAAAATTATACGAAAAAATGATTTTTAATCAAATTAATACGTTAAAATTTTAACTGAACTCTTTCTGGTTGGCCTTCTGGACAAATATGATATTACCTTTGTATACGAGGAGGTAAATCACCATAATCTTAAATTAAATGTTTTTTTTCCCTGTTAAACACAAAAAAAGAGTTGCTGAATCATCAAATGTATACTGTTTTGCCTGCGCTTAAATCGCACCCCGTGGCTAAAGTTTTAAACACAGATCTGTAATTAGTAAATTTTTACAATTATAATAACGGCAAAGTGCGTTGAATAATTAAAATAATGAAAATTAAAGTTTAAGTTAGGGGTAATTATTCTAAAATCATAACGATTTATAAATCTCTACATTATATCAAAATATATTTGTATAGATTAGAACCTTTTTGGTTGGTTTCATTTATTTACTCTTTTCAGTGATTCTATAGTTGAGCATTTAAATTTAACGTATAGCGCATGAACATTATTTCTAACAAAGTATTATTTTTATGTAGTAAAACTTTGTTCATCCCGTTTTAAGCCTTTCGATAAAAGCAGTTGTTTAAGTGAGTTTTGTGAAAAGCTTTTTTTGTTGTAAAGAAAAATTCCAGATCTTCCTAGATCTTCCTAGATCTCCCTAGATTACATTTTTACCACGTCTGTAGTGTAAATTCCATTTTGGATCACCTTCTTGCAACCCTCCAAATTTCGAGTTGACTTATCACGAAACACTATTATGTGGAGCTACCTTAGGCCGAACTCCTATCCCTTTTTAGAAGCAAATAAAGCTATTTTTGTAGAAGTATATATAGTTTCTAAGTTTAGAATGAATATCTGTACGATTTTGTAAAAATTCAAATTATTCTTTTATGTAACGAAAATATGGAGGTGTCTTTATATTAAATGCGACACACTGTATTATAATAAAAAACTAAATTTCATTTTTCCACTCGCATTAATTATTAAATGTAGGTACATTAATTGCACTAAGAACATAATCATATTAAAACCGTTATTTGGAACTGATTTTTCGCAGTCAATTAAATTAAAAACCTTTTATAGAGACTAACAAATTGACAAGAGATTTACGCTGTGTTTATTATTTTTTAGTTTGAAAATGAAAAGTTCGCTTATATTCTCTTTTTACCAAATAAATAATAATGTTTGAAGTAAACACAAACATGTGAAAATCTAAATCTTCGTGACGATGACGGGAAGACATCTATGGTAAAATAAACCATTATTATATCCTGTACGTGAATCTCGTTTTAGAATCCATGGATTTGTTTCGAATCTCAGGGTAACTTATGCGAACACGAAGTAAAAAGATTTGTTTCTGCTATCTGTTCAAATTTTAATAAGCAACGACGCTGATTTTAAAACACGAAGTTTTTTATTTGTTCAACGTAAATTATTTAACTATTATTATTGTTGAATCGGAGGCCGCGATTTTCCTTATAGCACTTTGAATTTTGCAGCGATCGGACGCGTTTATTACGAAATTAATCATTATGACGCTACCCTAAGGTGGCGCAGTTGAGATGTCATAAATTTACACCTGTAATTCTTACATAACTAAGTACTATGACGCCACCGTAAGGTGGCGCAGTTGAAATCTCATATATTTAAAAGAGCAAAACTTACTTACCTAAGAACTATGACGCCACCGTTAGGTGGCGCACTTAATATATAATATACCTAACCGATAAATTACAAAGTACTGTAAATAATAATAAAAACTGGAAACTAACGAGAAAATATGATAAAAAATACAAAAAATTAATCGTAAAAATAAAAAAAAAATGGAAAAAACATTAGTGTTAGGCGGTGCGAAGTTCGCCGGGTCCGCTAGTATAATATCAAGCACTCAATAAAAAATACATACGATATTTTAGAATAAACAACAACATAACTTTGTGTATAGACACGAACCATGTCATTAAAAATAAGAATTTCTTTAGGAAGTGACTATTTAAATCTATTTAAAACTAGGTGTACCCGGCGCGCGTTGCTACGCCAGCAACTAAAATAAATTTAAGAAAAATAAAAGAGAAGAAGAGATAGAGAAGGAAAGAAAGTTTATAGTTTTGTTTTACTTATCGCACCAAAAATATATTTTTCGAGCTTATATTTATACAAATTCGTGTAGATATCTATTAATCAGTATTGAATTTGATACATGAAAGCGCCATGTGGGGGTAACTTCCATTAATACGAATATCATATCCATCTTACCCGTTAAAAATACATCATCATACTGATTTTCCTGACAATAGGTTGAACGGGACAGAAGTTGCTAGTCTGCAGCGCCACCTGGTGGCGAGTGGCATCAATGAGCATATCATACAAACCTTCTCCGTGGAAAAATACATATACATACCAATTTTCATGACAATCGGTTGAACGGGACAGAAGTTGCTAGTCTGCAGCGCCACCTGGTGGCGAGTGGCATCAGTGAGCATATCATACAAACCTTTTGCGTGGAAAAATACATATACATACCAATTTTCATGACAATCGGTTGAACGGGACAGAAGTTGCTAGTCTGCAGCGCCACCTGGTGGCGAGTGGCATCAATGAGCATATCATACAAACCTTCTCCGTGGAAAAATACATATACATACCAATTTTCATAATAATCGGTCCAGTAGTTTTTGAGTTCATTGAGTACCTACATACAGACATACAGACAAACATTCATTTAATTTTCCCCCTTTCGTATATATATATATATATATATATATATATATATATATATATATATATATGTATATATATATATATATATATATATATATATATATATATATATATATAAAACAGTATTTGGTTAAACGGGTATACAGCCTTGGGGCTAGATTAAAGAAAACTCTTTATACTTTTAGTGAAAGCTTTCGGAAAAACTTTTATTCCTTCTTCAGTCACAACTATAAAGTGAAACGACAAAAATTATAATAAAATACAATAAAAGTCTTATATAAGTAATAAAATAACTTACAGTAAGTGAGGTTGTAATCCTTTTGTAAAACATGGTTCACAATAATTTTACTAGAGAATATTAAAATCTTAATGAAACAGTTAGATTTTCAAATATTAGTTTAAAACTTTTTATAAAATAGACAAATTATTATTTTAACATTTCATTAATTAATTGACATTAAAAAATATATAATTGATGGATAGTGAAATGCTAAATTTATTAGTCTATGGTTGAAGGTAGGATGTATATTAGATGATGGACTTTTGTTTTATTTAATCAAATTTAAATAGAAGATAAAGTACTATTATTTATGTTTCTAGAAATTAAATTGTTCTCTAAATTTAATAAATTGCAGTAAATAACATTAAGATTTTGAATGTCTGTTCTTTTGTTCATAGCATTTGGTTCGTTGTTAATATGTATCATTTCTAAAAAAATTCGTTTGTGATAATTCCTCTCTGAAGCTAAAATTTGTGTGGAATTAAAATAGATATAAATATCATTCAACCTATATCAGGGCAAAACCAAACTACAGACACGTGTTTCGCTCTTATTTGAGCTCGTCAGTGTAGTACAGGCTATGTCTCTCAAGTCACTAATCAAGAGACATCCCTGCTATAAATTGAACGATATCTATAGATGTCAAATGCGAAACTGATAAACAGTCGCAAGTGGTTCCATCTTCACTCCAAAAATGGTATTTCAGTGGTAGCTTTGCATCTTGTATATAACCTTAGGCAAGGTAAAATGATAAAACGAGACATAGCCTGTACTACACTGACGAGCTCAAATAAGAGCGAAACACGTGTCTGTAGTTTGGTTTTGCCCTGATACCTATAGGTTGAATGATATTTATATCTATTTATATCGCAGCATTCAAGGTGTCTTTTAAAGTGTTAGAAATTTCTAACCGACACCATTTCAGTTCAAAACTGAAATTATTACTTTTGACAGTATGGCATTAGATACGTTATGTATCATCTTTGGACATTTTTAGACTGTCACAAAACGCTCTGTTCGTTTTATCATTTTACCTTGCCGAAGGTTATATATATATATATATATATGTATATGTAGGTATATGTTAATAACCAGCAACGCCAAATGCAAACTCAACTAAGTACCTTGGTATTACCCCTGACAGAAAGCTTCGGTGGAAAGTGCACTTGAAAAAGAGAATAGAAAAGTTAGGCTTTTTGTACAGAAAAAGGTGCTGGTTCATTAGAAGAAAATGCACTTTTCAATATAGAATAAACTATAAATACAACCAAGTTCTTAAACCAGTCTGAACTTGTGGCATACAGCTGTGATAATTCAACCAAACAAAGTATCAGTTTCTTAACAAAGTGCTACGGAACATAGTCAATGCTCTTTGGTAAACCCTTAATGCAAATATCAATGGGGGGGGGACCTAGATTATTTAACTACTTTATCAGCCTTATTGCTAAATTCGGAATATTTTATACAAATTTGACAAACATTCAAATTCAAAATCATTAAAACTGACAAGTGTCAAAAGTGTCAAGATTGCCAACATAAATCAATATTTCGAAAAGCTCTCATTTTATATATTTTTTTATACTTTTAAAAGTTCATTATAAAAAATAGTATGTAACACTTGTATTACAATATACTATTCATTAACTTAAAATTCAAAAACTTAAGATACATCACTATACATATAATAATTTTACAATCTTATACTTTAAAATCGATTTCACGGCTTTGAATTATAATTTACTGTTGTTTTCCCTCTACTTTGTAAATGCTGAATATTCCAAGAGTCTTCTTCCGTATTCCTTAACATTCTTGATTGTAATTCTCGAAATTATTGCTTTGGTTTTTGCATTGTCTTAGGTTTTCTTCAGTTACACAGGAAACCAGTGTAGAGAATGGCAGATTAAGCTTACACCGTTGTAGGTTTCCACCAGACTACCGAATTCATGTAATTGATATTGATCCAGTCGCACCTTTGTTAACTAAAACAGTTCCTTAGAAGACTTTGTAGAATTCCTGACCAAACACAAAGATGACACATGTTGTACAAGTTGTTACGTAGGCAAAAAAATATATTTATGTCATAAATATTTAAGCCGTTTTAATTTTGTAAGGATGAAATGCATAAAAAATATGAAAATTCAATAAACGATTTTGAATGACTGAAATTAATAAAAAAGCAAAAACTTTTGGCTACTACCTATACCTATATGCATACGGCCTTTTACTATATAGCACATAAGATGCTAGATCAGTATTAATTATCGTATACGAAAACATTAAATTTGCTTAGTAATATAGTAATGTTTGATGTATTGATGTATTCACATATACATCGGTATTAATATTTTCATCCCTTTTTTAAAGATAATTTTAGAGATACCTACATAAACATTATACCATGCGTGTAACTCGTTAATTGGTTGTATTACCAAAGAATTTAAAGGCAGTTCAGTTACATTAAATTCGAAAACAATCAATATTGAATCAAAAAGCGCCCAATAATAGTTTTAAACTATTTGCAATGTGAATTCTAAAATCTTCAGGGAAACCCTAGTTTCAATACAATCTAAGTTTATTGAATCAAATTGTCGTTGAGCTAGAACTTCAATTGTAGACTTATATTAGAAAAGTTTTAATAGAACAAAGAATATATACGTGGTTTATTAATTTTTTTTTGAATAAAGTGATTTCTTCTTATTTTATATAAAAACGAGATTTGCCAATCTGGGTATGACCAAGGATGGAAAACATATCTTTCTTAACGCTCTGGTATTATTTGATAAAACTTGTGACCTCTTAATAACACATGCAATTACTTGTTTTACCTATTTTTCTGCAGTTTTGAACAGAGACCAGAGACCAGACAGGATCACCTATTCTGTAGTAGGTTTCTTTTGCCCGTACGTCGTAGCACTGTTTTATTCGGTAGCTTGCTAACTGTAAATTGTTACGAATTAGTTGATAACTATGATTCTTCTTCTTTTGTAGAGTGTAAATGTAGTCTTCACCAGACAAATTTTCACTGGTTCAGGGACCAACCAAAGACCAAATCACATAGCAATATTATATGTCCATCGAACAGCCTCTTGGATGGGGATTGTTTTGTAAATACATCGACAGTTGATCGGTTTGCTATTAGAAATAATGGAACATCTTTGTCCTAGTCTCGTTGATATTCAGAGACAACCTTTAATAGACAGTTGACTAATTATTTCACCTATAGCATCGGGGTTGCTTACTGTTGATTTTTGCCCTGCGTATTTCCAGTTTTTTACTGAAACAACCTGCTCTCAATATTTCTTTCGTGGTTGGTTCGAGTGTAACTAACAAGGCACAGCAAATCGGCATATAAACTTGTGCAACAAGATGTTGACTAAGGTCACAGCTTTCTGTTAGGAAATTTATAAGCTTCCATGCAAAGTAATCTATTTCGACCAAAATTTGTTTAGTTTCCATATCGCTTTCCAGTAATTGTCCGATAAAATCGATAGCAATTTTTTCGAAGGGACCTACTATCAGAAATTGTTGCATGACAGCTCTGCGTCTGATATGTTGACTCATTGTTTGCGGAACAGGAAACATCATTTTTGGCACCAATTCTTTACATTACCTATCAGAGTAATTCACCGAATAAAACGGTTTGCGTACCTTCTGTAATGTCATCTTTACACTCAAGTGTCATTAGTGACACAATTTCAGAGAATAAACACTTGTTTGGTGGATTTGGATTCATTGGCAGTTTTAAACAATTTTTTTAACAAACCATTCTCAATTACCAGGGAACCTTACTGCGTCCAATACGACTTGAGGTTCTGGAAAGACGATGAAATCTTTTGCTAGATTAAATAACGGTTGCGCAACTGGTTCTTGTAATCTCCAAATAACTTTTTCTTGCCTAAAGACTTCAAGAGCTAGGGTTGCCATCTCAACAGACTGATTGGAAAAATGTTTATTCGGTGGCAAGCGTGGACATCATCTGATTAAACTTTGTATCAATTTGATTGGGTATCTCAGTTGACAGGGTAAACAGTCTAGATATCTTCTGATTCAGCTGGCTAGAAAGTGTGGACATCGCGATTAAAGCGTAGCCATATTCTCATACAACTGATTGGATATCTTGGTGGAAAGTGTGATCATCTTCACATTAATCTGAGTGAATATATCTGTATCTATATATCTGTAGGAAGCCTGGATACCTTCTCCTTCTTATTAATGTGATTTAATATTTCACTCATTTGAGTGGTGAAAGCAGAAAATATGTCATTTTCAAATTTGATGAATTCGTAATTATTTTTATGTAAGTAGTATTCATGTAGTCGTCTAAATAATATAGTTTTCGTTTTAGTTTCTGAGCTATACTACCAAGATACCTGCTAAGTTTCTTACCAGGTGTCTTGAATAATTTTTAAACGCCACACCTGATACTACTTTTAACACTAGGGTGTGTTTATTAATTTATTTAACGAAATAACAATATCACAAAAACTAAACACGTAAACCAACTATTACTGCTTAATTGAATCTTTGGCATGTCAATTTGACAACAGTTAAAACAAAACTGCTCGTTGTCCCACTAACTATGTAGGTTCATCTGTTATTCTAGTAGATTATCGAACAAACTGGAAGTTTATAGAACCTCATGTAGGTAATATGCCTGACAAGTCCGGATCATTTGATAGCAGTATGGAGGGTAGAGGTAAGGAGAACTGTCTCCGTGTATTGAATGTGTCCGTCAAAATGTGGTAAATAAGGGTGGCGCTACGATCGTAGTAGGGTAAATTTTAAAAAAAGCGCCATAATTTCTTAGAGTAGGATAGATAAATAAACAAGGAAAGACACATTTCCGCTTTATTATGACACCATTTTTAAAATAATCATAAGATACATAAGATAATCATAAAGTATAAAACGAATTTAAAATACACTAAACTGAATTCGCTGACCACGTTTTTTTATAGCACTTTTATAATTTGTGACTTATATTACGAAATCATACGACATTTCAATCAATTTGTCAAAAACTGCTACATTCATTCTGTACCCTACATCTACTTTAGCGCCATTGTAGTGGCAAGTTTGAGAAGTGTTATGTTCCTCTAAAAAGTGGACACATTTTTAATCATTTCCCATTTAAGATCGTTCTCCTTACCTCTACCCTCCATAGATAGCAGGTAGAGATGGGTTAAATTGTCATATTGATGGTCTCAATCTTTATTATACAATCGTTACAATACTTTCCAGAAGATGGTAGCAAAGATAACAATAGTTTTATTTTAAAAATTCCATTACAAACTTAAATTCTCAACTTTATTCGCTTAGAAACTTAGAAGCTTGGTCTTTTGAGAAAATAAATTTGGATTTTCTTTGTACCGTTTCCTATATTTTCCTTGAACTTCTTTGATTCGTAATAATTTTGTTACGAAATGAATTTAACTTGTACAAGAAAACCCATCGCAATTAGGTATATTACAAAACTAATGTTTTAACAGCGAATATTTTAATTTTAATTAGATATAACCAGAAGCAAATTAATGGGGTTAAAGATGAATATTAAAAAACTAAATATTACTTAAGAAATTGAAAGAACTAACAAGTATGTTAAGAAACGAAATACTAAAGGGTTGGTTGAACAGTTTTGAAAGCGACACCAATTAGCCGATAGCGGTAGTAAAATTTATACGCTATTTTAATATTTCATCTTCCATTTAAATACACAAACAAATACATTTTGATTTGTCAAATCATTCTTTGTTTACAAGCCATTTGAAGTATAAGTGTCAGTGTATTTTGTTACAATGGGAAAAATCGGATACGTGCAGTGATAAAATTCTTTGTCTTGAAAGGTTTATCAGCAACAGAAATTCATACAAAAATGGTGAAAGTGTAAAAGGAATTTGCTCCTTTATTTCCAACAGTGCATGGATGAGTTGAATATTAACCACGTAGTCCAAAAAGTACAACAACCTCAGAAATGAGTGAGCAAGTCTATGATATTGTTTGTAAAGATCCAAGTTTAATTAAGCGTAAAATTGCTGATACCATAGGCATCTTAGATGAACGAGTACTCCATATTTTAGACGAAGAATTACATATAAAAAAGCTGTTTAGACAGTTAATGCCACATTCGTTAATAATTCAACACAAACTGAATGGAAAACAAATTTCTCAGCGTAATTTGGAGCGTTTTAAGCAAAATAAACCCAATTGTGTGAGTTGTTGTATAACTATCAATAAAACTTGGATTGACCATCATGATCCTAAACTGAAACCAGAACGTTTACAGTGGACTGAAGATAGTTCTTCAGCTCCAAAACAGGTGACGTCAGAACGATCGGCAAAAAATGTTATGGAATCAGTTTTTTGGTATGCAAAAGTGGTTTTGTTAATTAATTATATTGAAAAAGGTACAACAATTAACTTTAAATATTATTGCAATCTTTTGGACCAGTTAGTTAAAAAAAAATCGTCAGAAAAGACCCGGTTTTCAGAAGAAAACAATCATTTTACATCAAGATAATGCACGTGTTTATGCAAGTTTGTTGAAGATGGCTGTATACACCAGATTTGTCTGTCTTCGACTATTACCTCTTTAGAAACTTAAAAAAAAAATACTTTGTGAAAAACGTTTGTTATCGAATGAAGAAACTAATGCCGCTTCCGGAAAATCATTACAGAGATGGTGCAAAATTACTGGAGGATGATTGGAATAAGTGTGTTAAAGTTAAGTGACATTATATTAAATAAAAAAAAAACAATTTCATTAAAAAATACACATTCTTTCATTTTTACTTTCAAAACTTTTCAACCAACCTGTAGAATTATTCGGCTCGAGTGGAAAACGTTATACGAGTTGAAGGCAATAATAACGGTTTGAAAAGCGCAATTTTATATTTTTCCTTTCTAGTTCCTACGACACTTACGAAAGGATATTTTTTTATAGTTATCTACAAATATATATTTCAGTAGGCTTAGGTAAAAATAACTTTCAAGATAATTGTTGTATCAATATCAATTGGTTATAAATTGTTCATATTGTCATTTATTTGTTTTTACCAGTTCCAAATGCAGTCAACCATCAAAATCAAATGAAATACCCAAATACCTATTTAGTCATAATAACATTGAATTGCGAAAGTAATTGAACCAGAATCATTGAATACAAATTATATGTTATCTGAAACATTAGTAAAAATTTTATTCGAGTGATTAATTTATGTCGAAAATAAAATATAATGAAGTATTATTTCTATTTCATTTTTTTCTAATTAGTGAACATTCGTTTTTATTTATTTAACTTTTGTAATATTTGTTTATAATTTTTCAATTTTCTTTATTAAATAAAGATAAATATCTACATAATGAAATATCATAAAGTTTACCAATTCTTTTAAGCTAACGACTCTTTTTGATTAATATTTTGTTCATAGTTATTCTATAAAAAGCAATTTTATTATTGATTGAGAAAATACAATCGTTGTTTAGTTTTATAAAACTTTATACGAGGGCTGTCTTCTTCGTTTTTCACGTAGCCGCATAGCCAACAGCAATGTCTCGCTAAAATGGTTTCTAGATGAATCCGGGCTAGTTCCACCCAAAACAGCAGTCACATAGCAAAACATTGATGCGGTTTGTCAGATAATTAAGGATATCTGCCGTGTAACAAACCGAGAGATCAAGGCATCTTTGGGGATTTTAAAGACCTCTATCCAAAAGATTCTACATGACGAGCTGGGAATTACGAAGTTGGTTTCCCGTTGGATCCCTTATTTGCTAACAGAAGAGCAAAAAGCGGTTCGCGTCAATTGGTGTCGAAAAACATTAGAACGGTTCAACAAAGGAAGCTTAAAAAGCGTTTATAGCATTATTAGTGGCAATGAATCTTCGATTTACTCCTACGAACCGAAAAATAAACGCCAATCCGTTGTGTTTCAAGATGAGGAAAAACCAACAAAAGTGATTCGTTTTCGAAGAAGATCGAAGAAAGGCTACTTTCGTTTGGTATATAAACGTTTGTTTACCAGAAGTTATCGAGAAACTCCGACAAAGAAACCCACAACGGCGAATCATCCTACATCAGGACAAACCAAGTGGTCACACTTCTCAAAAACATTTGGAGCTTCAAAACATCGAGTTGTTAGAACATCCACCATATAGTCCCGACCTAAGTATCAACAACTTCTTCACGTTGCCAAAGATCAAGAATTCAATGCGTGGGCACTGTGGGCAGCGATTCCAGTCAACAGAAGAAGCGATCGATTTCTTTAAAACAGCGCTTTTGTAGGTGCAAACTGAAGACTGGAATAACTGTTTTACCATTTGTTTCGAAAGTATGCAAAACTGTATTGCGCAAGGTGGGACATATTTTGAAAAGCAATAATATATATATTGTCTTTATGGCTATTTGAAAATAAGAAACAACCCTCATTACAGTGCCATTTTTATATGTACTTGTGAAACCTATTATATCTTTCTCGCGTTTCTACAGTTTTAATTTTCTTTTCCTTCTTCGAGTATACCCGATTATTAGACGTTAGCAATCACATTGGATATAATCACTTTATTCACTGCATTTCGGTATAGCTCAGTAGATGTTATGTGGTACCACTCTCGGAGGTTTCGGAGCCAAGATGTTTTTCTTTGTCCGGGTCTTTTTTTTCCAGCAATTTTACCCTGCATCACTGTAGATGCAAGAGGTTATATTTTCCTGGGTGCCTCATCTGTGCCGTTTTTCATTCTCTGTAAGACTACTTCAGTTCTTACCCGGTCTACCCAACTTATTCGTAGAATTGGTCTGTAGATCCACATGTCAAAAGCCTCCAACTTCTTTATTTCTTTGCTCATGTCATATTTGTTGTTGACATTGGCGCCCAGATAGGTGATGTTGTCAAATGTTTTTAGTGTTATACCGTATGCTCTGATTTTAGATCATTTAATTTACATATTTAGGAGAAAATTAAAAAGTGCTACTTATTCAACAATTATTTAAGTAAAAAGTGTTTAATCTAAGCATTTTATTACTCATTTATAAACATTATTTTTGTAAGTGGTCTAAAAATAAGACATAGTCTAGTATATTTGTAATACATAAGTCACCTTTAGATTCATAATTATAAACAGAATTTTTTCACTCCTATGATAAAGTTAAAACAAGAGAATTCTAGTAAATTCTTGCCTAGGTTCATTAATTTATTTTATGATAAATAAATACATTGTAAGTGTAAAATATTAGTTTATTATACATAAAAAAAAACAACTGAAAAACAAATTTCTGTTTACTACACAAATTCATCCTTTATCTTTTGTTTTGTATGACGCCATAACTGTTACTAAGCTATTTCCCATACTGCTATGCATGTAAACAATACTAGTAAATCATAGTTTGTTAACATAAGTTTTTATCATAAATAGACTAACTTTTTTATTTAGAACTTACCCACATTTTGTTATCTAAAACTATAATAAGGTAAGTGTGTGGTTATAAATACTGAACAGAATTAAAGAGATACTTCCTAATTTTCGGATTTTTTAAATGTACTTTATAGCTTTTTTAAATTAAACTCAACTTTACCATCATTATTTGGCAATTTAAATCCACGCCTTGCTCTCTACCTTCCGCCACCGTACGCCGTTGTGACCTACTACAAAAATAAGGTGGCGCCCTCTAGAAGCATCCTTTTTTTTGACAATTGCACTCAACTTTAATATCATCGGGCTTCTTATCTACTGTGCTGCCGTACGTTATTCTGACTTTCCACTTTATTTTAGGTTAGCTGAGCTTAACCTGTTATTTTTTTTTGTATTTCTGATAATGCGGATAAGAATAGTATCATTTTAAATCGAATAATTTTAACGCGTATTATACAGAAATCACTTTGATCTGAAATACTCTTTTTGATTTATTGTTAAAATTAGTTCGTTCCTTTCTTTGCAATGACATTTATGTCATTATTAATACAGCTAGATCAGGGTTTTAATTATCGCTAAGTTCAAAGATTGAGTTTTATTAGAAAACAATAATTACCTACTTGTTTGTCGAGTCAAGGTAATGTTTTCCTATAGAACAAATAAAAATAGAACTCGTTTTTATATATTTTTGTAAAGCGGATCGATTTGTCTTTAGAAAACAAAAGATAACCCGCTCGATAAATGGTATTAGAATTTTTTTATTTAGATTTAGGTACTATTTTTTTAATTTCTATAAAATCATATTAGACTACCCAAAAAAAAATTAAAATATTATAAACACCAGGTGCCAAGTTAAAATTGTATACCTTGGTATATAAGTAAATCGAAAATAGTTTATTACATACAGGGCCGGCATTGCTTCAATTTTTTGAAAAAAATGATACTTTTAAGGGGTATATATATATATATATATATATGAACAGTAGTGGTGTTCCGGGTTTCAATCCGTTGGTTGTTTGTGTCAGCCGCAAAGGAAGCATCACTTGAAAATGCCAGCTGAGATGTTGGCGAAACGTCGTGAAGACACAAACAACCAACGGATTGAAACCCGGAACACCACTACTGTTCATTCTACCATCCGTGAAACACTACATCATAACATATATATATATATATATATATATATATATATATATATATATATATATATATATAATGTTTTTTAACAATCATTGAAAATAAAACAATAAAATTGTATATAGACAAGAATAGTAGAATCAGTATCGCAAAAACTTGTTTCAAGCCGCCGAAGCTCCCGGTCTGCATTTCGGTTTGCATAGTAGTCGCTCACCAGCATCATTGCCAGTTTAAAATTTCTGAAATCGGTAGTTTGAAACAAAAAAAGTAGATTTAAAAAAATGGCGGCAAATTTCAAAAAGTGTTTAATTAATAAAAAAAGGTAAGTTTAAAATAAGTTACAAAAAAGTTAAATAATTATGAAAGAAAATAATAACGGTATATGGGTAGATTAATTCCCAAATCGGTAGAGTTGGCATCGCTACTTACCACTTCTCACAAAAATGGACAAAAATGTCGGCAAAACGGATCAAAACGGATCAAAATGTTGTGCAAAGAACTGCAAAGTCGGCGAGTAGTGTGATCCTACTATTCTCGTCTATATTTTGTAAAATTGTATATTTTTAAATGATCTTATTTTTATAAAATAATTTCTCTGAAAAACTTTATGTTTTAGTCAGAAAGTAAGAAAATAATTTATTTGTACATTATTAATATATTACAATAGAGAAATAGTATCTAAAATTTTTATTTATGTATAAATGAAGATATATTTGTTTTAAATTAAATAAATAATAATTATTATTTCATTAATAAACTTTCATATAAACAAAGTAATAAAAGTTTATTCACTCAACCAATCTAATATGTAATATATACATTAAATATTCAAATTGGATGACTGTTATATTGTTATTTTCTATATCGAATAATTAATAAATTATTTATTTATCTGAAAGAGCTCAGTGGTTGTTGGCCTCTCACGAATGAGTGTTCTTCATGTATTAATTTAATACAATTATGTGTTTCATTAAATAATAAATTACGTGTTGTTTGATTACGAATGTTTATTCAATATAGGTATCTAAAATCTTTTTAGTAACAGAAATTAAATTAATGTCACATCTGAGAATTACAGTCATTTTACAATGTTATCAAAACCTTTTCGTATAAAAATATGAAAGCAAAATTAAACTGTTAATTATGGTATACACATTAAAATGGTCTAGGAAACAAAGATATCAAGTACAAATAAATGTCAATTTAATAATTTATTCGTAAAATATTGAAATTAAACAAATCTGAACGTTAACTTATCAAAAACACCGGTCTTTGTATTCAAAGGGTTTAAAAAGTTGAAAAAAAAATAAATAAAATTTTTTACTTAAAATATAAATTTAAAGTCGTTCTTTTTAAAGAGTGTATGACCATCCCTCTTGTTAATGACATCTCGACATCGTTCTGTTATAATTGTCGTTTTGCTCAATTTTTTGTCATTGCTCTTGCATACAATTTAGCAACTCTTTCCTGGAATATTTACGAATATAATGACGATATTGATTTACCGTAATTTTTTTTTAATATCAACGAGATCACTTCGAAAACATAGAAACTCCAGTCCAAATCATCAAAATTCCTTCTTGATATCTATCAACTTTTTTAACGATTTGCAAGTGAGATTCGTTGCAAGATGTTCTCGACAACCTCAACCTTGTAAACTAAACCTCTATTCATGGGTGAATGTTCTTACCAATTTTTCCGCCCATTTTAATTTCCCTGTGCGATTCTTACGGTACAATATGGGACGTCTAGACTAAAGATTGCATTCATGCAACCTTTTCCTGATAGTTTGAGCAGAGACTTTATTGCCATGAATGTTTTGAAGCTCACCCTTAATCCCTGATTGCGAAGAAACCGGATGTGTCGCTCTTGTTGAGCCGGTGTGTCATTTTCTTACTACTTTCTGTAAAACACTGCCGCAACTCTCCTACAGTATATTTGATAGAATGCACATCTTCTTCAACGTCGCGGTTGTTCATATCACCCTGTAGTATACCCATAATTCATAGCTGTATTTTACGGTCAAGATGATTTCGTTGCATGCATATGAACGTTGGTTAAAAGCACAATAACAACAAACTCTAACTACAGTTGCAGCAAAAAATGTGCTCAATAGATTTTTTTTGAAAGTTAACGACTCTCTTAATCCCTAGACAATTTTGATGTGTATGGTTAGTAACTGAAAATGTTGATTTTTTTTGTATTTTTCTTCTCAAGGTATTTATTTGAACAGCGAAATGAGTAGTAAAAGGTGTACTAAAAAAACACCACATGCTAGAAGAAAAATTACGAAATAATAAAATATTTACAAAGGATTATCCGAGGGATTATCTAATGTGTTTAGATTCTAATAACAAGGGCCTAAAATGAGTCTCACTTCTTACTGGCTGATTTTTCGTCACTGGGTAAAAAATTTTTGGAATATTCTAATAAATAAACGAGTTACGTAAGGATTAATGTTTAAATACCTATAAAATTTAATTAACCTACTAAAAAGTGGTGTTTTTTTAATAACTATGTAAAAAAATGAAAATCGTGAATACATAAATTAAGCTATAACCGCAAATCAGGTATTCCACTTAATGTTAGTGAATATTGAATTGAAACACATTTAACAAAGTTTGAATTAATCCCTGACTTTTTGGATTCAATATTACATAACTGCATTTTTACGAAAGAAGAATTTGTATTGTATAGTACTGTAAATCTAGATGTAGCTAAATAAAATTTTATCACAAAGTAAGACGATCGTATTTTTTTATTAACTGAAGGTAGGTAGTGCAATTATATTATTAACCAAGTCGTGGTATTGATTTATTTTATCTTATAATATATCAATATTATAACTGTCATTGAACCCGAATATTATTGTATTTCCAATTATGTTAAATAATTTATTTAGTGATAAAAAAACTGCTTATAATGTAATTTAAACTCGTATAAAATTGGAAATGTTGAATTAACTAACTAGAAAATTAAATAATATTTAGTGAATTCCACTAACAGCGAAATTGGCCCAAACAAGTTTAGATTTCAAAATATATAATTAATTAATTAAATTTTTATTTCTAACTAATAAAAATGAAAAGTTTTTGTTTATTCTGATTTTTACTATTTCAGTTATGTATTTATTTATTTAACATTTTTTTAAATTATCACGGTTGCCAAAGTTATTATATTTTTCTAGAGATTTTATAATGCGCGAAATGGAATTTAAAAAAAAATATGAATGAAAAGAGAAAAACCGTATAAAACAACTTACCAAAAACAAAAACAAATCCAAATTCGAAGTTGAGAAAGTCACAAAACTATGAAAACTCCACACACGATACCAGCTTTAAATTCAGACACAAACTGAACACACATTTCGGCATATTAAAAATAACCTCATCATTAACTAAACTTTTCTTAGAAATGTCACTTGAATAAAATTCTTAAGAAAGATTTAAGAGCAGAACTTGCTTGCAAAAAAAACCGCCTGTTAATAGATAATAAAACGGCCTAACCAGCAAGAAATCCGGCAACGTTGCCGCACGTGAGAACGAGAAGCAAATTCGACGTTGTAGCCGCTGAAGACAAGAATTCTAACACTCTGGAGAACAGTTGATATCAAGAGTGATCTGAGAACTGCGAGTGTAAAGTTCAGCATGGTTGGAGTTCGCAGTATTCGCAGTGCTCGAATGACTACGATCCTGCTACGAGAGTGCGCGCCGGTCGTTTCGCGTGCTCTCAACTGTCTTTCTTCGTTTCATGGTCAGGAAGTCATACCAACGTCATGCAGGATTGCAGGAAGTCGGAAGTTTATTGCTTGCTTAGGGGTTGATATGTGATTCCCTATATCTCGTTTAAGTACATACTCAAAACCAAAATTTGATTATTCATCTCATAATTTAAAACTGCCAGTTATATTCCAGCACAATTTGCCTAAATTTAAATATTTGAAAATATAATATTAGACGGGATTAAAAGGTGAATGCAATTAACAATAAAGCTAAAAACAAAAATGTATACTCTTGTCAGAATTGCTATTTCAAAAAATTCGAAAAGAGGTTGACCTTAAACGCCATCCTTGCAACTTCCCGCTAGTTTTAACCGCAAAGCTATAGTAACGTGACATATTTTGACGTTTTAACGCGTTATTCGATTTTGATGTTCAAGATGGCATTCGACGCAGTTTTTTGAGACCTAAAAACGTTACAAGGAGTGCAAAATCAATTAGTCAAAAAATCTCTAAGTTATTGAAAAAAAAAACACATTTTTTGAAATTTTTCGACAACGATATCTCACGAACGAATCAACCGATTTTAATTTGCAAAACGGCATTCGACGGGGTTTTTTAAGCTTGAGAGCTGATTAGGTTATAAAATTGATCGATGTAATGGCCAAAAAATATGCCCAAAAAACATCATTTTTACCAATTATTTTTTTCGGTTATTTTGAAATTTTTCGAAATCTACTGGTTCGAATCGGTTCAAACTTACAGGCAAGCTAAGTTAGATGGAACTCTTTGGAACGCTTTTTATTTCATTCCGATCGGTCAAGCCGTTCAAAAGTTATAAGAGGTTTACATACATCCACACACACACACACACATCCACACATACATACAGACATACAGACACCCTCGTAAAAGTAGTCAGGGGAGGTTCCAAATACCTCAAAACCTTGAGATCCGATGAAAATTTGATTTTCGAAAAACGGGGTAAAACCAATAACTTCCCGATTTAAAAAAAAATTTAATTTTTTTAGCGGGAAGTTAAAAAAGTACTAAATAAATTATACTAGCAGGTAACAAATTTTCATTATTACCAAAATCCCGCCAAAATATTGTCATCTGTTGTAGTAATAATACAGAGACAGAGGATTTGCCGAAAATAATCACATATATTATCAAGCAATTACAATTCCCGTTTGGATGGTTAAAAACACGAAAGTGATATAAATATTTTTTTATTGAGAAAAATTACTCGTAGGAAGCAAAAAATAAATAAGTTGTTTGTCTATTTTTGACGTACCCAATACAAAATGCAATAAGTTTTGTTTTAAAAAGTCTCCCCCAGTGTTATTTTTAATTTTTTGAACTTTGGCTTGTCAGGTGTCATAAGATTATGTGTGAACGTTTGTGATCACTTATTATTGATTTATGATCGCTTACAATTATATGAAAGTACCTTTTTTTTTATTACGTGTAATCATATGTGATTGATTATAGATTAGAAATTATAAAAGAGACAGTGAACCAGCGTTGGTAACGAGGTAAAGTACAACTTTTTTTAGTTTACTACCCTGCTGATAGTTAAAAGTATATTTAAAAATTAAAAAATGAAAAAAAGAGAAGAAAAACGTAAAAAAGAGTGTTCTACCAAAGTAACTAAAAAGTATTAAAAAAAAAGATATAAGAAATGTATGCCAAGGTGTATTGGAAATCCTTGTAAAGATAAATGATTTGTTTTATTAATGTGCAAACGTGCTTTCTTTCCGTTACTGTCGACTATAAATGTTCCAATTTCTTTAATCGTCAAAGAGGACTCTTTCCCAATAAATCGACCAATGGAAGCACGTGCTACCTTTCTGAAAACGAACAAGAAACCAATTTCCTTATTTCTCATCGATCTCAAACACGACTACGCGATCACGATATATACTAATATCGATACTGACGTGTTAATGTTTTTAAATAACAGATAGAGGTAGTTTCGATTTTCGATGCAATTCTCAACTGTAATTCGATTTAAGTAGTTCATAAATCCAATCCTTAATTATAAAAATAATCCGGTATTTATAAAAATTAATTTTACTAAGCAACTAGTTGCAAGACAACATTTTTTTTAATGTAAAATGAAAATCAAAATTACAGAGGATTAAAAACGAAATATTGCACTCCGAGAATGACCTTTTTAACGCTCTTTGGTATTTTTTGACCAAACATACTTACTTATAAATAACATTTTTATTTTATTTTTAAAGTGAAACTTTTATTACATCGTCTCAAACTTTTTGGTCTGTGTAGCGCATGTCGCGTGACGGTCGGCCGCCGAGTAGGTATAAAGTGAGTGTAGTGTATAGAGTATAGACTATAGACTATTACTCATTTGTGCCAGTGCTCCACGGTATATTATTTGTGTTTAATTTTTGTCAGTGTTTAATTGTTAGAACTTTTTGCTGGTGCATGTTGTTGTTTATGGATTTATTTCAATTTTGACTACTTGAATTTATTATTTAACTTATTGTCACGACACTATGACACGACACACGCATGTTTCTCTCTCTCACAGACCAAAAAATAAATAACTCTCTCTCCCTCTCTCTCATAGATAGATATATTACAATTAAAAAGACACTATTTTAAATTAAAAGAAAATGTACATTAAAAAGAAAATACTGTAGAAAAAATAATAATTAACTATAATAGTATTACATTTTATTTTATCCTGTTTTAATAAATTAATAAATTCATAAACATTTTAAAAATAGTTCGTAACTTGACTATTTAGGTACCTACGTCAAATTACCTTAACTGTCAGTTACTGTCAAATATTTTAATTTTAAAATTTTGTATTGAATTGTTAGTTCCTGTTTGAAATTATAAAAAGTAATTCTAAAAAGATGTGTTATCTAAAGCTCTGGTATTGTATAAATGGACAGTTTTGTTTAAAGAAACGAACTGTTAGGTAAGTAGAGATTTTATACAGACAATAATAAATGCTTATGTATGTATAAACACTCTGTTGTGTTTACAAATTACTAATTCCTTCACTAATTAATCGAAAGGAACTTCGTTCCATCCGGGTGTCCCTTGACACCTCACACTTTTTTATATTCGGTCCATTCCAATTTTCCAAGTATAAAATTAAGATTGATAAAGCGATTTTTATACCCTTAATGGAATATTATTCGAAAAATTGTTGGTTAAATGTCTATAGTGTGAAAAAAAGTTTCACTTTTACCGTGGTTTCATAAAACCACACAACAAGTTTTTAATCATTGATTAAATATATTTCAAAGGAAATATTGTAAACCGTAATTTATCATGTATATGTATACACTTATTAGGTAGGTATAACTGGAACGTCAGATCATTCTTTCAGTTTTTTAGAGTTTACGTCTCAGCGATCCGATTGCTCTATGCGTAGTTCGCATAAGAGAAGCTATGGCATCCAAAATAAAGTTTTTGCCCTAATTTGCTTATAGGACAATAGTTTTAGACTTACTCTTTCGAATGTTGAATTCAAATCAGTTTTTGGTCATCTATGAGCTTGTGCGGAATAAACACACCTTTCTCATGACAAAATTCTCTGTCAAAATGCGATAGATCGAATCTTTGAAGATATTTAATTCTTTTTGTATGTATCTCAATAAAGATTTTGGCTTAATCACAAATTTAAGCTGATCAACATGTTCGTAGTTTTCCAGTAACTCACGAACCTCTTTTAACCGTGTAAACACACGTATACTTTTCAACAATAGATATGTTACCGTAAATGTTTTACCAAGTTTAGAACAGAACTCAATATTGATTTTTTGTTCGATGCTCATTTTTCGACCGATTTTAAAAAGGTACTGTCACTTTGAGTGCAATAACTCTGCGTGAAGTGGTTCGATTGTCACGAAATTTTGACAGAACTATGGAGGGTAGAGGTAAGGAGAACGATCTTAAATGGGAAATGATTAAAAATGTGTCCACTTTTTTGTGGAACATAACACTTCTCAAACTTGCCACTACAATGGCGCTAAAGTAGATGTAGGGTACAGAATGAATGTAGCAGTTTTTGACAAATTGATTGAAATGTCGTATGATTTCGTAATATAAGTCACAAATTATATAAGTGCTATAAAAAACGTGGTCAGCGAATTCAGTTTAGTGTATTTTAAATTCGTTTTATACTTTATGATTATCTTATGTATCTTATGATTATTTTAAAAATGGTGTCATAATAAAGCGGAAATGTGTCTTTCCTTGTTTATTTATCTATCCTACTCTAAGAAATTATGGCGCTTTTTTTTAAATTTACCCTACTACGATCGTAGCGCCACCCTTATTTACCACATTTTGACGGACACATTCAATACACGGAGACAGTTCTCCTTACCTCTACCCTCCATAGACAGAACATAAATAAAAGATGTATCTATCAAACGCTAGTTCCAATATCAGATTACGCTACTATAATAGTATCGGATATTTTTTAAAAGTCCTGTTTACTCTGCGACAAACCTCGTTCTTATATATCGATTGGTTTATTTAGCGATCAGATATTACCAAGGTCTATTATTAAATATTTAGGAATTAATTCAAGAAAACTAGTGCTTAAACAATTTTAGGTTTTTTTGCAGGAAAGACTGACAATTAAAAATCCGCTTCAAAGTTTTTGCTTTAACTTTTATTTTTATTATTATTTTATTTTGTATTTTAGCTTTCATATACAAAAGTTATTAATTTTTCATCAAATGACAAATTATTTTAAAACAATAAAAATCTATTTTTAATACTTATATTGAAACTACCCGTTTATAATATCTAAATATAGTAAATCAATCAAAATATGGGGGCAAGTTCTACCCGCCGTACAATTTAACCTCCCTTCTAACATTTCTCGACTGAAGTTTTATTGAGCAATTAACATCCATAAAAAAGGTTAGGTACTATTAGTAGCAAAGTCAAAATTCTATGAATGCAATCAAGAATATAGGTAATAAATATTTTTTTATTTGCTGAAAGTAATAGATAATGTCACTGTTTTAATGCAATTTTATTATTGCCGCTTTACTCTGTTATATAGCCATTGTGAAAATCGTTCGAAGTTGGGGTTTCCCTTCAAATAGTTTTAGAACGGACTGTTCTGTGTGTCTAATTCATTTTGTAAAGTTTTCCTAAACAAATGACTGTAATTTGTATAGAGAGAAACATAATGTAAAATGGAGAATACAAGCAGCCGCATCAGCGCCACCCAGAAACATCTGCGGTCCAAAATATTTAGTATGGAAGATTAGTTAAGATGCATTTTACGATGTTGAATGTGTCTGGTTTTTAATTTGGTTTTTTATTTGAAAAATTTGCAGATTCGTTGCGGATTATATTTTTATTATGTAGAATACTAAAATATAGTATTACATTATTTATACCGCAGTTTACTTATTTAATTTAAGTAATTTAGGGTATAACTACCTGAGAGAGTTTTGTCGAAAGTAATTATAAAAATTTTATTATAACCATTTCATAATAAAACCATGATAAAATCTATAAGGATATAACAAAAACTGCGGTCCAAATTACAACAAGCTAATTTAGAATTTCCGAAAATTTTATAAACTCTGACTGTTTTCATATTTACCATAATTACATGTTTGTTACGGTTAGGCATATATCTTAGAACCCAAATATTTAAATTCCATGATTTGGAAAATATGTGATAGATAACGTCCTGTACAACCGATACAATTTTTGTTATTAATTTTCTTGATTTTGTTAACGGGTACAAAAGTTTCGATTGCTAACTTAAAAATTAAACTTACACACTAGACAATAAATAGATAATATTAAGGTAAATCGAACCTGCGATATCTATCTTTCCGCGAAAGTGTGTTAACAGCTGGGCTACGGATGTCAGTAGCAACTAGTCGGGGTTTTGGTCATCTTTTGGTTTCAATTAATTCGTCCAGAACAGTTATTAAATTCGTTCTTAAGCATATATTTTTTTATTTCAGAATGTCCTCGTAGGTATAAAACTAAATACAAATGTACCGAGAACATCTATTGGGGCAGAAGTGGCAATTTATTAATTTGGGATTTAAAGGACTGCAAGTTAGGACGAGTGGGGAAGACGTGGAAGGTAAGGAGTTTCATAATCTGGAGACCCTGGGGATGAAGGAACGATCGAATCGATCCGTTCTCGATGCCTGGCACTGAAGAGTATAAGAGTGCATGGAGTTGGCAGATCGCATTGATCTGGCTGGTCTGCCAAGTGAAGGCACTTCTTCTGTGCAAAATCCGGTTAAGTATTGGAAAATCGGGGAAAGATCAGACAGTGCTCTTTTGTGAGACAATGGGGCTAGATTTTTGTTGATACTGGTGTCGTTGATTAGTCTAACTGCTCTTTTCTGTATTGCATCAAGAACTCTAAGCCTTAACGAAGCCGCCGATCCCCATACAAGCGAGCAGTATTTAAGATTAGGTCTAATTTGGGGTTTGTAAAGAGTAGCTAAGTTGGATGGCGAAAAATATTTCCGTGCTCTAAAAAGAAAGCCTTACTTCTGCTATGGATGCAATATGTTTGTTCCAGAGTAAGTCCTGGGAGATCGTTATACCAATCAGCATAATGTAGTCGCTTGCTACTAATGTCTGATCGTTCATTGTGATGGACGAGTCGTATGTTTGACTCTAGTTGGATAAGCAACATCTCTTTGTCTTGAAAGCGTTGAAATTTAGGATCTCCATACATGACCTTAACGAGGGAGATTATTTTCAAATAAAGCTAGAGCTTTGATTATTATTGAATATTTTCTTAATCTTAACCCAATTTCTAAATTTTAAAAATCCGCTGAGAGAATTGATATAAGTAGCTAAATTACTAAAAATCTATAGTTTCAGTCTTTTAGAAAACCGAATAAAATATAAGATACAACAAAAAAAAAAAAAATTACAGCTTGTTGTTTCAATTGTCGATTTGACAATAACCGGTCTCTCTATATCTTTTATTAACGTCATTTAAATGCTTGGCATGGATTTGAAGAGGTGATCTAAAATTTTAGACGATTTGAGATAAAACAAACCGTTTGGATAAACCCAGTGACCCAGTATTTAAGGCGCAATTGTGCCATATCTTACTTGTCTTTTTTTCAATTTCGAAAATTCTATAAAACATATGTCTTAAATAGTTCAATTACTTAAAATCGATAGTTTTAACCTTCTAACCGAATAAAATATAAGACAGCATAAAATAAGTGAGTCAGAATTTGATGTTTTAATTATCGATTTAAATAATAATCTCTCTTTCTCTCATAAACGTTATGTATGGGCTTAAAGAGGAATTGAAAAGGTGTCTACGCGATTTGAGTTAATCAAACCGCCGAATAACCGTAAGGTACATCCTTATTTATTAACAAAAACAATAATACGAATGCAATAATTAAATGTGTATGGAATATTATCTTTAAACTGTTTTTCTCCCCAGTTTCTGTTTTCTCTTGACTGTTCTGCTTTATTTAAAGCATGTGCTATTGTTATCACTGTACCTTTTTGGAATTTTTCAAAGATATATTGTTTTTTTGTTTGAGAAATTTTATTATATTTCCTTCCTCACCAGTTGAATAAAAATTACTAATTTGGTTTGGGTAGATGTGTGTATTTAATTCAATACATACAAAATCCAAGAGCCTCTTCTGCTGTTGGTTTTATTCAAAATATAACTATGCTTTTGTTTCTGTTTCCTCTTTTCAAAATTTTTACTTGGTTTTTAAGTAAATGGTTTTCAGTCTCCAGTTTCTTGATTTTTGTGTTTAAATCCTCAATTTTTAGCTGTAATATCGGTTCGTTTGCTGCAATTGTGTTCAGTTCTTTGTTAATTTTTTTCACTTCCCTTACTATTTTATTTTCAATTTCTGCTTTTAATTTCCTTATTTTACGTTGGTACATTGTTTTTTGAAGTAAAACTTCTTTAGTCGCGACTAGGGGTAACTTAGTAATTCTAACGGACGTGACGTCATTCTAATGTACCGCGTACCGGAAACAAAACCTAATACAAAATACCTAACACGATTCCGCCTACTATATTAAATAAAATTAAATCTGTAATTGTATGAATTGACAGCTTGTCAACCAAAATACATTGGTGGTAAATAGTTTAAATTTGTGTATAAAGTGTTTGTTTTAAATATGAATAAACAAAGTGGATTTATTAATGAAGAAAGTGATGAAAAAATATTGAATGAAAATGAGTGAGTACCTACTCTATATGCATACATTTTATTTTTGGTGTGTAATTACACTATTTATACCTAATTATATATACCTATTATTTATACCTAGCTATTTTCGTTTTATAGAATTAAAGAGCTAAAAAGAAAAAGAAATTGTGAACGTCAAAGGGCATATTATCAGCGCCAGAAAGATTTGAAGAAAAATGAAAATGAAAAAAAGACGAGACAGCGACATTCATTATGATTTGATTAAGTAAGTTTATATAACATACATAGATATTATGATAGTAAATAATTGTTTATAGGGAAGGTTTACTTTAAGTAAAGAAGCATGTTGCACGTTTTTGATCATAAAATAATAATATTCGAAATGTTTTAACACTTGCTTATACTTATTTTAGGTTTGGTTAGGTAGCCATAAAGGCCATAAAACCACTAGTCAGGATGGCTGATCTTATACCAGCAATAACAGATCCTTCGTAGAACTGAAGAAAACAAACTAAACTCAGGAATTTAAATTTTATGGAATATGCTATAAAATGCTACAAAATGAAATGGTTATCTAACGATCGAAGGCTCTTGTGTTGTGTTGTATTTCAATAAGGTAGATACAGCTACAAAATCACACATTCTAAACGTAATGTGTGTATATTTTTAATATTGTTTACCTATTATTGAAGCAAAACTTCTTTAGGCGCGACTAGGGGTAACTCTAACGTTAGATTCTAAGGGAAGATTCTGATGGAAGTAACGGTGTGATTTCAGCTATGGAAGGAGCTTAAATTTTCAAAATTTATTTATGAAATTTTCAAAATTTTCAAACGGTTTCAAATACATTAATGGTATTTAGAGAGTAAAATCTATGTTTCACATTTTGGTTATCATAAACCTATTATTTCATATATAAAAAATAATGATAACTTTCAAATTCCTATTTCTAATGAATAATATAAATATAACATCTCATTTTTTGTAAAGTACCGATATAAACAATAAATATAATTGAATTGTAATTAGATATTTATTTTCCGATACGTACGTCAAAAAGTTTTACTTCAATCGCGCGTAAAGGTATTTCAATTAGTTTGCGTGAATAGTATGGTGCCTTATTCATTACTACTTATAACTAAATTAGGCGATATGTTTGGCACAAGTTGTTTAATTAGCAATTTTTCTAACAAGTCCGCATTCATGCCTTGATAGTCATCTTTTATCTTAAGTAATTTATGGAAAATCATTTCTAACGTAAAAACTTAATTTTCTTAATAAATTTATCACTGGTCACTGGTACAATGTTACCAAATGAATTGGCTATTGGTCGCAATGTACTGATATCGTATCGAACTGCAAGAAGACATTTAAATAAAGCTGGATTGAATAGTAGAAAACCGGCGAAAAAACCTTTGTTAACCAGGGAACATAGAATTGCAAGACTACGTCTCGTTCGTAACCATCAAAACTGGACAGTTCAAGATTGGAGTAAATTATAAATAAATTGTACGTCAAATAAAATCTTTAAAAAAAATTATCTATCGTTGCTAAATATTCTTGACCTTTTTTTCTCGTATAATGACACGATAAATAGTAGGATGTGAATTTTTTGTTAATTCTGAAATACGATTAAAATAATTAATTTTTTGATTGTAAAGAATTTTGTTGTATTACATTATACTCAAATTTAGTACACTTAGTCGTTGTTATCGATTTTTCATTAATCTGAATTATATCGAAATCGAATTGCCTTCAGAAAAGATTAATAAGAATCGAGAAGTAAATATTAAAAACATGTATTGATAAAAATAATTATAAATTACTTCCTAGAACAAGACATCCAGTCAAACAAATATTGAAGATCTCATTAAGTAATTGTCTAGCTACGAATCATTTGATCAACCCTTATGTAGAGGGATATGTTACAACTTTTCTTTGTCAAATTGAATTTGTCTATTGCTGTTTCAATAATCAATACATCAGCATCATTATTAGGTTGTTTTACCAATATATTTTCAGCCGTAAACTTTTCTTTCAACATTGAAATGAACCGAGACTTGTTGTGGGTATTTGTAAGAAATTTCTGTTGACTGGTTGGGACTGTCATAAGTTCATCAAATAAAATATCAGAAGATGAAGATGTTGCTAAAGTTTGACGACGTTGTTCTGCAGCTTTGCTATTTCTCGTGCAATCATCATAGCCATCAAATACGATCTAGATGTATATACGTGGCGTACTCATGCATATTATGACGATAACAACTTTTATAACTTTTGAATCGTTATATCTCAGAAACGGTGGCTCGTAAAAAAAAAGTATAAATACATTTTTTATAGATAATTTTATGATCTACAATTTTTGTGATAAAACTTACCGTTTTGCTGAAAATCGCGAAAATCTCATTTTTTTGACCTTTGACCTTGAATGAAATTTTTTCCTTACACGGGAATGATGGGGAAATTCTAGACAATGTTTATAATTATGTTTTGAACAATTTTACTTAAATTCAGCTTGTTGGGACTTTATGTAACTTCGAATGTCTAAATTGACCGGAGTACAGTTAAAGCACAAGACACGTGGGTAATTTTCA
The DNA here is from genome assembly GCA_964028335.1 of Altica lythri. Taxonomy (NCBI): domain Eukaryota; kingdom Metazoa; phylum Arthropoda; class Insecta; order Coleoptera; family Chrysomelidae; genus Altica; species Altica lythri. Next base: position 66,479,527 of record OZ034800.1, read on the forward strand.
TGTACTATATGCCAGATTAAAAATTACATCAGAAGCATCAAAATTCGTTCGACCAAAACTGAACTCATGCACAAAATTAACGCACAACTACTTTTTTGCTTTAAATTTCAAAACAATGATCATGGTTGCCAATTTTTTAAGAATCGGGATGTGTCTTCTTTGATAATCTAGACACATTCTGTCGAATAGTCGTTTGTGTTAAAATTATAATTGACATAATTTTAACCTGTGTTAAAAGTTGAGCACATTGTCGTAACCAAACTGTTAATTAGTAAAAGATTTCATTTGCTAGAAGGTGTTGTGTTGTTAGTAGCGGTTGTTTCTTAAAAAAAAGTTGGCAGTCATAGGCCCTCACCTATTAACCATAATCAACTATACTCTGCAGTAATAGGAGAGTGGGAGAGTATCCACCAAGATGTAATCAAAAATCTGATATTCAGTATGCACTAATGCACTAATTAGAAGTAGAGGAGGCCATATTCTACGCTCAGTTATAACACTTGTTTACGTTTTTTGTGTGTATTGAATGTATAGCGACTTGTAAGTGTAACTAATTAATTAATTATTAAAAAATGATTTAAAATACGGTATTTTTTTGCCGATTTCTGTTTAAAACAATTGCTTTGCTTTATTTACTCACTTTGTAAAGCTACTAAACATATCTGTCGAATACTGGAAAACTTAAGCTTATTTATTTAAGTGGCTCTTTAATTTGTCCATGAGATTATTTAATACTTTGCCATGAAAAGTAAAAGAGTCCTCATATCTATCTCTATTTAAGAAAAGACTTATTTTTATGAAATAATGTTATTTTGTTACATGTTTCTTAACCAGTCAAATACAATTTTTAATTGTATTGTGAAAAATAAAATTATTTATTTATTTATAGAATATTTACATTACCTTGTGTAACATCCGAATCGATGGCGACGCATGATGATAACTTAAGTAAATTTACTATCCAAAACTACGTAATCCAAGCACTACACTAAATCCTATAAAAAGGATTAAAACTACTTTATTACTACAAAAAAGAAAACATAGTTTTAGTTCATGAAAAGCAAGTAAAAAAATCGACAATTAAAAATTTATTAACAGTTCTATAATAAGTTTAAAAAAGTGACGTTTCAGTAACCTCACTGGTTTAATTATGAAGATGTTATAAAATGTATAAAAGCTTTAGGAAAAATAAATCTAAGCCCAGTAAATAAATTAATAGGTTAAATAAGCACAGTTGATAATAAAATTAAGCTACTTACAATGATAAACTGCATCTTAGGACATACACTTTCCGTCTTGATTACTTTTTGACGAACTGACAGATCTATGATCCAACTATACCTACTAGATTTTAACTTTCGTATATCATGTAAACGGTATTTATTAGGCCCAATTCACACAGAACGGACGTCTGGCAGAGACGGGTTCGGCATGACATGGACGTGGACTATGCAATTCACACAGAGGTGCGGGACAGTGGCGGGAAACGACGTAAGTAACATGTTGGTTTTGTGGACTACAACATGACTTTTTCAAGCAATGACGAAGATGCTGAAGATATGTTGGATTTTGTGTATTTGGCTAATGTGAATAAAACAAAAAAAAGCTATAGGGTTCATTTATTGTGGCTACAGAATCCTGCAGTAATTTTATACCATCTCTGTTATGATTTTCCGGAAGCTCTGAAAATTATTGTTCTACGACTAGCTTCTTCATTCGATGAGAAACGCTGTCCACAAAGAATTGTTTCTGAAGAGTTAATAGTCAGACGGAGCCAAATCTGGTGAATACGGTGGGTGTTCAATAGCAATTCGTACTTTAATTCGTTCAATTTAACCATCGTCAACAAACTTATCAGAACACGTGCATTGTCTTGATGAAAAATGATTATTTTCTTTTGTAAACCGGACCTTTTTTCACGAATTTTTTTATGCCAATTTATTCGGAAAATTGTATGTTGGAGTCAACATCATTCGGCATTTTTAAAGATAAACACGGAAACACGTGGTAAGGAACCGGCGTGCCCCTTCTTGTACGCCACGTCGCTTCTGTGAAATTTGTACCATTTGTTTACATAGGAGAGACGCCGAAAGAACAAAGTTCCGCACCACGCCTATGCCCGACGTCCGTTCTATGTGTGAATTGGGCCTAAGGCAACTATTAGGTATATACTGGAGGCAACGAAGAATTAAACCTAGCAATTTTGTGCAGCAAGATGAATCATGCAACTTTTTGCATTCGATTCGACAGCGTGTCAGGAAATTTTGTGAACTAACTTGATTTCCGGGATATGAAAATTTCATTTCGTGCATAAGAAAAATGCAGTTTCAAAGTGCACCTCGAAGATATAAAAATGAAAAATTTGGAACTCGGGAAATATCCACGGAAATGTTTAAAATCAAATGTTATAGGGGGCGCTGAACACGAATTTCACAACGGCGATGGTCTCCGAGGTACCTGGTGTCCAGGGTGGAACTCGTCGCCTGGAGTTTTAAGATATATTCATTCAAAATCACTCGATAATCATTACTCAGGGGTTTTGGAGGTTGCTGAGCACGAATTTCATGATGGCGATGGTTTCCGATAAAAGTGTGGTATTAAATAAAGATTGAAACTATTTTCTTTACATATCAATACCAAAAATTTCATTTAATAACAAAATGTAAAGAACAAAAAAAATTATTAGTATATTTTATCACTTGAATTCTCTTTTTTTACTATATCTTCCTCAGCGTATTCAGATAATACTTATTTTTCTGTATAACTTTCAACCTTTGTTCAATTACATACAGCACAATATCTGCATGTGAAGTTGCAAACCAAGCCATGCTTTGTGCATCCACATGGGGTACTGCAGTCTTTTTTGAAACATCACTTTTTGGATGTTATAATTAACTAGAACTGAATTGAACGAGAAAATAAACGTGTAGCTTGGAGGTATTCACATATACTAGTAAATGTGTAGTATGGTATGCTGAAGGAGAGAATGTATATATATGTATATATGTATATATTGTATATATATATATATATATATATATAGAATGGATCAAAAAAAATTTTTTTGGGTTTACAGGGATGCAGCCAAAATTAGGTACTTTAGAAAGATTCTATTTTTATAAATACCAAGCTTTCGAATTTATTTCAAATTCTTTTTCAAGGCTATAAATAAAGAAATTGGTTATAAATTGCTTAAACTTAAAAATGTAAAGATGTGTACTTACAAGTAAAGTGAATCAGTATAAAATTGTTTGTAATGTAAATAGATATAGTTGAGTTGTTAAACACATTTATAAAAAAATATAAACACAAAACTTAAATATTTTAAATTGGAAGGTATCGTTTTTTTGAAATTGATTAATTTGTCAAATTTTTGAATTTAGGTTGTTTGATATTTATAAATTATTTTTAATTATTGTGTAATACTTAACTGTGTTGTATTTTGACTTGTATTAATGCAATCATTCACTGTTAAAAGATAACAATAAATTATATTTAAATTTTGAGTTTCATTTCTTTTGTTCATTGTATTTTTATTTTTATTGATATGAAACATTTCCATAAATTTCCTTTTAGTTGTATTATTTTCAATATCTAATATTTGAATATTATTATAATCCATATGGTGGAATTCATCAATTACATGTTCAGCTAATGCACATTTTCTTTTTTTTAACCTAGCATCACTACGATGTTGAGTAATTCTATGTTTAAGATTTTGTAAAGTTTGACCAATATATACCTTATCACAATTATAACAAGGAATTTTATAAACAACATTATTAAGATTCATTATATCTTCTTTTTGTTTTAATTTTGAATATAGAGAACCAATAGGTTTATAAGTTCTTTGTGCTATTTTAATATTGTTAAAATTTTTAAAAGTTTTAATAATTTTAGTGGTTAAATTACCTAAATACGGTATTGATCCATAAGTGATACTTAAGTTTGAATTATTTTCTGTGTGATTTACACGTTCATATGTAGTTGTGTTAAATAAAAGTTTTTTTAAAAGTTTGGATGGGTAATTGTTATCTAATAATGTAATGTATAATTTTTTTAGATTTTTTTGAATAAAAGAAGGATGACAAATTTTTTCAATTCGATATTTTAGTCCAAGAATTAAATTGGTTTTCATTTTAAAAGGATGAAAAGAGTTAAAATTCATATATCTACCAGAGTATGTTGGTTTCACATACCAGTCCAAGATTATTGAATTATCAGTATTTCTTATAACTTTCCTTGATTGTAAAGTTATAAGAAATACTGATAATTCAATAATCTTGGACTGGTATGTGAAACCAACATACTCTGGTAGATATATGAATTTTAACTCTTTTTATCCTTTTAAAATGAAAACCAATTTAATTCTTGGACTAAAATATCGAATTGAAAAAATTTGTCATCCTTCTTTTATTCAAAAAAATCTAAAAAAATTATACATTACATTATTAGATAACAATTACCCATCCAAACTTTTAAAAAAACTTTTATTTAACACAACTACATATGAACGTGTAAATCACACAGAAAATAATTCAAACTTAAGTATCACTTATGGATCAATACCGTATTTAGGTAATTTAACCACTAAAATTATTAAAACTTTTAAAAATTTTAACAATATTAAAATAGCACAAAGAACTTATAAACCTATTGGTTCTCTATATTCAAAATTAAAACAAAAAGAAGATATAATGAATCTTAATAATGTTTTTTATAAAATTCCTTGTTATAATTGTGATAAGGTATATATTGGTCAAACTTTACAAAATCTTAAACATAGAATTACTCAACATCGTAGTGATGCTAGGTTAAAAAAAAGAAAATGTGCATTAGCTGAACATGTAATTGATGAATTCCACCATATGGATTATAATAATATTCAAATATTAGATATTGAAAATAATACAACTAAAAGGAAATTTATGGAAATGTTTCATATCAATAAAAATAAAAATACAATGAACAAAAGAAATGAAACACAAAATTTAAATATAATTTATTGTTATCTTTTAACAGTGAATGATTGCATTAATACAAGTCAAAATACAACACAGTTAAGTATTACACAATAATTAAAAATAATTTATAAATATCAAACAACCTAAATTCAAAAATTTGACAAATTAATCAATTTCAAAAAAACGATACCTTCCAATTTAAAATATTTAAGTTTTGTGTTTATATTTTTTTATAAATGTGTTTAACAACTCAAGTATATCTATTTACATTACAAACAATTTTATACTGATTCACTTTACTTGTAAGTACACATCTTTACATTTTTAAGTTTAAGCAATTTATAACCAATTTCTTTATTTATAGCCTTGAAAAAGAATTTGAAATAAATTCGAAAGCTTGGTATTTGTAAAAATAGAATCTTTCTAAAGTACCTAATTTTGGCTGCATCCCTGTAAACCCAAAAAAATTTTTTTTGATCCATTCTATAATTAATCAGCCGTTACCAAACAATTACTGCTTTATATATATATATATATATATATATATATATATATATATATATATATATATATATATATATATAATAAAACTGTAGAAATGTACATGTTTGTGCGCGCATCACATGAAAACTACTGATCCTATTCGAATGCGGTTTTCAAAGACGTATTTGCCTTCTTTCAACTTAACATCTGGTGTATAATTCTTTCTCCCCCCACCCCTTTAACGGGGTGGGGAAAGAAATTTTTATATAAAAATCAACACGCCACGCGAACGACGTCGCGGGTGCATCGAAATACAACCTAAAAATGTGGTTAGATTTTTTTGTCTGTCTGTCTGTATGTTTGAGCGCGCATCACATGAAAACTACTGATCCGATTCGAATGCGGTTTTCACAGATGTATTTGTCTTCTTTCAACTTAACATCTGGTGCATAAAAATTTCTCTCACATTCCTTAAATGGGGTGGGTTAAGAAATTTTTATACAACAATCACACGCCACGCGAACGACGCCGACGTTGCGAGTACAACTAGTACATATATATGTTTAGATATACTATAAAATTATTTGAGACAGTTTACTAATAAAAAATTCATAATTAGCGACCCTCGAAAACCCCGATTAATGGTTATTGACTGATTTTGAATGATTATAACAGAAAACTCGACGAATTCCAACCTGGGAGCCAGGTACCTCGGAGACCATCGTGGTCATGAAATACGCGCTCAGCTACCCCCAAAACCCCGAGTAAAGATTATCGATTGTTTTGAATGAATATATTTTAAAACCTTAGCAACGAGTTTCACTCTGGGCACCAGGTACTTTGGAGACCACCACCGTCATGAAATACGCGCTCAACGATCCCCAAACCCAATGAGTAATGATTATCGATTGATTTTGTATGGATATATCTTAAAAATCTAGGCAACCAGTTCCACCCTGCTCGCCAGGTACCTCGGAGACCATCGTGGTCATGAAATACGCGCTCAGCTACCCCCAAAACCCCGAGTAAAGATTATCGATTGTTTTGAATGAATATATTTTAAAACCTTAGCAACGAGTTTCACTCTGGGCACCAGGTACTTTGGAGACCACCACCGTCATGAAATACGCGCTCAACGATCCCCAAACCCAATGAGTAATGATTATCGATTGATGTTGTATGGATATATCTTAAAAATCTAGGCAACCAGTTAGACCCTAGGCACCAGGTACCTCGAAAACCATCGCAGTCATGAAATTCGAGCTCAGCGACCCACAAGACTCCCAAGTATAAAAATTGAGATTATTTCCGCCGATATTTCCCGAGTTCCAAATTTTTCCTTTTACATCCTTTTGAGATGCACTTTGAAAATGCATTTTTCTTATGCAAAAAATGCAATTTTTATATCCCGGAAATTAATTTAGTTAACAAAATTTCCAGACACTCTCCCGAATCGAATGCATGAGGATTCATCTTGCTGCACAATATTGCATGGTTTTGGGCTTTTTAGTGATTCGTTGCATTACCTAATAACACAATCCCGAATACGACAATAAACTGAAAAACAAATTTATACTAACTAAAACAAATAGTTATTATCCTAACAAGTGCGGAAAGTTATACTTTCCCGCACGCGAACTGCCGATGCCCGAACGACGCGAAGCGGTGTTCGGGCAAGCAGTTAAGTGCGGGAAAGTTAATTTCCGCAAGAGTTAGGATCAATATTTTTTCTACAAGCAAAATCACCTCGAAAATTATTTAGATATTTGAAGATGCGATTCTGACAATTAAATCTTTCATAGTGTCAATAAATACACGACTGTAGCTACAGCAACCCTACTTAAACAGGTGAGTTTGTTGTTGCTTTGAGTAAGGTTTACAGGGGTGATTTAATAAATTATGATTTTTTTAAAAACAAACAATTTAAAAATCCCTATTTTCATGTAAAATAATCTTAATTTTTTTTACTATTTGTATGTATTCCAACAAGATAAAGGTAATAATACAATAATTTGTCAAAAAGGTTATCGGAAAACATATTCAATTAATTAAAAAAAAATGCGTGCGGGAAAAAACCTTACCCGCACTCCGTGCGGGAAAAAAGAGATATTTTCTGAATTAAAATGGGTGCGGGAAAGTGTTGTTTTACACACGCTTGTAGAAAAAATAATGATAAACTTCTGTTAGAGTCAGAAATAGAAAATACAGATTTAACAAAAAGATTTACTCGTTCCTTTGAATATATAATATATATTTCTATAGATTTAAGATTGGAAACGGTGAAATGTTTCTGGAGAGGTGATTTTTAATCATACTTGATGAATTCTATCTTGTATTATGTTCTTTATATCAGACGAGCTAATATCGTTAAATTTAAAATACAAAAAAACAAAAAAAGATAGTATCTTATTCATTCTAATAGTAATAATGGATTAAAGTAAGTTGCATATGTACATATATAATTCTGCAGCAACCTACACGATCATGTATTTCTTATATACAATGGGGATTAACGGTAACCATTATGCAACTGGATTCTGTAGAATAATAATTGTGATTGTAAATGCTGAAATATGTGATAAATTTCACCTAAATAGGTGGCGATAGCGGCGCCTGCATAGTAATATTTTCGTTTTACTCGCTTGTTTTATCTTTAATTTTAGATAGTGCTTGTTTCCGCATTCATATCCATACTAGTATGGAAATAATATAATTTTCTAATATATAAGCTTTTACTTTAATTTATTGAAATACTAAGTATGAGAAATCACAAAAACTACAATCTCAATTATCACATACATAAGCGTTCTGGGACATTTTGTGTGCCCAATGATCATTTTTACTAAACCAAACATGGCCCAGGCACTCATGAAAGGCTGTCAGAGTAATCATTACATTAAAACTGATTTTTGTAAATAAGAAACACTAAGATCGTCTTTGCACCTATTTTTTTTGGTAAACCTTACAAGCTTTTAAAAATTCTTTCGTATAAGTATCAACAGTTCATTTAAATCTTTTTAGCCTTTTATCATCTATAAAATACATTTTATAAGTATCAACAGTTCATTTTAATCATTTTTGCCTTTTATCATCTATAAAACACATTTTTGTACAACTGTCATTAAAAGTGACACTTTTAATGATAGCAAACAATGTTAAAAACGATTGTTTACATAGCAGCGTGTTAAAATAGTTATTATCCTAACAAGTGCGGAAAGTTATACTTTCCCGCACGCGAACTGCCGATGCCCGAACGACGCGAAGCGGAGTTCGGGCAAGCAGTTTAAGTGCGGGAAAGTTAATTTCTGCAAGTGTTAGGATCAATACTTTATACAACTACTGCTCTGGAAGTAGAATTTGAGAGGAATATAACAAATAATTTTTTCTTTTGACACATCTGGCAATAAATTTGTTGTTGCATTTTTAGCTGATTCAACTAGTTCAGGTGGAGTTAAACATCTTGTTAAATCGACCATTATTTTAAATAGTACACTTTTTTTAAATACCTACACTTTCTTTTTGCGTTTAATACAGTTGCGTTGTGACAGTTGTGACATAAATTAAAAAGGGTTAGGACTGATCGAGTAGTCTCTCTAGTCAAATAAAAACGACAGATAGTTTAGGCAGAATCCGTGTAGTTATGTGGTCATAACCAAACATGTGCGTTTATGAAATACATATAGTCAAGTATGCGACTATTGTGTACTTCGGAGATGACATACTGCGCTCGAAAAGTCAACTTCCAGAGCAGGCGTTGTATAAATACTTTTAACACGTTGCCATGTAAACAAGTTTACTTTTAACACGGTTTAGTTTACTTTTAACACGGTTTGGTTCATTGTCATTGAAAATTCGCTCGTTTCATTATCAAAATAGGGAAGTTGTACAAAAAACATTGTATGGTATTTGTGTTAAAAGTGATTTTATTTTGTTCGTGAAATTGTTCAATTCGCTCCGCTCATTTCACAAACGTTTTCACTCACAAAATAAAACCTCACTTTTAACACTCATATCATAAATAACTATTTAGTTTAAAAATAAAATCCAATATTCTGGATTCTTTAGAAAAAAGTATCTACCTTAAATTAACAAAAGAAAATTAGAACCGTATTTCTTCTAAATTCAACAACAGATTTCAACAGTATTTCAACATAAATCAATCAAAATATAGGTATTAATATCACAAACAAGAGTTAAATTATTTATTATTTTTTATACGAACAAAAATTAATATCATTTCGACATAAATCAAACTATATGGAGTAAAGTAAATCCTCATGAAGCATAGTTTATTATATCATGAATATTTCATGACAATTGTTTTAGCAAAAATTCAAACATATCCAGTAAAACCCTCAATCTACACGGTATAATAGTCCTTGTTTGGAGATTATATACAATATTTGTCCTACAATGAGAGGATCAGCTCAAATACAGGTGGACAATATTTTTAAAATTGTTCAGCTTAGCCAAATACTAAATTTTGTGAACTCTGCACCAAGAGAACAAATGAAGCAACTGAAATCTTTGTATAAATCCTTTTTTTTAATTTAATGTTTTATCGTTTATGGAAATGCCAAAGATCAACCTTAGTGTTTTTTCTTATTATTTTTTTAATAATTTTGATATATTTAATGTATAAATAAAAAAATTATTACACAATTTTATCCATTTTTTATATGTAAATTTTGATAAGAATTCTGTATAGGTAAATACCAAATTAGATGGTATAAGTATTGAAAATATTTTAAAATATTTTTTTGTTATTTTTGTTGGTATCTATAAATATAACAAACCTACACAATTTAAACAACACTATTGCACTTCACAATGATCTGATAATTATATAATTAAAAAACTAATGAAGTTAAAACAATTTAAGGAACAATCTACCCCAGTAGAAAAGTGGGGTTTCGGCAAGGAGGTCGTCAAGTTCTGCAGACAGGAAGCTCCCTGTCTACGATTTGGAGAAGTCTTAGCGAGGATCTTGATCGTCGGAATTCTTGACGTTCTTTGGTGTCTGTGGCAAGAAGCGAATGGAAGAGTCTGTGAGGAAGAGCAGAGTAATCGACAAGAGGTCGAATAAAAGTTTTGTAAGTATGAAATAGAGTTTTTGATCCTCCGTCCAGAAACAATACTATTACTTACTTCAAAATCGTTCGGAAAATGACATTTTCCGGCCTAGGCCGGCAAAGTAGCTTTTAGATTATCTAAAGAGATGGCGCTATGAGTCATCAAAAATACATAATGAATACTACAAATTTTAATTAAATTTATTTAAAAACAGCGTATAATATACTAAACTAATAACTTTTTCTAAAGGTAAGCAGGATTCAAACTTACATTTAATTTCTCTCACAACTTTTATTTTAAATTTTACATTTATGTCAATTTACAACTACTTATCATTTGATTATGAAGATACATATCTCGATTTTATTATTGCTCATTAAACTATAATAGTTCATTGCCTCTGCTATCTTTATATAAAATTATTAGATATTAATATTATCAATATAACAATTTTTACTGTGCTGCTTATTAGCAAGGTATTCGTATGTATAAAAATTAAGGATCGTGAAATCGATTATCAGAAAATCATTCCTTATTACTAATTCTTTAAATCGTGCAATAGATGTCAATAATGTCAATATACACCTAATCATGTATGTCACAAAATAAACAGTTTTTGAACTTTTGAAAATAATAAAAATTGGTCGGACCAAAAAATAGTGTGTGTTACACGTCCGTAAAATGTTTTGCAAGTGCTCGTATTGTTTCGCCTCGGTGCTACGCCCCTCGACTACACAACTTTACTCGCTCTTGCAAAATGGCATTTTCCGTCCTTGTGTCACAAATAACTATTTTGTTTGATGGTAAGTTCGACATCGGTGTCTCACCTGAGTGTACGAGTGAATCGAACGCCCAGGTAGGTCACCTGGTCTTGAGGTTCAGCTGTGAGAGGCTGATATGGTCCCAATCTAAAGATGGTGATTTGGGTTTGAGTTTGGTTGGGAACTACTCTCCATATAGGGGGGTAAAGGGTTCTTAAATTGCATTTCCAACTTTGATACAGATTATTCTATTGGAGAGGTCTATTAATGTTATAGCTAGAATGGGTAATTAGAGAGAATTAGGAGAATTTGGCTAGTAATCTCGATTTTAAAGAGGTTCCAATCAGATCGGTTATAATCTTGTAATGAGAAGAAGTTTGGTTGTGGGTAAGAGGGATTTATTAGTGAAGTTTTGACCAAAACAGCGAGTGGACGGAGGCGGTACTGTCACCTACCTATGTGGCATAGATCTTTAACCATTCCTTAACAGTAATGTTAATTCCATTATCATTAAAAAAATTAATAGTCGATCTTTTTTTCGATACACAGTACTTTTGTGCGTAGATAATCTTGTCAACAAGAAATCAAAATTTTGAAATGATCAATGATTTCTTAATACATTGTCAACAATGTAAATCCGCTTGACATTCTTTATCAATAAACATTTGTTAAGGAGTACCACAAAATTTATAAAGAAATGTTTTATTTTAACTACGAATTTTTATCGGCTTAGTATCTAGAACAATTTCTGTTCCAACATAACATAAATCATCTTTAATATAATGATTGCAAGTAAACTTTTGAAAATTAATATCAGAGTCCGAATAAAAATCAGCTTGATACTCATGGTCTACTTCTGAAGCCACGACTGGATTTTTAGTCATCACTTTTACTAACTCCATTACATTGAACTTAGCATTAGATGTTGAAGGTAATTTTGTTTTCATCTGCCGATTCATTACACGTTTGTATCTGAAAATATTAAATTATCATTGCTAAGACGTTCATATTGATCAAGTTTTACCTAACAATTTTTCTAACGCAGAAGATTTATTTACTTTTGAAGACTTGTAAATTAAAGAAAATTTAGTTGGGAGGTAGTCAGAACTTAGCTCCTCATCTGTTTTTGTACTTCCAATCAAATGATTACTACAGATACAATCGTATGGCTTGGGAACCCACTGTACTCTTTAATTTAGGAATTAATGTGACCTGGCCTGCATTATAAAGGGAAACATGAAGAGCAATCCCCCAGTTCATTTAACAGAAAATTCATAAATAATTGTTTTTAATGGATCAAAAAAATTCTTTGTCATCACTTTCCAATACAATATGAAAATTTAAGGCTTATGGAAGAAAATGCGACTGAAATTAACCCTCTACCATTTTTTTTGGCAAAGTTGAAGTTTGCGGGATAAACAAATTTGTGTATTTCAGCAACAAAATAACCGATTTGGAATTAAGTAGATTTAACGTTATAGCTTTAAAATTAACAAAAAAGCAATTTTACAATAAATATTAAGTTTTTTTATTTTAACCTTTATTCTTTACTTTTGCAATAACAATTGGAATAAATTAAACGCATTACGGCTCAAACTAAAGATCCTTTAAATTGCTTTTATAATTTATACAAAAACGGCTTATTACAATACTTACTTTAGGCAAGAAATTAAAAAAAATAGAAAAAATACGTATTTTTCACCTACGAAAACTAATACATAAATAATAACCAAAAATTTTCTGTTGAATGAACTGAAGGATTGCTCTTCATGTTTCCCTTTATATTGCAGGCCAGGTCACATTAATTCCTAAATTACAGCGCAAAATCATCCTTATTTTCCCCTACAGCCTGGGCTATAAGTGTAGACTACAAAATAAATACAAAACTGTTTTTTAGTTTTTTCTCTATAGTACATCAACAACGATACTGACGACTTGGTCGACCATAACTAACAGGAATTCATCTAGTTACTACCTATATTTATTTAAAAATATCTGAACCATAAGAATCTTTTACGAATGTGCAGAAACATATCGGTAATAAAATCTTGAAAAATTATTGATCCTGATATCTCTACGAGACATTATGTACCTACATTTGTCACTCGTTTTCATTTTCTCTCAACAGGCGGTGAAATATATGATTCCACAAACTAAGTGAAGTGTGGCAATCTGTGCTCAAACACCCTTTTTCCTTGTTTCAAAAGATTTAACCACACGTAACGACTAAAATGTTTTTGGAAAAAATAATACCTTGTTCGGTTAAGTTTTTCTGGGCAAAGAAAACAAAATGTGAAGGGTAGGCTGGAGCTACAATTAACAAAGGTAAATATTAAAAAGCGAATTTCTCTAAAACAATACATACTAAACTTAGAGCAGGTGCTTTAAAGTGCTGTCTAGTTCACGCCACATAGGATTGGTTCTGTGCTTCGGGCGTCATGCAACTGAGTTGTGTACCAGACCATTTTATTATGTACATTTTCAACTTAACAAGAAGTTGATCTATGTTTAAAAGATATAGCGGGATGATTGTGTTATATATAATATATATAGTTATAATAACACATTTGTTAATTTATTTATTTATTTTTATTTTTATTTTATTTATTTAGGGAGAAGGTACATTACAGGAATAAGCTTCCTAACTAGTACATACAACCAAAATCCTAAAATAATTACATAATAAAAACTATAACATTAAAGTCAAGTTAAAAGCAAAATTTACAACTAAAATGCTAAAATCCTGAACTACTTACAGGTTAAAAGAAGCTATAACATCACTGACACAAAAAAAAAACAGGAAGTGAATAAACAAGTCATTCGCAACCTAATTTAAGAGCTCTTTTAAGGGCTGGTAGCTTAACACTAAATATATCGCACTCGGAGTAAAACTTGTTGTAGTTGAAGCAAATACGATCCGAGAATGTCCTTTGACCATAATTGGTTCGATGATGCTGAATGTGAAACAGTGAGGTATGTCGTGTTCGTCGAGTAGGAGTCAAAAAAGTGATCTTTTCCAACAGAATGTCACAGGAGATTATAATAATAATCTGGTTTCATATGAAGTGTTTTGGTATGGAAAATGAAGCTTGAATAACAAAAACTTGGCGAACTTACGTTGAACCCTTTCTATTCTGTCGATGTGGCATGTGTAAAAAGGCATCCAGACTGAAACACAGTACTCAAGAATGCTTCGAACCAGAGAAGTGGATAAGGCCATAATGGCCTTAGTATCATAAATATGACGAGTGTGCCGTTTAATGAATCCGAGCATTCTAAAGGCCTTACAAACGATCGACTCAATATGTTGATTAAAAGTCAGACCAGTATCGAAGATCAACAATGGACGAGACACTTTCTATTGCAGTTTCATCGACTTTATAGACATTTTTGGTAATGTTGGGAGATCTTGAGAAATAAATCTTCGCACATTTCCTGACATTGAGAGACAAACGATTAATTTTGCACCAATTGATGAAACGATCCAAATCTGATTGTAAGGCAAAGTTATCACTGGTTTTAATAGTGAAGAACTTAAGGTCGTCTGCGAATAAAAGAAAGGAGCTGTTTTGAAAGCAATAGGATACATCGTTTATAAACAACAAAAATAAAATTGGACCAATGTGGAAACCTTGGGGAACACCAGAAGTCACTGAAATGTTATAAGAGACCGAATTAAGAACCGAAACACTCTGAGAACGGTCTGTTAGGTAAGAGTTAATCAATTTTAGATAGTAGCCGCAGATGCCAATTTGGGACAGGTTTCTAACTAGTAACTTGTGACAGACACTATAGAAAGCTTTTGACAAGTCTGTATAGATTGCATCCACTTGATGACCTGCTTCCATTGAGGAGGTTAATTAATCCTGGTATATAGCAAGATTAGTGGTTGTTGATCGACCATTAAAAAACCATTAGGAGTAGAACACCAGAATGCATAAGATAATTAATTCGGCTGAGTGATGATGTAACGGTCTATCTGATCGTTTTGTATTGTATTATTTTTCTCTTCGTGGATTCGGGATAAGTGATAAACAGCAGACTAATTTTACAATTTATTGATAAACACAAATAATTAACAATTTCTTAAATTAATCTACACAACTTTGATACAGTCACAATTACTGAATAACGTCTTTCTAAAATAACGATTCGCACTTGTTTCACAATCGCAGTCAATCGCATTACCATTACAATTACTATTATTGTTATTATCTTCGTCCAAAGCGGTCCCTTATATATGAAATCAATTCCTTCTGGAAGCATCTCCACAATTACATCCAGAACATACAACACTCTCGAATCTTCCGAACGTTCCAAAAGCAGCTAGAATATTCCCAGATTCTAAGAAAGGCGACTCACTCACACTACTTTCAGGTCCGGACAGGCTCGTAACAGTATTAAGAATAATTTCACCAGACAGTTGTTACCGTGCCCATATTGGTGAGAATTACTTAGTTTAATAATTGTAGTTCAAAAATGTACTGTGAGCGGTGTTACAGTAAATTATCGACTCTTTCTCGTTGTGATTAGTAATTCTCGGTTAGTACGTCAAACACATTTGTTTCTTTTTTTTTTGTTAAACCTCTTCGAAATAAAAGTAAATCAAATTTAATAATGTTTCTTTTGATTATTTTATTTATTGTGAGAGATAAAAAAAGGGCTGATATTTTATTAATACTAACCAAAATCAAGTAGTTTAACTTTAGCCAAAAATTAGTTTTTTTAATTATTATCAAAGTTTTTCACGTGCTTTAGGAATTATTTACTCTCAATAGAATGGAAAAAACCGATTTGGCTAGAAACTGATTCTACTTGATTGTAAATTGGTTAAGGGCTTGATTCAAGATTATTCGTTTCTATTAAGGGTTTATCCAAATTAATTCGAAGAGGTCTACCCGAGTTATTAAACTATTGGATAAGTTTCAGCTATTTTGTGGAGAAAAAGGAAAATAATTTTAATTCCGAACTTCGTACCTATTTTTGGAAATTGGAAGAAAAATTATCCCTGTACAATCTATACCGATACATATGAGTCAATACAAGGGTTTTCAAAGACTTCCATTCATGAGATAAAAGAATAATTAATTCTTTAATTATCCTTATTAATATTCTTTGATTAAATATTCTGTTTTCAATATTTTTATCTATTTACTTTATTGTCTTTTTTGAAATTTTTAAATTTGTAATAAATTATTTAAAAATGGTGCTTGAGATAATTTGTGGAATTTGTAGTTTGGCACCCTTAATTACATGTTTGGAGAAGAGTGATAATACTCTTAAAAGGTAACCCACGACTTAGTGATCTAGCTATGAAAAACACTCTTGAGGACGTTTTAACGTTACAATAAAACAATAATGATTAGTCGTTATATCCACGTCACTACACCTGAGGTTGAAGTTTATGGTTTACCGAAAAATTTAATAAATAAAGCACCAACTTTTTTGATGAGTACCAACCCCAAAAAAAAACAATGTCTACATATGACTTCTCTGGTACTGGATGCATGACAGGTGATATATAATTAATTTAATTAAATTGTAATTCGGTTGATGACGAGTAAGAATATATAGCTTTTGTAATGCTTATAATACTCGTTGTTTTTTATATTGTTTATGTTATAAAAAAATCATTTTTTCCATGTTGTGTAAGTATCGATACTAATTATATAAATGTGAAAGTAAGTCTGTCTGTCTATTTGCTACGCTTTCACGCATATGCTACTAAACCAACTTGGATAAAATTAGGTATGGAGATAGTTTAACACCTCGGAAAGGACATAGGCTACTTTTTACCGCGGGAAAACAAAGCCCATGGGAAAAGTTACTCACTTAGGATGCAATATTATAAAAGCTACAATCATGAATGGAACAGCAAAAGAAGAAAATGTCAGTTTAAAAGAATGAAATTTTCCCTGAAAGCAGCAATTGCAATAATAATTAATAAATCTCAGGGCAAATTCTGAAGTCTCAGGTGCAAATTTGGGAAAAAAACTTTTCCCATGGACAGCTCTATGGGGCGTGCGCACGAGTATCAAACCCACAAAATCTTTATGCTTTAGCAAAGGATGGAAAACAAGAAACGTACCTAGTATATAAAAATGTATTGCAGTAACTACAATCTATCTAATGCGGCCGAAGTCGTTGGTAAAAACTACTAATGTCTATAAATTTATTACCAAGATAAATAATCTGGATGTTAAGTTTAAAAGCGACTTGCAAGTTGTTTGCCTAATGCAGAGGTTCCCTAAGTGGTCCAGGTGAACCCACAGTGTTACAAGGGAGACTGGAGAGGAGTCTACGTTAGCGTGAGCAAAAAATGGTTCACAATTCGCGGGGCCACGAAAATTTATCTGTCTTCGATAGTGAAAATCTAAATTATAGATTCTAAAATTTTGGCTTGACTTCACCTACCAATGTAGAGCAAATAATATTTTACGAAGTACAGCGATTGTTAGATGTAAAAACCTTTATATTCTGTAATTATTCAGTATGTCAACTTTACCTGGTAACGAAGCATTTTATGAAAAACTACCATTCGCGAAAATTTTGAAGACGGACACTAAAGGTGAATCAATATTTAATGTCTTGAGCTATTTTTTAAGAAAAATATTGCATTGATAATGCATTGATGGGGATATTCAGACATACATTTAAGATTTAATTGCCCTGCATAATAACTTAAAAATTATATTTGAAGATATTTTGATAATAGAAATATCACCATTTGATGAAACGAAAGTAAAGAATGTGATATTACAAGAGGAGCTACTTGAGCTTATATTCAGACATACATTTAGGATTTAATTGCCCTGCATAATAACTTAAAAATTATATTTGAAGATATTTTGATAATAGAAATATCACCATTTGATGAAACGAAAGTAAAGAATGTGATATTACAAGAGGAGCTACTTGAGCTTATATTCAGACATAGATTTAGGATTTAATTGCCCTGCATAATAACTTAAAAATTATATTTGAAGATATTTTGATAATAGAAATATCACCATTTGATGAAACGAAAGTAAAGAATGTGATATTACAAGAGGAGCTACTTGAGCTTGGCACTAATGAGAAGCTGAAATTGAATTTTAAAAGTAGATATCAAACATTTTGGATGCAGGAAGAATTACCGAGTTGCAAGAGAGCTTCTGATAGAGTTTTCGTCGTCATATCTTGTCAAAAAGGTTTGCTAAATAAAATAAGTAAGAATTGATTGTTTTTTTGCTGTGAGTAGATGTCAAAAAAAAGTTGGTCTTTTTTTTCTTTTTTATCTATTTTACTGTAAAAATAAAAATCGGAGGTCATACTAATTTTACTATATCTAACTATATACTATTTTTATTAATTAATACCCTATTAGTCACAACAAACTAAAATTGAGTTTATGATGTCATATGTTAGATTTAGAAAGTGTCTACACAATCACAACACTATTTCTATTAAAGTCATCTCAAGTCAGAATCAATTGAAAATGGCTTTTGCAAAAAGACCATACCTAAGTGTTTCTGGCAAGAACCTCACATGTCAATAAGGTTTCATCTAATTGCCGCCAGAGCGTTCGTGGTAACATCGTTATTTACATTAATGATATGAATAATCTGATTTGCCCCTTTGATTGGATTTCTAGCGTTATTATTAATTTACAGTAATAAATAAGCTCCAATAAAATGAGTTTTGCGTTATTTACACCATCAATAGTTGTCAATAACAGTAACCGTGTAGGTGACTTGTTGGCTTTTGTTTAATTCCGCATACATTTCTTCCTTCACAGCCACTGGATACATTTTGAAAACATAGAAACATCATAAATTATATTTCTGAAGTGATAAAAGATAATTTAAAAATAAAACTGCATTAGCCAGCACTTATGAAAAGAACATTAACAAGTTTTTACATTTTCCCAATTTTTTTATTTTTTGACCCATGGGGATTTTGCTATACAACGCTTAATTGTATTCTTTCACATGGTACTAACAGACACGGTAATGGCATTTTCGTTTTAAATAACATCTGTAAGTGTTTGATTATGTATAATGTATTTGATAATATTAATAGTTAATGAAGTTTATCAATACCACGGTATCGACAAGACAATTTATGACATAGCTTATTAAAAATTGAATTCTAAAATGACACAAAATCTTGGCATTATTTTATCAACTCAATGGTTGTAAATATTTTTTAGGTGACGCACTTTTAAGACATTATATAAATCCAAGGTAGATGGCGCACGAATCACACAAATTCAAATTCAAAAATTTGTTATTGAACCGGAATTCAATGTTAACTTAATGCAAAAAGTTTGTCAATTGTTTTTCAATTTAAATATAAATACTAGAATTTATGAAATAATTAGTTTAAATTAATTATTGCGACAAAAAAAATAACAATTTATAAGTACATTTTAGAAATGGACATGACACGGTACTGACGTTTTGAGTTTAGCTGCCCTTAGGGTCCACCATTATGTGGTAGAAATGGCGGACATATTAGATGATGATTTTTGCCCAAATTTTGGCCCTCTTTATCCTTATCCGCGACCTCTTTTCCAACTGTCCGCTATTTTGGGTTTAGACACCTCAAGGGTTCTAACATTACGTGGTAGAAATGGCGGAAAAATGATCGATGATGATTTTGTGTCCAAATTTTAGCCCTTTTTATTCTTATCCGTCACCTCTTTTTAATACACCCATCTGTCCACCATTTTGGGTTTAGAGTCCAACAGGGTTCCAACATTACGTGGAAGAAATGGCGGAAATATTATCGATGATGATTTTTTGCCCAAATTTTGGTCCTGTTTACCCTTGTTCGCCACTTCTTTTGTATGCACCCAGCTGTTTGGGATTTGGGATTTAGGCTCCAACATTACCTGATAAAAATGGCGGATATATTATCGATGATGATTTTTTTCCCAAATTTTGGCCATATTTACCCTTGTCTGCCACCTCCTTTGTATCTTTCACTCTGGTGACGGCCCGTCGAGATTTCGAATTGACGTATCCATACTTTCGACTGGAAAAATTTTCATCCATATTGTCGATGACGACAATTTTCCGTAAAAATTGACAACTTTTACCTCTTATAACTACCCCCGTGCATCTACTAGGGTGTCCGCCTGAGAGGGAAAGTATTGAAGGAATATGTTGCAAAGGTGAGACGTCATATTAATGTCAGCGAAATTTTGGATCTAGTTCTTAATCTATATATACAAAACATGATACCTAAATAACTAAAAGATCGTGTGACGTAGAAATCTGGACTAAATGACTAGTTTGGAATTGATTAAAAACGTAATTTTTTCTGGATTTTACCCCAACCTTCCCTACTTCTCTGTTGTGAACCATAAATTAATAAAGCTAAAGCGTAAATAAGTTTTCATCTACGTAATTGTAAATAAACTAGGTATACTTTACTGATTATAGTATATCAGAGACATTTATTTTTAAATCATGACATTTCACACAAAACAAATAAAAACTTTAATATTTTATGAATAAATATCATTTCAATATAAAAAATTCTATTACGTTTATGGTATCGAATCTGTTTTCTTTTCCGGGTAAAATAAATTATTTAATAAATTAAATAGTAATTACTTTAGATAATTTCGTGGAAAAGTTTTAAACAATTTCATATAACTTTTCTAATTTTCCTTCTATGTTATGTATATGAAAATATAAATAGACGTTCAATCTAATAGTTCGTATGGGTATGGGAATATTCCAATAAGTAAAATGTTGTAACATAATTTAATATCAAGCGCCTAATGATTTTCAAAACATTATTATTCCCATTGGCAGTGGATGAAGCTATCTGGCATTAAATTAATATAGCACAAAATTCATGAAATAGTTCATGACGAAAATGTGACGTTAAGTTGTTTTATTTTGAGATTAGTATTGCGTCTTGTCTAATATTAAAACGCGATTGAAATTTGTGAGTGTAACTAATTTTAAAACGTTAATTTACAGATAATTAAAACACTTATTAAGTTTGTAGTACTAGAATTTCCGAGTGCGTTGCCAATATGCAGAATGTTATTTAAAGTTTGTATAAAATCTCTGTAAAATTTTCGTTACCTCTTAAATAAATTATTTTAAGATGTTCCTCTTTGCTATTTTTTCTTAGGCAATCGTTTTTGTTTTTTGACTTATTGTATGACTTTATGACTTATTGTATCTAACGACATTTAAACTACTTGATATAATTTACTGAAATGTAAATTTTGGTCAGTTAATTTTGGATAATGTGTTTTGAGTTTATAAAATTTGTCATTAAGATATTAATGCTATAATCAAATTCATAGTAATAAAACTTATATAGATTTCTTTAGTTGGTCTAGGTTTACCACTTTTAGAAATTAAACTCATGTTTTAGAATGAGTCAACATTTACAAAATAGGTAATATCGGTTATATGATATAAATAAGTAAACTTTGTATTAATCTATAAATTGTTCTTATAGTGTTGTTGCAATTGCAGTGTACTTTACTTACAAAACTTTATCTGGTAAAATATAGATGCATTTTCTTGAGTCTCAAGGTAAAAACGTTTATTTAGAAAGAATAGATAGATAGATATTCATTGAGTTAGCTGTTAGGCTGTATCACTGCGACCTTTACCCATCTCTTGGATAGGATTAGAGCACCTTTTCTAGCCCTGTCCTCCTAATAAGACTTAATAGCCTTGACAGTGGCATCTCCACGTAACTTGGAGTAGCCGGTTTCTCCTCTCCTAATACTAGATACCGCGTCCTTGCAAGGTCTTCACATTGGCAGCGAAAAGAAGATTTGAACACTTCATCTTACACTATACAGCAACCCCTTTACAATGATACGTCACGTGACGAAATCAGTTTGGCCGTTTACGAGATACAACGTTAATGCCCTTTTGGCAATATCAATACGGTCTTTTTGGCACTTCATCTTACCCTATACAGCAACCCCTTTACAATAATACGTCATACGTCGAAATCCGTTCGGCCGTTTACGAGATACAACGTTAATGCCCTTTTGGCAATATCAATACGGTCTTTTTGGCGCTTCATCTTACCCTATACAGCAACCCCTTTACAATGATACGTCATACGTCGAAATCCGTTGGGCCGTTTACGAGATACAACGTTAAAGCCCTTTTGGCAATATCAATACGGTCTTTTTGGAGCTTCATCTTACCCTATACAGCGACGCCTTTACAATGATACGTCATACGTCGAAATCCGTTCGGCCGTTTTAAAATTAAGCGATTCAAAGGCTCTGGTCAGATCAATAAATGAACCAGAATCCCTATTATTACACTACTGACATAAAATGCGGTTTCCTCCTTCTCTCGGCAGTATCGACATCGGTTCGCCTTCTCTAGCCACAATTTCTCAATGGCTGCATATCTAAACGTGTCGGTAACCCTGCCGAATAGTTCTGGGCCAATCAAAGGGATATGAGCTCCCGCTCGGGCCAATTCATTGCCCTGAAACCCATGCCAGTGTTATACCTGGGAATTATCCTGTCCTGAGGCATACCCATACTTTAATTCACCTTAACCCTTGCATATAGCTCTGCTTGCTCTTTTCCCCTTAATAAGGTTATGGGAGCCTGGCCCTTAAGCAGCCTGTGAGCAGTTGTCATGTATATAAACATGCAATGGTGGTAAGTTGAGCAAAACCTGTAATGCGTCTGTTGGGTCGGTCCCCATGGCCATTGAATACTTCCTAGTTACCCGATCGTCTCACACTGTTGTGTTCTACTCCACCACACCACCGAACCATTGGCCTAATGACCTGTGTGTAAAACCGGAGGCTCATTTTGGGGTTAAAGGTCCCAGTACCTGACACATAGTTGTCTACTACTAGAAAGGATACTAAGTGGTTTAAATTAGAAATGCAAAAGGTTATAGGGGAATTTTATTTATAAATTGGGCGAATTTATGTATTCATATCATTAGATATACGTTTCAATAACGATAAATCCTATTCTCCAACAATTGTAATAAACACTGTTTTTTTTAACACTTCTTTCGTCTTTAGCACGTCTTTATTTTACAATTCCTCCTTACCAAATCACAATAATGGCCATTACAATAATACTCAGAAAATATTATACAAGTCTTTTTTTTAATTCTTTCCTTATCGTCATTTATCGCTCTTAGCCTTGTACCCTTTTCCGGCGCGCAATCGTGACCGATACCGAAATCATCCTTGACGTGTCAGTACGAAACGGTCGTATTAACGCGTAGTTTTTAAAATACAGGCAGCTGTAAAACTAACCCCGATCTCCTCTACTGGATGGTTCCCAATAATGACACCAAAGATTCATCGCCAGCAATTATTAACGAAAGAAACGAATGAATATTTCTGGCGCTTGATGCAGTACTTAACGCATAAAACATGCCTTACCATACACTGCTTGCATTCATGTATTAATTTGTAATTTTTATCTTTCAATACATCAAAAATTGAATAACCAAACGCTGATTGTATTTAAATAGATTGTTAACAAAAACTTACAATTTAAATGTAACCTGACCAAAGATAGGTTTCTATTGAACAAACGTCGTATATTATTTCTCTGTACAGTATGTCCACAAGGGGTTACATATCTGTTGTTTACAGCAATCTTTTGTGTTTGGCATGATGAGTCTTGTAGCAGTTTTATATTTTTAAAATACTTAACTTCTAATTAAGAAAAATATATATGGTTCAAATTTTTTGTTCTTATATGATTATGAGAAAAATCATTAGAGAAATATAGAGTAATAAAAGATTACATTTATCCTGAAATTTCGATAAAAGTCCTAAACTATAATTTAACCTAATTTTCTTTTTCTTTTCCTTCGTTTAAGCAATGAATTAAAGTTATAGTGATTAAAGATTCATGAGATTTCATTCTCCATTATTAACTTTTCCTTAAAACAGTTTGAAGGACACTTCGAACTTAAAACAGAAGATTAGTGCATTATAGCATGTATCCTCTGTTTAAGAACATTTTATGGGGTAACATCTTACCTCCTTTATTTTCGGCAGTTTACCTGTGTAAAATTGCCCACATAAACGTTAAACAAGGCCAAAATTACGGTTTGAATAGAAGTAGTAAGTGATGTTCTACGTCTTTTTATTACACCCAGAGATTGATGGCATTACACTGCTTGTTAGGCCCAACTCTCTGTGACACAAAAGATCCATTAAATTTGGATGTGTAATAAGAATGCTGAAAATTTAGTGTATAGGTGCTTTTACATTTTTACTACGACACGACGCGGCGTGGTATTTTATTCAATAAAGGTCACTAATATGATAATGAAGGAAAGAAAGATCGTATTTTACTTTTATGTATACCTACGGCTTGTTTTATTGTTAGAGGAAGTAAAATAAAACCAGTTTTACTATAATTGCGATTCAAAAACTGTACACACCCACCTATCAATTTCATAATTATATCGATGCAACTGAACATGAAATTGAAATTTACGAGAGGAAGAGGGACGGTGTATGCTAATAAATACGATAGCTACTGAGTCATTATATTACAAACTTACAGACATATCACTCCTTCCAACTATGATTTATCAGTTGAATAACTGGTATATTTTAAGTAAAAACAGCAAAACTGGCGATGTGTACATTGAACTCTGCTCTTGGTTAAATGTGTGCTACATCAGGTAATTTGCTTTGAAGCTATTAGTTATGCGTTAAACATTGTCGTTACAAATACAAACATTATATAAAAGGTAAGATTAGAAAAACAAAATAATCACTCGTGGTTACATATCCAGAACTGTTCCGAAAAAGATTATATTACTTATAAATTTTTACAATCCATATTTCCAATTGTTGTTTCTGTTAATTACATATTTTCTGCCATATTATACAAACTGTAGCTGAATCGACTAAATATTATATATTGCAATAACTTTTTAATACAACAAAAGAAAATATTATTTGTTTTTTTTTGTATGTACAGAAAATAAAAAGCATATATTTCAGAGTCTCAAAATAATAACCAATTATAGAACGAGAAAATACTTGCCAAGATAAAGTTGACGAAATAAAAACGTTATTAACTAAACGCCAAAATGATTAACTATTTTTGATGTCCAATTTAGTTTTTTTGAACGTCATTAATGACATCAAAAATGTAAATAGTCAAGGCAATAAAGCACTAAAATCGGCCTTACCTCCGAAATTTAAATGGCAAAACGGATTTTCATGACTATTTTTGCATTCGATTCGTGAGAGCGTCAGAAAACTTTGTGAACCTATGCGATCATGAAAAATTGGATTTGTACATACCAAAAAATGCATTCTTAAAGTGTATTTTAAATATAACTCGTTATTTATTGGCGAAAATGTGTTCAATTATATTATTGGGATATTTGGGGGGTCGCTGAAAATGAATTGACATTAAAAGAGTTCTCCGGATTACATGGTTTCCAGGATATCTACTGTTTACTTCGTCTCCTGGAGTTTTCGGTAATAGCGTTACACAATTAGTCGAAATTCCATGCTTGGAGCTTTTTTGGACTTGCTGAAAACAAATATGACATTAAAAGTTATCTGCGGAGTATCTGGTGCCCAGGATACTTACTGTTTACTTTGTATTCTGTTTCTTTTTTTGTAATATGATTATACAATTAGTCAAAACTCATAATTCAAGAGTTTTTGTACTAAATTTTAAAAAATAGGTTTTGTTTTCAATATATTCAGTGAAACTCTAGGAGATGACGTAAAGGTTGCTGTGCTGAGCACTAGATACTTCGTAGATTGCTTTCGATATTAGAGCCCAAAAACCCCTTAGCATTGTCACGCCTGGGGGAGATGGAAGATGTGCCATAGGGTTATAGGATGAGGGGTAGCTTTACTAAAGGCACTTCCCGCCTAGGTCGTGGTTATCTACCCCTTGGTTATGAATCCTGCTGAAGGCAGATAACTAACCAAGGGAAAGATGAGATAAACAACAGGAAACAAACAACAAATACATTAACAAAGAAACAAGCAATAACAATGAATAATTAAAATATGAATAACGGGATAACTAAATACAATAATCTTAACTACCAAATAAAAAAATATGGTGACATGTCACACTTAATCAAAACGGTCACAACGGCCCAGACCCAAGGGTCTGTTTTAGGGACACCCCAAAGGGTGGTGACCCTTAAAGACAACTTCAGACTCCGAACTCCTCGAGTGCGACCTCAACGGCGCTCTTTTATAGCCAATTCATATTCTTCAAGAATATCACTTTTCTTCGATTGATTAAAGAAGGCTGCTTGTACTCCATGAAGCTGCTCAGAATTTTAGTTAGAATTAATGGTTTGAACAATTTTTAAAATCTCATAATGGGTAATTCCAGTTGCTGTTCATCAAACACACAGAAATACCTTTTTTGGGTGTGTGATAGTGGCAGCTGTTGTAGTTTTACTAAGCAGATGATGCAGCTAACTCGTCTGCTGTTTTATGTTTTTTGAATGCTTATTAAATGAACAACGTTGCATACTTTTATCTGGATAACAGCGGCTTCCAAATCTAAAATGGTGGTAACAGTATTTACCCGTGGGATTAAAACGCCGACGAGAATTATATCTGCTGCGGCTTCTGTTTTCTCTCTTATATGGACTTCGTGATCTTGGTGCTACTATGATTTCCATAATTTGTTTTTCTAATGAAGCTAGTTGTATCGCCATTGCTACAATCGTTTCATTAGCTGCGCCCTCCATCCTTTGATTTTCGCCTTCTCTTTCTTCCACATTTTTATATCTCCTAACTCTAACAAAGTTAAAAAGTTAATAGTTTCTTCAATTGTCTATCGTCGCTTTCTTTAAATACTTAGACGTAACCAACTTGTTTGTGCAGCCGTATATTTGTTTTGAAGATCATCATTTTTTTGTCAAAATTCTCGGTTCCAAGTTAGCTACTACACGATTCACTTCTGATTTGTTCTAAGTATTTTAAATTGAGCTTCAACTAAAAAAAAAATATTCAGGTTTTTCGCTTTAGAAGAGCGGCGGTATTAAGCGCACTGCTTTAATTTCATCACTTGTAGTATTATCATTTTGTTCTACAGCTCTATCGTATGTATCGCTTCCATTACCTATACTTGCTTTTTTGTGTTTGTTTTTATGTATTATTTTAATATTGAGAGATCACGTTGAGGTCACCAATAATTGGGTTCCTCTACCAACGACGGCTGAAAAATTACAACTTCCAAGAAAATATTAATTTTTTATTAATTTTCATGAAATGACATTTTTATAATTATTTTTTATAACCAAAATTTTGCATATCTACTTAACAACTATCAAGCATCTATTATATAGTATCCTACAGGTACAAGGAAGCCTTGCGTATGTGGTACGAAATAAGTATGTGAAAAACAATTACACGAACACTTAGAATTTTATACATTTTTCTTCGCAGGTTAATAACCGATTAAGGAATGGTTCATTATGGTCGTGTGAAATATTTGCTGAACAAATAACTGCCACTGAACATTCTTGGCACGTTGTGCTGGAATTTGCGTCCAAAACCTGTCGAAGATCATCTTTGTTTATGATTTTTGCCTTTTTGAGCGCGATTCATTGGTCAAATTGAGATCTTCATAGTAAACTGACAGCAGGTAAAAAACAATCAATATCGATAAACATTATCCATAGCTATGTGCGATATACAAAACTGCAGGAAGTTATTTGGTTATCTGGATACAGGTTCTCTTCGAATGCCAAAGTTTCAATTAATACTAAGTACATTTACCTCTTTAGTTGGGGAACTTTTGCCACTAAAAACAAACTAATCTATTACTTATAATAAATCTGTAGAGAGGTCAATTCTGTACATGAAATATATTTCCAAAATAACTATCAGGGGGTGATTAGGGATCGATACTGATGCCAAGAAAGCAATCAATAAAATTTTTGTCTGTCTGTATAACCGCTATAGAAACAAAAACTACTCGACGGATTTTAACGAAACTTGGTACAATTATTTTTCATATTCCTGTGCTGGTTATAGTATACTTTTTAAAATCTATGAGTCCTACAGGTTTGAAACTTTGCACAATAGTTATTTTCATAATTTTGAGGTCAATTGTGAACGGATTTTAGAAAATTCCTCCCACAAGGGGGCATGCGGGGGCGTGAAAAATAATCTATACATATAATAAATCTCTAGAAATGAAAATTCTGTAAATTAAAGATATTTAAAAAATAATTAGCGGGAGGTGTTACTACATCGATATAGAACCCAAAAATGTTAGATTTTTTTGTCTGTAGGTATGTTTGTGCGCGCATCACATTAAAACTACTGATCCGATTCGAATGCGGTTTTCACAGATGTATTTGTCTTCTTTCAACTTAACATCTGGTATACAAAAATTTGTCCCCCCACCCCTTTAACGAATTCGGGGGAGAAATTTTTATAGAACAATCAACACGCCACGCGAACTACGTCGCGGGTACAGCTAGTAAAAAATATAAATCAATATTATAAAAATGACCCTTGCTTATAAATCTTGATAGAAATGTCAAATTTGTTAAGGGTCGTTTGTTAAAACTGAAAATGTCTAACAAAAATGAAAATATATTTTTTTAAATAATTCTTAGCTTTCGACAACCAGATTGGTTGTCGTTTTCAAAGGTGATAAAAAATTCTAATGTATACTTGGGTTTTAAAATTTTTGATTTTTTTTTTTTTGGTTTCTATAAATATATAGATTATTAACTCATTCTTTTTTTAAGTTGGTTAGCCAAGATATAGATAAATCCAAAGTAAAATTGGAAATACATTCATTTTGATTTAATAAAATGTGTGCTGTTTCTTTTAATTTTTGTTTTTATAGAATTTTCTTCTTTGCGCAAAATTTTTGTGTCATTCCACTTTATTTCGTGATTCAGAAAATTCACAGCATGTTCCCAAATCTTAGATTTATCTATATCTCCTTTTTTAGATAATTTTTGTGTTTATTGAGGCAAACTTTAAGAGGTCTGCCTGATTCCCCAATGTAGACTTTGCCATTTAAATGAAAAATACTGTGTATAAAAAATTTGTATATTATCAGACATTTTTCTTCTTTTTTAAAATTATCTTTTAGTCAATAAGACATCTCACTATTTAAAACCAAAAACGTTTGCGTTATTTAACAAAGAATAAATTTATTATATGTAAATAAAAACACAATTGTTTTCACGATATCCACGATATCGTGGATATCGTGAAAACAATTGTGTTTTTATTTACATATAGTTATGGATATCCATCAAGTAACAGCCAATTCAATCAAAAAATAAATTTATTATAACTAATAAAGATAAGAGAGTAGAAGAATATAATAAAAGGGTTCCAACAAGAACCATAAACCATGAACTAATACATGTACTGGACATGCGCATTTTATAGTTTATGAACGTGTTCATTCCCTTGTTCAGTGAAGATGCTTTTTTCTAAAAAATAACTAATATTGAAATTTGTTTTGTATTGGTATAGATAGTTATAGCGGAATAGTACAATTAAATATTATTTAATTCTTGAAAAAGAAATATTTAACTCACTATACACTTATTTTATTAGCTCCACTTCTAGAATAAAGATTTCATTTCTCACGAAATCTTCGTTTTTATGATTTTGCATAAAATGAGCATTCTCATTAAAATCGTTGTGCTCTAGTAGTTTCCAATCATGCATTTCAGATGAAATTTCACAGTGGCGTTACTATTATAAAACTATAAGATCTGCAAGGTTATATAATTTTCAAAAAAAAATATTTTTTACATTGTTTAGTTTCTCATGTTGTTAAGACCAAGCGGTATATGTTGTAAAACAGCCTCATTTGAGTAAATCGCATATGCTCCTATTTGTTTCTTTAATCGCTTCGAAATATCATTATAAATGATAATTTTACTATGCGGACACTTGAGAATGTGGGTTGCCGAGATATAGTAACAAAAAGGAAAAAAAAGATTTTTTCTTATTTTTTTTTTACAAATTGTTTAACAAAAAATTTTGCTCACATTTTTAAGTGTCCGCATAGAGATATTAACATTTATAATATTTCGAAGTTATCAAAGCACAACAATGGGATCATATACGTTATACCCAATTCAAAAGAAATACCAACTGGTCTAATAAGAAAATTTAAATAGAAAAAAATGTACCGCTCTAAATGTATAACGTTAAACTTTACGAAAGTTGTTTTTTTAGTTTTGCATACAGCCCCTTAGAAGGCGCCACCAATAGAACCTTCAGCAACAAATCTAACCTCAATCTTTTGTTGACATTAATCCAGAGTTTCTTTGCGATACAAGAAGTCGCGTAAGTACAGTGAATTTTTAAAATAAGCAAGTCGGTCGAAAAATGAATCTTATCCGAGAAAATTTTTGAGCAATAATTTTTTACAAGTTTCCGAGAGGATTATCCCAACAGCAATGTCTCGCTGAAATGTTTTTTGTGTTTGGGAATGAAGCAGCACAACAGTCAACTATTTTCTACTGGTATTGCGAATTTCAACGTGGTCGCTTCAGTCTCAGCGACGAATCCATGCAACGTCCATCCATAATAGCAGTAACACAGCAAAACATTGATACGGTTTGTCAGCTAATTAAAGATGACCGCCGTGTAATATATCAAAAAACATTGAGATGGTTTAACAAAGGAAGCTCAAAAAACATTTATAGTATTTATAGTATACTATAGTGGCTATAAATCTTGAATTGACTCCTACGAACCGGAAAATAAACACCAATCTGCTGTGTTGGTGTTTCACCCTGAGGAAAAAACAACAAAAGTGATCCGTTCTGGAAGTGTGTCAAAGAAAATGGCCGCAACTTCTGTGTCAAAAATCTAGTCATGTAGCAACAATTCCTTTAGAAGATCGAAGAACCGTTACTTCCGATGGGTATATAATCGTTTGTTTACCAGAAGTTGTCGCGTAATTCTGACAAAGCAACACACAACGGTGAATCATCCTAATTTACGACAATGCAAGTGCTCACACTGCCCAAAGACAATCGAGTTTTTGGAGCTTCAAAACATCGAATTGTTACACCATCCACCGTATAATCCCGACCTAAGTCCCAACGACTTGTTCAGATGACTAAAATAACTGTTTTACCAATTGGTTTTAACGTGCAAAAGTGTATCGATCTTCGTGGGAAATATTTAAGTACTATATTTCTTTATCTTTATGGCTATATGCAAAACTAAAAAGACAACCCTTGTATAAGAAGGTGTAAAAGTGTAGTAAATAGCTACCGGACACGCACAAACGGACAGCTACTTATTTAACCCCCTTAAGATTAATCAAAATTGGTTTTAAACTATTTAAAAAACCGCATCAAAATTCTAAACATGTTTTTCTAAAAATAAAGTTTTTTAAGTTGACAGATATAAATGAAGCTTGCTGGTGAAAAACATTCAATAAAATGTACATAACATTGATTTCGTGATTAATAAAATTTACTGTATGTCCATATATCTATGATTTATCTCTATCTCCTTTTATAGATAATTTTTATGTTCATTTAAGCGAACTTTAAGTAATCTTCGTGATTCCCCAATGTAGACTTTGCGACAATCGCATTATATACCTACTGTACACCAACACAATTTTTTGTTTGTTGATCCAAATTAACTGGTTTTGTTGTTAACAATAGGGATCGAATTGTATTATTTGTTAAAAAGATTCTTCCAATGTTAAAAGCATTACAAATTTTTCGAATTATTTCAGAAATACCATTTATAGAGGGAAATTTTATTTTTTTCAAATTTTACTTACATCAATTTGGACATCCAATCGCTGATTGTTTTCAATTTGTAATTACTTTTTCAGTAAACCCAGTATTTAATAATAATAATGTTTGTACTCTTTTTCGTTTTCAGAAGAAATAATATTAGAGCATAGCTGTTCTCTTATAGACTTTTTTAAATCCTTTTTAACAATAATACCTGATTAAAATCAAAATTTAGTTTTTACGAAAAATGTTAAATTAATTAAATAAAAGAAATTGAAAATTTTGATAGACGAAAGAATTAAGCTATTAATGTCATAAATAAAATTTATAATAAAATATATATATATATATATATATATATATATATATATATATATATATTTTGATATGGATTTTTCTTCTTGGGACAGGTTCCTTCAATGAGTTGTTGGAACGTGGTCCAGGATTTTTAAATTGGTTGTCTAGATTAAGTAATTTTTTTGATATTGTATTGTTTTTTGTTTAGTTGATAGGTTGTTTAATATGGAGATGATTATAAGTTTTTTGAATTTCGATGGAAGAGATGTATTGTTAAATTTGATAAAAAAATAAAAAATTTATAAAAACTGAATATTGAAATTTTAATTATTTAACAAATAAATAATTAAAACCATAAAAAGAAGTAAAAGATATAAAACAACAAAAGAAACAAGCAACAAAAATAAAAAGAAACCTGAGAATGGAAATATTGTAAGCAGTGCAGTCCAAGGATAGAAATAATATGATGAGACAAATGGAACAATAGGAAGGAGTTCGAAAGTTGCAGTAAGAAGAAAGATTTTGGAAATTATCAAGAAGAAGATTTTAATTATACATTTTTAAATTGATTTGTGAAGACAACCAATTTAAAAATCTTGGATCCACAACCTATAATTTTATTGAAGGAGGGTGTTCCCGGAGGGAAGATCCATTTCAATATATATAGAAGAATTGGAAACAAACAAAGTAGAATCCATTTTACCCAGGAAGCCGGAGTGGTAACCAAAATCAACAGAAAAGGATTTCCATAACAAATTTGGCGTACAAGATAGGGCAAAAGAGACTGTAAAATTGGACATTGGAAAGATTGGGAGGATTGAAAATTGATAGATAGTGGAAAGAGTGTAATCGGATGAAAAATTTTTAAGTTGATCATGGAGAGACAGTTTTTGAAATTGGAGGATAGATTTTGAGACATAGTTTTCTATATTTAAAAATAGTTATATTATTTGACATAGGTTACGGGAAAAATCTGGCGTGAGAGGGCGGCATCGTTCTGACTGGCGTTAATCAGGACGAGACCCGAATATCGAGTAGTACTACTAGTACTGACGGCGACGTTGTGGTGAAGAGAGCTCCTGTTGATATTAATTATTTTGTGGCGTACTTAAAAGTGAATAAACAGTTTAAATATTTGGAATTTTATTTATTTGACTAACACATAAGTTAAAAAAAAACATGATGTACGGAGTGATTTAAATTTTGATTTCAATATAATATAGGGTAATTTAAAATTTAAGTTCAAAATAGGTATTTAAAATTTGATTCCTATATTATAGGGTGATTTAAATTTTTATTTCAATATATAGGGTAAATTAAATTTATAAATTGGAAATACAAATTAAATTTAAAAATAGAATAAAAATAAATTAAAAATTCTCGAATAAATACGAAAAAAAACGCAAACAAAAAATTAAGGAGATGGAAAGGAAACAAGATAAAATATAAGTTAGAAAAGAAGATAAGGAAGAGTTGGAGAAGATTGTCAAAGAAACTATACAAAAAATTAAATTAGAAATCGATAATTTTAAAAATAAAATAAAATTAAAAATGTTATTAAAGAAGAGATAAACAAAAATAAAAAATTGGAATGAAATCAATAGAAGATATGAAAAAAGTTTATAACAAACCAATAATTTATAAGGACAATGAAATTGAATCTACTGAGGAAAAAGTTAGGGTGGAATATAAACAATTTAAATATGAAAATGAGGACAAATCTGTCTTAACAGAAAAATATGAAATTGAGACAAATAGAAATGAAAATAAATATAAACCTAAGGGACAATTAAAAAAAATGGTCAAAAAGACATTATATATGAAGAAAAAAGTAAAAATAAAGAATATGATACGTATAGAAACAAAATGAACCACGAATATGAAATTAATGTTAAATGACGATTATGAAAATGATAAGGAAAATTACAAAGATAAATATTACAAAGATGAAGAATTAAAAAATAAAAATAAAATATATCACAGTGATAGAACAAAATATAAAATTAAATTTAAATAAAACAACGAGGATTAAAGGAAATATAAAATTAAAACATACGAATATGATGATATAAATTACTTTGAAATATATGATAAAATTAAAAGAAGTTTAAGAAAGATTTGGAAAAACATAATACTGTAATGCGACTCCGGCTCTGTCCTGGCTGGCCATATGGGCGAATCCGACCAGCGGGCGACGCCGTGGAATGTTCTATTGAACCATTATCGAAGATTCCGGACTTACACATACGACTGGAAAGATCTCTGCCCTTACGCGAAGTGATCTAGGTGTTTCTCGATCACTCGATGCGCATATAAATAGACTTTACATTCGAAATAGAGTTAGTTTTAGTTCTTTTAGTTGAGTCTAAGTAAATAAGTGTTTATATAAATCAATGTTCAGTGTTCATATAAATTAGTATATTGTAAATAAATTGTGTTATAACATAAATTAAGTGTATTAGTTGTATAAATAAATTAAATAATAAACTGTAAAAATAAATAAACGTTACATTGGTGTCAGAAGTGGGATAGTGTAAATAAATAGTGTAGAAAAATGTCGAAAAAACTTTGTGATTTAAAAGTGGCAGACTTGCGTCGGGAACTTGAAGACCGTGAATTGGACACTACAGGAAAGAAGTCGGAGTTGGTGGAGCGACTTAGACAAGCGATAGTTGATCAAGGATTAGACCCGGAGGAGTTTTTATTTGCTGACGATACTTCATCATTGATGTCTTCTATAAAAAATATTTCTACTGAAATGTCTTCTCTGAAAACTGACATTCCTACCGATATGTCTTCTCTGAAAACAGACATTTCTTCTGAAATTTCTTCTTTGGAAAATAAAGTTTCTTCTGAAATTTCTTCTTTGGAAAATAAAGTTTCTTCTGAAATTTCTTCTTTGGAGAATTTAGTTTCTTCTGAAATTTCTTCTTTGGAAAATAAAGTTTCTTCTGAAATTTCTTCTTTGGAAAATAAAGTTTCTTCTGAAATTTCATCTTTGGATACTAAAGTTGCTTCTTTAGAAAATAAAGTCTCTTCCGAGATTTCATCCATGGAAAATAGAGTGTCATCAGATATGTCTTCTCTAAAGAACGAGATGACTTCATTCGAGGAGAAAATAAAAGAGATTGAACGAAAAATGGAAGAAATGGGAAAGGGAGAAAGGATTAGTGTGGAAGAATCAAAAGAGAAAAATGATGAAGAAAAGACAAGCTGTAAAGTGGAACAAAAACCAAAACTGGAAAGCAGTGAAAGTTCGGTCCGCATTAAAGCCCCAACCTTTGATGGAAAAATGTCATGGGAAAATTACCTTAAACAGTTTGAAACAGCTGCACGAGCGAACGGATGGTCAGAAAAAGAAAAGGCTGTAAATCTCACGATCGCTCTTAGAGGAGATGCTTGCGACGTTCTTCAGACTATACCGGTGGAAGAGACGGATGACTTTGAACAACTTAAGAAGAGATTAAACATGCGATATGGTCATGAACATCTGGAGAATTTGCACCGGTCACAGCTGAAGATACGAAAACAGAAGCGAGAAGAGACCCTTCAGGAATATGAAGTAGATATTGCCAGGTTGGTCAGATTTGCCTATCCTGCAGCTGATGAAGGAATGATAGAATGTTTAGCAGTAGAAGCATTTCTTGATGGGCTCCGTGATCCTGAAATGAACAAGACTCTTCGTTTAGCCCGTCACAAAACTTTAGTCGATGTCTTGTCCGCTGCGCTTGAGTATGAAGCGGCTTCGAAGGCTTGTGGGGGATACAGTAAAGTAAGATCTGTAAAAGACGAAGAAGACGAAAATAAATTGGACCAATTAGTTAACATGATGAAGAACTTTACTGAAAGCAAAAAGAAGAGGCCCCGCGTGTGTTACAATTGTGGCGAAATGGGACATTTTATCAAATCATGTAAACGTCCAGTGGCCAATGCAAATCGAGAAACAACTCCACAGGAAAAATACCCTCTCATACTCATAGCATCTCTAAAATGTCGCGATGACAGTGTATATGTAGATGGTGAAGTAAATGGTAAAAAGTATACACTGTTGATAGATACTGGAGCGACCAGGACTATTATACGACCAACAACTATAAGTAGCAGCAAGAAACTTCAACCAACAAGGCTACGGCTGCGGACCGCCACAGGTGAAAGAGCTAACATCCATGGGGAAGTCCAAGTTCAAATAGGAATCGGTACAGAAAAGTTCACGCATACTGTCATTGTCGCTGATATCGAGGAAGATGTGATATTAGGAATGGACGTATTGAACTTACATGGTTTCCAGCTGGATTTCAAAAAACAGGGTTATTAAAGTTGGTGCCGAAGAAGTATTCCTTCATCCGTATGAGGACAGAACCGTGCCAGCAGCTATAGAGGAGGATGCTGTGATACCTGGTAGAAGTGAAACTATCATAGTGGCACGTCTTCAAGGAACTGTTGATGAAGGAACACCTGCCATGATGGAACCTTTGAACCATGATGAAGACGTTGGTCGAGGAATTTTGATCGGAAAAGGATTGGTCACTTCTGCTAGAGAAATTCCGGTACGAATTATAAACATCAATGATCACCCTATTACAATCAAGAAAGATACCAGAATTGGAACCTGTGTACCAGTATCGTCCATAATTCGTCAGACGGTCACTTCCGATAATTCCAACGACAAGTTCGAACACATGGTGGCAGTTGCTGGTCCATCTCTGAATCGAATAGAGAAAAGAAGAGTAAAAGACTTTCTTCATCGATATCGGAACATTTTTGTGCCAAAAGGAGGTAAGACAGAAAGAACTTCTGCTGTAAAGCATAAAATTGATACAGGGGATGCCAAGCCAATTCGTCAAACAGCTAGAAGATTACCGCAGGCAAAGAGAGAGGAAGCTGAAAGGATTGTTCGAGAAATGGAGGAAGACGGGGTGATAGAACCTTCTACCAGCCCATGGGTCTCTCCGGTAGTCTTGGTTAAGAAAAAGGATGGAACTACGAGGTTCTGTGTAGACTATCGTCAGTTGAACAATGTTACCAAGAAGGACAGTTATCCTCTGCCTCGAATCGACGACACCTTGGACACTTTGGCTGGAAGTAAATTATTCTCTACCTTAGACTTGAAATCTGGCTACTGGCAGGTAGAAATGGACCCAGTAGACAAGGAAAAGACAGCCTTTACCACCGGTTCCGGACTATGGCAATTTAATGTCATGCCATTTGGACTATGTAATGCTCCTGCGACATTCGAAAGGCTTATGGAAAATGTATTGAGAGGGTTATCTTGGAAGACATGTCTGGTCTATTTAGACGACATCATAGTCTTGGGAGAGACATTTGAAGATCATCGAAAGAACTTAGACGATGTTTTTAAAAGACTTCAAGCTGCCCAACTGATGTTAAACCCCAAGAAATGTCAGTTATTCCAAGATAAAGTTAAGTACCTGGGTCATGTTGTCAGCAAGGAAGGCGTGGCTGTAGATAACGACAAAGTTGCTTCCATCAAGCATTGGCCACAACCAACCGATAAACATCAAATAAGAAGTTTTCTTGGGCTATGCACGTACTATCGAAGGTCCATAAGGAAGTTTGCAGATATTGCTAAGCCATTAACACGACTTACTGAAGAAGCAAGAGAATTCTGCTGGGATGACCACTGTCAAACGGCCTTTGAAACTCTAAAGAAGCATTTAACAACAGCACCGATACTGGGCTACCCACAACCAGAGGGGGAATTTATTTTAGATACCGATGCCAGTAATGTAGGAATAGGAGGAGTTCTTTCTCAGATTCAAGATGGGCAAGAAAGGGTTCTGGGGTATTTTAGTAAAGTGCTCTCTAAACCTGAGCGGAATTACTGCGTTACGAGAAGAGAACTTCTGGCAGTTGTGAAGTCCGTGGAACACTTCTATCAATACCTTTATGGAAGAAAATTTTTAATCCGGACCGATCATGCAGCCCTTAAATGGTTAATGCAATTCAAGCACCCTGAAGGTCAAATTGCCAGGTGGATCGAACGGTTACAAGAGTACGACTTTAGGATCGAACATCGAGCGGGAGTAAGCCATAGAAACGCCGATTCTCTTTCCAGAAGACCGTGCCCAGCAGATTGCTCCCATTGCAACAAAACAGAATCCAAAGAAACTGCTATACTGCGAACAACTGTAGTTAACGATTACTGGGCACCGACTAAAATTAGAGAGGAACAAGAAAATGATCCTGTTTTAAAGAAAATGCGCCAATGGAAGAGAGAAGATCGACGACCTACTTGGCAAGAAGTATCAAAATTCTGTCCAGTACTTAAATCCTATTGGGCTCAGTGGAACTCTTTCATCCTGGAAGAAGACTTATTGAAACGAGTACTCGAGAATGATGATGGTTCAGAAATCAGAAAGCAGTTAGTTATTCCAAAAACTAGAGTGGCTGAAGTACTCCGACAGTTACATGACAGTCCATCAGGAGGTCATCTCGGTGTTAAGAAAACCCTTCAACGAGTACGGGAAAGGTTTTATTGGATGAATAGTTCCGATGATGTGAAGAGCTGGTGTAAGAAGTGTACCATCTGTGCTGCGATTAATGGACCGCAGCGAAAAAGGAAAGCTCCCATGAAACAATACAACGTCGGTAGCCCATTTGAGAGGATTGCTTTAGACATTGCTGGACCATTTCCGACGACTGAGAATGAAAATAAGTACATATTGGTGGTTATGGATTATTTCACGAAGTGGGTAGATGTCTACGCCATTCCAAATCAAGAGGCCACAACTGTTGCAGATGTCCTAATAAGAGAGTTTATCAGTCGATTTGGAGTACCCTTGGAGATTCATAGTGACCAAGGTAGAAATTTCGAAAGCCAGCTTTTCCAAGGAATTTGCGATACTCTAGGAATGAAGAAAACAAGAACTACAGCATTACATCCACAATCAGATGGAATGGTAGAAAGAATGAATAAGACCATTGGAAAGTATCTGTCAAAAGTAGTGTCCAACCACCAGCGGAATTGGGATCAATACCTTTCGCTCTTCGCGATGGCTTACCGATCCGCAGTCAATGAAACAACAGGCCAAACACCAGCAAAGGTCTTGTTCGGACGAGAGATGAGACTACCATGCGACCTTGAGTTTGGATGCCGACCTGGAGAAGATATAGCTGGAGAAGATTATGTGATCCAGTTACGAAGGAAAATGGACGATATGCATGAACTGGTTCGCTCACATATTCAAATTGCCAGTGATAGAATGAAGAAACGGTATGATACTCAAGCCACGGAAGGATGTTTCGAAGAAGGAGACAAAGTCTGGCTTCATAACCCAAGAAGACAGAAGGGTTACTCGCCGAAGCTACAAACGTCTTGGGAAGGTCCATACATCGTTAAGAAAAGAATCAATGATGTCATATACCGAATAAGTAAGATTCCAAATGGAAAACCGAAAGTGGTACATGGAAACCGGCTGGCACCGTTTGAAGGAGATCATAACCAAGAAGAAGAGGTAAATCGACTCCAAGAGACTCCTGATTTTGCCTTTGATGAGTTTATGGGTGCTTATGGGGGTACCGGGAAAGCAAGATTTGGCGTAACCATTGAGAAACATCAAGACCTGTTCACGCTTCCAGATGACTGCTCGTTGGTCCATAATATTCCTGCCAGTATCAGCGACGCCCGAGGATTAGCGTCCGTTTTCCGAAAAAAGTTTGGTCGACTATCAGAACTGCAAAGCCAATTGCCAGCCCCCGGAAAAGCTTTGAGACTCCAAGATGGATCACGTTACCTCTTCTATCTAGTGACAAAGAACACCTATCACGACCGACCCACTTATCAAGATGTATGGGAATCTTTACTTAGCCTGAGGGAACACGTACTGGAGTCCAATATACAGAATATAGCAATGCCAAAGATCGAGTGTAAGGAGTTAGACTGGAGGGTCATTCGAAACATGGTGGAAGTAATCTTTCAAGATACCGAAGTCCAAGTATTGGTTTGCAGCCATTCGCCCAGTGTCCAGTTTACAACGAAGACCGTCCCATGTTTTTTTTATACAACTGGAAATTGTAGAAGAGGATCCGACTGCAGATACAATCATTCCCATCCAGCTCTAGTTCCAGGAGGAACTATCTCTTAAGGAGGGGGCAATGTAATGCGACTCCGGCTCTGTCCTGGCTGGCCATATGGGCGAATCCGACCAGCGGGCAACGCCGTGGAATGTTCTATTGAACCATTATCGAAGATTCCGGACTTACACATACGACTGGAAAGATCTCTGCCCTTACGCGAAGTGATCTAGGTGTTTCTCGATCACTCGATGCGCATATAAATAGACTTTACATTCGAAATAGAGTTAGTTTTAGTTTTTTTAGTTGAGTCTAAGTAAATAAGTGTTTATATAAATCAATGTTCAGTGTTCATATAAATTAGTATATTGTAAATAAATTGTGTTATAACATAAATTAAGTGTATTAGTTGTATAAATAAATTAAATAATAAACTGTAAAAATAAATAAACGTTACAATACATATATCTATAATTTAAAAACAAAGAAAAATAAAATAATTTAAATAAAATTATAAAATATGCCTTAAAAGAAAATTTTATGTTTTTAAACTTAAGGGGACTTAGTTATGGTTTGATTGGTGAGTAAAACTAAAAAAAGTGAGAATTTTGAATTTTGATGGAAGAGACAATTCAGCTATTAAGATAATTTTGCAACTGTAAATGTATTTGAAGTTAAAATTAATGATTTAAATGAATAAAAGCCCAAGCATATAGAAGAAAAGTAAAATTTATAAAAAAATATAACGGATTTGAAAACAAACAAAGTAGAACGTAGAACCCATTTGACCAAGGAAGCCGGAGTGGTAACCAAAATCAACAGTACGAATTCCATAAGAAATCTGAATCTCAGAAACGGTTCCAACGATTTTTATAAAATTTAGTATTCGGGACGTTTCGGGGGAGATAAATCATGGATCATTTCATCGGTGATTCCAGGGCAATAAAATGCTGCTGCAATAAACTCGACTATTGGCGAGTAGTAATACTTTTAATATTTTTTTAATTGACACAGCAACACTAAAGCTACTTAAGTAGATGTCATTTGGGAAAAACCAAGAAAACAATTGTTCACTTATATTTAAAATGAAATATGTGTTTTTTTAGAGTAATTGTTTATTAAAAATGACTAAAAATTCTTTAAAAATAATGCTCCTGACCCGTTGAACACCATGAAGAAAATGGTCATCAAACATAAAAAGATTAGGTTTCTTAAACCTTCACGCAAATAATCAGGCCCCGCTTGTACCACACATGCTGTTTAAGTAAGATGCTTACAAAACTTGACTAACATTACTCATACGAGCAGAAAGAAACACTTAAAGAATCTTAAATCCAAAATATGCACTGATGTTCACTTAACAAGTAGGTAGAGTACGTTCGCATTTAGTGTAACTTAACTTATGCAGGATTTAAAAGTACCGACTGATAAAATCAAAGCAATAAACTAATTTATGATCTCAGGTAGCTTGGAAAGGGGTCGGCTAAAGGAATATAAGGAAAATAAATTTATTCCTGGAAAAAGCTTTTAGGCAGTTAGATGGTGCAGATGAAGACATAATTCGCCGTAAAGTGTACGATATGTAAGTATAAAAAACAATTGGTGTCGACATTAGACCATCTTCTTAATAAACTCAAAGCAAATGACACTGGAATTCAATGTGGTAGAACAAGTTTAGCTTATGCTGAACGGAATATTTAACAAAAACAAAACAGTACCGGAGAGAAAATAAATCAATTATTATTTATATAGATGAGACGTGGTTCGACACATACGACACTTCATCAAAAGGGTGGTTTGAAAACAGCGTACACTGTACAACAAAAACACCTTCCAATAAAGGAAAACGCCGGATCAGTAGACGGATGGGTTCCAAATTCTCTGTCTTATCTGCCAAAAACATTAGTGAATCTTGCGTCGATTATCACCAAGACATAACCGCGGAGGTAGGTATTTGAAGACTATTTTAAAAACAAGTTAATACCAAATATACCACCAAACAGTATAATTGTTATGGACAATGCGTCTTATCATCGTAGACAACTTAATAAAGCTCCTTTTGCCAATGCTTCTAAAGTTACTATTCAAAATTACATGTTCAATAATGATATTTATTGTAAAGAAACGTACACGAAAAAAAATAATTGCAAACTTATCTATAAAAAAAAATATGTTTGTGATAAGTATGCAGAAAGTATGGGTCATATAATGTTAAGACTGCCACTATATTATTATAATTTTAATCCCATAGAACACATGTGGCATCAATTAAAATCTGGCATTAGGAAAAAAAAAATGTTACACCTAGTCTAAGCGCTTCTGTAATTTAACTTATTAATAGTAAAGTACGAAATATTAGTATTAGCAGCTGGCAAAATGCAATTGCACACATAGAAAAAGTGGAAAATTCGTATCTTCATATAGATAACTTTCAAATTATTTTATTTAATTTAGCAGATGATAGTGATAGTGATATTGACCTTACACATTAATATTTTTGTATAGCTATATTATAATTTTTATATACAATAAAAGTCAGTTTTTCCCGGTTTAATATTTAATTTTTTTAATTGCAGACAACTATACCAAACCTAATTTCAACAAATAACGACTATTTAATACCTACTAAGATAGTTAAGCCGACCCTGAACGTTTGGGTAGATAATCTCCTTGGGACAATTCCTTAACAATAGATGTTTGGACGTAAACTAAATGTGAACGTACTTTACCTAAACAAATGTATAGGTATATATTGGAAAACAATATGTATCATTTTTATTAAAATAAATTAAATTAACTTTTTATATTAAGTAGACAAATAATAAATAGTAAATAGTTTTTCAAATTGAGAATAAAGGAGGCTTAACATTGTGGCAACTATGACAACAAATCTTTTTACTTTTTATTTTGGACCTTCCTAAATGTTTCTCTCATTGCCGGTATTTATTATTTGTAGATGACTTAAAAATATACCTCAGAATTGACAATATTGACGATTGATATCATATTGATATAATCTTCAGAGTGACCTTGAAAGGTTGTCAGTTTGGTCTGGTAGAAATGCTATGTCACTGAATATTGGTAAATGTCATTGTATTACATTTACCCACCGTAAGGAACCGATTTTGTTTGATTATTGTATTGATGGCATGAGTTTAGATAGAGTAAATACTATCACTGATCTGGGAGTTGTCTTTGATTCAGGTTTGACATTTATCCCGCATGTGGAAAGATAATAATTTCATTAATTTAAGACCAAAAATTGACTAAGAATGAAAAAATAGTGACAAAAAAAAAATATATTATAACGGTAGAAATAACTTTAAAACA
Source organism: Altica lythri (assembly GCA_964028335.1). Lineage (NCBI taxonomy): Eukaryota > Metazoa > Arthropoda > Insecta > Coleoptera > Chrysomelidae > Altica > Altica lythri. The sequence continues at coordinate 66,523,189 of OZ034800.1, forward strand.
CTTCCAGTTTCCCCTAAATCGCATTTTTCAAATTTACTGAATTATCTAGACAATAAAAAAGCTTTATCCAAACTTTTTTTCGTTGTTAGTTGTTAATCATCGTAAAGTACCATTCACTTAGTTTACACAAATGTCAACAATTAAAACTTACCACAATCCAAAAAAATAGCCCTTGGTAAGCCAGGCGCATCAGTAGATTTATATTAATTGAATATATTAAAAGTATACGTTTCAGAAAAAAATGTTTTAGATAAAAAAGTTGTTGGTCTCTTTAAGGCAAACAAAAAAGTTTGTAAAATTTTTTTGTACAGGGTGAAGTAAAAAAGTTACGAATTTTTTTCCATTTTGATTTGATGTCACGCCCAAACGGCCGTACCGATTTGGTCCATTAACGAACTCGACCGAGATTTTAGAACGATTGATTTTTGTACCAAATTTCATTTCGATTCGTTAAGAAATGCGACCGCTATCGTGTCCACAGATTTCGTTATATCGGATACATAGATACATACATATCTACATATATATATCTATATATATATATATATATATATATATATATATATATATATATATATATATATATATATATATATATATATATATATATATTGTAACGGGATAACCGTAAAGGAAAAGACCTTAATTTGAATGATTGTTTTACGGTTATTCTAGAAACTTCTAAACACACTGACTAGATTAAATAATGTTGTATATAGGGGGATGTCTGGGCCGTTAACGTCAGTTCAAGTTAAAATAGTTTATTGTATTGTCAAGCAGTTTAGACGTTATCCAGCAGAGTTCTGTGTATCTTAACAATTTTGTAAATAAAATTGTGTTAAAGTCCCCATAAGTGTTTCAATATATATATAAACTTTTGAACGCAAGGTGTTTTTGAGGTCAGGAGGGCCCAAAACGAAAAACTGTGGTAAAATTTTCCCGAAGTCGTGACCTGCGAACCAGCTGAATAGTAGATATAAATCTACTAAAATGATAACAACGTAGTATTGAAAAACACTGTTGTTTTATTATAACGAAGAAACACTTCCAAAAATAGGTACTCGGAACACAGAAACACACGAAATATCAAAAACGTTATGCGAATATCTTCTACTAAATAGATTATATGTACTTATTGTAATTTTAGAAAGTTCTGTTTTTGCATGATCTATAAATTTGGAATTAAAATTTGTTTTGAACAGGATCAATAGACCCTCTTATATCGGCAGGTAGGTACCTACTTAGTTAATTTTAAGACGGGTCATCGATACAGGTGAAGGCACTTTCTAAACTATTGCTAGTAGTCATTAAAGATGACCAGAATTATAATACCTATTTCTAAATAAAAATAAAATATTATCAAATGCATTCTTTTTATCTGGGTAAAGCTGAAATTTAAATTCATTACGGACCATCTTCACAAATACGTGCAAAATGCAATTCAAACAAGCGGTTTTATTAGGGGTTAGGTTTACCCAAACATAAAGTAATAAACGAGTCAAAGCCATAATCGTACTAAATTTCTTGTCCTACTTCACACCATATCTTGTGTGTTTACCTTTTTCGCCTCCTTCTGGTAAAAATTAAGTAAGCTGCGATTAATGAGTTGAAAAGTTGACGCAAAAAGTGTAAAAAGAATAATCGTATGCTGTTGTGGTTTCTCCAAATCGCATGCTGCAAATAAATTTAGGGGTTTCTCCATAATCGTGTGCTGCGATCAACTAGATTGCCTATGGTTGCCTTAATTTAAAGCCTCCTTTAGATTGTTTGGTTCGTTATGTAAGTTGCATCAAGGTTTCAAGTAATTTTGGAAAACTACATTCATATGCAAGTAACTATGTATGATTCAAACAGTTCAAAAATAAATATGTTTTGTTTTGAGCCCAAACGACTTGTGGTCGTATACATTCTGTATTTTTATGGGTAGTACCGAATTCCTAACTATGGTCAGATCATTACGATCGACCCCCAGCTGAGCTACCGGTCTCAGACCCTCTCCGTTAATCCTATGTCCGAATTCCTAACTGAATACAAATATTATTTAATTCTGAATTTAATAAATCTAAAATTTTAAAAACGAAATGTGTTTTGGAAAATTTTACATTATTTTTTTTATAAGATTAGATTTGAGTCGTAAAAGTATCGCGCGTTAAAATCTTGAAGTGAATGTTTTTAGTGAAGATAAACTGTATAGTAGAAGATAAACGGTTTGAAGTCATTTTTTTCTAATTTTGTGTGATTAATAAAATTAAAAAAATTATATATTTATTTTTGTAATTTTAATAAAATTACAGAAATTTAAAAATTGCTACTATATATTTATTTTCGTTAATTTGATAAAATATGTACATACATACATGTCAAAATATATAAAAAATAATTATATATATGTACATAAATACAATTCGATTAAGAAATCTAAAGTAGTCGTCAAGATCAGGTAAAAGATGTTGAGTTAGGAATTCGGACATAGGATTACCGAATTACTTACTAATCCCCAAATTTTATGACCGCGGTTAGGAATTCGTATATCCCGATTTTTATTATTATTTGTTTTTAAGATTTGTTTTAAATAACGTATTTAATCCATACTATTTGAGACTTTATTATCGAAAGTAAACAGCTATTTTAAACTAAAATTTTGGCAAATCTTATAAGAAAAGACACGTTGTTAATTAACAGATGATCTTAATAATTCATTTATTTGTCAATTCGGCTGAACAATGCTTAACTGTTTGAATCGGACGACAACGCATTCATTATACTTGTATCATCTATTTACTTACAATTATCTCTTTATAGTGAATCATAATATTTATTTCAAATTATCTCAGAGGTTTAACTGTTAAAATTTATTAATTGAAAAAAAGGCAAAAGACTTGAAACCAGAAAACATATATATAAAAAAGCAATAATCCTTGTTTTCATTTTTGTGTGACAGCATTAGTGTAAACCGAGAGAATCCTCTTCTTATTTTCGAATTTTTTATATGTGGTATGTCCAAATCTGAAAAAATCCCTGGGTTTTCAGATTTCACCTGAATGGTCTCGGCTTTTCCAGACAATGGGATCTCTTAGCTTTTCTAAGCAGATTTTCAATTTCTACATTGACAATAAAACCACTAAAGCCTCCAGTATAATGGCATTATTATCATATATTCTACCACCACATTTTGAAATGAAAAATACTTACATAAACTAGTTACAAAACGTTTTTTTATAAGCATAGCTTTCTTATTGAGGGAGACGCGGCTGGATCGCTGCTAATACGATTGGAATACAGTTGGCCTAATCCGTTTTGCCTAATCGATTTAACAACAAATGCCATGTTGACTTATAGATAGTACGCTAAAAGACCTTTTGCCTACCATAATTTGCCTAAATATTAAGCAATAAAAACGTGATATCACAACCGTCACATCATAAGTATTCTCGGACAGATATTACTTTAGAACGTAATTACAAATGATCATATATAAGTAATTGTAATTCGCAAACGCATCAAATAATCAAAAGATGAGGTTGCTTGAAGGGAACTCATCGCACGACCACCAGTGGCGACTCCGCGATCGAGAAAAGTACACACGCGCGTTTTTTATTTTGTGATTAAAAAGTAAAATAATCGTAAGCCGGAAAATGTCGTCTGTGATAGTCAAGTGCTATCCGTTTACAATAAGGTAAGTGTTAATCTTCAGTAAAGTTATTGCAGTTTTGATATTTATAGAGATTCTGTATATAATTATGACATAATTTGACATTACATTTCATCTTTTTGGACTGTAAACAAGATGGCCGGAAAAGAAATTTTTTAAACGAAATCCGGAGCCATTCATTCGTAAGCCTGAATCCACCAAATTTGGTAGGGCAACATCACTTAATGCTCAAAATGATAAATTGGCTGAAATAATGAATAATTATGGCTTTAGTGCTTTAGACATTTAGATTGCTGACAAAACAAGAGTGACCGCACTGCACTGAAACCAAAACAAAAAAAGGTAACTGCCGACTTCATAACTTCTGGTGAACGAGGAACTAGGTACGTTGCTGTTTTGTTGTTTTATAAGATTATAAATACAAATTGAATTATGAAAATGTAATTTTATTGTAAATATACCTATCATTAAACCCAGGATTTGGCTATACTTTATAAGTGCTCAACTAGCCCCATATCCTTGCTCAAAATTATTACCATTAAAACATTACTAAAGCTTAAAACCGGCAGGTTAGCGGTTAGTGTATCGTATTCCCGCCCGCGTTACGCAACCTTTGGTGAACGCGGCCTAAGAACCTGGAAGAACTCAATTGAAGGGAACCAACGCCTACAAATCAAGGTAACAACTAACTTTCCTATCCAATCATTAAAATCTTTAACCCCTTTTAATTACTATATCACTCCGCTACATTTGGTCCTTCAAACCTTGGATTCCTTCAATTTGATCCTTCCTTTTTGGTTCGTATATACCTACCCATTGTAATAATATTTTTTTTTGTTCAAAAATATTAATTTCTTTTTTAATTTTACAGAAATTCCAATTTTTTTGTGAAATTTTATATTTAAGTTTCGCTATATTATCTCTCTAAAATTGCTACGTCAATCGCCCCTAGCTAAAATTTGAGTTTCGGTGATAAGTTTTACAAGTTTTTACGCTATATAAGTATTTCAAGGTTCATTTATTCTTTTTAATTTTGATATTTTAAATATTAATACTTTCTGTACTTATAACCTTGAACTTGTTTTCGGTAAATTTGGGTCCAGTATAAATAAACACATTTTTTGAGGATTTATTGCGAATATTTTGTATAGTCTCTCCCTCTCTCTCTAGTTCGCATTTTTTCCTCAAACTCTCTATATATTTAATTTTTAGAAATTCTTAAAGCAAATAAATTTGCTTACGCACCATACAAAAAACTCTTAAAATTTTTATTTTATTTAGAAATAATTTTACTGATTCATTCGTCTCTCGCTTATTAATGCTATAAAACACTCAAAACCTTTTAGTCTAGTTAACAAGTGCTTTTTTGCTCAACTTTTTTCAGCAGTCTCCGAAAATTATGAACGAGGTGTTATTCGATTCGGAATCGCATCTAGATGATTTTTGAAAAAAATGATGTTCCGCATGCAAAAACTGCAAAAGTTATTAACAATTAACTAAAACAAAAAGAAGAGTTTTTGATTTTTTGCAAATATCTTAAAAACTAATGAAGATTTATTAAATTAAAAAAAAGATTCAAAAAGAGGAGGAAATTTCCTACAAAAAAGCTCGAACTCTCGGAACTGTAGTACTAATATTTATAATTTTCCCAGATGGTTGAAAATACGACCGAAAACGGGTGCTCTGGCTTGCGTAAGCCACGACTGCTTTGGACACTTTTTTAATAAAAATTATTTTAACATAAATTAAATAACAAATCTAGGATATGAAAAAAATCAGGTGCTTACTGGAAAGATAAATAAACAATAATCCGCCTGAATTTTTTTTTATCACAATTTATAAATTATTTATGCAATTGTTAATTAAAATGTTTTTCTGCTTGAACATAAACATTGCAAGTGTGATAATGGTTGAACTATAAATTTGAGATTTTTTTTCCCTCTTGGAGCAATTCTTAAAAGGCTTTAGAATAGATCCCCGTTGGTGAAATTTAAAAATATGTATTTTTCAGTTTTTTATTAATAATTATCGTTGTTGCAAAATTAAAAACTTAAATTAATCATTGAAAAAAAGTTTTTTTTTTAAATATTATTAATGATCCGTTTTTATGTTATTAGAAGCTGCATAAAAATATTTTTTTAAATTTTTATCAGATATTGTTTAAAAAAATTGTTATAAACAAATGCGTTGTTTATTAGATAATTGAAATTTTTTTTACGGAATTTCAATCTTTGATACAAATGATTTTTAAAAGAAAAAATATTTCTTAAAAAACTTTTTTTTATTGCTTAAAAAAGCATTTATTAATTACCAATAAATTTCTTCCACATCTAATTATTAATATTAAGGAAGAAAGAAACAATTTTTTTAAAATCGTTATGTATTTGTTTTTTTTTCGATATAAAAAAATTCGTTTTGTTTAATTTTTTATTGTTTATTTAATTAACAATTTGTTATAAACAAATAAATTTTTACCTTATTTTTATTTTCTTATTCTTCGTACTGTCATAAAAACAAACATGAGTTTGTTTGTTTTTTATTTTTTTTAAATTTTGTTTTTAATGAACTATTTCAGTCTCAAGTCTACTTCCAAGTTTTGCGTTTCATTCAATAAATATAATATTGTGAATTTTGCTATTGACGTGAATTATTCGTAAAATGAATCTGAAAGTGAGTTGTTTTATTTGTGAAAATCCATTGCAAATTTTGCCTAATGAAGAATAAATAAGTTTTCAGATTTTTTATCGTATCTCCAATAGTTTATAAATTATAATAATTGTAAGGATGAAAAACCAAATAAGAATGAAGAAATTACTGAGACCGTATATTAAAAATTAAAAAATAGTAAAAAAAGCTGTCATGTCTCTTTTTGTGACAGTAAGTAGAATTAGAAAAAAAGTAAGGTAAAAATTTATTTGTTTATAACAAATTGTTTATTAAATAAACAATGAAAAATTAAATAAAACGAATTTTTTATATCGAAAAGAAAAACAAATATTGATTTTAAAAAAATTGTTTCTTTCTTCCTTAATATTAATAATTAGAAGTGGAAGAAATTAATTGGTAATTAATAAATTCTTTTTTAAGCAATAAAAAAAAGTTTTTTTAAGAAATAATTTTTCTTTTAAAAATCATTTGTATCAAAGATTGAAATTCCATAAAAAAAATTTCAATTATCTAATAAACAACGCATTTGTTCATAACAATTTTTTAAACAATAACTGATAAAAAATTTAAAAAATAATTTTATGCAGCTTCTAATAACATAAAAACAGACCATTAATAATATTTAAAAAAAAAACTTTTTTTCAATGATTAATTTAAGTTTTTAATTTTGCAACAACGATAATTATTAATAAAAAACTGAAAAATACATATTCTTAAATTTCACCAACGGGGATCTATTCTAAAGCCTTATAAGAATTGCTCCAAAAGAGAAAAAAAAACTCAAATTTATAGTTCAACAATTATCACACTTGGAATGTTTATGTTCAAGCAGAAAAACATTTTAATTAACAATTGCATAAATAATTTATAAATGGTAATAAAAAAAAAATTCAGGCGGATTATTGTTTATTTATCTATCCAGTAAGCACTTGATTTTTTTCATATCCTAAATTTGATATTTAATATGTTAAAATATTTTTTATTCAAAAAGTGTCCAAAGCAGGCGTGGCTTACGCAAGCCAGAGCACCCGTTTTCGGCCGTATCTTCAACCATCTGGGAAAATTATAAATATTAGTACTACAGTTCCGAGAGTTCAAGCTTTTTTGTAGGAAATTTCCTCCTCTTTTTGAATCTTTTTTTTAATTAAATAAATCTTTATTAGTTTTTAAGATATTTGCAAAAAGTCAAACGCTCTTCTTTTTGTTTTAGTTAATTGTTAATAACTTTTGCAGTTTTTGCATGCGGAACATCATTTTTTTCAAAAATCATCTAGATGCGATTCCGAATCGAATAACTCCCCGTTCATAATTTTCGGAGACTGCTGAAAAGAGTTGAGCAAAAAAGCAGTTGTGAACTAGACTATTTATTTTATTTGAAATAATAATAAAAATCTCGATATTTGCTACGTTTAAAATTTATACATATATATATATATATATATATATATATATATATATATATATATATATATATATATATATATATATATATTCTTCTTTGAGCCTTATTTCTTTAAAATGGCTGATCCTAAGAAAATCAAGCAATATTTAGCTCAACGCGATTTTGAAATTACTAAAATGCAACAATTGCACTCACTTGCTAAACTTGCCGAAAATGATGCCGATAAACATGCTACCTGTCAGTGTCGTTTTAAAAGCCTGGAAACAACTTGTGAAAGTTCATGAAAATTCACAATACCATAATTATTATTTATGCCGGGCTCGATAATACTGAGGATCTTGAAGTTCAAAAAGACGTTTTGATTAATTTTGACTTAATGAAATATGAAATTGAAGGAATTCATGCGTCTCTTTTTGATGTTATACTAGCACAAGTTAAATTTGCGCAACCTGAGGCTCAAACCACTCCCTCTGCCAAACCGAATGCAAAACTACCCAAGATACAAATTTCGGTATTTAATGGTAACCTCCAAATGTGGCAAACGTTTATAGATATGTTTGACTCTCTAATACATAATAATGCGTCCATCTCTAATATAGAAAAATTCAATTATCTTTTAACCTACTTAAAAGGAGCTCCTCTTTCTCTCGTAAAATGTACTCCATTGACAGCTAATAATTATATAGTAGCATATCAAGCATTAAAGAAAAGATATGACAACCCTCGCCTAATTGCTCATAGCTATTGGGTTTCTTTAGAATCAACCAAAAGAATCTCTAATCCCGAGAATGCCATTGCTTTAAGGACTCTTATTGATACGTTTTTGGAAAATCTCTCAGTGCTAAAAAATCTTGGTTATCCCACGAACTCCTGGGATTTTATTTTGTTTAACATGCTTATTGATAGGTTAGACCAGAGCACTGCTACACGCTTCGAATTAGAATGTGGATCTGATTTGGAAGATGTGAACAATAAAAATAAAACATTTGATATTTTAGTTTCATTTTTAAATAAGCAATGCGCCGCTCTCGATACAGTTTCATATTCCACTAATTTTAAGGGTAAATCAAATGATTTTGAAAAACAAAAAAATAATTTCAAATTTAATGATAAGAAATCTAACTCTCAGAATAATAATAATTTTAAGGCAAGACCTGTTGCTAGTTTCGTCGCTAATTCCAATAATTTCTCAACCCCAAATAAAAGAAGCTGTCAATTGTGTACGCACGAACATGACATATATAATTGTCCTGTATTTTTGGCCAAACCCCCATCCGAGCGATTTGGCCTCATTAAAGAAAAACGTTGGTGCACCAACTGTTTGGGCACCAGACATTCCGCTTGGCATTGTAATAGTAAGATATTTTGTCAAACTTGCTCTCGTAAACATCATACTCTTTTACATCTGGACGCTAAGACTCGAAATAATAATATTCCTCAAAATAATAATACTCCTCAAAATAATTGTACTCCTCAAAATATTTATACCCCCCAAAATAATAATTCTTCAACTGAAGCTTCTCTCTCAAATGTGCAAAATACTTGTTGTATCTCTAATACACAAAGCTCAGTTACTCAAAATAATGCTTCAAATTGCTCTCTCTCTCTCAAACTCTACTTTTAATCTGGGTGATGACATTTCTAGTCTGATCTCACAGGTTTCGAAAACCACATTACTTTCTACAACTATTATAGAAGTAAAAGATATTTGTGGAAATTTTAGGCCTATGCGCGCTCTTCTTACTCTGCCTCTCAAAGCAATTTTATCACTTCTAAGTGTTTTAAGAAATTGGGCTTAATCTCTTATCCGAACTCCACCAATATTTGTGGGATAGCTCAAACTCGCTCTCAGTCTTCGGGTACTTGTGAATGTATCATAAAACCTGTAGGTATACCCGATCCTTAATATACTTTAGATTTTATAATCTTACCCAAAATTTGTCCTAATCAACCCTCTACTTCTTTACTCAAAGAAAGCTTTTCTGAGTTTATTTAGCGGATCCTTACTTTTATAAATCTAGTCCAATAGACATTCTCTTAGGAGCCGATATTTTTGGTTTTCTACTTAAGGGTAGCTCTAAATTCACCACTTTGGATAAACCAGTGGCCCTCGATACTATATTTGGTTGGATGATCATGGGAAAAATTTATACTCAATATTGTACTCCCTCAACAGATACTTTTTTAACTACTCAAGAATCCTCTCTTGAAAATTCTATTAAAAAATTTTGGGCTTTAGAAGAAGTGCCCAGTACCTCAAAACTCTCTGCAGACGACATAAACGCCGAAGAACGCTTTAAAAATTCAACATTTAGGAATACCGATGGAAGGTACGTTGTTGAATTACCATTCAAGGGGAGCGAACCCTCTTTCTCGGGATCTCGAGATATTGCTTTAAAAAGATTTATTTCTCTAGAAAAAAGATTATTAAAAAACCCTTCTCTTTACGATGAATATAGCGAGTGTTTAAAAGAAGATTTACTCTTAAACCAAATGAAGAATGTATCTCCCCCTACTGAATCAACAAATAATTTTTATTATATTCCACACCACTGTGTTATTAAAGCAGAGAGTTCAACCACAAAACTTAGAGTGGTATTTGACACAAGCGCAGTGGATTTAAATAATAAGAGCTTAAATGATTGCCTCTTAACGGGACTCAAATTGCAGCAGGAAATTGTCTCCATTTTGTTAAAATTTCGACTCCATTCAATAGTTTTCTCCGCAGATATTAAACAAATGTATCGTCAGATTTTAATTAATCCAAAACACACACCCTATCAAAGAATTTTGTACCGTTTCTCACCCTCAGAACCTATTCAAGATTTTGAATTGCAAGTGGTTACGTTTGGTGTCAGTTCTAGTCCATATTTAGCACTTAGAACAATCAAAGAGCTAGCACTAGAACAAGAAAAAGATTTTCCTCTCGCTTGTGAAACTTTACAAAACGATATTTTCATAGACGATTTACTCTCAGGTCAAAATTCTTTAGACGAAGCTCTAAAACTCCAAAATGATTTAATATCTGTTCTCAAAACAGGTAATTTTGTCTTGCGTAAATGGGCGTCCAACCACCCTCTTCTTTTGTCTCACTTACCCCCCTCAGATTGTCAAGTTGATCCATGTTCTCTTGATTTAGACTCTCAATCTACCCTTAAAGTTTTAGGTCTCTTATGGAATTTTAAATCCGATCATTTTACTTTTAAAGTAGCTCCTAGAAATTTGCCCTGTACTAAGAGAAATATGTTATCAGAACTCGCACGCATTTATGACCCACTCGGTTTTCTCGTACCTCTAACTGTTACTCTAAAACTTTTAATACAAAATTGTTGGGTTAGTGCAATTGAATGGGATTCTCAAGTTCCCCCAAATATTTCTGACTCTTGGAATAAAATAAGCTCCCAACTTCATGTTTTATCTGACATAAAATTTCCACGTCAAATTATTAATGTCAAAAATCTCTTATCTGCTGAATTACATGGCATGTGTGACTCTAGTCAAAATGCTTATTGTGCTGTAGTGTACCTTAGGGTCTTAGAAAAGAATTATTCAATTAAAACTCATTTTGTTATCGCAAAATCACGCATAGCTCCTTTAAAAAAATTATCTATCCCTCGCCTCGAGTTATGCAGTGCAGTTTTGCTCAGCTCTTTACTTTATTTTGTTCAACAAATTTATAATCATAAAATTTATATCTCTAATGTTTTTGCCTGGACAGATAGTACCATTGTCTTATGTTGGTTAAAAGGTAATTCGCGCAATTGGAATACTTTTGTTTCAAATAGAGTTGCCTATATACAAGAAAAAATACCTCCCTCTAATTGGCATCATATAGTCTCTAAAGATAATCCCGCGGACCCTGGTTCGCGCGGTCTTTTACCGCTAAATTTACTGAACAATACCCTTTGGCGGGCGGGGCCCTCTTGGCTTAGTAAACCCTCTAACACTTGGCCACAAAGTAATTTTGAACTTTATGAACCCTCTGAAGAACGTCGCAAAACAACTTTCTCACTCTTTACTAACGTTTCTGACGTAGATAAATTTCTAAATCGATTTTCCAGTTTACATAATATACAAAGATCTATGTGCTATATACTAAGATTTATTAATAATTGTAAATACCCCACAAATAAAAACAACACAAATTTTTCTGTTTTTGAGTTAGAAGATGCACTTTTGTTCCTTATAAAATTGGTACAACATCAGGTTTTTTCCGAAGAAATTTCAGCTTTAAAATCAGAAAAACGCCTCCCTAAACCTTTTAGAAAACTCACCCTCTTTCTGGAAAATGGTGTTTTGCGCGTTGGAGGTCGCTTAAAAAATGCTAAGTTGCTGTATGATAAGCAACATCCAATATTGCTTCCCTCTAACCATCGCTTAACTAATTTAATCATAGAATATACTCATAAAATTTATTAACATCCAGGCCCTCAAACTCTACAATATTTACTGTCTCAGAAATATTGGATCATCTCTTATAGACGAACTATTCGAAGAGTTATCTCAAAGTGCTACAATTGTTTTAGAATTAATCCTCTTTCTATCCAACCCTTAATGGGTCAATTACCTCTTGCTCGACTTTCAACTACTAAGGCCTTTGGATCTGTCGGTGTAGATTATGCCGGCCCCTTTTCTATCACGACAAATAGAACTCGTGGTGCTAAAGTTTTAAAGGCGTATGTATGTCTGTTTGTCTGTATGGCAACTAAGGCAGTACATATCGAGTTGGCCTCTGATTTAACCAGTGAAACGTTCCTTGCTTGTTTGCGTCGATTTATTTCGCGACGTGGACAGGTTAATGATATTTATAGTGATCGAGGCACTAACTTTTGTGGTGCTTGGAATGAAATTAACAAATATATGCACTTAGCGGTTGAAAGAGAAAAAATAACTTGGCACTTTAACCCCGCTGCCGCGCCAAATTTTGGTGGCTTATGGGAAAGTGGTGTTCGCTCTGTAAAAACTCATCTCTCTAAAATAGTTGGTCTACAAATTCTCACTTACGAGGAATTAAATACTGTTCTTGTACAAATAGAAGGTGTCCTTAATTCTCGGCCTTTATGCCCTCTAAGTTCTGACCCAAACGACCTCAATGTGTTAACTCCTGGCCATTTTTTACCTTTGCAACCCTTAAATTTTTTTCCTGAGCCTGACTTGGCTCATATTAAAATTAATCGCTTGTTACGATGGCAATTATTGCAACATATGCATCAAACCTTTTGGAAGCGTTATAGTAATGAATATCTTCATACTTTATTTCAGAGAAGTCGCTGGACCGATAGAACGGTAAACATAGATTTGGACACTTTAGTCTTAGTTAAAGATGAAAATTTACCCCCTTTAAAATGGAGCATTGCGCGAGTTGCTCAAGTACACCCCGGTAAAGATGGCGTCGTAAGGGTAGTAACCCTCCGGACCAGTAAAGGTCTAATTCAGCGCCCTGTAAGCAAAGTGTGCGCTTTACCTCGCAGTTAATTTAACTTTAAGTTTTTACTTAGGTAGTAAGGTAGAATTTTTAATTTTTTATTTTTCTCTCTCACATAATTTGGCGAAGCTTAAATATATACTTTTTTAAATTTATTTTTGTTTGTAAAATGATGGTTCATTTTAAGCGGGCGGAATGTTCCGTCTTGGCTTATTTATTTTATAGTTTAAAAATTATAATTAATAATTATAAGTATAATATTAATTACAATCTGCTCCTCTCTCCCCTAAATTATATTTTATTTATCCCACTCCTTCTTCTGTCTCTTTTTCCTAAGTTGTTCCAATAAGAAGAAGGAAATGAGTTTGGCGTAGATTCTCGGACGAAGCGGTGGCTTTTGTTTCGAACATAAAAATAGATAAAGGTAAAAATCTACTGGATATACCGAAGGCGATTACAATATTAGTTCCGGTATAATTTACAAAATTATTACCCGTTTTTCAGGGCAAAGGGGATACCATCTGTCAGAGTGGATCCCCGGACCTCACCGTCGACACAAGTTACAGCGAAGCATTAATTAATACACAGATTGATGACGCTAAAGATAATTTGAATAACAATATCGGTAATAGTAACACGAAATCTTCCTAAGCTCTGTATAATAAAGGTAATACAGCATCAACTCTTATAAAAAACAAAAATAGTCTCTGGGTAGTGCACTTAAATGCATGTTCCGTTCGCAATAAACTGACTGAGCTGGAGGCGTTCACCTCTGGCTTCTGTACCGAATTATGATGTAATATGTATTAGTGAGCACTTTTTATCTACTGTCGAGTCTCAGGAATTTGGCGTCCCTGGATACCAGCTAGCATCTATTTTTTCCAGATCGACCCAAAATCGTGGAGGATCGCTAATACTTACCAAGAATGGACTGGATTGTGATTCTATAATGGATTGTAACAATTTCAGCATCGAAAATCATTGTGAAATATCTGCCATAGAAATCAAACTTCTGAATGCTATTATTATTTGTGTATATCGGCCTCCGAAAGGTGACTTTCATGTGTTTATGCAGGTACTTTCAAGAGTTTTTGATTACGTGTCTTTTAGTAAGAAATATTGTGTTCTAATGGGTGACTTTAATATACATTTTGACTCTAATTACAACTATAGGAATATGTTTATTGACTTATCAACTTCTTATGGTTATGAGCAGGAAATCTTTGAAAACACTAGAGATAACCATTGTTTAGATAATATTTTTGTTAATTTTCACAATATTATTGATTTTAGAGTTAGAACTTTTGACCCTATTATAGCAGACCATAGGGCAGTAGATATATGTTTAAACTTGTCCCTTGTAAATTTAATGTATAGGAAAGATAGGTTAATTCAATATAAAAAAGTCTCATGTAGACCAATAACTAGAATAGGCACTTATACTCTATATAACATATTGGAGGGCTTTGATTGGAGCTTTCTTGACTCGGACAGGTCGGTAAATGATATTGCTGACAACTTCATAAATAATTTTATCAATGCGAGAAATCATTCATTCCCTGAAATTCAAAAGTCGGTTAAACACCAACCAACACGAACTATAAAGTGGTATGATAATGAGCTTAAAGCAATGAGGGCTGACCTTGACTTAATTACCAATATGGGACGGGAGACGGATTGCCCCTTACTGCAGCATGAGATCAGAAGACGCAGGCAGGAATATAAACATTCACTGAATAAAGCCAAAATACGGGCCAACTCAGACCTAATAAAAAATGCAGATAACCGTGCAAAGCTAGCATGGGATGTCATTAACAACAATAGAAGTTTATCTGGCACAAAATTTCATTTTAATATTTCAGTCGATGAACTTAACAACTTCTTTGCTGATATTGCAAGTAAATTAGTAATGGCTCTACCTCAGAATAGCTTACCTTTTGAGACATTTTTAAAGGAAGCGCACCAACTTAATCCCCGCTTAAAATTTTGTTTCAAGAGTGTTACTTTTAATGATGTAAGGAATGCTATAAATAAACTTAAAAATAAAAGTAGCAAAGACATTTACGATTTAAATTCCACATTAATAAAATCTTTAAAGAATGTTTTAATAATTCCCTTAACCAAACTCTTTAATAAATGTATATCATCTGGCATCTATCCTCATGCATTCAATTTCATTAGGACGATTCCAGTCTTTAAAAAGGGTGATGTCAACGACCCAAATAATTACAGACCTATATCGCTTATCCCAATATTCTCTAAAATACTTGAATATTTACTTGCAGCACAACTTGGAGACTTCTTTGAGGCGAATGATTTATTTACTAATGAGCAGTTTGGTTTCAGAAGAGGAAAATCGACTATTACAGCGATAAATAGGCTTTGTGAGGGCATAGTGGAGGGCTTTGAACGGGGAGAACATGTGGGTACAACTTTTTGTGATCTGTCCAAGGCGTTTGATTGTGTTTCTCATACAATCTTAATTCACAAACTAAATTTCTATGGCGTAGAGCAAGTCAGCTGTCAACTGATTGAAAGCTACCTGCAGAACAGGAAACAAGTAACAAGTCTGTTGGGTAAAACATCGAGGGAGAATATGTTGGTACACGGTGTTCCCCAAGGCTCAGTCTTGGGTCCATTGTTGTTTCTAATCTATGTTAATGACATAACTGCTGCCCTACCCCCTAACACAGTTACTATGTATGCCGATGACACTACTTTCACGATAAGAACAACAGAGTCCAAATTATTAACGGAGAAAATGACCGAGTATACTGAAAAGGTAAATGACTGGTTTACGGCAAATAAACTTACTTTAAACCGGGAGAAAACTGAAAAAGTAATTTTTTCATTAAGGACACACGATATCTCTGAGAATGTCAATAATATCAAATTTCTTGGCATAATAATGGATTCCAAATTAACTTTTGAAAGTCACATAAATATGATAGCGAAGAAAATGTGCTCATCAATTTTTGTTCTTAGAAATTTGGTTAAGACAGTGGAAGTAGAGGTGTGCAATATTGCATATCATGCATTGATACACTCGTCGTGTATGTATGGTCTCATTGTTTGGGGACATTCTGCACATGCACCTAGGATTTTTGGCTTACAAAGGAGGGCAGTTCGAATCCTGGCTAAAGTGGGGTACAGGGAAGATACTAGGCAATATTTCCAAGGTTTGCAAATACTTACGCTACCCTGTCAGTATATCCTTGATACACTGATTTACGTACATGGAAGTGTGGGTAGGTACGAATCAGGGGTTGACATTCACCAGCATAACACTAGGCATCGTAATGACCTCAGGGTGTCTTATCTAAGATTGTACAGATCGTGGAATGCCACCCTGCATTTCGCGCCACTATTTGTTAATAAACTGCCTGTCGGTGTCCGATTGCTCCCGTTATTGCCTTTCAAAGCAGTAGTTAAATCTTACCTGCTCGAAAAAGCATTTTTAAATATTAATGAATTTTTAAACATACTGAAGACGATTTCGGATGTTATTTTGTATTATTGTGGTTAGTGTGTAATTTTTGTAATTTTTAAATTGGTATATCGACATGATTTTCTTTTTTGTAACTTTTTCAATTCGTGTGGATATGTGTTTATTTGATTTTATACAAACTTTGTAGGTATTTGTTTGACGATTGTAAAATACTATTTGTATTAGCATGAATAAAATCTATTGTCTATTGTCAACTTACCTCACCTATGGGGTACGTTTGAGCATAGTTCACTATCTAAATTAAATTAGATATTGCTTCTAAATTATACTTATTAGAAATTAATTACTATTGTTAATGGATAAATTACTAATCCATTATCATCATAAGCCAACATTGAGAAGCTATAACCGATCAAGTGAAAAATTTCTCAACTAGCCCTGCCCTACCCTACCTAAGTTTTAAAAACTTGAAGGTATGTTGAAAATTTAAAATTGATTTCTACAAACTATAAACCAGTTAGTATTATTAAATAAATATAATTATATAATAAATTAAAAGAAACAGATGCCTTTTATATTTTGTCATATATAGATACTAATTATCTATTGAAATTCAGATTTATAAATAATTCTTAATTATGAGCCATCGAGGGAATGGTTAAAGTTGTTCAATAAAAGGAAACATTTTAAAATAAGACAAATTCCTTCCATGTCTTCTACGTAGGTAAACGTAATTGAAAAAAAAATGCAAATCTTTTAGTCAGAGAGACACAAAGTTGATCGATCACCGGAATAAAACCTGACACTTTAAATGTCTCTCTTGAGGTCAGCTTTTCGTCTTATGCTTTTATTTAATCAAGCAGATTTAACTATACACGTCTTTTTCTAGTGCTTGATTGTACGTATTCTCAGTATTTTATATTTGTTTAGCTGTTTCTTCAAATATATATCAAATTCGTCGTTTTTGATTCAACGAAAGATTTAATATATATCAAATTCGTCGTTTTTGATTCAACGAAAGATTTTTAAGATCACAATAGACGCACAGCAAAATCTTGTTTGTTGCTCCAAAATGACGTTCAAAAAATGGCAAATAGAGAGGTTTCAAGACCACTAATCTTTTCTGCAAAATGTGTTGCGCCATTTCTCTAAATATCTTTTTGCTACGTATAAGAAATATGCGAAGTGAAGATTTCAGAATACCCTATGAGATTGGTTTCTGGGGCTGTAGCTTTACAAGACCAACCAGTATTGCAAAGATTTTTTAAAACAAATGATTGATTGCTTTTTTCTTTAATCATTTTTTTGACACAATTCGACATGTTGTGTAAATAGCGTATATAACAGTTTATAAGGAAACAGATTACGAAAGACCGATTTAAAACCAAGGAGGACGGTACGAAAACCTTATTTAACTTAAATAAATATTTAAATTTAACTCCAAGACTTGATAAAGCACAATAAAGGATGTGCAAAACGTTGTAATATCAGTGTTCCTTATTTATTACAATAACCTATACCCAAGAATAATAATAAAAAAAAAACATATTAAAATGGTTAAAGAAAATTAAGTACATTATATATATATATATATAGAAATATCGTCCAATCCCCCGAACTAATACAAGTAGAAGCAGCGAATATGAGAACTGCAAATTCAGCATTACGTAAAACATCCTTTTGTTATACTTTTTATTTTTCATTTTTATTCATTCAATTTTCAAGATTCGAATCAAATAGTTGTTATTTTTGTATTTTTCAATTCATAATAAAACTTTGTATTTTTAAGAATTAAATATATTTTTTAAAAAGTTAAATTAAATGCTTCAACATTTCTATATATATATATATTGTTATGGTATTCAATAGTAGTTGGTCTTTGTGTATAGTATAAATGTATTTAAGACTAACTAGATAAGAATTTTCATAATAACAATTTATGCAAATGATCAAGTAATGAGGAAAAGAATTGAATAAAATCAGGGTATAAAAAGAACGTTACTAGGTTGCGAGAGAGGTTTTTTTAAATTTTGATTAATGAGAAAAGTCATAAAAAGATATTTTGGAAAATGAATTTGAATTAATATAAGTAAAATAAAACTAATGTAATAAATAAATAGAAATGGACTTTTTAGTAAATGATAAATAAATAATAAATACATAATGATTTTATTGACGTAAAAATACAAGTAAAGATAAAGATAAAGATAAAGATAAAGATAAAGATAAGAGAGGAACCCAACCTGAGGAGTCTAAAAAGACAATTGTGTGAATATAGAAAATCATAACAATATGGCGAACCAACGTGGAGCGTGAATAAAACAGGAGTAGAGTACCTAATTCAGTTCCAAATAAAACATTATATTGAGATTGAAATGGTTATATAGACAATTGAAGTGATTGGAAGATTAGAACTGTGAAGAATTGAAATAAAACATAAATAAATTGTAATGTAATAGAAATAAGAGGATTAGGTGAGAGTTTTAAGCATATTTATATTTATACATAAAGTCCATAAAATTTTAAAAAATTTTAAATCTAAATACAAATCGAATAAATATAATATAGTAATATAATAAATTAACATTATAAATTAAATATATATAAAATAATTAAAATACTTAAATAAAATGGATACAAGACAAAATAGAAGAAATAGAAGGAGAGAAGATGGAATACAAGAATACAATGAAAATATGCATGAAACACAAAGTAATGATGGATTTTCGGAAGGAGAAGAAAACACAACTATTCAGGTGGTACAAGTTGATGTGATAGGAGATGTGACTGGTGCAAAACCACATCAAGAAACCGAGATGGAGAAAATGTTTAAATTTTTGGAAAATTAGTTTGAAGAAAATAATAGAAAAATGGATGAAAATATTAGAAAAATGGAAGAAAAATTTGATGAAAATGGTAGAAAACAAGAAAATTATAGAAAAGAAGATAAGGAAGAGTTAAAGATTTTAAAAGAAAATATAGAAGGCATAAAATTAGATATTAATAATATTAAAAGTGAAATTAAAAATGAAAGGAAAAATATTATTAAAGAAAATATCAAAATACAAAAAGAAATAGATCAATTGAAAGATGGATTTAAGGCGATGGAGAAAATGGGTTATATACACCAGGAGAAGATTAATAATATAGAAAAAAATGTGAAGGAGCAGCAAAATGAAAAATAGAGAGAAAACGAAAGAATACAACAAACTATGGAAAGGAACGTAATGGAAGTAGCAAAGAAATTTGTAGATGAAACAAAAAAATTACAAGAGATGCAAAATGAAAGAACTGAGGATGTTTCCTATATGGTAATACATGAAGGAGAAGGAGCAGTAAAATTTACAGGGAATATCAGTATATTACATCAATGCACGTATATGAAAATGATTAAAACTAAAACTAGGAACAAAAGAGATTGGAAAGAAATTATAAGAAGTTCTTTGAAAGATAATGCTGGATTATGGTATGCAACACAGGAAAATGAAATATTAACCTTTAATAATTTTGAAAGGGAATTCCTTAAATATTTCTGGGGTGAATCAAAACAAGGGGTGAGTAGGGAAAAATTATATTTCGGAAATTCAATAATTATAGATGAGGGAATAATTTAACCAATTATGCGTTACATTTATATAATTTTGCCCAATATTTTGAACCTCCTATGAGAGAAGAGGAAATAATTTTATATATTTCTAGACATTATGATATAACAGTTTCTGAAACAATAGTCATATAAAATATTAGAAAAAAAGAACAATTAATTAAGTATTTAAATCGAGTTGAAAGAAATTTAAAGATTAATGAAAATAGATCACAAAATTACGAAAATGATTATCAAAACAGAAATGGATATAATAGAGGAAGAGAAGAAATGCATAATAGAAACAATGGAAATTATAATTATGGATATAATGGGAGATAAAATGGAAATCGTATAAATGGAAATACATATAGAAATGGAAATAGTATGGAAAATAATAATAATATAAGAAATGGAAATAACAGAAATAAAAATGGTTTTCAAAATGTGAATAATGGAAGATATGAAAGATCAAGATATAGAAATACGAATGAAATTCATAATAATAATAGAGAAGATAGAACTGGAAATAATAATGTACCTAGAAGAATAAATCAAATTAATATGCAAAGTAGAGAAATAGAAGAAAATGTAGAAAACGTTAGGGTAGAACCAGAACAAGAAAATTTTTAAATAAGCACCTACAAAATTTTAATGTTAAATGTTGTTATATACATCCAAGTGAATTTATAAAATTAGAAGAAAATAATAATAAATTAGAAGATAAAATTGGATTAATAATTATTGAAGGAAATTTGGATAATAAGAAAATTAAAATTTTAATAGATACAGGATCAGAAGCAACATTGATAAATGAAAAAAGTATTGAAGAAAATAAAATAGACGAAATGATTAGAATTCCAAGAATGAAGTTAATAGGTGCTAATGGAAAAAAATTAGGGGAAATTAAAAGAACTATAAATATTCATATTAAAATTGGAAATAGTATATATACAATACAAGGTTTGATTATAGGAAATATGGAGTACTGATGAATTAGAAAGAATGAATGTTATTATTAATTATGAAGAAGGTTGGATAAAATTGAAAGAAGAACAAATAAAATTAGATAAAATAACCAATAATGAGGAAATAATACATATAAATGAACTAAGAATTAATAGGGAAACGATAAAAGAAGGAGAGAATATAAAAAGCGATGATAAAAATAAAGAGGAAATTAATTTGTTATTTAAGAAATATCCAAATTTAGTTACATTAGAGAATAATACGGCCAAAGAATATACTCACAGATTTGAAGTAAAGAATATAGAAAATTTTCGAGTTAAAACTTATCCAATTCCATATCAATATAGAAAACAAGTAGCTATAGAAATAGATAAATGCTAGAAAATAATACAATTGAGAGAAGTGATACATCATTTATTAATCCAATTGTAGTTGTGAAAAAAGGGAATAAATTTTCAATACCACAATATGAAAAACCTATGCATAATGAAGCAATATTTGGTAGAATAACAGGAATTGAAATTTTCAGTAAAATAGATTTAAAACACAGTTTTTGGTTAATACCTTTACATAAAAATAGTAGGAAATATACTGGTTTTAGTATTGATGGTGTAGTATATCAATTTAAAGTAGTACCATTCGGTATACAAAGTGCATGTGCAGCTTTGGTTAAAGCATTACATAAAATTTTGAACAAATATGAAAATTTTGTTGTTCATTATGTGGATGATATATTAATTTATTCAAAAAGTGAAGAAGAACATAAAAAACACTTAAATATTGTTTTAAAAGAATTGGATTCAGCGGGATTAAAAGTAAATAAAGAAAAATGTCAATTTTTTTTAAAGGAAGTGATATATTTAGGATTTAAAATTAATAAGAATGGAGTAGAGATGGATACGGTAAGAGTAGATAAAATTTTAAAATTTGAGAAACCAAAAAGTTTAAAACACATAAGGGGATTTTTGGGAATGATAAATTATTACAAAAAGTTAATACCAAATCTATCAGAAAAACAGATTCCATTAGTAAAATTATTAAAGAAAAATGTTAAATGGGAATGGAATGAAGAAAGAGAACAAGCGTTTAATGATTTGAAAAAAATGTTTACCAATAAGTTGAAAGTATATCATCCAAATTATGAATTAGATTTTATATTAAGAACAGATGCATCAATTAATAAATTAGCAGGGGTTTTAATACAAATACAAAATGGAATAGAAGTACCAATATGTTTTATGTCTAGAGTCACAAAAATGTATGAAAGAAATTATAGTGTATCAGAATTGGAATTTGCGAGTATAGTTTTTTGTGTGCAAAAATGTCGATTTTATTTAATTGGAAAAAAGTTTATAATTAAAACCGATCACATGGTATTGAAGAAAGTAATGGTTAATCGATTTAATAATAATAGGATATATCGATGGAGTTTATTATTACAAGAATATGATTTTGAAATTAGATATTTATCAGGAAAGGAAAATCTTATTGCAGATACATTATCAAGAGAAAGTAGTAAAAATAAGGATAAAGGAGGAATAGTACAAATTGGAATGAATAAATTAATAGAAGATGACGGTATGTTTTCAGAAGAAGAAATAGGTAATAAGAAGTCAACAAAATTTAACAGAAAAAGAAAAACAGAATACTTTAATTAAAGATGGATATTATATAAAGGAAATAGGAAATGAAGAAGTTTATGTAATTGAGAGTTATTTAGGAAAACAAATATTAAAAAATTTACATGTAACATATGGACATATAGGTTCAAGAAAATTATGGTTATTATTTAGAGAAAATTTTATAATGAAAAAAGATCAAAAGATAGCAAAAGGAATAACAAGAACATGTAAGATATGTCAATTGAATAAAAATAAGAATAAAGTGAATAAAAATATTGGGAAAAGTGTTACAGCAATGGAAAAATTGGAAGTAATAGCAATAGATTTTATTAGTAATCTAATAAGAAGTAAAAATAATAATAAACATATATTAGTAATTGTTGATGTTTTTACAAAGTTTGTAAAATTATACCCATGTAGAAGGACAAATTATAAAAGCATTAAAAATTGTTTACAAAAATTTATAGAAGAAATAGGTAAACCAAGGACATGTGTAATGGATAACGCAACGTATTTTCAAGGACAGAATTTAGAAAATTTTTTAGAAAGGAAGGGAATTCAAAAGAATTGTATTAGTATAAGACATCCTGCAGCAAATCCTGCAGAAAGATATATTAAAGAGGTGATAAAATTTTTAAGAATAAGTTTAAATGGGAAGAAACACAAAGAATGGGAAAATTATATTAATAAAGTAGAAATGTATATAAATGATATTCCAAATGTAATAACAGAGAAAACACCAACATTCTTAATGTTAGGTCGAAAACCAAAACGAAATTGGGAAGAAGAAGAAGAAGAAAGAAAAAAATATGATGAAATTATAGAAAAAGTAAGGAAAAGATTAATGGATGCATGGGAAAAATATTATAAAAAAATTAAGAAAAAAGTAAAATATCCTGTAAGGTTTAGGAAAGGAAATAGTAATAGTAGTTCGGTTTTGCCTTGATGTGAGTTGAATAATATTTATATCTATTTATATCGCAGCATCCAAGGTGTCTTTTAAAGTGTTAGAAATTCTAACCGACACCATTCCAGTTCAAAACTGGAATTATTATTTTTGACAGTATGGCACTAGATATGTTATGTATCATCTTTGATATTTTGTTATATATATATATATATATATATATATATATATAAATTTAATAATACTTTTAAAAGTTCTTTCTTTAAACGGTCCACAATGTCTTAAGTGCTGGTCTCATTAGAGCCAAATTTGAATTTACAAGCCAGGGTTAATGTGTCTGATGATATGCTTAATCTACTTTGAATCTAAACTCATGCATAAACATCAGTTTAATGCGACCCGAGGAGACAAAGATGCCTCAAAATGCCTCGAAGGTCTTCCGAGCTCAGCTGAGAGAACGACCGATCTTAATGAGCAAAAACGGGGTTAAATTCGTCATTTTGACTTTATATATAATTACGGTAACAAGTAAATTAAGAAATTGTAGGCTTATTCCACAACTTATTAGGCGGTTAGCTGAGAAAGTCATTACAAATAAACCTCTTTTAAATATATATCCATCACTTGTATCGCTTACACTAGAAATAGTATTAAAAAAACATCCATTTAAGATTTATTAAGTACTCGTAAATTAAAGGATAGTATTGGATAATAGTAAAATACTGTTAGGGATATACTAAGAAACACTTTTAACAATTTTTATAATAAGGATTTTCCTGCAGTAATGTATTTCAATATTTTAAATCCGGATGGAGAATATAGTCCTCTCCTCTAGTCTTCTCATATCTATGATAATCTAAATCTAAACATGTAACCCTCAGCCTTGGGAAATCAAAAACAACTTCACAGTGAGAAGAGAGATTATTTATTAAACTTATATTACTCACATGAATAATAAAATTTGAATCAGTTATAACCGTACAAACTTTGTTCATATCCGCACTGTTTAAAATTACTACTTATTTAAGGGTCAAAGTAATAATGAAGTTTGGCTTTGAGCAACCATTCTAATATATAATTGATTACATTTAGTTACTAAAGATAAAACAATAGGTACATTTGGTACTTGTATTTTGTATTTTGTTTGTAGTTTGTGGGTAAAAATGAATATGGTATATTTCTCAAGGATCCGTCTTAGAGCAAACTTTTTGCATATCAAGGATCATTCTAAAAACATACATAATACAGATTTTAAGGGTTATTTTAAAGTATATGAAATAGTCAAATATTAAATAACAATGTAGGTATATGTTTATATGTCCAATGTCAGTTTCCCATCGTCAACGGTTACCACAGGGGTCAATACTCGGGCTCCTACTTTGAAACCTCCTGTACGACGGGGTACTGGGGCTAGATCTACCATATAGCTGCAATGCAGTGGCGTACGCGGATGATCTGGCCCTTGTGGTTCAGGCTGCAGCTACTAAACAGATGAAGTTTAAGGCTGAGGTAGGCTTAACAATAATAGGAAACTGGTTTTATCGTGTGGGTCTGCAGGTAACATCAAAAAAAATATCTGGGCGTATGCCAGGACCATAAGCTAGCTTTCACTGAGCACGTAAGGCAGACGGCCGCCAAGGACAGCAAGCAAGCATTAGCTCTTATGAGACTGCTGCTAAATATAGGGAGCCCTGGTTACCTTAATATAGGAAAATTTTGCTTAGTGCTCAGAGAAAAATGCTATTTAGGGTCACCTGCGTCTACAAAACGGTGTCCGCAGAAGCGGCCTGGATGCTTAGTGGCGTCCTCCCTATCGACCTGCTAATGAAAGAAAAAACATGATTCCACAAAATTTGCAAGAAAGCAATTGTCGCAGACAGAAAAAAAGAAAGGGTAGCGACTTTGGATAAATGGGACAGAATAGAAGATGCAGAATGACCGAGAGGTGTTTTCAAAAATCTAAATAAGTGTCAGGACTGCAAGCACAGAATGTTTGAGTTTGAGTGGCTTAGCGGGCACGGGTGTTTCGGATCAAACCTACATCGGATTGATAAAAGAAACATGGCTACATGCAGGGACTGTGGCGTAAAGGTAGATGGTCCGGAGCACACTTTGCTTAGATGAAGTAAAAGGGAGAAAATGAAAAGGATGGTAATGCCTGATGTCCAGTTCTCTGCATGATTATTGGATAATGGAAAACCCATAAAGGTGGAACGTGGGACACAATGTAGTCAAAAACATAATTAGGAAAAAGGAGAAACAAAATAGTCTCCTATACAATTCATACAGCCACTGAGAAGGTTTTTTTAATGGGTATTCGACGGACAGTCCTTTCGGGACTCCCACACTGCCTGGTCTTGAACATCTAGAGACAAGGTACATAAAGTATTTTTGTCCCCTTCTGTCTAACCCAATACCAAGTAATGTCGTAAAGACGGTTTCAGACAGAGCCACAAAATGAACAAAACAAAAATTTTTAATATATTATTAATTATTATATATTTTTCTTGAAATTGATTTTTTTAAACAATGTATTTTAAGTACGTCCAAGTTCATTTGCTTTGGTGGTAATAAAGAGACACGTTGTACATAATGTGAAAAAGAAGTTATAAAATGTATAAAACTATCGACATAGAATAACATGATTCTAAGGCGACAATTTAACGTTAGGCACAATAGGGAAGATCTAAACTCAGATACATAACCAAATTTTATCAAAATCGGTCCAGGTGAAAATACCTGTAAAAACTACACCCAGACAGACCGATAATTTCTTTATATTTAAAAAAAAGACTTCTACGGATCTAAAAAGCCAAGAACTAACACAAAACCTTTCTTTACATTTTTCAATTTCACTAATAATCTCAATACTCTCAGTTGTGAGAATCAAAATTATAAGTATTATACTTATACAAAGGCGCTTTAATTCAGTAGTAAACACTCCATTGAAATATTAATTTTTAACTTCCCGTGTGTGTGTGTGTGTGTGTGTGTGTGTGTGTGTGTGTGTGTGTGTGTGTGTGTGTGTGTGTGTGTGTGTGTGTGTGTGTGTGTGTGTGTGTGTGTGTGTGTGTGTGTGTGTGTGTGTGTGTGTGTGTGTGTGTGTGTGTGTGTGTGTGTGTGTGTGTGTGTGTGTGTGTGTGTGTGTGTGTGTGTGTGTGTGTGTGTGTGTGTGTGTGTGTGTGTGTGTGTGTGTGTGTGTGTGTGTGTGTGTGTGTGTGTGTGTGTGTGTGTGTGTGTGTGTGTGTGTGTGTGTGTGTGTGTGTGTGTGTGTGTGTGTGTGTGTGTGTGTGTGTGTGTGTGTGTGTGTGTGTGTGTGTGTGTGTGTGTGTGTGTGTGTGTGTGTGTGTGTGTGTGTGTGTGTGTGTGTGTGTGTGTGTGTGTGTGTGTGTGTGTGTGTGTGTGTGTGTGTGTGTGTGTGTGTGTGTGTGTGTGTGTGTGTGTGTGTGTGTGTGTGTGTGTGTGTGTGTGTGTGTGTGTGTGTGTGTGTGTGTGTGTGTGTGTGTGTGTGTGTGTGTGTGTGTGTGTGTGTGTGTGTGTGTGTGTGTGTGTGTGTGTGTGTGTGTGTGTGTGTGTGTGTGTGTGTGTGTGTGTGTGTGTGTGTATGTATGTATGTAAACCTCTTATAACTTTTCAACGGCTTGACCGATCGGAATGAAATAAAAAGCGTTCCAAAGAGTTCCATCTAACTTAGATGATTCCCTGTAAGTTTGAACCGATTCGAACCGGTAGATTTCGAGAAATTTCAAAATAACCGAAAAAAAAAACAATTGGTAAAAATTATGTTTTTTTGGGCATATCTTTTTGGCCATTAAATCGATCAATTTCATAACCTAATCAGCTATCAAGCTTAAAAAACAACGTCGAATGCTGTTTTGCAAATTAAAATCGGTTGATTCTTTCGTGAGATATCGTTGTCGAAAAATTTCAAAAAAAGTGTTTTTTTTTTCAATAACTTTTTTTGACTAATCGATTTTGCACTCCTAGTAACGTTTTTAGGTCTCAAAAAACTGCTTCGAATGCCATCTTGAACATCAAAATCGAATAACGCGTTAAAAAGTTATGGCTATTTAAACATTTCAAAAAAAGTCAAAAACGTCAAAATACGTCACGTTACTATAGCTTTGCGGTTAAAACTAGCGGGAAGTTGCAAGAATGGCCTTTAAGGTCAATCTCTTTTCGAATTTTTTTATATATTTTTTAAGAGTTTTTTCGTATTATCTTTCTAAAAGTGCCATTTACGAATTATTGAATACTAAAGTAGAGAGAACATTTACATAATATATAAACTTAGAAATTTTTGAAAACATATCTGACAACCTTGATTCGAAAGTCGGTCCGTTTGATAGGATTAGAAGGCGTGTTAATGTTGGTAAATTGTGTTAAAGAAAATATGGTAAAATTTAATCTTGTGTGTAAAATTTTACCACTGAACCTTATTAGAATATTAAACTAGTTCGCCAACTCATTAATACAGGACTATTTGCACACTTTCGTGACAAATTCTAGCAAACGTTTACAAAATAAGTTCCATTCTGTATATTTTAGCAAACAGATAATGGAAATAACTAGTTGTGAAAACTGAAAACTTGTTTTAAATGGGATGTTGACTGTGAATGCTTTCCAGTTACCGCATCAGAATTGTATTTTGTTTTATATGTACTGAAAAGATGTTTCAGAATACATAACTAAATGAATATAATATTTCATGGACTGCTTCACTTTATTTTGAATAGAAAATTTGACAAATACACTTCATATTTCTCATATTTCTCTACGGAAGTCTATTTATTAAAGAAAAAAAGCGTGGAACTCTGGGAATTCCGATAAAGCCAGGCTTTTAGTGTTATTCCTGGCGCAGTGGTGTTTTGAATATTTTTTGTCAAAGGTAATACCACGAGTCCTTAAAATTTTATCGATTAATTTTTAGTTTCCACGAAAACTTTTTTATTTGGCAAAAATACGAAAACAAACTGAAATGTATCATATTCAGTTTGTTTGAGTAGTTTTGCCTAAAATAACAAAGTTTGAGTCTGGAAAATAAAAATTTATCTAGTAAAATATTACAGGACGAGTGGTATTTGAGGAGATTATTTTTTGAACCTTTCTGTACAAAAACTACTTTATTTAAAAAACTTCCTAGAACAACTTATATTTCATAATTAACACAAACGAAATGCCGTTATCCCTCCTATTAACTTATCCTGTACACTAGATAGTATTGACAGTTGTCAGTTGTCGTGAGCGTCGTGAAAACAGGGTTATAATTTGAATAAATATTTATTTTTATACAAGACCACATTTGCCTGTAGGCATATAAAAGTTTCAAATGCATGCAGAACCAGGAAGCAGGTTAGTTTTAAAGTACCTACACCTACATATTTGATTTTTCATTATCGTTTGGATGAATTGAATTGTGATAATAATAATAACAAAATATATTTCAGAATATTTAGATAATATAAATGAATGTTGATTTATAGTAAGGTGCTTATAAACAAGAAAATTGATTGTTCAATATTGTTATTGAATTTTTGACAGTTCTATAATTTTATCACTACTAGTAAAACCACTAGTGGTTTTATCAATATAAACCGGAATGATTGGCTAGATTTAGCATAAAACATTGAAGATTAAGCGTTTTCATTGGACGAAATCACAAAATTGTGATATTTTGACAGGTGAAAAAAGTAATCAACAAAAAAAAACTCACTCAGTTGATAAAAACTTAATATTTATTTAATAAATCTTTTTTGATCATTTAAAATCACTTGTTATTACATCACTGCTAATAACTTGCAATCATAATATTTACTTGCAATGATTTGTGATAATAATCATCACATGTAGATTGTACCATCTACTTTATGTATTAAATCTCTTTCGATCACTTATAATCACCTGTGATTACTTGTATGCCTTTTAATGACTGGTATCACTTATTATCACTTGCATTCATTTGTAATGACTTGTAATCAAGTCTGATCATTTGTAGATTGTACTTTATTGAACAAAAAAATACAATTAAAGAAGAACTTTGAGGGTAAACTCAACTAATCTGAGTTAA
This sequence comes from Altica lythri, assembly GCA_964028335.1. Classification (NCBI taxonomy): domain Eukaryota; kingdom Metazoa; phylum Arthropoda; class Insecta; order Coleoptera; family Chrysomelidae; genus Altica; species Altica lythri. The sequence goes on from OZ034800.1 coordinate 66,552,931, forward strand.
AGCAAACAAATAGCAGGTCACAATGGCATAGGGCTACTCAGGTGGTAGGAGAAGAGCGGATTGTAGATTTAAAATTTTAATAATTGTTGTTGTAGCATTTTTTAAAAATATATTTACAGAAAAATACAGATACTGTTTCTTGTAATTTTTCATAACTTTTTAAAGTTATGTAGTACCTATGCCAACGTGCAAAAATACACGTACACATATCACGTGCTTTTTGGTGCAATTCTATGATTGATCAATCAGAGACATTTTTCGTGCTGTGGTTATCCCTGTAAGGTACGTGCAAATTTCCCCTTAAATACTCCTACCATTGCATTTTGTTTCACTTTCCATTTGTTCTGGCATCGATAGGCATTTTTTTTTCATTTTACCGACTTTTTTTACTTACGTGTTAGTTTGTGCTCCCAGTGTTACATTTAAGGATAGAAGTAATTCTCCTAGTTTGGTTATTAATATTACCCCCTTTAAATACCTGTTAATTGTGACTAGTGATTAGTCGAAATATCTTTTCATCTGTACCTTTTATCTTGGGAGCTGCTTCGGATACAGAATGGTTTACTGTACTGTCGCATACTCGATGTTTGTACTGATTGGAGATTGATTGAACAGGGGTTAACCATGAAAGATACATAGGTATTCATTGGGTTGGCTGTCAATCTGTATCACCTTTATCTATGTATCCAAATTCTTAATAAAAGGACACTCTGCGAAATTTACTTAAAAGCTGTTATCACAAAGAAGAAACGATGTCAGATTGAGTATCAGTTTCTTGACAAGACAATGTCGACTCAGAAAATACATGAGTTAGTTGAACTTGGCAGATGAAGACATCTGTCGATACTGCCTAGAGGAGAAGGAAATGTATTACGTATCTTTACATGATGATTCATTTTTATTTGTCTTCTTTTCCCGTCAGGGTGGATCGTGAGTTCTCAAAAAATATATTTAGGTACTGTTCTTGGCGGGGTGAGGTAGCTTCGCCATTTACTATCGAACTCTTGTTTTAAAGAAAAGCTTTAGATCGCAGCAAGTGAAGAAAAGACGGAGTAATATCAAATAGAAAGAAAATCCTAACGATCTTTACTTAAATATGTAAAAAGTTTTTTTTTTTATTTAACTGTTTTTGTTTATTACTGTTTGTAAACTTTATGTTTACTTTTGACTTGTCCTATACATTATTTGTAAATGTCGTAAAGGATCAATAAAATTATTATTATTATCCGTTTATTCTGCGAAATAAAAATCTTTTAGCATATCGCTGCAAACTTTGACCGACAAGGAAAACAAAAAAAATATATGTGGAATCTACCGGAAAAAAATTTAATACTACAAATTAAAAAATCAAACAATAATATTTCCTCAGCTTATACTTTGTTGAAGAGCATAGAGAAGGGGATAACGATATTTTTTTTTAGTTTATTTCTTACATAAAAAGACGTACTTTAATTAAAATGTACCCGAGTATACCTACTTTGTAAGGGTTGGTTGGAAAGTTTTAAAAGTTTTGAATACACAAAAAATTTTGATTTGTCAATTTATTCATTGTTAACAAGCCATTTGAAGTTGACATGTCAGTGTATTTTGTTAGAATGGAAAAAACCGAATATCATGCAGTGATAAAATTCTTTGTTTTGGAAGGTTTATCAGCAACAAAATTCATACAAAAATGGTGAAACTGTTAAAGGAATCTACTCCTTCACAACAGTGCATCGATAAGTTTTATAGTCTAAACGTGGTGGTACAAGGTACAAGCGTCGAATTTGAACTACGTAGTGGACGTCCAAAAAGTTCAACAACACCAAAAATCATTGAGCAAATCTAAAATCCAAGTTTAATTAAACGTGAAATTGCTGATATCATAGGCATTTGAGGTAAACGAGTAACCCATATTTTACACGAAGAATTACATACGAAATGCCATTCGGAAGGTTATTGCCGCATTCCTTAAGAATTCAACAAAAAGTGAATCGAAAACAAATTTCTAAGCGTAATTTGGAACATTTTAAGCAGAACACCGATTCTGTGCGTCGTCTGGTAAATATGGACTTGGATATACCATTATGATTTCAAATTGAAACAAGAATGTTTACAAGTAATAAAATGAAGCTCCAAAATAGGTGAAGTCAGAACGATCGGAAAAAAAGGGATGTAAAATTGGTTTTGTTAATTGATTATCTTTAAAAAGGTAAACCAATTAACTCTGAATATTATTGCAACCTTTTGGACCAGTTGATAAAAAAATTTGTAAAAAAAGACCTGATTTACAGAAGAAAATAATCATTTTTCCATATGACAATGGAAATGTTCACAAAAGTTTGTTGACGATGGCTAAATTGAACTAATTGTTTGAACACCCACCGTATTCACCCGGTTTGGCTCCCTCCCTTCGTGGAAAGCGTTTTGTATGGAATGAATAAGCTATTTCAGCCGTGGAACAATATTTTGCTGAGCTTCCGGAAAATCATTACGTAGGTGGTATAAATTTAGTGGAGGATCATTGGCATAAGTGTGTCCAAGCTGAGGGGGATTATATTAAATAAAAAAGAAACAGTTTTATTAAAAAATACACATTCTTTTATTTGTGCTTTTAAAACGTTTCAACTAACCTGTACCTGAAAGCTGCTAAATTGATTTATAACTATAGTACCTACTAATTAAGTAATTGTTTGATACAAGATATAATAAAAACATGACATAATAATAATCACTATATTGTCGATACATATAAATAACATATAATTTTCTTGACAATTTATATAATTTTATTACCAATAATTTTCACATAATATTGTTAGTACCTAAAGATCGTTAAATACATTACAATAATTTATAAGAGTCATTTTTATAGACTATATATTTGGTAGTAAAATTAAGCTGGAACATTCAATTCCCACGCAAAAATTAAATCAGATTCGTAGTTTAGTAGTAACATTTATAGCACTATCTCCTTTGTAGTAAACGATTACGAATATTATTTGTCTTTGGAAAAAGTATTGTCAATTAATTCATAAAAAATGTAGATTACTGGTTCCAAGGTTAAATTATATTTTCTGTGTCCATATTTGCAGAAACTACTTAATAAAATAGCGTAGCTATAATTTATTGTCTCTATACTTTAGTTAAATATGTGCAAACTGTTTATACATAATACATAATTAAATTAGATTTGTTTGATATCAACACACTTACAAAAAATACAATTAGTACTTTACAACTCCTACTTATTTAACCTAGATAAATGTTTAAGATTAATTAAGAAATTTTGGAGGCACAATTATATTTTTTATTTTCTTCTTCTAACACAGCTGTTTTGTATTCTTAATGATCTTTTTGAATTAATTATTAAGTGCCTTGTTACTTCAGTTTTCCTAGAAATCTTAATGTTTCGAGTTCAAAGTACATTTTTGTCAATTGTTTTTTAAATCTGGTCTTTATTATTAAGGCACCTAGTTTAAAATGACCGCAAAAACTTAACTATTTTTTTTTTCACCTGCTGCTGAAAACGCCATATATCAGTAAATCAATTTCCAATAAGTATAATTGTCGCAAGTGTTTTGCTACCAATTATCTTTACTAATTATATTTCGTTTTGAGATTCTAAATAAATTCGAACATTGGTAGTTATATCAAAGAAAGCGTCAAGCCAACTCGACAACTTTTATCAACAGTTTTGGTCCATCGAATTGGTATTTATTTAGCCCTGTATGTTTTGCTTCCAAAACAAAAATCCACCGACGTCTGCTATGATTTCAATGATCAAAGCCTTACAATAAAAAGCATTTAATCCTCGTCACATATTAGTAAATTACAAGTTGGCAGCAATATAATGCATTTAAAGAGGCCTGCTCTGGCGCGACTATAAAGGGATGCTTCTTTCATTAAACCAAGAACACAATAACATTGAGGACAACTATATCTTATCTAGTACCTATTATAATATATGATCCAAAATTTGTTGTCGGTCTAAAAATATTCAAACTGTTTTATTGTAGTCTGGTCTAGAAGTCATTTAAATCGGATTTGGGTTATAGGTACCTATCCGAAAAATCTGATTTTGGTGTCAATCGATTTGTAATGACAAATAGAAAAATGTTCCTGAATATCAAAATATTTTTTAAAAATTTCCTGTTGTTATTAACAATTAAAGATTTAAAAAAAGGGGTTTACATTTTTGATAATAACTCAAAAACTGTAATAGCTAGAACAAAAAAGGGCAGGAAATTTCCAACAAAAAAGTCCTGACTCCCCGAATTGTAGCTCAATTATTAACAGGTGTAAATTAAAGTTTGAAATGCCATAAAAAACGGGCGGCGCGGCAGCAGCGCGTCACCGCTGCAACGACCAAATGACATAAATTATTTTTTTTTGAGTAAGTAAATATTAATAAAAAAAATTAAAAAAAATTCTAGCACTAACAGAACATAATCAGAGAACAAATTTCTGCAGTCAAAAAATTTTTTCCGTTATTTTTTACATTTCTATCGATTTGTTAATTAGAAAATTACATCTACATTGTTACTAACTTTAAATTCGTTACTGTGAGTAAAATAAAAACACAAGAATTTTTTTAACCCTTGGAATTTTTTATCATAAAGCTGCTGAACAAAGTTACATAATAAAATTTTAAAATTTTTAAAAATTGAAATTGTTATTAACAAACAAAGTAAACAAATGCGATTTTAGATGTGAAAAATTAAAATTTTTTTAAACAATTGTTTACAGTCGTTTTTAATACGCAAAAAACAATATAAATCCAATTTTTTTTAATTTTTGTGACCAATTGTTTAAAACATTTTTATAAACAAATGGCTCATTTAACAATTTTTAAATTTTTTTTTGCCATTCTATTGTTTATTATAAACTTTGATTTAAATAAAATAAAAATTTCTTCAAAAAATTTTTTAATTGGTAATTAACGTTATTTTGTATTAACAATTGTTTAAATCTAATATTAAAAAATGAAAAAACTTCTAAAAATCTTAATTTTCTCTTCTCTACAAACTAGTTTTTTTTTCAAATTTTTCAGTTAATTATTTAATTGTTTATTAATTAAACAATTTGTTATAAACAATTGCATCAACAATTAATATTTTTTTTATAACACCTTACAACATACTGAATACGATGGTATACGTTTAATTCTTGAAAAAAATTGTTTTCCATGTTTTTTTAATTTTATAGGTTCCTATATAAAATAATAACATTTACAAACTTTTTTTATAATTTCTGTTTATTTAACAATCAATTTTATTGAAAAAAAAAACATTTTTTCTATTTTTTTTTTATTTTTCTCTTTATTTTATAAATATTTAAGTTTACATTTGAACTTCTTTTTTTATATATATGTTATTATAATTATTATAATTATTTTTACAATCATAAATGTTCACGAAATGTACATATAAACATAATATAATAAAAAAAAATTGACAGGTAAGTAACAATTAATCATAACTTTTTTAATAATAAAGATAGAGACTTCCGGTTGGGCTCAAAATTTTAAGTTATAAATACTCTACAATATTGCTTGAAAAAGTTTTTGACGTAAATTGCTTCGTTCATGAGTTATAAATGAAAATAGGGGGTGAAACATGGAAAAAACCGTGATTTTTTATAAACAAATAAGTATCACTTTTAAACAAATAATGCAATCGACTTAAAACTAGTCAAGATTGATTTGTTAGGGTATCCTGAACCAAATTGCTTAAAAAAGTTTTTGACCTATCTTGCATTGTCTATGAGTTATAGGCTTATAAACAATTGCTGCATAATAAATTCAAATTAAAAACTGAGAAATGAAATGTTAAAAATTAAAAAAACATGGAAAACAATTTTTTTCAAAAACTAAACGTATACCATCGTATTCAGTATGTTGTAAGGTGTTATAAAAAAAAATATTAATTGTTGATGCAATTGTTTATAACAAAATGTTTAATTAATAAACAATTAAATAATTAACTGAAAAATTCGAAAAAAATACCAGTTTGTAGAGAAGAGAAAATTATGACTTTTAGAAGTTTTTTCATTTCTTAATATTAAATTTAAACAATTGTTAATAAACAATAACGTTAATTAACAATTAAAAATTTTTTTGAAGATTTTTTTTTTAATCATGGTTTTTAATAAACAATAGAATGGCAAAAAAAAATTAAAAATTGTTAAATAAGCCATTTGTTTATAAAAAAAATTTAAAGAATTGGTCACAAAAATGAAAAAAAAAATGGATATATATTGTTTTTTTTCGTACTAAAAACGACTGTAAACAATGGTTTAAAAAATTTTTAATTTTTCACATCTAAAATCGCATTTGTTTACTTTGTTTGTTAATAACAATTTCAATTTTTAAAAAATTTAAAATTTTATTATGTAACTTTGTTCAGTAGCTTTATGATAAAAGATTCCAAGGGTTAAAAAATTCTTGTGTTTTTATTTTACTCACAGTAACGAATTTAAAGTTAGTAACAATGTAGATGTAATTTTCCAATTAACAAATCGATAGAAATGTGAAAAATAACGAAAAAAAATTTTTGACTGCAGAAATTTGTTCTCGGATATGTTTTGTTAGTGCTAGAATTTTTTTAATTTTTTTTAGTAATATTTACTTACTCAAAAAAAATAATTTATGTCATTTGGTCGTTGCAGCGGTGACGCGCTGCTGCCGCGCCGCCCGTTTTTTATGGCATTTTAAACTTTAATTTACACCTGTTAATAATTAAGCTACAATTTGGCGAGTTAGAACTGTTTTGTTGGAAATTTCCTGCCCTTTAAGAATCCGTTCAGTTTTTTGCTCTAGCTATTACAGTTTTTGAGTTATTATCAAAAATGTAAACCCCCTTTTTTTAAATCTTAAATTGTTAATAACAACAGGAAATTTAAAAAAAATATTTTGATATTCAGGAACATTTTTCTATTTGTCATTACAAATCGATTGACACCAAAATCAGATTTTTCGGATAGGTATAACCCAAATCCGATTTAAATGACTTCTCGACCAGCCTATTGGTAAAAATTTAAGATTTAAACCGCGTAATAAATAAACTTGTGTTCTAGGCTGTCCTGGTATTGCAATCGTTTGAAAATAATTATGTTGAAACCCTGCACCGTCTGAAGTCGTATTCTCAAGAGTCGTGGATTAAGCCGGATTTTAACGACTCGTATATTTTGCCAATATTTGCCACTTGCCCTCTTGCCGATACTTATCGTATCGTGTGAATGATTTACTTGTGCAATTATTTGTCACGGGCGTTTTCCCATAGTCTGTCAGTAAATTGTAACAATCAAAGGGATCGCCACTGTGGCGTACTTTTGACAAGTCCATTTTGGTCTATATTTCCTTTGGCATTCACACTTTACTTGATAATGAACAAAATATATTGTTTAACTTACCAAGTACACCAGTAATGGTAGTTGACAAGTACACAGATGGACCAATATATTTACTTCATTATGAAGTAAAGCAATCACAAATATAGACCAGTTTAGACTTGTCAAGTGTACGCCAATCCCTTTTACCGACAGACTATGGAAAAAGGCGCAACTAAACCACTCAGACGATATGACAAGTATCAGCAGGTGACAAATGTTGGCCAAATATACAAGTCGTGAGAATCCTGCTCTAGAGACAATCATGATGAACATGAACCAACAACCACCTTAAGGAAAATGCACATCTGGTAGTAATAAATTGATTCCTAAATAAAAACAGATCTACTTTTATCGCTTCTGGTAAATGGATAAACGAGAAACTAAAATAAAAAACCTTGCGAAATTAAGTAAAATAACGCCACCGTAAAGTGGCGCATTTATTATATATATATACTAGCTGACCCGGCGAACTTCGTACCGCCTATTGATGTGTTTTACCATTTTTCCAAATTTTTACGGTTTTGTAAATTATCGATTAGATATATCATATATTAACTGCGCCACCTTATGGTGGCGTCATAGTACTTAATTACGCAAGAATTGCTAATGTAAATTTATACTATCTCAACTGCGCCACCTTACGGTGGCGTCATAATGCTTAATTTAGTAAGGATCACTCTTTTAAATATATGAAATAGCTGTACCCGGCGCGCGTTGCTACGCCAACAACTAAAATAAATTTAAGAAAAATAAAAGAGATGAAGAGATAGAGGAGGAAAGAAAGTTTATAGTTTTGTTTCACTTATCGCACCAAAAATATATTTTTCGAACTTATATTTATATGAAACCAATATTGACTTTGATACATGGAAGCGCCATCTGGTGGTAACTTCTATTAATACGAATATCATATTCATATTAAGCATTAAGAATACAGCATCATACTAATTTTCATGACAATCGGTTAAACAGGGAAGAAGTTGCTACTCTGCAGCGCCACCTGGTGGCGAGTGGCATCAATGAGCATATCATACAAACCTTCTCCGTGGAAAACACATATAGATACCAATTTTCATTACAATCGGTTGAACGGGGCAGAAGTTACTACTTTGCAGCGCCACCTGGTGGCGAGTGGCATCAATGAGCATATCATATAAACCTTCTCCGTGGAAAAATACATATATATATACCAATTTTCATAATAATCGGTCCAGTAGTTTTTGAGTTCATTGATTTCTTACATAAAAACACATCCTTTTTTATATATATAGATTAGGTGATATGTTTCAGCGCCACCTGGTGGCGAGTGGCATCAATGAGCATAGCATATTCGTTTTCTCCGTAAAAAAATACATATACATACCAATTTTCATGACAATCGGTTGAACAAGACAGAAGTTGCTACTTTGCAGCGCCACCTGGTGGCGAGTGGCATCAATGAGCATAGCATATTCGTTTTCTCCGTGAAAAAATACATATACATACCAATTTTCATGACAATCGGATGAACGGGACAGAAGTTGCTACTTTGCAGCGCCACCTGGTGGCGAGTGGCATCAATGAGCATAGCATATTCGTTTTCTCCGTGAAAACATACATATACATACCAATTTTCATGACAATCGGTTGAACGGGACAGAAGTTGCTACTTTGCAGCGCCACCTGGTGGCGAGTGGCATCAATGAGCATAATATCATATAAACCTTCTCCGTGGAAAAATACATATGTATACCAATTTTCATAATAATCGGTCCAGTAGTTTTTGAGTTCATCGACTTCGTACATAAAAACACATCCTTTTTTATATATATAGATATACATATACATATATATATATATATATCCAAAGATGATACATAACGTATCTAGTGCCTTACTGTCAAAAGTAATAATTTCAGTTTTGAACTGAAATGGTGTCGGTTAGAAATTTCTAACACTTTAAAAGACACCTTTGATGCGGCGATATAAATAGATATAAATATCATTCAACCTATATCAGGGCAAAACCAAACTACAGACACGTGTTTCGCTCTTAGTTTGAGCTCATCAGTGTAGTACAGGCTATGTCTCTCAAGTCACTAATCAAGAGACATCCCTGCTATAAATTGAACGATATCTATAGATGTCAAATTGCAAAACTGATAAACAGTCGCAAGTGGTTCCATCTTCACTCCAAAAATGGTATTTCAGTAGTAGCTTTGCATCTTGTATATAACCTTAGGCAAGGTAAAATGATAAAACGAACAGAGCGTTTTGTGACAGTCTAAGAATGTCCAAAGATGATACATAACGTATCTAGTGCCTTACTGTCAAAAGTAATAATTTCAGTTTTGAACTGAAATGGTGTCGGTTAGAAATTTCTAACACTTTAAAAGACACCTTTGATGCGGCGATATAAATAGATATAAATATCATTCAACCTATATCAGGGCAAAACCAAACTACAGACACGTGTTTCGCTCTTAGTTTGAGCTCATCAGTGTAGTACAGGCTATGTCTCTCAAGTCACTAATCAAGAGACATCCCTGCTATAAATTGAACGATATCTATAGATGTCAAATTGCAAAACTGATAAACAGTCGCAAGTGGTTCCATCTTCACTCCAAAAATGGTATTTCAGTAGTAGCTTTGCATCTTGTATATAACCTTAGGCAAGGTAAAATGATAAAACGAACAGAGCGTTTTGTGACAGTCTAAGAATGTCCAAAGATGATACATAACGTATCTAGTGCCTTACTGTCAAAAGTAATAATTTCAGTTTTGAACTGAAATGGTGTCGGTTAGAAATTTCTAACACTTTAAAAGACACCTTTGATGCGGCGATATAAATAGATATAAATATCATTCAACCTATATCAGGGCAAAACCAAACTACAGACACGTGTTTCGCTCTTAGTTTGAGCTCATCAGTGTAGTACAGGCTATGTCTCTCAAGTCACTAATCAAGAGACATCCCTGCTATAAATTGAACGATATCTATAGATGTCAAATTGCAAAACTGATAAACAGTCGCAAGTGGTTCCATCTTCACTCCAAAAATGGTATTTCAGTAGTAGCTTTGCATCTTGTATATAACCTTAGGCAAGGTAAATTGATAAAACGAACAGAGCGTTTTGTGACAGTCTAAGAATGTCCAAAGATGATACATAACGTATCTAGTGCCTTACTGTCAAAAGTAATAATTTCAGTTTTGCAATTTGACATCTATAGATATCGTTCAATTTATAGCAGGGATGTCTCTTGATTAGTGACTTGAGAGACATAGCCTGTACTACACTGATGAGCTCAAACTAAGAGCGAAACACGTGTCTGTAGTTTGGTTTTGCCCTGATATAGGTTGAATGATATTTATATCTATTTATATCGCCGCATCAAAGGTGTCTTTTAAAGTGTTAGAAATTTCTAACCGACACCATTTCAGTTCAAAACTGAAATTATTACTTTTGACAGTAAGGCACTAGATACGTTATGTATCATCTTTGGACATTCTTAGACTGTCACAAAACGCTCTGTTCGTTTTATCATTTTACCTTGCCTAAGGTTATATACAAGATGCAAAGCTACTACTGAAATACCATTTTTGGAGTGAAGATGGAACCACTTGCGACTGTTTATCAGTTTTGCAATTTGACATCTATAGATATCGTTCAATTTATAGCAGGGATGTCTCTTGATTAGTAACTTGAGAGACATAGCCTGTACTACACTGATGAGCTCAAACTAAGAGCGAAACACGTGTCTGTAGTTTGGTTTTGCCCTGATATAGGTTGAATGATATTTATATCTATTTATATCGCCGCATCAAAGGTGTCTTTTAAAGTGTTAGAAATTTCTAACCGACACCATTTCAGTTCAAAACTGAAATTATTACTTTTGACAGTAAGGCACTAGATACGTTATGTATCATCTTTGGACATTCTTAGACTGTCACAAAACGCTCTGTTCGTTTTATATATATATATATATATATATATATATATATATATATATATATATATATATATATAACCACTGATGGTAGAAACGTGAAATTTGGACAGATGATTTTTTTTAATCCTGAAAGGGTGAAATAGGGGTTCTTTAAATCGACAATTTTTTTTTATAAAAATTGAAATTTAGACTCTTAAAAGTATTTCATTGAACACATGTTTTATGGCTTCTTATAATGCGTCCCCTAAAGGTGGAAATAAGGGGTTGAAACTTTGTATGAATAATATTTAAAAAAAAATTATAAAAATTATGAAAAATGGTCAAAATATGTCGAAAATTATAAAGAAATCGTCATAAATTGTAAGAAATTCGTGAAAATCTTAAAAATTTATCAAAAGTTGTAAAAAAAATTGACAGTCGAAAAAAAATGACGAAAATCCTAAAAAAATGTTAAATATCCAAAAAAGTGTTAGAAATCGTAAAACAAAACGTGGAAAATTGTAGGAATCATTATTAACCTTAAAAAAAATTCTGAAAATTATGAACATCGTAAAAAATTGTTGGCATCTTGAAAAATTGTTGAAAATTAAAATTATGAAAAATATTTTAAAATCCTAATATATTGTCGAAAATCCTGAAAAGTTGTTTTGAAAATCTTAAAAAAACGTTGAAAATCGTAAAAAGATGATGAACATCGTGAAAAATTGTTGGCATCTTGAAAAATCTTGAAAATGGTAAAAAAATGTCGAAAATCGTACATTATTGTTAAAAAACGTGAAAAATTGTCGAAAATTATAAGAAGTTCTTATTAATTTTCAAAAATTGGTAAAAATGGTTAAATAATGTCAAAAGTCTTGAAAAACATGAAAAATTGTAAGAGTTTCTGGAAAATCATAAAAAAATGACAAAAACGTTTAAAAACCTGTCAAAAAACATAAAAAACTGTTGACTAATTGTGAAAAATAGTTTGAAATCCTAAAAAACCGTAAAATATTATTAATTATTTCCTTCGATTCAAATTAACCAATACAATGTCATAGTTTTTTGGAATTGGACCAATCAGAATCAAATATAAGCGACTATTGCACTAAAACAATATCAGCGACTATTTCTCTAGAGAAATGGTTACGTCAAATATAAATGTCAAATACTTGTGAGTCTCAGGAAATAATTTTCCTAAACCAACACGACCTTGATTAATAGTCTGCCATTTTTGTTGTTGCTAAATTTCTCGAAAATTTTACAATCTGTTTCGACATAATTTGACATTAATAATCAAAGATTAAAGCCCCCGACCTAAGCTCTCGAGTTTTAATCAGATTATTAATGTCAAATTATGTGTCAACAAATTGATACTAAAATATTCTCGAAATCTAGATACCACAAAAATAGCCGACTATAATCAAGGTCTTGTTATATTACCCTTGATTATCCTAAAAAATTAAAAAAAATATTAAAAATCGTATTAAATTGTCGAAAATGTAAAAAAATAAAAAGCGGGTAAATAATTAAAAAAATGAGTAACTATCAAAAAATCGAGAAAAATCGAAAAATTGATTAAACAGAAAAAGATGAAAATCTAGCAAAATTGAAAAAAAAAATAAAAAAGAACCAGATAAAAATATAAAATGGATAAAAACTTAAAAAACCAAAGAAATGCATAAATATGTGAATAAAAGAAAAATGTGGGAAATCAACAAAAAAGTAATAAAATCATGGAAGTCGATCGAAAAAAACAGAAAGAAAATCCTAACACTTTGAAAAAACGGAACATGAAAAAAAATCATTAATTGTTACGTGATACGCCTTGTCAGCTAGTATAATATACATTAGAACACTACTACCTATTATTATAAAAATTATTCTCGTTTTCTTAAAAATTGTAAATCTATTTTTACTATATTCCTTACATGTAATAGTGTAAATAGCCATTCCACAAGAATTATAGTTTATATGACAAATCTTTATCAGTTATCAATTATATATGTTGCTTTTTGTATCTATTTTGGCACAGCGTAGTTTTGTCTCGCGGTGTTTCGGTGGCTCTTTTCTGGTTGCGTGCGTATAAACGCTCTATTTTATCCTAGACTAGAGTCTAGGATAAGTTAATAATGAGAGATAAATCTTTATGCAAGAAGTAAAATATGTAATCTAAATTTTCTTTACAAACTTCTATTTGTAAGAACTTTTATATATGTAATACAGATAACTAATAATCCATTTTAATGATACTCTACAGATCCATTGTCCAATCCAATTTATGGTGTTATATATATATAGAGATTCGCCTCGTATCCGCCAGATTTATAGTTGCAAAACTGAAACGTAGGCCGTAAAGTACATCCAATCCAAAGTTATTTATATTGTCAGTATATTCGCGGTTGTCATTTTAGGCAAGCCTATTTTACAGCTGAATTCGAAGGACCATCATAGAGAATACAAATGTTCGTTAAAAGGTAGCGAAAATTTACAGCTGAATTATTATATTTTTATATTATTTTGCTACCTATTTTTTGTCATTAATCTTCTCTTTTAAATTGCTGGAGTAAAAGGTTAATTCTAGGTTTAAATTGTCTATAGATTTAATGTATTGTTTCGGGATTCATTAGCTCTATTAAGATTTGTTTTGTACATATCTCACGCGATATCAGAAACAAAAATAACAAACATTTACAGTTTTTTCTTCAGGAAAATAATAATTAAAGAAGCTATCATAAATCGAATACAGAATAATGCAAATTAACTTGTTTTAGTAAGAGATAAGTTCATTGTATGTACCTATATTTTTATTAGAAAAGTATAATTATTTTAATAATTTCAATAAAAATGTTATTTTTCGAAATACGGTCTGATATTTCTATAGACTTTTTTATATTTTATCATTATTCCCATAGATTCTATGTATAATTATTGCAACATTTACCTCAAACGAAATTGTCTTTTTCTAATACTATCCGTCTTATTCTCACCCACACCAAGATTAAAGTTGAGATTATGAGTAATAGCAGCCCGCCCCGGCTTTGCACGGGGATTAAAGAAAAATAACAAAAGCCATTAAATTTATTGGGTCAACGCTTCCCTGTAAACAATATTAATTTGGTTTTATTTTCTGGCAGCAAAATAAATTGATTTTCAGGTACTCCGACCCGCCTTAGGCGGTTAGCCATGAGGAAAACCGATCCCTACTATTTGGAAGGTTTGACCTTGAGACTTATTATTAGTAAAAGCGAAAGATGTTTCGATAGGAAATTGAAGCGGTTTAAATGGATTTGGTAGATCAGTTGGGATCATCGGTATCCTCTGTGTATGAGCTAGTTGACCAGCTGGTGGTTCAGTTATATTGGTTGCTACAACTTAATTGTCCTTTAATTCCTTTATAAGTAGCCTCGTCCCATTGCACATGCTAAATTTGTGATATCTGTCGTGATTATGAAATAAGTTATTTTGATAAGGATTAATACCAAGATAAAAACTTTTAAAAAATTAAAAATTAGTTATTGTGACGTAACTATAACAGTTAGACATATGCTGTCGCGGCATTTTTTATAGATATTTATATATTCTTCAAAATCGTAGTACATTATTTTATTCTATTTATTTTATTCTCAGCGCACGCGATGTAAGGATTTTAAGGTCATTTTTGGTTACATTAATGGCATTTTAGTAAGGATCCCTATTTTTTTTTAAATAAAACATAGCCTATGCCACTCGGGAATAGTGTAGCTTGCCAACGGTAAAATAATTTTTGAAACCGGTCCAGTAGTTTGGGAGCCTATTCATTTCAAACAAACAAAAAATCAAACCTTTCCTGTTTATAATATTAGTATAGATTAAAATATATTCTGAGAGTACCCCTGTTGATTTGTAGATTTTAATACGAAAATGGAACCGACCCGTATTTACTGTAAAAATTATGTCCTTTTGGCCAAAGAAAATTATAGTAAAAAATGTTTTTTATAAATCTAATGCGTGAAAGTTTATACTTTCGTTTGTTCAATTCAACAACAATTAAGGTAAATAACAGTACATTTTTTTCCTACTTACTTGTTTCATCTTCAGCAAATGTGCTGTTTTTTAGTGGTATGGTTACAAATAGATGGGGGACCCTTCATTTAATTTTTAGTGGTTTTCTATCAACTAAATTTTAAATGTCTACTTGTCAGATGTAAATCTGTCTTGAGTTTCTATAATTTGCTTAAGTTTTTAGTGCTATGTGTCTAATTTAACATAAGGTAAAGTAAAAAGGGTTAAAAACAATCACTTTGTATATTCTTTTGTCAAAAAATAGCTAAATAATCTTAACATAGCCATTATAATAACAGAAAATGCGTACGACAGCAAATAAAACCGCATTTTGGAAGGGAAAAATTAGTATGAATAGGAAGAAAACAATCAAAAAATTCTTGGACAATTTGTTTATAACTTAAAACATAGACAACACCATATTTATACTTATAATACCTAGACTATGTGTCCCGATTCAAGCCAGTTATCACAGTGGGAAAGAGGAAAAAGATCGAAAATGTTTGCTTCTTTTTTAATATTCTTATTTTTAAAGTGTGCCCCCAATTGAAATATATCAAGGATGTTGGTATGCTTTTCCTGTTAGAAAGAGAAGTATATACTACTTCCATCGTTTTTCTTTCTTGTACAAGAAACACAAGCTCGACTCGGGACGCGCAGTTTAAGTATTTTAAGTCTACTTCCAAAATAGCTACTTTTAGTGCACATAACATTAAACATCCCAAAAATTTTATGTAATAAATTAATTCTAATCCCGAAATTGCATTTTATGTAAAAAAATAATTCGGAAATGAATCTCCGTTCTAAGACAAAAATCACAACCCTATTCGTGGCAGACCTGTGAAATTTTTATAATACGCAATATCGTTACCCGAAGCAAAAATATCTAAATCCACATCCTTATATAGCAAATATATCAGTTCAATGCCATCCTCACAGGCTACTGTTCCATGTTTTTGGGATGATTGATGTCCGCGAGTTCAAACTGGGCTGGTCCAGTCAGCAGCTGCACTGGTCACCCGTCAATTGCATATTGGAAACTTAAACGGTAATTAGTTTATTGATATTAATGAGTTTGATGGTAAAATTGGGGCGGGATAGGGATGCACAGGACAGTGCCTGACCTGGTGCGTGATACGCGTGAATTTCGCTTTCGCTTTGGGGAATACATTGCACGCAATATGATTGTTAGTTGCTCATGTTGCTAGAAGATAAACGTATGTGAATCACTGTCAGTATTCATTATAATTTAAGGAAAGATTAGGTTATATTCGTGTTTATAGCTTGTAAATTTCCGGAAATTTAAAAGTTAGTCTTTATCATACTTAAAGCAGATTAAAGAAACCTACGGGTTACAACACCCAAGTGCAAAAAAATCGATCTTTATTTATTAAAAAAAAAAAAATTGAAAATGTAATTTTTAGATCTGATATAGACGTTAAGTATGTATTAAATTTCAACTTACCATTCCTACAAAAAAACTAGATGGCATAATTCGGAAATATAAAAAAATATAAAACCAAATCTGGCTCATTTTCGTCTTCCTCTTAGCCTTATTCCAATCCTAGTTTGGGTAGGCGTTAGCATTCCATACCATTTCTTTACACCTGTCTTTATTTAATGCTTCCTCTCTTCTCCATTTTTTCTCTTTCAGATCCTCATTTATTTTATCCACTTATTCTTACCCCCAAACTCACCTTTACTCACATAATTCTCATTCCTCCTCTCTACATGACCAAAGCATCTTAATCTTTTTTCCTGGATTTTCTTGTTCATTGTATCTCTTACTCCCCTCATTTCTTACTGTTCTCGTTAATTCACACACCCAACGCAACATCTTGATCTCCGTCACTTCTAACTTTATCTCTTGCTTTTTCGTTATTGACCAGGTTTCTGAAATATACATAAATACCGGTCTTACAACAGTCTACTTTTTATTTTTGCACTTACATTCTTGTCACACAAAATTCCACTAATTCTTCTTCAATTTATCCATCCATACTTAATTCATTCTATGATTGATCTCACTCTTTAACCCTCAAATTTTTCTACCACCGACCCTAAAGTTTTGGAGAGCTGGTAACTCTTGGTTCTGCATTCATCTCGTCTTATGTCATATACTCAGTCTTCGTCCTACTCATTCTTAACACTCTACTTTCAAGTGCTTTTTTTACATTTCTCAAGTTTTTCTTCAAGTCTCTCTTTCACAAAATCTACAATTATAATATCATCCGAATACTTCGTATAATTTGATTATCAATTCAAATAGTCCAATATTGTCAGCCACATTGTTTGGGCCCGTGCTACAATAGGTTTTCCCATTGCGTTTTTTAGATGTTCAATTGTATTGAGACCGGACTACTAGCTGGCCGGTATATAATGAACATCCCCACTTTTCCTAAATATTCCTTAAAGATATTAGCAAAATGTGGACGCGCGCTTTCATGCATAAATATAAAATAAATATACCACATGTTGTTATATTTTTTAGTCGCCATAGAATCTCTATTCTTAATAACCAAATCAGTACGGTCTTCGCAACTTATACCACTTAAAATCGTTACTGAGCCTTCAAGATAGCTTATTCTTTTCGCAATATTGCATTGAGTAAATTGCTCTTCTCCTTTTCTCCAAATTTTTCTTCAGATAAACTCTAAACTCATCCTGAAACAATATATTGCACCAATTTCGTTATTAGAGTTTTCGTGTTCTGATGAACATCATTGGATATAGGGCTGAGCTTCTACATTATCTTTAGCAAGACTATTACGAACTGTCTATCTGCTTGCATTTTCATTTTTCTCTTCGTTTAGAGGATCCGCTACCGCTAGTTCACCTAAAGATAGATGCCAATTTCTTAAACATAAAGAGAATGAAAATCGAGCTCTGGATGTTACTCTTACCAGTTTCATTAAATCACCGAATTGCTCTTCAAACTAACATCTACTGGCTACAATTATGATGAAATAAAGCCACTGCTCTTGCAGAATTAAGAATATAATACGTTTTCACATAAATTAGTATGTTTTTTTTAACAAAAAGCAGCAAACAACGGATATCTTTTTATACTTTTTGGAACTATATTCCTTACGGTAGGCTTGGATAAGATAGGGATTTTGTTGCGTGACCGAACTGAAAAAAATGTAAAAGTAAAAAACCGTAACAATAAAACCGTAACGCTTGTAATAGTGCCACTATATCTAGTAGGCAGGTTACCGCTAGCCTCCACATAACGCTAGCCTCTATTCAGTGTTCAGTATACGATAGATATAATGTTGACAGTTATGATATAATTTTTAACTGTCACCGAAACTTTCTTGAAAGTGTTTACAAAAAATATAATAGGTAGTTATAATGAATCAAGCAAAAGATGATCTTCTTATTACAGAATCTCCTAACGAAAGGTAAGTTTAATAATATAAACATTGTAAACCATATAGAAATATCCAACGATGTCAACTTTTGTGATGTCCTATAAATTAATGAAAATCATTGGTTTTTAAATGTAAAATGTGTAAATTATGTTGTAATATTTTATTTAATTGGATTATCTACACCTGTTACTAATGTTAATCTCAAAATTTATAATAAATTATTATTATTAATATGATCAAAATTTATGCAGTAAATACATAAAAATAATTTGACTAGCATATGATAACTCTTCACGATTGGATATCGCTGGAGGAACGAATACGCGGGATGGTATTTTTTTTTTAGTTTTTTTCCAGTGTTAAACAAAAAACTATAAATATTATTTTAACTTTAAATAAAATTAATTCAATTATCTTATTCCGATCATTATCATCATAAAAATTATATCTTTAGAGAATTTATTGATATATAAGCTGACCAGACGAAAAGTACAAATTATGAAAATATGTACAACCAAGAGAAATGTAATTATTAATCTATAACGTAGTATAATCCAAGGCTTGGAGGAGATAGGGATTTTGCTACGCGACCGAACTGAGAAAAATAATGTAATAGTAAAACCGTAACAAAAAGTCTATGGAATAAAACCGTTAAATAAGACGTGCGCAGTCGCTACAGTCGTATACACAAGCGAGTAGTGTCGATTCTACATTAGCCGAAGGAACTTAGTTCCTACCTGGTGTCCCACACCATCATTATAACTTTTTTTTAATAAAAATGTAAAATACCAATATTTCTAAAAAATGCAAAATTTATGTTAAGATAAAGGGTTATTTTAAGTATACAAGAGCATATTTAATTTTTTATATTATATTTTTCGACTCCAGAATTTTTTAACTTACAATAAATCAGAGGTAAGCCAACGTTTTTTTTGCACCTGAGTGTATAATTAAAGAAATAAATCAAACTATTTTTGGAAGTTGCTGTAGAAATTATTCAAGTAACAGCATTTTTTAATTTCAAATTTTATTCTTTTATATATCCAAAAAATTCGTACATAAACAGCACAAGTCACCGAAATTAGTTGATCTTTAAATTGTTATTTGCTGGTTAAATAGACTGTTGAGACGCTTTTCCAATTTAACTTAACATTATATTCACTTTGGTGAGAAATTGCCTTAAAATTTTGTTAACGTTTACAAAGTCAAAAGTGGGGTGTTACTAAATGGGTTAAATGTAATTAATTTAATTGTAAAGAAAAGTCTATTTATATGTACAAAATGTAACAAGGGTGTAAGTTGTTAACTTTTACATTTAAAATTCATAATAATGTTAATTTGAATAATACATAATATATTTCAATTTATATGATAATAAACATTCGAAATTATAGCAATGTTTGTGGTCTTGGATAATTTATATGAAACTTTAAAAATATCGTTCCCTTGGGAGCCACAACACAAACCTCCTTAAGAGGGTGCTTGCTTCGAAATGTGAGGTTTCACGCACAGTTTTATTCAAGACGTTAAGTGACAAATTGCGGTTGGATAAAATGTAGTAAGTGTAATAAACAATTTTGGCCTCTCTCGAACCTGCCACCGCTTTCCTGAAATATCGTCAATATGCTTCTGTAACTGAAGCACGATTTCAATATTTTTCGATCCTAGAGTGACGTTTTCTTTAAAGCGATGAATTTATTTATATTTTTCTACCAGTACCTATATAATAAGAACTTTTGAATTTAGTCCATAATAACATTACTGTTCTTATTTATTTTTTATTCTCTTGGAATAATCTACATTACGGAGGTTATCTTTTTAGTTTTGCATATAGCCACCAATAGATATTTATTTTCGGAGAGGATTATCCTAACAACAATGTCTCGCTAAAATAGTTTCTGTGTTTGGGAATGAAGCACCACACACCAGTCAACTATTTCCCGTTGGTATTGAGAATTTCAACGTGGTCGCTCCAGACTCAGCGACGAATCCAGGCTAGGTCCATCCGAAACAGCGGTCACACAGCAAAAGATTGATGCAGTTCGTCAGTTAATTATGGATCACCGCCGTCTAGCATACCGGGAGATAGAGGCATCTTTGAGAATTTCAAAGACCTCGATCCAAACGATCCTACATCAAGAACTGGGTGTTATGAAGTTGGTTTTCCGTCGGATCCCTCATTTGCTCACAGAAGAGCAAAAAACGGTTCGCGTCAATTGGTGTCGAAGAACATTGGAACGGTTCAAAAAAGGAAGCTCAAAACACGTTTAGTATTGTTAGTTACGAGGAATCTTGGATTTACTCCTACCAACTGGAAAATAAACGGCAAACAGCCGTGTGCGTGTTTTACGATGAGGAAAAACTTTTGTGTCAAAATCTGGTCGTGTGGCAACAATTGCTTTAGAAGATCGAAGAATGGCTACTTCCGATTGGTAAATAAACGTTTGTCTACCAGAAGCTTGGGCAGCGATATTAGTCGTTAGAAGAAGCCCTCGATGCCTTTAAAACAGCGATTTTGCAGGTGACAACTGAAGACTGGAATAACTATTTTAATAATTTGGTTGAACGTATACAAAGTGTATCAATCGTGGAGGGACATTTTGAAAAGCAAAAAAGTACTTTAAGTCTATTTTTTTGTATTTATGGCTATATGCAAAACTAAAGAGACAACCCTCATATTAATTATCTTCATCCATTATCATGTTAGTAGGAGTATAAGTAACGTGACTTAAACTAAGTCACGTGATTTTTACTAATCTATACCAACCACAAATGTTACCGTAGAAAAAGTTCGGTGTTCTACTCGTTAAAAAATATATTCAAAGCACAATAACCTTCAATTCATACTTTGAGTTAGTCTCTTTGGAGGGGTGAAAAGCCAATTGTATCTTTTTTAGAATACAGTAAAATCATTAAAAATATAAGGCATCTAAGTATTGATGAAATTAAGGATAATCATTTTAAACTTTTTTTAACAAAAAATGTCAAAAACGACAAAAAAAATAAATAATAAATACTTAATTTGTATTGGAAGATTAAAGAAACGCAATCGAACAGGATTGTCTTCTGGTTGTAAGCTACCTCCCCACCAATTTTTAGCCAAATTGGTTCAACCGTTCTTGAGTTATAAATAATGTAAACATTTTCATATTTACACAATTTCACTACGATTCTTATACCCTTTTATAGATTAACGATACTTTAATTAAAAGAATTATTTAATTTTAAACAAATTTCACTATTATAACAATCTATTATGTCATATTATTCATACGTCTAATCGGTCAAATAATATTTTTTTTAAAACCGGCCAGAAATTAATACTTTCCGGTTTATTTTTAGGTCCGAAAATCTCGTTTTGTCGGACAAGGCCAGAAAATAAAAATGAGTCCGGTAAAAGCTTTTACCGGACTCATTTTTATTTACTTTCCTTCTATGGTAACCGAGTTTTGTATATATTTAAAACTATAAAATAACTTGATATATTTTGACCTTTGGTTGAAAACGTGAAATTTATTATAAAATGGATATTTAAAATGATGCATTTGATTGTCAATTAATGGAAATTATACCAGATGAAATTGTTAAGGCGGCCACCCAAGCAAGGTTTGTTAAAATTAGTTAATAAAGAGTTCTTGTTATAAAAATGTAAACTGAATAATATGAAGTTTATGGTACAACAATCCCGGTTTAAAAAAAAAATATTGTACGTAATACGTCCCAAAAGTGCTTTTACTGGACTCGCAGGTTTGCAGGGCTCGCCTGTGGCTCGCCCTGCAATTTGCCCACTCGTCCAGTAAAAGACCACTTTCGGGACTTGTTACGAAAACTACTATTATAACAAAAACAAAAGCTAGCTTCTCCTCTTCGGTCGTTTCCTCGTTTTTTGTTTACTGGATAAACTATACTAGTTATATAAATATACTAGTTTACTTATAACTGTTTCTGCACTAAGATAACTATTATTATTTATTTCTCGCACAAAATTCCTAAACTAATACTTATAAAATTCATGTTGATGTTTCAAGAATGGATATAAACTCTAACTTCAAATATTGATGTGTGTTTAGTGGCTAGTTTGACAGCTTTCTTGTAGTATATAACATTCTGAAGTTTGAAGGGATCCAATATCCGTTGCACTAAGGTTAACAGACATTCTATAAAATATTACATGTTTACCTTACGTCTATCTTATTTCTTACAATTCTTTATCGTCGACGATATTGATATTGGTGTGAACAACATTCGTCATCTTTTTGCATAAGACATAAGACTATATTAACCGAAGAGAACAAACATGCAAATTTTATTATGTTCGTGTGGATATAAAGGACAGTAGTGTTTGCAGAAAATGAATTTATGATTCGTAATAACATTTTTTTCTGCAAAAAGATACTCAAACGGCGAGCAGTGAATTCCGCATTTACTAAATGCACCTATTTACATAAAAAATCTAATTAAGGCCTTTGCTTTGCCCTCTGAAATTTAATTTTCTGATGGTCCAGTCACATGACATCCTAGTAAGACTGATTACAAGGACGTCGTCAGAATATTTTAATTTTAAAGCCAGGGCAGCTTCTATATTCACGGTAAGCAACTCTAAATGTCCTGGTAGGTACTAATTGGCATAGGGATTTTCATAACGGCCGTTAAACCTTCATTTACTTGAATGACAAACGATTTTTAGAGCCATCATGTACAAAACTGGACACAGTGGCAGAACCAGGAAAATTTACAGGATAGGATGTACTACATTAAAAAACTATATCTTTGAAATTTGTTATTGCTTAAATACCTACTACATTATAATGGTATTAAAAAAAATTAAATTTGTTTTATAAATAGACGGTTTTCCACCCTACAAAACAGTTGGAAAGTAAGCAATTGTTAACCAGGGTGGAAAGTGGTTACTTTCCCCCCGTTACCCTTGGTTACGCGCCTCCATAGATAGAGATGTTTAAAATTGGCAAAGATGACAAACGTTTTATATCGTGGTATAAAGGCAACCGGTATAACGACAAAAACCAAACAAAACTTTAGCAGAATAGAATTTCTGTAAAAGCTTATGTATGTACTGAAAAAACCTTGGTAAAAAAGATTGAGATAAATCGATATTAAGTAAAACCAACATCTGGCACTCGAAGAAAGAATAAAGTAAAGTATAAGAATAAGGCACTAGCCGAACAAACATTGGAAAAAAAGGAGAAAAAATAACCTTAAATAAATGTTCCCAACTACGTTTTGTAACGATTACAGA
Organism: Altica lythri; assembly: GCA_964028335.1. NCBI lineage: Eukaryota > Metazoa > Arthropoda > Insecta > Coleoptera > Chrysomelidae > Altica > Altica lythri. The sequence continues at coordinate 66,576,886 of OZ034800.1, forward strand.
TTCCAGAATAAGAACAACAAACTGTATTATAGAATAAACGATTGTGTAAACATTATACATTTTTATTAATTCCAGTGGAATTTATTATTAAAAGAACCGTAACAATAACAACAACAGAGCGAACAATAGGTGGGTACCAGCCCAACTAACAATTTTATATTTTATAAAAACTGTAAGAACGTTTACAAAACATGTTTTATAAAACATCTTTTATTGTAAGAACATTGTAAAAACGTTTATACAACCCTTATAAAGCCCAAAAAGGCGCAGGTTTATAAAATATTTCTGCTGTTTAACAAGTTTTATAATGTTATATAAACGTTTATACAGCTTTTAAAAAAATACTATAAAATCACTATAAAACCGTTTCATATATGCTTTCATGCTTTTATTTTATAAAACAAGTTTAGTGATACAAAAATGTCCATACGAACCAAAATATTTTTTAACTGTTTCGAAAAGAACTATTTTATTTTGTAAACAGAGAAAACTTGGACAAGGCCATAACTAATTTTATTCACCTACATTTCAAAACAATAAACAGTTTATTAAACTTTGAAGTATTATTTAGTGGACACTTGGTACCAATTTTTGATACGCAGAGCACTTTACTGTAAAATATATAGTACATTTACATTGAAATTTAAACGCGACGCTATATTTTGCATTATTTCGTTAAATGATTGCAAACACAAAAAAATATATTTTATTATTTTTTTCTTATTTTTGTAATATAGTGGTGAAATTTTATTAAGAATTATAATCAACATTGTTTTAAATCAAATTTTCCTTTATTATAAGTGATTAGAAAACAAAAAGTGAGTATGTCTAGGTTTTATCCAACTAAATCCAAAATGGACGACTTTGAAATATCAATTAAATGGCTGCGTACCTATAAAATAATTTTGTTGCAGAAGCAACATTAATAAAATAATAAAGCTACCAGCAAGGACTGAATTTAAATAGATAAAGTAATCCTCATTTACAGAGGCGGATCTAAATAAAATCGGGTTATCATTTAATTTTTTTTCTTTCTAGTTTATTTATACAATTAATTATAATTATTATTACTCAGAGAGCGAAATAATTCTTTTTTTGTATTTTCTCAATCGTATATTTTCACACAACTTTTACCTTATCCCAAAATAACAAGTCTTTAAAAATTGTTAAATCATTATAATTAACATTTTCATCTACACATTCATTCAACAGTAGTTCTAACACTATTCAGAAAATTAGAACTTAAAATGTTTTGAAAGTTGGTTTTTACTTTTCAGCGAAAATAACCACTTCGTTTTACTTTCTTCCAGGTTCTAATTTTTGAAGCAGACTTTTTTTGTATACAGACGAACGTACAAATAGAAATAAACATGGAAACTGACAAATAAAATATCGCGTTCTGAGTGTTACAGTAATTTTATTATGCTTTTATAAATGTACATTATGAAATCTATTTAATTTTATTAAAACTATCTTATCCCACAGCGACTTTATAAAAGATTCATACACGATATGTTTAAAGCTCTTTTAAAATAGTTTTTTTAAAGTTTTTGTAAAAACAATTTGATTTTATTAAAGATGTATTTTCTATAAAACTGTTCTATTAATATTTTTTAAAGCTTCTATAAAGCTGCTTTATAATTGTCCCAAAAGAAATAAATATGTTTCAAAAGGTTAACACATACAACCGTTATAAATCAATTTAGTTGTATAGGATATAATGCTTTGAAGGATTGTTTTATAAACGTTTATAAAACAATTTTATTGCGATGTTGTAAGATATTTTATAATTTTGTTTTAAGAACGTTCTTACTATTAAATTATAAAACTAAATAGTTCCGACGACCAAATAGTTGTTAAGACGGCATTTAAACAACAATTTTGAATTTCTATAGCAGCTAAAAAACTGTAATAAAACAGAATCGCTCTATTGACTAAAGGTTATAAAACCAAATTGTTAGTTGGGAGGTAGGTCAATATTATAATAGTTAACATAAAATTAAACACTATTTGAAGCGTTACAATTAGTATATAAGTAAAAATTTATCGTAGAATTGTCGTGGCTTTGATTATTAATTGTTATTCCCTCTGTTATTGTTATTTTTGTGTGCTGGATGTTGACAGAGCAGGAATAGGTTCTTTCATGGGTTAACATGCACGCAATTTTTGTTTGGCTTTCTTGTGAATTTTCGACATAACTTTCAGCAACAACACTTGATTCCCAACCTCCTAAACGTTTTAAATTAAGAACATCTCCACCATTATTTACAAATAAAGTAGCTGCCTTACGACGAAAACAATGACCTGTATATGTTTCTATCTTATCTAATTGTAAATAAGTGGCAATTTTTTTGGGAAATTCAGCCACAGAATTGAGCCCTAATGGCTGCTTTCTTAATTTTCCATGTCTGACATGCAGAAAAAATCTTTCTCCTTCTATATTTATTCGAAGGTTAGTATATTCTGTAATTACTCGTACCTAATACTTGTTGTTATTGACAAAAGCTCTCGACTGATGCGTTTTTGTGTCAGGAATCACAATGACACATTTTTCTTTTTGTAGATCCACATCATCTATTTTCATTTTGAATACTTCATCAGTTTGACATGTGCCGGAGATGTGAATTATTAAAGCATCTTAAAAGGTTTATGAATAAAATTATACATGTAGGTGATAATTTGCAAGCTCTACATACCTTCTAAGGAAGAAAATCAAAAATTGCATCCTGTAAAAATGTTTCAATTTCTTGTTTTTTAAATACACTGGATTTTTTAGGTTTATAATCCACATTTGTTTTTTTTTAAACGATATAGGTTTAAATATTTTTATATATGAATATTATGTTTTATTCGTATTGTACTCCTTAGCATTGAATAAATAGACCAAAGGTGAAAGGTTTCTTTTTCTGAGCAACAATATTGGAAAAATAAGCCAATAAGCAGTTTTCAAAATTTTCGGTTTGAACTTCTTTTTCAATACACCACTCGTGGTAAATTTCGTACGTTTTCTCAAACTTTTTTTTTACTTTTGTCAGGTAAGAGATTTAAAGTCACCGCTTGTGCAGCCTCACGGGTGTACAATCTTCTTCATTGTCGGACATATTGCAATACTCGAATTATTATAGAAATAAATTTCACGATAACTGTCAAATTTTTCATTACTAGACAGGAAGATTTGAAATAAATGTTTCTCATAATACTTTATTTATTAATCTATACTAATATTATAAAGAGGAAAGGTTTGATTTTTTGTTTGAAATGAATAGGCTCCGAAACTACTGGACCGATTTCAAAAATTCTTTCACCGTTGGCAAGCTACAGTATTCCCGAGTGACATAGGCTATGTTTCATTTAAAAAAAAATAGGGATCCTTACTAAAATGCCATTAATGTAACCAAAAATGACATTAAAATCCTTACATCGCGTGTGCTGAGAATACTATTGATTATAGAATAAAATAATGTACTACGATTTTGAAGAATATATAAATATCTACAAAAAAATGCCGCGACAGCATATGTCTAACTGTTATAGTTACGCCACAATAACTATTTTTTAATTTTTTAAAAGTTTTTATCTTGGTATTAATCCTTATCAAAATAACTTATTTTATAATCACGACAGATATCACAAATTTAGCATGTGCAATGGGACGAGGCTACTTATAAAGGAATTAAAGGACAATTAAGTTGTAGCAATCATTATAACTGAACCACCAGCTGGTCAACTAGCTCATACACTGAGGATACTGATGATCCCAACTGATCTACCAAATCCATTTAAACCGCTTCAATTTCCTATCAAAACATCTAATAATTACTAATAATAAGTCTCACGGTCAAACCTTCCAATTAGTAGGGATTGGTTTTCCTCATGGCCAACCGCCTAAGGCGGGTCGGAGCACCTAAAAATCAATTTATTTTGCTGCCAGAAAATAATACAAATTTAAAAAATTTAAACTTAGCAAATTTTACATAATTAAATTGGTACTTGTTTATTTACACAAGTAAATCGCGTGACAAGCTTTTATAATCATATAAATTATGTATAATGAGGTTATAAGTTGATAGTTAAAATTTAAAAGAAAAATGTTATTTTCATCTTTTTAAAGCGTTTAAATAAAAGCTTTTTGCAAATAAGGTTTTTTGGTTTTTAATATATTGTTAAAAATATTTTTTCTTGAACTACGCCCTTGTTCCATACAAAACAACACAGAATATCAAGCAACTCGTTAACGTTAAAAATAATCGTTTTTGATATAAAAGCGAGGCATTTTTCGAGATGGACCACGGTTGATGGGATGCAATGTAAATTAATTTTTGGGTTGACCAGCTTTACAAGATTTTTTATATCTGTTTGGTGGATGATAGACGATCTACTGATGTTTTTGATATCAAAATTTATTAAATTATTAGCTTTATAAAAGAATTTTACCGAAAAATGCAGGTAGAATGTTGATATTTGTTAACTGCAACATTTTAACTGGGACAAAAAGATGATTAATGGTTGTAGGGGGCCTAAAAAATATAAATAATGACTATAAGCCAACCAACTCAAACGTTTTGTAGACAAGTGAAGTGGGTGGGAAACAGAATTATAATAAATTACTTATAAAAGTAAATTAATTAAACAGTCTACTGTTGAATAATTTTACTAGGTAATCGACTGTTTCTATGTTAACTATTAATGAATATAACTTAAAACAAACATATCAATTAATAGCAGCGAAATGTGAATAATTATTAAATACTATCAAATATCTCTTATGCATTGTTTAAAATTGAAATTGATTTAAAGAAATAAAATTAAAGAGAAACTAAATAAATGTTTTATTCAGCAGGAATTGAACCTGTGATCCATATCTATACCTAATAGCGTTTAAATGGTTGGGTTACGGATGTTCCTAACGGTTAGTCAGCATTTTTGATGATTTCTTTATTCAACTTGAGTTCCTCCTTAAGCACATATGTATATGACGTTAATCAGTAAGAATCAGATTAGTTAAATCGACAATGGAAGGATCAAACTATATAAGTAGTATCACGGGATTTTTTAAATTTTAGAAAGTATACAAATAACATTAAGGAGAACTTTAAAAAAATGTCGCCTCCAGCAGGACTCGAATTTGCAACCTTTGCATCTACGCAGTAACGCTTTTACCAATAAAATGTGAATGGTTAGTAGGTAATTATTTAGTTTTTAGAAAGTATGTGAATGTCACATAGGACATGGGTTAAATTTAACGACCAAAAAGCGAGCATCCAGGGCTTAGTGGTGAGAGAGTTGCCGCATAGACGCAAAGGTAGCGGGTTCGAGTCCTGCTCTATATTCTTGTTTTGTATAATTTTTAAAATTTCAAAGAACCCATGAGAGATATCCCAAAATAGTCGTTTACTAAATACCCGGTTTGTCTAATTTCTAAATTTCTAAATTTCTATGAGAGATGTTTTAAATCATTAAATTACTAAAAAACTCCTAAGTGCATTTTCTAAAGTATATACAAACACGGGTTAGAGCATTTCAGTTACAGAAAAGAGCCATTATTAAAATTTGTAACCTACTTTTCTACATTTTAACAACACAAACCATGCCACGGCCAAATTTACTTCCGTTTTCTTTTCTATCCTCCAGAATCTGGGAAAAATATGAACATTAATGTATCAGGCGCCAGGATTGCACGCAAAACAGGAATAATGTAATATTTTATTCCTATTCGGACACTATTATCGATTTTCAATTCAGCAAGCCAACAGTTTTGGGAGCAAATAGTGCAAGAGAAAATAGGTTATACAAATGTTCAGAATCTTTTCTTTGAGTTTAAAATTTAAAAAGTGTGCCTATATAACTGGGTAAGTAGGTTAAACGTTTTATTCTTAATGAAAAAATGTATACCTCATAAAAAGTTTTAAATGGTCTTAAATCGAAATAAAATAATCAAATCACAAAGTTTGCTAAAATGGTATATTGTGCAACTTGTGCGCCAAGTAGAGTTTTTTATATTTACGAAATTTTACCCACAAGGGGGGTTACGGGGGCCTCAAAAATAATCTATACATACATATAATAAAAGTGTAGAAATGAAAATTCTGTACATAAAAGATATTTAGCGAGGGGTGTTACTATATTGATATAGAACCCAAATATGTGGTTAGATTTTTTTTCTGTCTGTCTGTATGTTTGTGCGCGCATCACATTAAAACTAGTTAGAAGTAGTTAGCTTCAGTTATCCAGGTTAACTGTAAGTATACATGTGAAATAGAATCATGAGTATCAGGAATTTTGTTACCAAACTTAACAAAGACCCGGAAATTGCATACAACAATAAATTCGAACTAATGAGTAATTCCAAGCTCCCGAAACTTGAATTAAAAATGCTTTCTACAGAGAGTCGAAACTGTTACCTTCAGGAAGTTGTAAATTACCGAGTAATATATTATTGAAAAGATGTCGATATCCTTAAAATCTATAAATAGCATTAACCAAAAATGACAGAAATTGAAAAAGCCATATCCGGCAGGAATCGAACTTACGATTTTTATCTATCTGAGATTGGGAGATGAGAAACCGGCTGCTCCAAGTTTAGTGATGAGCGAGACTGGTCTTGGACTTGCGGTCTTGGTCTTGGTCTTGCAGAAAATGCAAGACCAAGACCAAGACCAACTTCAGGCTGCAAGATCAAGACCAAGACCGAGCAGTGCAAGACTTATGCAAGACCAAGACTTAGCATTGCAAGACTTACGCAAGACCAAGACCAAACCTGCAAGAGTCTTGCGGTCTTGCGTTTTTTAAACATATAAACCAAAAAATAAAGCAGCCACGGATTATTTTAAACTCTAACCTTTTTACTAAGCACAACTTGTGCTAACGATCTAAAAACAAAATAAAACTGCCGCGGATATTTCTAACCCCAACTCATTTACTAACCACAACCTGTTTTAACGAAGTATTTTTTTATTCATATATGTATATTTTAACCTAAGGAATCCGACCTCAAGTTTTTGTGCAATACTTATAAATCACTGTGTATATTATAAAGCACCTAGGATGACGCTTTATATTATCAGAATATGCATCTTATTACAAATTACAATATCTAAAGGGCATACCTATGGCCATAATAACATCAAAAATCTTTTTCTTTCGTCCAATACTAATAAAATCATATCGCTTTATTTTAATTTAGAATTAACCTTGTATATGTATTTTAAAAGAGTTTATCTGCGACGATTTTGGGCACTTTAAATTTCTACAAACCTTTCAAATGGCACAATGTTTTTAGAACAAATAATAATATCAATAATTACGATACCCTTAAGCAGAGCCATAAATCACCAAACAATAGAAAAGCGGCCGGCGGCCGGTTAGGCAAAAGGAATAATTTATATTATTGGTATTTTATTAGACTTTGCAAAGAGTGTTGAATATTGGGGTTGTAAATAAACATACCAACATTTTTTTGTTAAATTATTATTTTGGAATCAGTTTAGTATTAAGGCGCCTAAAATAGTCTTAATCTGTCCTTCATAGGAATTGGATCGGTAAATTAAAAAAAAAGAAGAAAACAATCAGTGACCTGGAATCGTCGTTGTGTGTTAGTGACACTTCAAGTGATTCAGAAAGTGATGAAGATGTTACACCGTCGACCTCTCAAAAATTAAAAAGATATTTGCCTCATAAAAGATCCAAAAAAAACAAAATATCGGATACACAAATGCCAACGCCTACGCCGAATATGAAGAGCAAATTTTGTGAATTTTTTAATATTATTCCGAGTAATGATAAAGGCACTGCGCATGGGATTTGTACTTTCATACTTGATTTATCGCTACAATTTAATATAAAAAAAAAATTATAATGCAAAATACTATATCTCTTTCATTTAATCTTTCTTTACTTGTAATAATTTTAAAAACTATTTTTTCCTTTATTTTTTTTTGTAAAAATGGACCTCAGTAAATCTTTAAAAAAAGTTCAAGACTTGCAAGAGTCTTGATGCAAGACCAAGACCAAGACCAAGACTGGACCCTGCAATAACAAGACCAAGACCAAGACCGCTTATTTGACAGCCAGACCAAGACCAAGACCTTGTATGCAAGACCAAGACCAAGACCAAGACTAACCCGGTCTTGGTCTTGGTCTTGCATTTGCTCATCACTATCCAAGTTATGTGGAGAGGCCACTGTAAAAACTATTAAGTCTCATTAAGAGGATAGAGCTAGACAATGTGTTCTAATCTTATCCTAGAGATGATGGGTGTTCACAATAGATCTGTAAAGGTCGCAGGGATACACGCTAATAGACAACCCAATAAATATCTATCTATCTTTTTATCTATCTATATCCAATAGCGCCTTAGGGGTAAACCTAGCGGAAAGTCGGCATTTTTGATCATATATTGATTTAACTTAAGTAATATATAAAACGCATGTACGCAAAAAGGATCATAGGTTGCCTTTAGAGTTTCCATGTCCTTTAATCCAACTCAGAGTGACCACGTTATTCTAGTTGGCCTAAATTACAGTTTGGTGACATTCTAGTAATAAACTTAAAGTAATACTACTTGGTCTATTCATAATCAGTAGTACTTGTTGGCAGTCCGTGTAAATATTTACATTCCTGCCTGTGATGTTCCTAATGATTAATTCTTTTGCAGCTTTGGTTATGCCTGTGAATTCTGACTGAACTACACTTGACAAGCCATCCATAGCACATTTCAGTTTTAGGCTCAGTTCTACATTTCTCACCTTGGTTCGTTTTTGATCCATCTGTATAGGCGCTCAGAGCGTTTACTATGTTGGGGTCTGTCTGCTGTCTTATCTGTTAATATTTTGTAGGTTTTGTCAAAGACAAACCTTGGTACGAAGGTATCTCTTTTAAAACTATCAGATTTTAGTTTTAACATAGAACGTTACTGATATCGATATTATCTTTAATCGATAAAGTGGTTCTCGACATCGAATACACGGACCATAGCACCGATGACTTAAATTTTTTTGACAAACATACAAAATATGCAAGCAGCACAGATTTCAGAAATAAATTTACGTGATTTTCAGCTTTCCAATCCATGAATTTTACGTATGCTTGGCCAGAGATGTGTCTACTGTTGATTGCGTTGTTTACGTATCTAGGCTTTCATTCTGCCCAGACCGTACTTTTTGGAACCCCTAGAGCTGAGTATGGACAGTATATTATTGTGGCTGGTCCTTTTCTTGTAAGTTTGTCAGCCTACGTGTTGCCTTCTATTTCTCTTTTTTCTTGCACCCAAATTAGTTTGACAATGATGTGATCCACCAAGGTATCGAGGTCTACTCGGTAACCGTGTACTAATCTGAAGACCACTTTAGAGGTCTTAAAGGTCCAATAGCTGCCTGACTATCTGTGCATATGTTAATCCGCTTAGATATATAAATCCTCAAAATATTTTCTCTTGTGCATGGCATATATATCTACTTGAAACACAGATGTATATGTTGCCATAATTATTGTGTATTTTATTTGTATATTGCTTGGTCAAGGACTTTTATACGATTTGATGGAATTTAAAATTTAAAGTTTCAAAATTGCATATAGAATGAGGTAATAGTAACAGTACATGTGTTAAAATGTCTCTCTATTTTATATAGCTCGTTCAAATTAATGTTAAATAGAAATGAAAATTTCGGTATCTATTATATAGTTGCACATATAGTAATCCAAACCGTTCGCGTTGGCGAGTATGAACAAAACTAAAAAGGCTAAAAATGTGAAAAGCTGCTGCACCTGCACATATGTTTAATATCCGTCTGCTAGTACTGTAATACGTCGGATTTTCTCATAGAAAATGGAAAACGAAATGAAATTCTTCGTCCGCTTAAAGTTTGTTACAAATGACTGTCTGAAAGATTACAGTCTTCATTAAAACTGTTTTATGGAGATTCGGAAACTAAATGGAGAGATCGCTTGTAATAATGGAATTGCATTAAAAGTTTCATAGAAATTTTCATTAACCTAGTATTTATGTATTAACGTACTTTTTAACTGAACTAGTATTGTAAGCTTAGTTGATACGTTATTTTGGAAGCTATTTTAAATTTATTAATTAGTTTGTCATTGATATTTTTATAAGTGCTCTTCAAGTTACACTGGAATAATAATATGTTACCAATGGTGTTACTTAAACAATGTAAAAACTTTAATAGAGAAAGAAACAGAATATTTTTACACACAACATTTCTATTGAACAATTTTATAATGTGTCCAAAAAAAATTCTATACATGCTTGATCTCAAATATTTTACGGTGTCTACAAACTGATTTCTTATCTTTCATTGTTGTATAGTAAGTTGCTGCTGTTTTTTTGCTTAATCTGATTTATGTACAGAATGCGTATTGGTTGTTCATTTTAGTTAACGGTTTTCATAATTTTAAGTAACCTATGCGATAGTTATTCGGTTATCAACATCTAGAAGACGAAAATTATTTTTTTTTAGTTTTGCATATAGCCATAAAGATATATAAACTTAAAGTACTTACTTGATTGCTTTTCAAAATATGTTCCTCCAACATCTATACACTTTTGCATACTTTTAAACCAATTGGTAAAACATTTATCCCAGTCTTCAGTTGACAGTCTTCTGTCGGCACATTGAATTCTTGATCTTTGGTAACCTGAAGAAGTCGTTGGGACTTAGGTCGGGATTATACTGTGGATGGTGTAACAATTCGATGTTTTAAATCTTAAAAAACTCGATTTTCTTTTGTGCAGTAAGAGCACTTGCATTATCCTGAGGTAGGATGATTTGCCGTTGTTTGTTGCTTTGTCCTAGTTTCCCTATAACTTCTGAAAACCAAACGTTTATATACCAATCGCAAGTAACCGTTATTCGATCTTCTAAAGCAATTGTTGCTCCATGACCAGATTTTGACACAAAAGTTGCGACTATTTTCTTTGACACACTTCGAGAACGGTTTAATTTTTGTTGGTTTTTCCTCATCGTGAAACACCTAAACAGCGAATTGGCAATTATTTTCCGGTTCGTAGCCAGTTATAATACAATAAACGTTTTTTGAGTTTCCTATGTTGAACTGTTCCAATGTTTTTCGACACTAATTAACGCGAACCGCTTTTAATTTTTTGTCAGAAAATAAGGTATCCAACGGGAAACCAACTTCGTCATATCCAATTCTTGATGTCAGATCTTTTGGATCAAGGTCTTTGATATGCATAAAGATGCCTTTATCACGGTGGTCATCCTTAATTACCTGGCGATTTGTTTTGCTGTGTGACTGCTGTTTTAAGTGGACCTAGCCTGGATTCGTTGCTGAGACTGGAGCGACCATCTTGAAATTCGCAATACTAGCTAAAATAGTTGACTGGTGTTGTGCTTCATTCCTAAACAGAGAAACTATTTTAGCGAGACATTGTTATTGAGATAATACTCTCCGAAAAGTGTAAAAAATTATTGCTCGAAAATGTTCTCTGCTAAGATCCATTTCTCGACTGACTTGCTAATTTCAAAAATTCACTGTACCTACACGACTTATTATAACGCAATGAAACTCTGAATTTAAGTCAACAATGGAATGAGGTTAGATTTGTGTCTGAAGGTTTTATTGGTGACTCCTTATAAGCGGCTATATGCAAAACTAAAAAAACAACCCTTGTTTTAAAGGTAAAGTAGGACAATTACTTCATCAGAATTTTTTTATGGTATTTCTTTAACAGCTAAGGAATAAGATAATTTTGAATTCTACATTTAAGATCCATTCTGTTACTACATTTAGAGGTTGTTTTATTTTACATTAGACCTTTGTTGGTTTCCTGATCCACTGCCATACTGTTTTTGGGTAAATTTTCTATTAACTAATATCCCATTTGTATCTTATAACTGTACAAAAGATATCGATCCATATAGTAGGAACATATAAATAAAGTACAGTTTCTAGATGAATTATTCTAAAAGGAAGAAAAAGAAACATGAGATGTCTTGATATAATTAGTTCTTGGTAGAAATCGCAGGTTCGAGTTTTACTGGATGTAACAATTTTTCACTTGATGTTGTTTATAATTTGTCTAGTTTTTAAATTTAAAAAACGTGTATATAGATTTAAATATTTTTTTATTTTTTTATTGGATATATATATACATATATATATATATATATATATATATATATATATATATATATATATATATATATATATATAACGTGAAGTCAATCGTGGAGTTGCAGTCAACGTTTGGCCAAGGTAAATCTTACAGACAAACCTCCATGCTAAAAATAACAAAATAATAAGTTTTATGGTGTAAATGTATATATTTTTATGTATTTTAATAGTGATGTACCTGAATTTTAAAATGTTTTATTAGTGTAATGTTGTCAAACGGAATTCGTCGCTTTTCTTATAACCTCACGATTAATGTCCTGAAGAAGAATTAAATAAATTCGAAAGCTTGACTGAAATCAAAGAGTTTTCTTTACTTACCTTGGCCAAACGTTGACTGCAACTCCACGATTGACTTCACGTTATTTTGAACCAGTCACTATACCATTATTCGTATTATATATATATATATATATATATATATATATATATATATATATATATATATATATATACAGGGTGTCCCAGAAATAAGTACGGAAACTTCGTATACGTATTCCTTGATGACAAATAAGTAGGGTCTTTCCTATAAAAAAAATTTTTTTAGAGACTCCTGTCAGAGTTATATAACCCTTTAAAGAGGGGTGGTAAAATGTGCGCTACTTGATCGCGATACACGATACTCAATTGACATGGTCCTACTTTTTATTTTTTTACTCCAAACCGAAACGATTTCGCAAAAAACGACAAGGAACAAAAAAGTTTCTAAATAATCAAAACTTCCTAAAATAATTTTTTGTTATTGCAAATATTAATTGCTAAGAAAGTTACAAAAAAAATATTAAGAGGGGTTCCTTGATTTGCACCCTTAGAATGGGGTAGGGCAGGTGAAAAGTGGCAGGCAAAATGAGTCTTTATAAAAATGATGTTCACCCAAATTTTTAATTTTTTATCTTGGACCAATCAGAAGATATTAAATTAAAACCGTATTTTACCACCCCTCTTTAAAGGGTTATAACTCTGACAGGAGTCTCTAAAAAAATTTTTTTTATAGGAAAGACCCTACTTATTTGTCATTAAGGAATACGTATACGAAGTTTCCGTACTTAATTCTGGGACACCCTGTATATATTCCTTATTTAAACACTTTCTTTATTCTCCCTGTTGCCTCCAATTCAAATTTAACCAAGAAGTAAACATCCAAATCCTTGAGACAAGTAAGTATTCATAGGATTAATGCTGCGGCTTTAACTCCTTTATTATATAAAAGACGTTTCGGTTTCTCAACGAAAGAGACAAGCGGAAGGTGAATCCTTTAGTTAGTTTCTCAATAGATTATTTCGAGCAAACGTTCCTTTGGTTGCTGCTGTCTTCAATGTATAACGCACGCAAATGTAACCAGCGATATGTACTGACGCTATTGTGAAATATGATTAGATTAATTAACAGTTGAATGCTATATTACTTCAACCCTTTGTGGTTTAAGAAAACATATTTGTTAAAAGCTTCGATTATTATAAATTAAGGAATTAATTTAAAAATATTTGTACCGTGTATATGATAACATCTGTTGTTAAATTGTCGAACTCAAATATTTCTGTTTATAACAAAACGTATTAAACTTTATCGTTTACCTTGAAATTATTTCCTGTCTAATATATTTTTATTATAATATTAATAAAACTACTAGATGGCTTTACTTAGTTTTTATTTTTATATTTTTAACTATACCTGTATATAGTACAAAATAAAATTTGTTTAAATTGTCCATTAGAGATTGGACCTATTTGTTATATACCTTTATGATCGCCAATGTAATTATTGTATCCTAAACCAAAATTTACTTCATATCATCGTAGGGGGTGATATGAACACTGGTTGAGGACCCACCACTGGCATTTCTAAATGCATCTCGAATTGTACCTACTTAATTTTAGTTTAGTTCCTTATTATTGTCCTTTTTCGCGCTTTATTAAACTAAGGGCACTAAAATATAAATTAAATATAGGTTAATACGATGATGTACCTACTAGAAAAATAGCGATGATTCTTCAATTTAATTGAAGAGAGGTATCAAGTTCGAAACTTATGTTTCTCCAGGCTTGTTATCTCTGGTTTCTGGAGACAATAATCGATTAACAGGTAAAGGTATATAACAGATAAAATTATAACATAAACATAATTAACAGTCATGAAGTGGGATTCCAAACTTTGATACGACAATAACTCAGAGTGGGAGACAGGTCAGTTGGACCACGAGTACCTGCATTAATCCTTTTTTGAAAAAGGTCAAGTTAAGCCCACACTTTAGTTCGACCAGGATAAAATTTTATTTTCTAATCGATTTATTGGGATTCTTCGAAAACAATTACAATATCATTAGAGTAGTAGCAGAGTAGTAATAGAGTTTGCGACACAAATTTCTATCAAATCTTAAAATATTAGTTTAAATCCAGCATCGTTCTAGTAAGCATCATTATCCTTTATAAGTATCTAGTTAATTTAGTTTGTTAAGAAGTGTAATTGCAACAAAAAAGGATTTGATGCAATTTTCTTAAACAATTTTGAACAATGAAGCAGGAAACTTTTTTTCTAAAGAAATTCATTCAATAATGCCTAGTAATCCGAGTTTTTCGAAATTCTGCGATTATATCGTGGAAACTTATATAGATGCAGAAAGTAATTTCCCTCAAGTATGTGAGCTTGTACTACAGATAGTATTTACAGGACCACAAACGCGTGTGAATCATTTCATTCTCATTGTAATTCTAATTTTTATAGTTCTTACCCAAGTTTGTTTAATTTTGTAAATATTTTAATAAACTTTCAAGCAGAAACATATATTAAAATAAATTTCGTAAAATGTTTTACCAAAAAACTAAAAAGTGCAACACAGAAAAAAATGGTTTTATTAAATCTAAGATACCAAAATATAGAAATGGCCTGTTATCAAAAAAAGATTTTGTAAAAATTATGTCTTTTTATAATTCACATCAATAATAAATAATATGTCAAGTCAATAGTGATTGTTTTAATTCTTAGAATACAACGTTAATCCGCTCGAAGAGCGGTCGTGGTCCAACTAATCGGTGTACTTAAAACAGGTACCTGGCCCGTGGTCGAACTGTCCGACTCCGTCAGAGTGGACTAAAATTAGGTCTATAAAGCTGGCAGTGAAAATTCGGCAGAAACCATCGAAACATGAGTGGGAATTTGTAGTTAAATAGTTGCTAATTAGTTGCTACAATCACGATTTTGTAGCTCCATTCAGTTCCACAAAAAACAAATTACTGCTATCTTTACAACAAGCTAGCAGTAAAATGACAGGACTAGCCCAGAAAAATTGGACTAATGCGTGTGAATTTGTTGCTAATTTGTTGCTCAAAACCAGTACAGGCAAAAATTCGAAAAACCCTAGAATCAGCTAGAAATTGTTAATAATAACTACCAACCAGTGTCCCTGCTATCGTAATATACAGTTTGTATTGACACATTGATGTTATGGATTATGTTGCTGGTCGCAGATGTTATCAGCAGAGCCCAGAGAGCCAGCAACAAAATAAAAATTAAAAATCGGCCCAACCGGGTGACCGGTATCTACCTCCTAGTGTCCATGCCAGTGTGACAAGCAGTTCTTATTGACAGAACTCTGTCATGGATTTTGTTGCTGGTTGTGAAAAGCATCAGCAGAGCCCAGATAGCCAGCAACAAAATAAAAATTAAAAATCGGCCCAACCGGTTGACCAGTAACTTACTCCTAGTGTCCATGCTATCGTGACACGCAGTTATTAGGGACAGAACTCTGTCATGAATTTTGTTGCTGGTTGTGAAAAGCATCAGCAGAGCTCAGAGAGCCAGCAACAAAATAAAAATTAAAAATCAGCCCAACCGGGTGACCGGTAACTAACTCCTAGTCTCCATGCTATTGTGACACGCAGTTATTATTGACAGAACTCTGTATATATATATATATATATATATATATTTTTATATTAGTATAAGTATTTGAATACATGTATTTTATACATATATTCTAAGATATATTTTGAACATTTTTAAAATATATAAAATATATACGAAAATCGGCCAAAAAGGAGCTATTTAAAATATATTTTTTATACATATTGTATATATTTTTTTTTCAGGGGGTTGTATTACCGTTTATTTTCACTTGAGATTTTCTTTTTTTTATGTAAGTTAAAACGGAAAACGCAAAATTAGCTTCGTTTGCGGAACCTATCCGCGACAAGTCAGGAACATGTTGGTAACAAATTGTCAGTATACGATGTGCGCATGCTTAATTCACAACAGATCCACAACTCGAAAGCACCGCGAACGATAATTGTAGAATAAATAGCCTTTAATATTAGTGGCTCCCTCGCAACAATTTTAAACTTTATATTGGACCAGGGCGGATCTGTTTTGAGTTGGCTTTTGAGAGGGAACCCGCTAATTTTTGTTGAAATTAGTTGAAAACAACTTATACAACAATAATTAAACTATCCTCCTTCTGGAAAAATTACGCAACATTGTTAAATATTTAAAAAAAAAAACAAGTAAAAAATCACTGTTTTTTCTTCTTTTTTTGCTTATAACTTTTAAACTATAAGTTTTGGAAAAAAGTTATACAAAAAGAAAATGTTTGTTAATAAATTTTCTACAAGAAACAGTTAGTTAGAAAGTCCAAAATTTATTATCCTTGTTGCAATATTGCAATAATAATTACAAAGAGAAAAAAATCTTTTTATTTGTTTTTCAATCTTTTAGAATGCATTTAGGACCTTTATATTCTTCCAAGAAAAAATTAAAAATATGATGAATCAACAACAAAAAATCATAACATTCTTTTCAATAGATCACGCGGTTGGACCGATTTTTAATTTTTATTTTTTTGCTGGCTCTCTGAGCTCTGTTGATGCTTTTCACAACTTGCAACAAAATTCATGACAGAGTGCTGTCAGTAATAACTGCGTGTCACGATAGCATGGACACTAGGAGTAAGTTACCGGTCACCCGGTTGGGCCGATTTTTAATTTTTATTTGGTTGCTGGCTCTCTGAGCTCTGCTGATGCTTTTCACAACCAGCAACAAAATCCATGACTGAGTTCTGTCAATAATAACTGCTTGTCACAATAGCATGGACACTAGGAGTTAGATATCGGCCACCCGGTTGGGCCAATTTTTAATTTTTATTTTGTTGCTGGCTCTCTGGGCTCTGCTGATGCTTTTTACAACCAGCAACAAAATCCACGAGAGTTATGTCAATAATAACTGCTTGTCACGATAGCATGGACACTAGGAGTTAGTTATCGGTTACCCGATTGGGCCGATTTTTCATTTCTATTTTGTTGCTGGCTCTCTGGGCTCTGCTGATGACATCTGCGACCAGCAACAAAATCCATAACATTAATGTGTCAATACAAACTGTATATTACGATAGCAGGGACACTGGTTAGTAGTTATTATTAACAATTTCTAGCTAATTCTGGGGTTTTTCGAATTTTTTCCTGTACTGGTTTTGAGCAACAAATTAGCAACAAATTCACACGCATTAGTCCATTTTTTCCGGGCCAGTCCTGTCATTTTACTGCTAGCTTGTTGTAAAGATAGCAATAACTTGTTTTTTGTGGAACTGAATAGAGCTACAAAATCATGATTTTAGCAACTAATTAGCAACTATTTAGCTACAAATTCCCAATCATGTTTCGATGGTTTCTGCCGACTTTTCACTGCCAGCTTGATAGACCTACTAAAATTTTAAGGCTAACAGAAAGATACTAAGTGTTGCTGTCTTATCAAATTATACGATTGATTTGTAGAATTTTTACCAATATTATTGTTTATTTATTTACTGTGATGGTATGTTTAAATAATTTGTATTTCGCTATATAACAAATCATTTCACTGCTTCCAAAAAAATTAAATATTAATTAATTAGTAGTAGTAGTAGTAGTAGTATAGGTTATTTGCAGAATAAATGAGTTAAATTTGAGAAACATCAAGAAAAATTACATAATTTTTATAACCTTAATATGATCTTACTTTTTATATATTTTTTCTCCTAAGCAAGTAAACAAATAAGCCCATTTAAGACCTAAAAGGTTGCGCATGGTCGTTACTTTTTTTAACTGAACGATTTAATCGCAATATATTACAAAAAAAAACATTTTTTTCAACACCGTATCATCCCAAAACCAATGGGTTGGTGGACCGCTTTGAGAGTACCTTTTTAATGTAGAATGAAAGCTAGTCAATCAAGTTCATCGACACAAACACAAAATTTCCAAAACTTTCTTTTCCATTATCGTACAACACCACATAGCACCTCAGGTAAATGGCCAAATGAGATGGTATAAGGAAACAGACTTCCTAAGTTACTTAACAACATTAAGCCAAATGTCAGAGATTCCTTAGCGTTTTTAAATGTGAAGCAGCAGCTGAAGCAAGAAGAAAAAGACCATAGTAAGCGCACTTTTACTCGGTGGAAGAATGTCTATGTACGCAGAGGCCTGGAAAAGAAGTGGTTACCAGCAAAAATTGTAGAGCGCACAAAGAAATATTCTTATAAAGTGGTTGTTTTTTGATTTCCCCAATCACTATAGAACGGCAGAAAGCTTACAGTTGCCTTTTTTACGTTATATTATTTTAATATGTACTTACTTTTTCCCCATTTACATCCTACCTGAAAATTCCTTTTCGGACAATTATTTTATTGTTTTTTCTCCGCCATTTACATTTGACTCAATAATGGTAACACTTATATCAAAACCCAAAATCAACCGACATGAATAAAAATTTATAGACAAACTCAACCAAATATATAAAATTGTACCATTTTTGGTAGCAGTGACATGATACGTTACATTGCAAAATATATATTATTTAAACATACCATACCATATATATAATCAATAATATTGGTTAAATTCCCAGAAAACACTTCTATAAATTGATATGACACTCTGGAGCGATTGTCGTATCGATATCAAGTTTGAAATTCACTTCATGGCTATGAATTATGTTTATATTATAATGTTATCTGTTATACACCTTTACCTGCTAATTAATTATTGTCTCCACAAACCAGAGATCACAATCCTGGTGAAAGACAAGTTTACAACTTGATACCCCTCTTCAACTAAATTGATGAATCATCACAGTTCTGTTCTAATACTATCATTGTATTAACCTATATTTAATTTATATTTTAGTGCCCTCAGTTTAATAGCAGCGCGAAAAAGGACAAAAATTAGGAACTAAACTAAAATTAAGTATGTGCAATTTGACAGCCATTTAAAAAAGTATGTGGGTCCTCAACCAGTGTTCATATCACCCCCTACCATGATATGACGTAAAATATGGTTTAGGATACAAAAATTAAATTAGCAATCATAAAGGTATATAACAAATAGGTCCAATCTCTAATGGACAATTCAAATAAATTTTATTTTATACTATATAGAGGTATAATTAAAAATATAAAAATAAAAACTAAGTAAAGCCATCTAGTATCTAGTTTTATAAATATTATAGATAATAAAAATATATTAGACAGAAAATAATTTCAAGGTAAAAAGATAAAGTTTAATAAGTTTTGTGATAAACATAAATATTTCAGTCCAGCAATTTAAAAATAGATGTTATCATATACATGGTATTATTTTTATGTTAATACCTTAATTTATTATGATCGAAGCTTTTAGCAAACATTTTTCTTTACCCACACAGGGTTTGAGTAAAGAGCATTTAACTGCAAATTAATTTAAAAAATATTTACAATACATGTAATAAGAAAGCAACAAATTCTACAGAAAATAGATTTTCTGTTGTTTCTTTCGACGCAAGTTCAATCGGTCCAAACCGGGAAACAGCTTGTTTCAAAATATCTTGTCACATGGTCTTCCTTACACAAGATAAAGTTGCCTTAGGACAACTGATAATACAAAGCAGGAAAACATAAAATTGTAGAACTTTTTTGGAAAGGATGCAGGTAAATAACATATTTTTATCTAAACAAATGCCTTTTTACAACTAAATATTTTTAAATTTAAAAGGAAATTAAAAAATATCAATGATTAACCAATTTAAACAACTTGTAAAATTATACTTACTTTATAAACTTAATTATCAATTATTAAATCGGTTGTTTGTTTTTAATAGTATATTACTTTACGAGTGGAGTAAATTGCATATTATAGCGAGTGTTTTTGGCCCATGACGAACTTGCGAGCAAATGGGCTAAAGAAACGAGCTAAATATGCAAATTGTTCCTCGAGTGAAGTACTATGCTTTATCCACGACTTACCAAATGGTTTTGTATACAACTAAAAATAACAAACATAAAATTTAAATTTTGGCATAAGTTGTTAAAAATATTCGATATCGCAGGCAGTTCTGTCTGTGAAATGTCAAATGATAGTTTAATTTAATGTATACTGTAGGCAACCAACATAATAGTACAGGTTTCGATTTACTTACTCCACTAGTGGAGTAAATGAAACTATAACACAACTCCTCAATAATTTGACACTTACTGACAGAGATATACATTAAAAAATAGGCAATTTACTTATGAGTCGTGGGTAAAGATAATAATTATAATAATTTAACAAAATTCGCGATACAATATATTTTTCCTATATAGCTGATTTTTATTGATACGTAACAATTTATCTTTCGACTGAAGAAATACTTAAATTAAGTTTAAAGTTACACACAACTATATGTAACTATATGTAGATAAGAAATATTTATTATATAATATAATCAAATTTTAACACTTTCCTGGCGAAGAAAATTTAGCCAATAATTCAACTATGCCGTTTTATATGGAATACAGTAATAAATTAAATAAAAATTGCGGTAAAATTTCTGGATTATTATGTTTTTTTCTTGATTTTATGTAATGTTTATTTAGAGTTCTTTTTACATTAGTTCATAATACCCAATTTCAGGATCTAGGTATACAGATGGGAGTCCTATGCATACCGATAACTATCTCTTGAGATCCAATACCTCGCTATGGTATAGTATGAGTTTGACTATTTCAGATTCTCTACATGATAATTTGCAGCTATATTCTCCACTAGGTGTACCTGCGACGTCGTTCGCGTGGCGTGTTAATTGTTGTATAAAAATTTCTTCCCTCACCCCGTTAAAGGGGTGGAAGGAGAAATTTTTATACACCAGATGTTAAGTTAAAAGAAGACAAATACATCTGTGAAAACCGCATTCGACTCGGTTCAGTAGTTTTCATGTGATGCGCGCACAAACATATAGATAGACGTACAATAAAAAATAATCACATTTTTGGGTTCTATATCGATGTACCCGCGACGTCTTTCGCGTGACGTATAGATTGTTGTATAAAAATTTCTCCCCCCCACACCGTATAAGTGGTTTTCCCAACATTTCCCATCACCGCTCTGCTCCTATTAATTGTAGCGTGATAAAAAGTATACTATAACCTGCTCAGGAGTATGAATAATAAATGTACAAAATTTCGTTAAAATCCGTCAAGTAGTTTTTGTTTCTATAACGGTTATACAGACAGACAGACAGACAGACAGACAGACAAAAATTTTACTGATTGCATTTTTGGCATCAGTATCGATCCCGAATCACCCCCTGATAGTTATTTTGAAAATATATTTCATGTACAGAATTAACCTCTCTACAGATTTATTATAAGTATAGAAGATTAAACAACCTCATGTTATGCAGATGTCCCTTTACATTGCGTGGCCCGTGAGGGATCCTTTAATTTCTGCTTACGCATTGCCAATAATTGAACTTTGCTGTTTAATATGGGATACAGTAATAATAATAATTGCGCTGAAATTCAGTAAAAATTTCTAGATTATGAAATAGTTGAATGTTATTGAGGGTATAGACGGATTCAAACATTTTTTTTTTCTAAATATGATTTTATGTGATATTTAATAGAAAAAAAAACTATTTCTATGGCATCATTTTTGCCTCTGAGACAGTGACTGGTGGTTCTACAGTTTAATTTGAGTACACTTTTTACATCAGTTCATAATACCCATTTTAGGATCTTGGTATATAGATGAGTGTCACATGCATACAGTTACTGTCTCCTGCGGTCCAGAGCCTACAGCATTATTGCCAGATTGCATATACCTTTGCCTGAAATACAGAGATGGGTGTTTCCAGTGAGACAAAAATTTTCAGATTTCTATGACTACTGTAATTTTTTGTGTACACCTATTTTTAATGTTGAACTTATTTGTGAATCCTAAAACTCGCGTTGTGCCGATCCTTACGTTAATGCATGTCTATTTGGAATGTAATTCAAAATGAAAAGTATATGTCGATAAAACTTCAAAAAACTCGAACAATAATCTTTCCGCCTCCTTTCTATAGCTGCAGCGAAAATCAAACTTTCTAATAGGTCAATCTAACGGTTTGGGAAGAAAGACTCTTGGTATTGAATTTAATTATTTTGAGAGATGTCTTCACACTATAAATATGAGAAATAAGCTGACCTGGTGAAATTCGTAACCCCACTCTTTATTTAAATAATAAATATTGTAGAACCTAGATGGCTGTACTTTCTTAGTAATATTATTTATTTGGTATTACTTATCTAGTAAAATTTAAAATTTGGTTATAATTGTCCATTAGAGATTGGACCTTCTTGTTAAACAATACGGTTTTCTGTTATATGTACAATTACAATTTTCTGTCCAAAAAATGATCTCATTTTTAACGTCGTAGGGGGCGCATGAGTACTGGTGGACGTTTAAGTCTCTATCTTAAGTTTATTTTTTATATATTTTTTTTTATACAAATATTTGCAGCTAGCCCTTAAAAAGGTGCGTTACTATGCTAGTGATGATGTTTTCAATTCCCGTAGAAACAAAAAGTACTCTAAAGTACAGTGAAGACTCTTTAGCATAAGTATGAGGTAATCAAGTTATAGCTCCACCAGGCTTGACTTATCTTTGGTTGGGATTGTAATTATTAACAGAAGCAATATTGTATAACAAGTAAAAATTGAATTCAAACATAAATTATAAATCTTCAGTTTCTTATTTTGAGAGGTATCTTCACACTATAAATATGAAAAATAAGCTGACCCGACGAACTTCGTAAAGCCCGCTCTTCAAATAAATAATAATTATTGTAGAACCTAGATGGCTGTACTTTCTTAGTAATATTATTTATTTGGTATTACTTATCTAGTAACATTTAAATTTTGGTTACAATTGTCCATTAGAGATTGGACCTTCTTGTTATATATTACGGTTTTCTGTTATATGTACGATTACAATTTTCTGGCCTAAAAATCATCTCATTTTTATCGTCGTAGGGGGCGCATGAGTACTGGTGGGCGTTTAAATATCTAAAGTTTATTTTTTTATATTTATTTATACATATTTGCATCTAACCCTTAAAAAGGTACGTTACTGTGCTTTACGATGTTTTTAATTCCAGTAGAAACAAAAAGTACTCTAAAGTACAGTGAAGACTCTTTAGCATAAGTATGAGGTAATCAAGTTACAGCTCCACCAGGCTTGATTTATCTTTGGTTGGGATTGTAATTATTAACAGAAGCAATATTGTATAACAAGTAAAAATTGAATTCAAACATAAATTATAAATCTTTAGATTCTTATTTTGAGAGGTGTCTTCACACTATGAATATGAAAAATTAGCTGACCCGACGAACTTCGTAAAGCCCGCTTTTCAAATAAATAATAAATATTGTAGTAGCCAGATGGCTGCACTTTCTTAGCCATAATATTTATTTAGCATTACTTATCGAGAAAACGTCTAAAATTTGGTTAAAATTGTCCATTAGAGATTGGACCTTCTTGTTATACATTACGGCTTTCTATTATATGTAAAATTACAATTTTCTGACCTAGAAATCAACTCATTTTTGTCGTCGTAGGGGGCGCACGAGTACTGGTGGACATTTAAATCTCTATTTAAAGTTTATTTTTTAATTTTTTTTATACATATTTGCATCTGGCCCTTTAAAAGGCGCGTAATTGTACTAATGATTCTGTTTTTAATTCCAGTATTAACAAAAAGTACTTTAAAGTACAGTGAAGGACTCTTTAGTATAAGCATAAGGTAATCAAGTTACAGCTCCACCAGGCTTGATTTATCTTTGGTTGGAATTGTAATTATTAACAGAAGCAGTATTGTATAACAAGTAAAAATTTAATTTAAACATAATTTACAAATCTTTAAGTTTGTTATTTTGAGAGGTGTCTTCACACTATGAATATGAAAAACTAACTGACCCGGCGAACTTCGTACCACCTAAAACAGATATCTTTTTCTTATAAATATAGATATGAAACATAAATTACGTTACGTGAGGGTAGCGTTATAGTATTTAATTAAGTAAGAATTGCTCGTGTATGAGATATCAACTGCGCCATCATACGGTGGCGTCATAATACTTAATTAAGTAAGAATTACTCGTTTAAATATATGAGATATGAACTCCGCCATATTAAGGTGACTGATAGTACTTAGTAACTATTTTCTTAGTTTTCTTTTTTACCGAAATTTTTTGTGATTGTTTTTACTATTTTTTTTTTATAGTTTTTCGGTTTTCTATTTATTTAAAAATTAAAATACAACGCAATCTATTGAGTATCTGTAACCTAGATATCAAACACTTACACCGCCATCTATGAGGAATTAATAGATCTATGTAATAAATACATACTTTGTATTGGAATATTAAATTGTCGTTTTTTCTATTTCCCATTACTTATTTCTTATGTTTCTTACCGTTTAAACCTTCCGTGGACTTTCACAAATATTTCAAATTAAAACAAAGCGCCATCTACCGGATGTCTACCCAACGTAGAAGTTAAACGTTGATGAAGAGTTTTATCAATAAGCAAAAAAAATACATTTTCGCACTCATTCCTGTAAAATATTATAATAGCGAATTTATTAAATATAATAATTCTACAAGCACATATTTTGAGCTTTTTAAAAATCTTAAAATTATATATAAATCATACAATTAAATAGGAATCTTTTATTGTATGATTAAATGCTATAAAATATTCGCACAGTTTCAGTTAAAAAACGTAATTGGTATTTAAAAAAGGACGGAAAGAAAGCAGCATCGGCACTCAGCAAACGGTGACAACAAAAAATTGTTTTCTTATAATGTTTGAGTATTCGTGATAAATAAAGGAAAGAAAGAAAAAGAATTTTACAGTATTTTGCGTACGAGAATACTTCATTAGGACGCTGAGTGAACACTTTATTTCTAATCTGAAGCCGAGACGTTTCATTACTTTCTGAACTTAATGCCTTGAACACGAATTGCATGATAATTAATTCACCTTAAGGGATAATTGATTTCCGAGGAAAATTTATACACCATTTTAGTGTTTATTATTCTGATCGTGTTGAGTTTCGAAGGATTTGTACCATACTGATGTTTTAAATTCGATATTTTCTTTTAATTATGCTCAAAAAGTTTTAAGCGCCATCGGCTTGTGTCCATATTTTTATGAGATCATTAACAATTGAAAACACGAACTGTGTGTACAAAAAAATTAGGATCATGATAAATCCATTTTAGATGTTGGCATTTATATATAAACGAGAAAGTAGTCTTTGCTGACTAGTTGAGAAATAAAACTATGGATTATTGGGTATGCAGCAATAAATTTGACGAGAGTACTATTTTAAGACTCTTTAATCCTAGCTTTCAGCCAATTTTACAGCCATCATCAGGGAGCTACAATAATGTTATATTAAAAGAGATATTTAAATTACTGGTATAGTACAAAACTTACTACTTTGGGCGCATCCAAACTCATCCGATTTAGAAATATTATACCTGTAAGTAAAAAAGGGTCATAGCCAAATTCATTCGATTCTTTAATCTGTCTACCTGGTCAAATTTTATCGAGGTCATTATCTAATAATTTACTAACTACCTGATACTTAAGCCCTTATTTTATGATTGACGCAAATATATTTGCTTATAGAGAGGTAGTAGGTATATAAAATGAAAGTTCATCGTGAAAAACGTCAGTGTTATTTTCTGATTACGTGCGATATGTCTCTTGAAAGTGTAATAAGTGAACGAGGTAGAACCATGCTGGTTCTGAACGGATTCAAATTTTCGGAGAAGTCAGTTCTGAAAAACGGTATCAAAAAATGGATTTGTTGTAAACCTAAGTGTAATGCAAAATTTTTTACATCAGGTGATCAAAATATTATAACATCAGATATAGTGAGTGTCGTGCACAATCACGAAAAAAACTTGAAAAGCCTTAATAGACAATTTTTGACTAGTGCATGTAAACGAAAAGCTGTGGAAGACATTACAGAAAGACCTTCGAAAATTATTCGCCACGAAATAATGGCTTCTGGCAAAGACGACCATATTGACGTTCAAGATATCAAGCAAGTAAGAAAAAATTTGTACAATGCCCGACGACGAAAATTTCCTGCTTTACCAAAAAATCAAGAAGAAGTTCAAAATTATTTAAAGGCTGCTGAAATTAAAACGCATAGGGGAGAAGTATGCCTACTTTCCAATGATATAGAATCCAAGATTGTGATTTTTTCATGTAAAACAAATCTAGAGTTCCTTAGTAATATGGAAAAGATTTATGTGGACAGAACATTTAATTACTGTTGTCAACATTTCACCCAGGTGTACACAATTCATGGACTGCAAAATGGACATTATATTCCACTGGTTTATTGTTTGTTGCCGGATAAAAAACAAATAACTTATGAAAAATTATGGAGTGAACTTTGTAAAAAAATACTTGAAATCGTGCAAGTCTCTTTAAGCCTACAATTGTTCTAGTAGATTTCGAAATAGCAGCACATAATGCTATACGAAAACGCTGGCCCCAAATTATAATTAAAGGATGTAGATTTCACTTGGCGCAATCATGGTTTACAAAAATACAAGAGTTAGGGCTGACTTTGATCTACAAAGATAAAAATTCCGAAACAGGGAAATGGCTGTCCCACATCTTTGGCCTCCCTTTTTTAAAGCCAGAAGAAGTTAGAGAAAGTTTTGTGTTTGATTTTTGTAGTGACCAACCACATGTTGAAAAAATTTCTGAATTTTGTAATTATATTGTAGACAATTGCATAGAAGAGAATGCGAAGTTTCCTCCAAAAATGTGGGCGGAATGCATAGCGACGATAGAAAATACAACAAATTGTTGCGAATCGTTCCACTCGCAATTTAACAGTAGCTTTTATAACTGCCATCCATCAGTTTTCATTTTTGTTAAAAAATTAATAGAATTTCAGGTAGATACATATATTAAAATACAAAGTGTTAAAACAAATAAAATTGTACGTTCCCATATGCTAGAATCCCTAAAATTTGTTGAAAATATGATTACTGCTAAGAATTTGAAAACAATTTCTAGATTCGAATTTGTATGTAATATTTCTAATAGATATAAAAGAAATTGAAATTCATTTTCGTTTTTTATTTCGGTATTAACCCCACAAAATGTAGATAATATTTTTAATCAATGAAAAACTCATTACTAGTGGTCAGAATAAATGCCAATGTTTTCAACCCAACTCATGATAATCCTCCTTAATGACATCGGATGAATTTACCTATGGTATCGGATGAATTTGGTTGTACCTTTTCAGGTAGCTCTAAGAATCGGATGAGTTTGGACCCGCCGACTACTTTTACCAAAATAAGGAAATCTACAATTCAAAATAATCTATTTAGATATGATAAACGTATTTACAAAAAAATAATAATTAAATGAAAGCAATCAATAAAAACATTTACAAAAAAAGTATTCATTTGCAATTAAGATTAAATTTTGTGTCTATATACCGAGATTATAGAATAACAACAAACATTAAATTTGGCCAGCCATAAATCAGAAAATACAAACTATCCCATTTTGTAGATATTGCGGATAACTAAACTGGTCGTCAAAACAATGACAAGCAATTTTTATCACCATATTTACCTTGTAGTAACTTTTGAAATAAAAAATATTTTTAGCTGTGGATTTTGGTATGCTTAAAAAATAATCAAATGTTCATGGTATACAGGGTGGTCAATGAACAGATGCAAAATTACAAAAAGTTTAGAGATGTGTTATTCCGGTAATAATTTCTTTTTTCGCATTTAATTATGGGTCATTAGCAAAGTAATATCGATATCCCCAGACGTTTTTACCAGTTTTTTGATTACAGCCCTTTAGCCCCAGAGACACTACTAAAAAAAAATGTGTCAAAACTTTGCTACCAATATCTTTAAAACGCTGTAACTTGAAAACGGCTTTACCGATTTCGACCAGGTTTTCACATTCTGAAAGCTTATTTTCTGGTTCTTTTTTATTAACTAACCGCTTTATTGGTAAATGACCATTTATAAAAAATACAGGGGTCAAACAAAAAGTAAAGATAAAATTGCACAAAATATGGCTATTCTTGGTTTTAAGCTATGACAATTGGGCTGTACGTTGTTGTTTGGTTTCAAATTTGGTCAATATGCAGTTTCGGTCAATACCTCTGAACGTTTTTTTTTACTTTTTCGATTAGTGCCTTTTCGCCACAGATACGCTACCAGGCAAATCCATTGTCCTAAAATGTGTCTTTGGTGGATTTTTTGATGCGATCTGGAAATTTTAAATTAATTACTACCTAATGTTTTTTTTCGTACAGGGTAATCAAACAAAACTGACTGTTTCATTATACAGGGTGTTTCAGATTTTAATCGGGAAAATTTAACAGACGATAGAACATGAAAAAATAAAAAAAAGTTTATATAAACATGTATGTTTTGAAGCTTCGTTCTCGAGATACAGGGTGTTAAAGTTTTGGAAAAAAAATATTTTTTTATTCATAGCTCAAAAATCCCTCGGCCGATTTTCCTTAAACTTGGCAGGTTTTTTTCTCATGATAAGAGGTATCATTTGATGTAATGAGATTCACCGTAATTATCGCAGTGGCATCCCAGTGGGCAACCTAGTTAGTTAGGAAAGATGAAAAAATAATTTTACGCCACTGCTTTTTTATAAATTAGTGAATTTTTTTACATTAAGCATTTAAAAATACAACAAATAAATAAATATTTTAAGGTAAATATCGTAAGGTAATTAAAATTTGATATACTTTTTAACGTAAGTATTTTTGTTTTAAAAATTTCTTTTAAAAACAGATTGTGGCAGACTGGACGATCACTTCGAGATATTGCGTTTCTTTTCCTCAAAATCTGCTGTTGCCCGAGCAGTTGAAAGATTTATGGCTCATAGAGAACCCACTGATCAGAACCAGCAGGAGACCTATCCTCGGCAGGTGCGTTTTAGTGCTCGATTTGACGCGATGCGAGTGGTTCAATGCGAAGACGCTTTAAAAGTCGTATTCTTCACCCTTCGAAACATATACCTTCGTAAACAAATGCGAATCCGCTTTTAAAAGTGGAAATGACAACCTGGCAACGGCATTGGTGTATCAAAACTTTATGTTTTGTGTCAAATCTTCGTAATAAAGAAGAATTAGTTAGGTTATTTTACTTATGTCTATGTGTTATCACGAAGTATAGATGGTATCTAGTCTTCGTGGTGTTATATTCAAAGTGTTTATTAATGGTTTATTGATATATCAATTGTTTTAAAATGACAGAAACCCAAGCAAATAAAAAGACACATTTATTAAATTCCCAAGAAAATCTGCTTATAGAATATTTAAAAAACATCCCAAACTGGTGGCAGGCAAATACGACCACAGTTACACTTACAAAAATTATGTTGCTGAGTGGGAAGAATTAGCAAGTATTTTAAATGCAGTTCCTGGGGGTTCGAGTAAAAACTGGAAATCGTGGAGAAAGTTCATTAATGAGAAGTATATAACACATGTTAACATTATCATTTTATAGACATGGCAAGATAAGAAGAGCAGGACAAAAAAGAAAATAAGTATTGCCAAAATAGATGCAAATAAAACTGGTGGAGGGCCAAGTTTTACTCCTACAATGACGGAGACGGAGGAAAAATGGTATGACCTCATTAAACCAGTTGCTGTAGAAGGTGATAGTAGTGTAAAAGAATCATGTGTGGAGGAAATCATTTTTGAGGATGATATCTGTGATGAGAACGTGTTAGAGGAAGAACCAGAAAAAGAAAATATAAGTCCAAAAATTTTACAAGAATCACTACCAAGTACAAGCAAAGATAAATCTGTGACTTCAGGAACACCCCAGGAACAAGAAATTCCTAAAAAAATGTCCAAAGCTGGTGAAATTGCCAATGCAGTAAAACACTTAAAAACAATTACAGAAGAGGAAATTGATGTCAGAAAGGCTTATTATAAAGAAAAACTTCAAATATTGAATAAAATAATTGGGCTAAAGGAGAGGAAATGCAAGGCAATAGAAAGGTTGGCCGAGTCAGTAGAGAGATGTCTCAGTGATTTTTTTTGTTATGATTTTTTAGAATTTTATTTTTATTTTTTGTTAAGACTGGTTTTATTTAAAATGATTTAGTACCTTAAAGTCTTTTATTATAGTTTTGCATTTTTTTTTGTTAATGTTGTCTCAGCGATTTTTTAGAATATTTTTTTTGTTAAGACTGGTTTTATTTTACAGAGGTAAAATGTTTTATTACCTAAAATATTTTAATTTTATTTTGTAGAATATAGTTGTTGTTTTATTTAATAAAAAATGTTTTACAACAAAATATTTATTTTTTATAAAATTCTAAATTAAAACTTTACATTTACATTTTTTAACATTTTGCTATATAGGTACAAATGAAAAGATTTATGTATGTTGGGAATAATATTTATTTACAAAAGTATACATTTTTAAGTTTTAATTGAAATTCCTCATTATTCTAGTTCGTAACCTACGACCTGCCACTAAATCTGGATTTATTCTTCCTCCTATAATATCCAAATTATTTGGGGGTTCAACTGCGTATTGTCCAAGATGTGGATGCTCTTGTAAATCACCATCAGGTACTTCAGGTATATTATGATCGATGCACAGATTGTGTAATACTACACAAGCATTGACCATTTGACCTGCAGTACCTTGTCACGGGTTTAAATTCACAATAGTTATAACTAATTGCTTACCTTATGAATTCTCCGTTATTAAGGATTAAATCGTGACAGGTTCAGGTTGATTTTAGTTCGGGTATAGTTAATCATCAACTTATAAATATATTCTGGCCACAAATTATTACTAATATTGTTTTGAAAGTCAATTTATTTAATTCAGGTTATGAATTCTTGTAGTGTTTATTTTTTTTTTTTTTGAAATTACTGTCATTTTCGCTTTCCTCTGACTGAAGTACTACCTCTTTCTTTTTGTCGATAACTATTAGTATTGTGTTCTACGGCCAGCTGTTTCGTGGAATTGTTGTTTTGCGTAACAAGATTGAAAATAAACGAGGGAATTAAGGCTGGAATTTATAGTCGAGCCTTGAGAACGGAGGAGTCCTTGAGGACTCCTTCGAGAAAAAATTTGTTTTATAGTCGCGAAAGGAATCCTTAAGGACGAGTAGAGGACAAGGTAGATCTCGAGCTACCTTAAGGACGCCTTGAACTGACTTTTGATAAATAAATTCTTGATTTTTAGGTTGGAAAACGTGTTTATTTGTATTTGTGTTTAGAATTTGCTATTTTGAGTTTTTTTTTTTGTGGAAATATCAAAAATATGGACGATTTAGAAGACTTTTTGGATATTGTACAATGCCGTAATTTTTTCCCATGGCTGGGCCTCTTATCTTATACTGCTGCAGTTAGTCTGTTTTGTTTCCTAAATTTATTCACCTGTGATACAAGGAAGTATTTTTCTTCCTTCGTATAGGGAGATCTGTTTTCTTTTTCACACATTCTTTAGAATAACAAAAACACGACCAAAACTTTCAACCTTAACCTCACTTTCTGTCAAAATTACACCAAACAAAACAAAATACAGTGTTGTCAGTTGTGAACCTTTCCTCAAGATATCCTTCCTCGAGGAAAGGACTATAAAATCGAAAAACGGAGGAATGGTCGAGGACGCCTCTTATAAGGAGCATCTCAAGGCACGACTATAAATTTCAGCCTAAGTAATGTTGAGATTTTGGTGTTACCTTGTTAAGTAATAAGATCAGTTGTTATTAAACGATTACTGTTTGTTCGTAAGTTGGAAGCTGTTGATCCTACGTTTATTGTCCTTACAGTGGTAGAGGCCATTTTCGAGTCTGACAGATTTTATCGAAAGTAAGTGATTTCTCTGTTTTTCTGTTATCTGCTTTTGATTAAGAAGTTTGTCGAATACAAGCCAGAAGATTTTTGGTTTAAGTTTTAAATCACGGTGAATCCGTAACAATTAATTTTGGATTTTTGAAACTAAACCTTATTTTCCATTTTAAATCGCTGTGAAGTTTGTTCCTGTTGTTATTTTTGGACAGATTCTTTGGAAAAAAACCGCGTGGTCGGGATTTTTGTGAAATCTTCTGTGGTAAGTAATACGCCTTTTATTCATGTGGTTTGTTCAATCCTTATGGTTTTCTCTTTTCTTGTTTTATTTCCGACGAAACGTAGATAGTTCACGAAACAGACAGTGAATTATTTGGTAAATTCAGTACCAGGCAACGAATGGCGGTTAGAGTGGCAGAATTAATTCCCTAATAGTGCAATTAGCAACGAGAATATTGTTCCACCCGTTTACCAGCCAGGGGTGTCACGAGTATTAAGAAATAAAACAACCCTATCTTAATAGGTGAGTTACTGTGTTATATTTTTTTTGTTATATATAAGATTAATAACGCCATATAGACGCAATTTTAGTTTTAATATCTTGATTTTACATGTGTATTTCTTTGTGTATCGTATGTAGGTTTATTTATGTAAAACTAGACTCCTTTTGCTTATTTTTTTACTATTATTAATTAATTTTATGTTAAATTTTGATTTAATTTATTGTTATAATTTTGTTGTGACTAGCAAGTCAAATTTAAGTTTGTTGAGTACATTTAAATCATTAGTTTTGATCATTAATTGTAAATTCAGAGAAGTCAACTTCTAAATGTTGTATTATTCATTTAAATTCATTTTTATTCTTTCATTGTAGTACAAATTTAAGTTAATGTGTTCAAATTGTATTAAAGTTATTAAATCAAATTAATTCAAGGAGTCATTAAAATCTGTTTAAGCTATTGTTAATACCAAATTACGATTTTAGGGTCCTAGATACAGGCATAAATTCTAGTTACGGGCTCAAGTTCTAGTTACGGGCTTAAGTCCTAGTTATAGGCTGAAATCCTAGATACAGCGCTAGTTACAGGCTTTAATTTTGGGTGCAGACCTGATACTTAGTTCGAGCTTAAGTTATTGGTTGGAGCAAGCCTATTGGTTTTGGAACAGGCTTGGTTTTTGGAACCGACCTAAGTATTAGAGACGCCGAGGATTAACAGATAAGCCTAATTAGATTTAAGTCGCAACTATAGTTAGTTAAGATCTAATTTTCTTGTTTTTTTTTGTATTGAGTGTGATCACACATATTGATAAATTTAACTTTTAATATTATTCATATATTCTTATTTTATATAAATATCAATAGCGTTGTCAAGCACGAGGCTTGACAGTTGTGTAAATTCTTAATTTTATTAAAGAAGGGTCTAGTTGATATTTTGTTTTATTTAGCTCACTTTATCGTTATTTTTTTTATTGTGCAATTTAATTAGTACAGTTTAATATTTTGAATTTATTTAATTATCTCCAGTGGGTGAAGTAGTGCCTGAAACATCAGGGGTTTCCGATTTTAACCGTACAAATCGGTGGCGCACTCACTTTATTTTGGTACTTACCCTCTACGGATGAGCTGGGCACTAATTTGCCAGTAGAGAAACCACTACCGAACTCAGCTGGAGTTGAATTTCAATTAATTAATTAATTTTTTTTTTAAATTTGATTTTGTTTTTACTTTCATTAAAATACGTGGCAACCTGGAGCATAATTTAGTACCCTATCCTTCAGCAAACACCTAAATCTTTTCTTTAACACCCCATTACACCTTTCGATGCTGGTTCGTATTGATCTAAACCGGTAGTTGTAAATAAATTCTGGTGTGCCCTCAGGTGGGTTTCCCTCTATTGGTATCATAAGCCATGGTCTCAGGGGATAACCTGAGTCACCTAATAGGTAATACCCTTCATGGCCTGCCCTATAAAGATTTATTATTGCTCTGGAAACAGCAGAAGAATTCCATATAAATGAATCGTGGGTACTGCCCGGAAATGAAGCATTTACATTCATAATTTTAAGTTTTTCGTCACAAATCTGAAAGAAATTTCTATATTGTACAAATAAATGAATATATGGTACTGCAAGGAATTGACTCACCAGTTGCACATTAAGTGAATGATAGGATTTTCTATTAACATAGATATGTTCAGGAAGTTGGTCGTCATTTCTAAAAAAACAATGTCAAACAATAAAACCTACATATAATTAAAATGTAATGTATATTTTACCTGGGGGTGTTACTATGGCAACATGGGTGCAATCAGAATTTACGATCCCGATAAATATACATTTAAATTTAAATTGTATTTGCACTATTTTCAATTTTAATATGTTTGCACTATTTTCAATTTTAATATGTTTGTACCTTTTAATAGTTTTAATATGTATTGTTTAATGCCGAACTTGTTTTAACATTTTATTAACTTAATTGTATATTAGGATTACCTATTTAATAAAGATTATTATTATATTATTATTATTATTATTATTATTATTATTATTATTATTATTATCAATAATCCCAATAATACCTGGGAAGTTATATTTTTCATAAAACTTTCTTCTGATATTATTCATTTCTTGCATAGTTGATGGGAATTTTACATATCTATTAAAAACTTCTGGATTATTTAAAGCAGATGTTACTTCTTTTATAGACCGACTTATAGAAGATTGTGAAACACAAAAAAAATTATCCGTTGCAACATTAGGTACTTTGGTAAGATCCAGTTGCATAAAATCGCAAAGCTATCAATACCTGAAATCCGTAATAACAGTTTAATAATTAAAATTTTATTACATTTCTTTATTACTATTTACCTTTGTAGTTACATCTAGATCATTTAGGTACTCGTCTTTGTTGCTGTAAAAAAGGACTTAACACTTCGATCAAATACCTAATAAGTTCTTTAGATAATCGAAATAACCTCATATAGGCTTGATCAGAAAGTCTAATAAAAGGGTCCTGACGGTCATCATATATTCGTCGAGGTCTTTGGTGGGCTTCTTCTAATTCTTCTAATAATAATAAATTTAAAAAAAGTCTATTTGCCATCATTTCTAGTATAAGTACCTATCTAACAATCTTTACCAAACAGCAAATTCTCATTAAAAAAAAAATGCATAGACCTTCGTATTTAAAAACGAAGAGCAAAGACCCACTCTCTGACAAATGCGTGCTCGCATTTTGAATTCGAGTGGTCAAGAATTGCAAGCCTTCGCATTTCCTCAAATCCGCATTCGCATTTATCAATTCACTCGCCGAGGATAGGTACCCAGGGGAGAATTGGTCGGGGTCGTGTTACACGGCAAGACCACTTAATGGTGATGTCCGTCCACCAACGTCGAACCCTAAATGCTACCCAAATCAATAGGGCCCTTCGTGCAGCGACGGGTGTTAGAATCTCCAACACCACAGTTCAAAGGCGTCTGCATGAAGGCGATTTCGTGCTAGGAGGCGTGCTGTTTGCCGTGTATTGCTGCCTGTGCACCAAGCTGCAAGAATAAGATGGGCACAGGAACATGCCCACTGGGGAATAGCAGAATGGAGTAGATGTATGTTTGTGGATGAAAGTAGATTAAATTTACATGCATTTGATGGACGAATCTTAGTTTGGATAGAGAGGAATGAAAGGTACCGTGAGGAGAATATGGAAGCAAGGGTTGCGTTTGGTGGGGGTGGTGTTACTGTATGGGGTGGTATTATGAGTAATGGAAGAACGGAAATGGTTATTTTAATAGATGAGACTATGAATGCGAATAGGTACAGGGATTTGGGTGTTAATGAAAATGTTGTTCCCTTTGCCCAAAACTTTTACGACGGATTCATTTTTGGGGGTGGCAACGATACTTCGCATCAAACAAGGTCTGTGCGAGAAGTTTTGATAGAGAACAACTTTGAACGTATGTACTGGCCTGCAAGATCCCCTGATTTGAACCCAATAGAGCATGTGTGGAGTAATATTAAAGTAAGGTTGAGAGTATAAGTTTCATAATTTAAATGAGTTAGCAAATGCAATTAGAAAAGAATGGGAAGCTATCTTCCAGGAATTTATCGCAAACTTGGTGCACAGCATGCCTCGGAGGGTAGCAGCAGTTTTGCGTGCTCAGGGAGGCCCTACTAAGTACTAGCAGGTGATAATTTTAATCTTAAATTGTTACTTCTCTCCCTAAAAACACATATTTTTTTTCTCTTTATGTGAATTTCGTCTACCTGCTCAACACTTGTATTTTTAAATGCTTAATGTTTCTGGCTCGTTAGCCGTCATCAGTGCGGCATAACCAAGTAAGGTAATGCACTTGGCTAGCAAAAGTGTTGGATACTTGGGAGCAAAGGATGGTAGGGACATACAGACCTTTTTTTGATACGTAAAAGCTCTTTTAATGAATGGTGAAGAGCCTCAAAATATCAATCCATATTGAAAAGTTTGGCAGAACCAGTCCAAAATAGACTAATCTTAAAATATTAAAAGATAATGTTTCCCTTTTTTATTATAAAACAGAAAGTACTTAATTTTGAAGTTATGAGCTTCCCCCCAATTCAATTTGGGATCCAGTATAATTCCTAAAAACTTAATTTCATTGACTCCTTGAATAGATTTACCCTCAATATGCAAATAGGGTTTATAGTCTAATAGGATATTTTTAGGTAGAAATTGCATAAAGTAGGTTTTTGTGATGTTTAATGCCAGTCTCTACAATATTGGTTAAACTGCTTAGATGTTGTAAAGAGAAGTATTTTTCTTTATAAAATAAAGTGCTAATTAATGGAGCTAATAGGTAAGATTTCTAGAAAAAAAAACTTTAAAATTT
Organism: Altica lythri; assembly: GCA_964028335.1. Taxonomy (NCBI): domain Eukaryota; kingdom Metazoa; phylum Arthropoda; class Insecta; order Coleoptera; family Chrysomelidae; genus Altica; species Altica lythri. The sequence continues at coordinate 66,614,041 of OZ034800.1, forward strand.
GGAAAATGTTGTATTGGAATAGTATATTGTAATACAAGTGTTACAATGACAGAGGTTTCGTAGTACGAGTTCAGTTTGTGAAACGAACCGCGAAGCGGTGAGTTTCGCAAAGAACGAGTACTACAAACCGTCATTGTAACTCGAGTGTTACATACTATTTTTTATAATGAACTTTTAAAAGTATAAAAAAAAAGTAAAATAAGTGTTTTTCGAAATATTTATTTATGTTGGCAATCTTGACAGTTTTGACACTTGTCAGTTTTAATGATTTTAAATTAGAATGTTTGTCAAATTTGTATAAAATATTCCGAATTTAGCAATAACGCTGATAATGTAGTTAATAATTTACTACAACATGCTTCTTGATTTACTACCTGAACTCTTTCGTTGAAAATCAGTGCAGTGCAACCAATTGTGTAAAACAAAAAGTTACCAAAAACAGTGTTACAATGAATCTATTTCGATACTGTTTTTAGTGTCGAAATAGAAACTTTGTGAACGTGAATTATAAAAAATCTTTGGAGATATTAATATGAAATTTGATAAAGTAGATATACATTTTATCGGTATACATTACTTATTTTAATATCGACTGTAAATTTATTTAACGATGTGATTATCTCGGGGTTTATTATTCATTTATGGACCAAAGCTTAAAACGTTATAGCAAAGTTTCCTGTAGTTAATTATTGTGTATTCCGTGTTTAATCGAATACATTGAAAACTCTTCCACTTCATTAAGGTTACCAGCCCAAAACTCGATATTAACAATAATTCAGATATCCTTGGGTAAAAACCCATTTATAAACGAATGCCATTCATTATCAGCTTTTACACCATTAGCCTTATTTAATTATTCGATGTGTTTTGAGATAGGACCGCTAAATACCCAGGAACAAAGAGCCACAATTTTCAAAAAGGTGTGTAATTGATGAGCCGCCATTGAGTCAACGTTTTACTAGTATTCAGCAGACACTGGATCGGCATTGTGCCCTTATCGGTATGGTTTCCACTCAATAAACCGATTACTGGACTATTAGCACTGGGGTGTGTACAAGATACGCCGAGATTGGGGTGGTTCATCCCTCTTTTTCATGAAATGTCAACGGGATATGCAAGACATTCCCCTAAATCACTGAAAAATATTCAAATTTATGCCTTTTTTCTGACATTTGCACTGCCATTTATATATAACTCTCTAAATGAGTTATACCTACACTTTTTTATATTCTACCACTGGTCCGCCTAATAATCAACGAATGTGGTGTTACTTTTTACATTTTACCAATTTTAAACAATTTATTTTTATACCTAACGGTTTTTTTTCAATTTTTTCTATTTGTTTAACATTATTTCTATCTCTTTGTAATACTTTTTCCAATTTTTTAATTTCTTGACTATATTTAAATCATTTTCTTTTATGTGACTAATTTTTAACCATTTGTACCATTTTTTTTAACTTTTGTTTTTTTATCAAAAGTAAAGACCATATCCATATAAAATTTATCCGTTTTTATTTCCAGGTTTCGAAAACACTTCCATTTAAAAAATGAACTTTACCTTAAAATGAAGGTCATTGAATAACCAGAGGAATTTCCTAGAACTCTTGAAGTAAACATTTTTTATGCCACCTACTTTTCAAGTAATTCAACCGTATCGGGATTTTCTGAACAATCTGTAGATAGATACATATCAAAAAACTTTAAAATATTAATTTTTGCGATAGTGTACAATGTAGGTACTTGTAGTTAACATTCAGTATCTGCACCAAAATATAATTCTTTCATCGAAAGAGAAAATAACCTGACTTTTCGTTAATTCACTTGAGGACCGTTTTCCAGTGTTTATTAAATACGATAAGATGAGATATTCGAACTAAAACTTCCTATAAAATGCTTAAAAAATTGCCAGGAAATAGGAATCTTTGATAAAACTATATCAAAGACTTCTCTGCAAGGCTCAGAAAGTGGAATGGAAACAATAATCTGTACTGAAACTTTTTAGGAAGGCTATGCAAAGCTCGAAACATAAAATGCAACCAAGAATCGTAACTGAAACGTTCAAGAGCGTTTTTCGACACTTAGAAAGTGGTACAGAAACAGAAATCTTCGCTGAAACATTTAAGGATCTATCGTCAACTCTTGCAAGGGGTTTAAAGTGCAGACGAATGAACTACTGATCTAATAAAGTTGGGAATCAACGAATATATACATAAAACAGTATTTAAATAAACAAGTTTAGGTATCTATTAAAATGTTTCGATCTGGCAAAAAATATTTTCATCTCAATAAACAACTATATCTACAGTGAATTATTTGTTTATATGTTTTTAAAATATTTTTGATAGAATGTTGACTGTTCTATTAGTTTTGTTGTGGAAATTGAGGAAAATCAATATACCTACCGATATGCACGGATCATAAATCTGATTATCAATTCAATCGTTGACGTAGGATTTGTGTCTTGCCCTGGGAATTTCTATTATGTTAGTTTAACATGCAATCGTCATATTAATTCATATTTCGCTTCCCCCGATTAGTTTTCTGTATGCACAAAATTTTTAAATAATTTACTGATGAGACACTCTATTTATAAACCGTAAACCGAACTTGAGCAGAAGAAAGAAACCATATGTTACTTAGAACATTGTTTGGCATTATGGAGAAGAATCAAATCAAATTATATCAAATATGCTTTATTGTCAAAAAAATTGTGTAGACAAAGCCAAAATACTTTTCTGGTAGTACGAGGGTTGTCTTTTGAGTTTTGCACATAACCGCTTAGAAGGCGCCACCAATAAAACCTGCAGACACTAATCTAACCTCAATCTTTTGTTGACATAAATCCAAAATTCATTGCGACACAACAAGTGTAGGTACAGTGAATTTTTGAAATTAGCAAGTTGGTCGAAAAATGGATCTTAGGTGAGAACATTTTAAAGCAATAAATCTTTACAATTTTCGGACAGGGTTATTCCAAAAGCAATATATAGCTGTGTTTCGGAATAAACCACTACACCAGTTAAATATTTTTCGCTGGTATTGCGAATTTTAACGTGGTTGCTCCAGTTTCAGTGACGAATCCAGACTAGGTCCAACCAAACCAGTAGTCATACAGCAAAACATTAATGTGATTCGTCAGATAATTAAGGATGGCCACCAGGTAACATGCCGGGAGATAGAAGCAGCATTGGGCATTTTATGACATCGATCCAAATGATCCTACATGAAGAACTGGTTATTGCGAAGTCGGTTTCCCATTGGATCCCTCATTTGCTCACAGAAGAACAAAAAGTGGTTTGCGTCAAGTGAAGTCGAAACATATGGGAACGGTTCAAGAAAGGAAGCTCAAAAACGTTTATTGCGTTGTTAGTGGAAATGAATCTTGGATTTACACCTACGAAACGAAAAATAAACGTCAATCCAATAAGAAAAAACCAACAAAAGTGATCCGTTCTCGAAGTGTGTCAAAGAAAATGATCGCAACTTTTGTATCAAAATTTGGTTATGTGTCAACAATTACTTTCGAAGATTTAAGAACGGTTACTTCCAATTGATATATAAACATATGTTTACTAGGAATTGTCGTGAAACTCCGCCAAAGCATCACACAACGGCCGAATCCTCCGACATCAGGAGAATGCAAGTGCTCAACTGTCCAAAAAACAATCCAGTTTTGGGAGCTTCAAAACATCGATCATCCAACAACTTCTTTTCGTTCCCAAAGATAAAGAATTCAATGATGAAGTTATTGATGCCGTTAAAAGAGCGATTTAGCAGGTGTCAACTAAAGACTGGAGTCACTGTTTTACCAACTGGTTTGAACGTATGCAAAAGGGTATCGATCTTGGACATATTTTGAAAAGAAATAAGTTACTTAAATTCTGTAAAGTTTTTGACTATATGGCAATATGCAACTTAAAAGACAACTCTCGTACTAAAGTGCGGCTCTTAAAAACCGCTTGATGATGAAATCACCAATTTGACTATGCACATGTTTAGTAGAATACCAAAAGCCAAAAAAAAAAAATGTGTTGCCCTCATCACTTCATACCTACTGAAAATGTGCAATATAAGCGCACTCTTATGGGTTGTGAGAAACCAGCCGATTTTTGTTCATAGAATAATTGTACCTTTATACTTAGTATAAACGATTGTAACCATGATTGATAACATATGGTGTTGAGTTGCTTGCGTTAGACTACACCATGCTTTATTTGTTGTATTTTGTGCAATTTGGGACAAGGATGGTATGGTTACAATCGTGTATAATATAAAAGTACGAGCTATGCAGCTAGTTTCTTACAATCCGAAACAGCACGCAAATTTAACATTTTGGGTAGGTTTGTCCAGAAGTTTTTTAAAGTTAAAATCTCTTTTAGCGCTTCTTATACAGACATAGACCTAAATACATAGGTTTTTGTACAAAAAAGCAGTGCAAATTATTAAAATATGTGTCTTATTGAAAAGCTTTGTGCTGTAGGTCTTAATGGGTCGGTGTGCAGTTGGATAGAAGGTTTTTTGAGTGGTAGGTGCCGGTGCGTTAGAGTAAATGGTTCTTTATTAAATGAGATAAATGTGATTTCAGGGGTTCTGCAGGGACCTCATCTTGGCCCCATTATAATTGTACTTTTTGTGAACGACCTTGGCTATTACATTGAGAAATTCTATTGGTGGTAGTATTCTGACAAGGTAAGACTCTGTTAAGGATCTGGGAGTTGTATTGGATCCCGAGCTTGATTTTCCTGAATGTATAACTTCTTTTGTAAACAAAGAATTTAAGAATTTGGGTATTATTATTCGTAATGGTAAAGATTTATCACCGAGAGACTTGCCTTCTCTGATCTGTTCACTCGTTGGTTCCGGCCTGGAGTACTGCACACTTGTGTGGTCAAGGTTTTATTGTTTCACATTAAGTCGTTGGAAAGTGTACAAAAGAGGTTTTCTCGTTGTGTCTATTTTTGTGATAAGTGGAATGGTGTCGAGTTTAGTTTTGTATTCTTTTTTCAATGAACTTCATATTTGAAACTCCATCATCACCGTGAGTATTTTCATTTGAATGGTCTTATTGTTCCTCTGAAATTCTGGGTATTGTATCTTTTAATACATTTTGTGGTACAACGAACTATAAACCATTTTACATTGATTATCATTACAATTACTATAGTCCTTTTGCTCGCATGCAAAGACTACAATTCTCATATCTTAAAACTAGATATATTTTATGATAGAAAATTTTGATGTTTTTTTTTCTCGCATATAGTAAAAGATGTAAACTTGTTTGTTTCAGTTGTTGAAGTTCGGTATAAAATTTTCAAGTGAACAAGGAATATTCGATATAAATTGATTACCATCTCTTCTGGATTTACTAAGGTACGAACATCCTCCATGTAGGTAATTTTTTTCGCGGTATTAAACAAAAATTTAAATATACTTAAAAGAAAAAACGTTACCTGTGCGTAATTTTAAATAGGATCAAACTTCATATTATTTGATAATAAACCCTATCTTATGTGCGACATAATACCAGCCGTACATGAAGCAAAGTTGTATGTGTTAGTTGGGAGGTGTTTGAAAAGTTTTTAACAGATCTAGTTTGCTTTTGTATTTCTATTCTGATTTTTAAAAATTAGCAGTTATTATCAGTTTATTACAAATTGTTAAATTAATTGATTTAAATCGTCAAGATCGATTGCTAAACATTTTTTGTTATTTATGTTTATGTTACTAATAATTAAACTAAGCAAGTGAAAAGCCGACTTTACTTTTCCATTTTCTGGCCTAATCTACACTCTGTTCGGATTAAAAATAAGTCATTTTCTACAATTTTCATGCTCAACTCACGGTCTACCAGTACATTTTTTAAAATACCTTATTGGTTGGTTTAATAACGTTATAGGTGTTTATCTTTACACCGGAAATAATGAGGTGCGAAAATTGTGCTTTTCCGAATTCAATTATTTCCAGAACATTGATTTTAGGGACATACACACGACTTTCTTTATCAACCTTTCTAAAGAAATTCACAGATGACAGAGTTTTAGATGATTAATCATGTGAAGTTGGCGTCCACGCATATTCCATGTTGCCAAATTGAAATCTACCATATCTCATTAAATCAGTAGCGTATCAGAAGGTTCAAGTTTTGAAGTTATAGGCACAGGTTTTGTACCGGGAAATAAGGTAGTTTGAAAAATTAAAATATGAGAAATAATTTAAAGGCCTTGAAAGGTGAGAAATAGTTTTTCAGATATAATAAAGTTATAAGTACACATATGGTACAAAGTCCGCTTTTGTTTTATTATTTTGAATATTTTTACACTGTATATTTGTGTAATGTATATTTTGTATATTGTATATTTTGTTTATCATTCTTTAGTATATTACTATGTAAATATTTATTTTTTACGATAGTAAATTCGAACTTAATATTTAATTTGCTATAAAGTAAATGCCGCAAGCTAATAAATGTTCCAGCTTAATATCCATCCAAACTTTATTTGTGTACAGAAAAGTAATAACATTTTTAAGTTATTATAAAATATGGGACAATATTCGATATTCTTTGTAGTTTTTATAAGATATAAAATGAATTGTTTTAAATCGTCAAGAAAAAAGTTTTTTGGATAAATACTGAAGATAGGTAACGATTCTAAAAATGTGAGTTTAACTTCTTTCGGCACTCTGGATCTGGATCTGAAAAAATGGAAAGAGGCGAGCAAGTGCTCTACTGGCACTAAGGCCACATATGGCCCATTGTGCATCCTCTCGTGTGTAGGGATATCCACACCAAAGATTGTCATCAGGCTTAAAGATTTAAAATAGGTGATGAGACTCCCGAGAGAGATTTTCCTCAGTACTCACCCAACACGGATCTTCTGATATCAAAAAAAAAACAGAGCAGTTTTATAGTATATGCTCTACTGTTTCCTCTTTGTGTTCGCAACCTCTGCATGAAGGCGATTCTAACGAGATGTCGCAATTGGACGTGACCTGTTAAGATTCCCACAGCTGTTCGGAGATTTTGTCTGGTCAGTGCCTTAAATGTTCTTGCTGTTTACGCGTCAGGATGCGGTAATAACTCTCTGGTCAGTCTACAGTTTGATGCTTTATCCTAACACTGTATAAAGTTTTAGTTGATAAGACCAACAGCGCCTTCTTAACTTGGTAGGTGGGCGAGGGCTAACATCTTTGTAGCCCGCAGCCCTTCTTGCTAAATTGTCCGCAATGCGATTGCCTTTAGAGTTCTCATGTCCTTTGATTCAGAGTGACCAGGTTATTCTGGCTGGCCTCAGTTAGAGTTTGGTGACATTCTACTGCTAGACTTGGAGTAATACGTGGTCTAATCAAGGTCAGTAGTGTTTTTCGGCAGTTTTTGTAAATATTTACATTCCTGCCTGTGATGTTCCGAATGATTAATTCTTTTGCAGCTAGGTCTATACGTGTGAGTTCTGACTGAACTACACTTGACAAGTTATCCATAGCTCATTTAATTTTTAGGCTCAGGAATCAGAGTATATTCCACATACCACACCTTGCTGCATTTTTTATCCATCCGTATAGGTGTTTAGAAGGTTTACTTTGTTGCGGTCTGCTGACTTATCTGTTAATATTTTGTATGGTTTGTCAAAGCCAAATCTTGGTAAGACGACATCGGTGCCCGCTTATATCTAATAAGTGGTATCGCCTTTAGTGATTCCCTCTACAGACTGTTCCTATGGGTGCCGGTCCCTACAGTGGGACCTTTTTAAAAAAGTTTAGTTTGATATTAAATAATAATTTCAATATCTAAAATTTTTAATAATAGAAGCGCGAATACGACCACTCAAGTGAGAGAGTTGATCCACAATTCTATAAATTTTTATGGAGATTTATTGTGGGATTTTTGGTACCATCCAAGGTCATTTAACATCACAACTATTGTGAAGTCATCGTTTACTACATCACTTCTTCTCGTAAGGAAGGCAAGAGAGTGGTGAATTGCAAAAATGCCAAAAGGCATTAAAACTATATATCTTAAAGTGCTGGAACAATTTCAAAAAGTAAGACATCTTTATAAAGCTGAAAAAAATTTATATTGTATGTACATGCTACGTCCATTTTAGATTTTGCCAAAAGAGCATTTGGGTGATTTATCTCTTGAGCACGAAGACCAATTTTGGCAACTACCCACGTTTTTGTCTCCAATTCGGGAAAAGATGACGAAAGAGTTGTGAAATCGAATGCACTTGAAAGGTACCAAAAAGTTCGAAATGAAAAAAAAATACATGGGATTTTGGGCAACCTTTCTCCTTGGTCTTTTACTCACTTGATACTTGTTTTTTTCAATAAAATGAGCTTTAATCTATTAAAAATAATTTTTTCACATATAAAAAAGAAAATATGTTCTACATACTTACAGATTGGTTAAAAACTTTTGTAAGCAAAAATAAAAGAATGCATTTTTAAATGATTTTTTTATTTAATATAGTTTCCTTCAGCTCGAAAAAACTTATTTTAATCTTCCAGTAATTTTATACCATCTTTGTAATGATTTTCCTAAAGCTCTACAAAATATTGTTGCATGGCTGCAATAGCTACTTCATTCGACGAAAAACGCTTTCCACGAAGAAATTGTTTCTAGTTTCTGAAGATGTAATACTCGGAAGGAGCCAAATCTGGAGCAATTCGTACTTTAATTCGTTACATTTAGCCATAGTCAATTTTTTTCTGTAAATCAGGTTTTTTTTCAAGAATTATTTTTATCCAACTGGTCCAAAAGGTTGCAATAATATTCAGAATTAATTGTTTTACTTTTTTCAGGATCATCAATTCACAAAACTCCTTTTGCATCCCAAAAAACTAATGCCTTTGTTGCTGATCGTTTTGACTTCAAATGTTTTAGCTTCAGTCCAATGTAAAGGTTTCTGTTGCAGTATAAAATCATGATGATAGATCAAAGTCTCATCCATAGATATACAACAAATTACAAAATCGTTTTCATTCTGCTTAAAACGCTTCAAATTATGCTGAGAAATTTGTTTTCTATTTAGTTTTTATTGACTTGTTAAATAATGCAGCACTAAATTTTTGAACGGCTTTATTATATGTAATTCTTCGTGTAAAATATGGATGGAGTACTCGTTTATCTCAGATGCCTATGGTACCTACAATTTTACGCTTAGTCAAAATTTGATTTTTACAAACAGTACCATTGCACTTTTTGGACGTCCAATACGTGGTTCCACTTCGACGCTTGTACGACCACGTTTAAACTCTAAAACTCATCGATGCATAATTGGAGTAGATTCTTTTAATACTTTTGCCATTTTTGTATGAATTTATGTTGGTCATAATCCTTCCAAAACAAAGAATTTAATCACTGCACGATATTCGGTTTTTTCCAATGTAACAAAATACATTGAAACGTCAACTTCAAACCAAGATATGAAATTATGGATATGAAATATTAAAATAGTGTAAAAATTTTGATTCTTTTACTGGTCAATAGGTGTCGCTTTTAAAACTGTTCAACCAACCCTTATTAACGATTCAACGTTTATTTATATCTAGCAGGCTATCTTTTTATTTATTCACATTGGTATTGGTTTTTGTCATGTTGGTATTTGAAAGTTACCAAGTCATTGCAAGTCACAAATTGACAAGCTTGACAACAAATAGCATAAATATAATTGTCAATTGTATTTAAGAAATTAAATATGCCAAAAAAGATTTGTGTAGAGACAAAAAAAAGCATTCAGAGATGCTATTACATGTTTAAGAAAGACCAGAGAATTTCAGAAGACGGATATTTACAAAAGATCTCTGAGGTTTTTAATGTAAGTACTATATGTATATTTTAATTTCATTATTAGTTGTATATGAAGATAATTGTTAGAAAAAATACACTTTTACAGTTTTTACATTCAAATAACTTATTATTTATTAAATACACATAACCTGAAAACTCACTACTTTTCAATATTTTACAATGTTGCCAGATTATGTAACATAATTAAAAATGTTTTGAAAATATAATATTTTCTTTAATTAATAAAGTTTGGTAATTAAAATGTAATTTGATAGCAAATAGATCAATTAATGTTTATTCATTGATCGATTAAATTAAATTTTTATTATTTTTTTAATCTTTCGTGTTTTTTTAGGTTAGTGTTATATCTATACGAAACATCTTAAAAGAAGATTTAGCTAATGGCAAAGGAGCGGCGGATAAAAGGAAGAATGATAAAGCAGATACATTTGATAACTTCATTTAAAAAAAAAACTTGCAGCGGCAGATTTGGACGTACAATTCCAAAAACGAATATTTTACTTTAGACAAACTTTTGACTGATGTGAAACAAAACTTGGATTTAGGGGTGAACGTACCACTTTATACACACTTATAAAATCAATGGGATATAAATTTACAAAAGTGAACGGACGACAAATTTTAAGTGAGCAAAGACATATCAAAATCAGCAAAATCGCTTTCCTTCGGAAATTTATGGAACTAAAAATGCGCAATGAATCAATCAGATTTGTGTACTTAGACGAAACGTGGATAAACAAAAATGGCACTCCAACGCGTCGTTGGGTACATGAATCTGATTTAAAAAGCAATTCATTGCATTTGAAATCTGAAGGAAAGCGATTTACAATTTTACACGCAGGAACAAATACTGGGTTTTTAGAGGGATGTGACTTGTTGTTAGACTCTTCAAATACTGACATTGACTATCACAAAACTATGAACGGTGACATTTTCAAAAACTGGATTGTTAATCAACTCATTCCTGCTTTATCCAATTTTTCAGACAAATGTGTAGTGGTAATGGATAATGCTCCTTATCATTCTGTACAACTAAACAAACCACCTACATTTTCAGCCAAAAAAGAGATAATGCAGGGATGGTTGAGCAGCAATAACATCGCATTTGACAAAAAAATGACAAAAAAACAATTATACACTATAATTCAACCATACAAAAGTAACGATAAGACATATGTAGTAGATGAAATATTACAGCAACATGGAGATGATGTACTTCGACTACCCCCATACCACTGTCAATATAATCCAATAGAGTTGGCATGGGGCTTTACAAAGACGTACTATAACAAAAATATTGCATCTTTATATTCAGACAGGGATAGGGTTAAAAAAACTTGGACAGAAGCGTTAAGACAATGTACACCAGACATGTGGAAAAAATTTTGTAGACATACAGACGAACTTATTTTGGCAGATTGGACTACTTACATGGTAAACTGCTCACATGACAATATTCCTCCTTTAATTATTTCATTGGAGGAATCAGATTCTGACGATTCCGATTTTGGATTTGATAGTGACTCTGATATATCCAATGAAATAATGGAGGTGGATTAAAAATACATACCGAACAGATTAACAATAGTTTTAACCAAATCTGTAGCTTCAATTTTTGTTGTTTATATGTTTTTTTTTTTAATTTTGTATGTTTCATTTTCTTTTGTACTTTGTTTATTTTACTATCAGTGTATCTGCTTTTCTGCTGAATAATTGCACTGAAACTATTAAACACATTTTAAATGGATTACCAATATTTGAAAGCTTAGATATATAACGAAGCATAACATTTTATGGGAATTTTTGTCTTTGTTTTACTTATCAAAATGGCTGAAACCAATTGGTATGTGATCATGCCGTACTACCTGGAAAGCTCCACGAAAAACTCTTCAATATAAAGCTGCTGTAATACTTATCGACAAAATGAAATATTTGGTATTTTTCTTATTTATAGCTGGTCCAATTTAAATGTTTGTTGTAAAACTTATTTTATAATACCGTTATATAGACATAGAAAATTTGTTCTAGACTTTTTTCTAAATGTTTTTATTGTTTGCTTTTATTTAATTACTATTATTTTGTAAATGCATTCATTATTATGTAAATATATATTTTTAAATTGATGATTTCCTTTTTTTGTGAAAGTACTAAGTTTTAATGATTTTTGATGGCGCTGAAATGGAGAACACAATTATTTTATTTATTGTCACTAACACTACGATTTTATTGAGGACGTGACAACAGCGCATTTACAACTGAGAATAAGAATAAATATACAGGGCGAAATTCATCACCCTAAGGACTACTTTAATAAAAATAAGCTTTGAATGATGTATATATTATTTTCTATACAAGCAATATAATGAAGATGAAGTGTTAAGACTAAAATTAATATTTACATTAAAATGTAGCAAACTACTTAATTAAAGTATTAACAATAAATCACATATTTTAAGCAAACATACGCTTTCTCAACAAAATGATCTTCTCATACACGGATTGCTTTAGATGTGCTAGGAATTTTTAAAATATGAAACTATTTTTCCTTAAGGAAATTATATTCACTTTAACATTTATAAATTGTTAATATTTTATCTTAAGTATTTATATTTTCAATGACTAAAGGTTTTGTACATAATGAAATTGTATGTAAGTTTAATTTATTAAAACGCCCTATAATTAAAGTAGCATAGAAAATTTAATTAGTATCCAGAGAGTTTGCTAACTATCGAGATAGGTTACAGTATAAATTAATAATATTATCGAACATTCCTGTGGGGTACACCAATGGAATTATCCACTCAAGACCTCATATACTTACAGTCGATCCTCAATTTCACCTTTTCCGTCTTTGTGTGTTGACGAAATTGTCTCAGTAAAAAACGTCGCTGGGTATGAAGTAAAAACTGAGGATAATGATGCGAACGCCATCAAGGAAAGAAATTTAGTTCATTTGTCAGAAAAAATATAACACGTTTCGCTGAATTTTTTAAACAATCAGAATTTTATTGAAATGAATTTCGGGTAAGATGTAATCATGGCCGTTTTGTAAACAGAGGGTAAGATCTGTCCTTGGCACGTGTTTAAGGTACAAATATTGAATTAGTCTTAAAAAACCGTTTATACAAGCTGTATTTTATTTTTAATGATGTGTAAATAACGACCAACAATCTTCTAATATAATTCGATTGAAGAGCATGTCCCCCAATATTAATATGTAGTTTATATACTCAGTTTAGTGTTGTTCTTAAATTTTGGCCATTACACCACTTTTAACTGTAAGATTGCATAAATAAATAAGGAATTTCATAAACGTTTGTTTTTTTTTTATACAAAACATATAATCACCGTTCTTACTGCAGCTTAGCAAGGGTTATTGTACTTTTTCCATTGATTCATGTCACCCACACCAGAATCTTGCTCTATGTTTGTGGAGGTTTTTTGAAGTATCAAAAAATTAAATATCACCTGCGATCCAGTGCCTCACTCATAATCCGCAACTTGGGTCTTCATTAAACAGCCTCTTGGTTTGCAGATGTATCTTGACCGGTGCGTGATCCGTAGAGAATCCTGTAATCACTCAAGGCTGATACCTGCTGGTTTTACGCAGTAATTCAGTTCTCTGACATACGTCTGTTTAATACAGATTCTGCTTTGAGTTTGACCAAAGATGTGTTTTCAATGTTGATTGTGGCGTCTACGGATCCAGATCTTTATTCGGCTCTGGACGGTATTTTTGATATCACGGTATTTTTTTGGTTGTGGATCGTAGAATGTTGTGATACTTTTCGTTTATCAGTTTGCTGTAAATTCCTGCTTCTAAACCCTATTAGATCCAGTTGTTACTCTGAATCTTGGGTTAAGTGCTCGTCTTTTTTTCATTCCTTACGTAAATGTACGAGAGGATTCACAAAAAAAACGGGAATTGCACTGTGGTGGTCGGATAGTGAAGGAAGCCATTGTTAAACCAGACGTACTTCAAAGTCACGCTACCTGAATTAGTATGTGCAGCTGGGTCGCGGAGAGTTGATCAGTTCGTCCATGAGAATTGTTTTAGTAAAAACACTTTTTCCCTTTCGGCGAAAAACGTAATGACAGATTTTCAAGAGCAAAGAGCTGCTATGAATTTCGTTTCCTGCTAGGGAAATCAGCCGCGGAGACTATTGCTTAAGACTGGGGAAGCTGCCCTAAGTAAAATCCGAGTTTATGAACGCAATACTCGTTTTAAAAATTGAGAAATGTCAATTAAAGAGACCAACCTCGTTCAGGACAGCCTTCGACATCAAGAACTGACGAAAATGTCAATTTAATCAATGCCCTTGTTCGGGAAGACTGTCGCTGAACCCTTGATCAACTTTGTGAGATATCTGGAATATCATGGAGTTTAGTTCAGAGGATTTTATCTGAGGATTTGCATATGACGAGAAAACAAAAAGAGCGTCGACTTCAGGCATGTTTAAGGCTTAAAAATTTGCTGGAAGAATTTTTGTCAAAGATGATTAATGGTGATGAATTATGGTGTTATAGATACGATCCTAAAACAAAGCAATGAAGCTAGTGGAAGACAGCTGATTCTCCTTGTACAAAAAAAAGCTCGCCAAGCGAAATCTAAAATCAAGACCATGCTCATTACTTTTTTTATTGTAGAGGTATTGTGTACTCGGAGTTTGTTCTCCCAGGTCAAACTGGTAAACAGAAGTTCTATCGGAAGGTTTTAAAGAGATTGAGGGAGAGTATGAGTATCTTTGGCGCACAGGCGACTGGTTCTTACATCACGACAAAGCGCTGGCTGGTTTATACCACAAACCCCTTGTCGCAATTTTTAACCAAAAACGGCATGACATCGATTGTTCATACCTCTACTCACCGGATCTAGTACCGTGTGACTTTTTGAAGTTATACTTCTATTCGTGCACTCGGTGGAGGAAATTTGTGTGGGGTTAAATGGGACAAATCATTACATATGTAATGGTGTAAGTAAGAGAGAGACAGAAACACATCTTAGGTATATTGGTGGGTAAAAACAAAGATGAAATATTTACTACATGTTATTACTCATAACTATAAGTCCTTTGAATACCGTTTAAACATTCAGTACATTGAAAAGAGATAGATATACAAAAAAATGTCAGCTAATATTTTGGTATTATAGTGACGAATCACATTGGGTTTGACACATTGTTTTATTATTCTTTCATGTATGCACCCGGTACTAGGAGGTTTTTGGGGTCGCTGAGCACGTATATCGTATCATGAGTTTGCTAAATCATTTGCATACAAATTTATGAATCCGGGCGCGTGCATAGAAGTATAACTTCTGCCGGCAGTCCTACTGACTGTCATACCAGTATTTTTTTGTTACCCAGACTCAAAGGAGACATGAAAGGAAAGCGTTTTGCCACCATGAAGAAGGTAAAACAAACATCGCTGGATGGCCTAAATTAAATTTACGAAATGTTTCGAACAATGGAAGCATCGTTTGGAGAAGTGCATTGTAAACAATGGTAAATACTTTGAAGGTGATCAAAATTTTATGTAAAAATAAAGAAATAAATTATAATCGAATTCCTTCTTTTTTTTCGGGTACCTCCTCGTATATCTATCTGGAATGTTTTTTTAGATAGATAGTCTGATTTCATCTTCCCGATGTCTTTTCCAATTTCCGCTTTTATTTTGCTGTGTCCTGATCTAACAAAAAAGAATTTTTAGCAGCTTCTACACGTTCATTATAAACTTTAATGAATATAAAATTTAAATTTAAAGTGATTTAATTGAAAATAAAAACTTTTTAACAATTTTAAACACAATACATATTAAAGATGACAATGTAAAACAATTTCACAGTAGCTATAGTCGCAAAACGCTGTCGTTAAAAAAATGCGTCACACAGTTTTATCCAATAATTTTGTCATTAAATAAACGCTTTGTACTCGAAGCTTAAGGTCTTTGAAAATACCTACCCCTGTTCGTTCGAGAGATGAAAGCGAAAAAACATTTTATATTTTTTTGGCTTTTAAGCATATATTTCATCATTTTCGCGGTAAACCAAAATGCAGATTCGAAACGCGAGAAAATATTACGTTTTTGTTGGGAATTCCGTTTTAGAGGAATTTTTATGATCAATTTTCATTTTTACCCACGAGAGATATATTTTAGCTGATTGTGTATAAAGCGACACCCATTTTCGAACTCTCACATAGGTATTTTTATTGGCAAAATATTTTATGGTACCTTTTTTAAATGACTTATAGGAATTTATATTTTACTTCTACGGTATCGATATATACGAGTTCCCAAAAATATGATTAAAATAAAAAACTTATTTATTAAAATAAATTAACATTTTAAACAAAATTTGTTAATCGGAACAATATATAAGAATCGGCGTCACCATTCTATATGAACTTTGAATGGGCCTTCAATCGTGGATAAACTAAATTAAACAAACTGTTAAAGAAAAGGAAAATACCTGGATGGATGGTACATAGGGCATCACCTGGTTTTTATAAAAACAAGAAATAGTGAAAGTACTAATAGGGAAGTTAAATATATACATATGAAAAAATTTTGTCAAAAATTCTGTAAAATTGATAGCCACACAATTACCGTTTATTTCTTAGACTCAAAATTTTGAAAGAGATTTTAGTGAACTCGTTAAATGAAAGAAAGCTTTATGATTTTGCATAACAATAGTTTAAACAATAATAAAAATGGTAAACAAATTGAGTCTGTTCATTTACAAAAAAAAAAATATGTGACGAACTTAACAGCTGTTACTTCGGCATAACTACAAAGGTAGACATAAAGTGTACCAACAGTATCGGTACAACAGGGAGAGATCAGACACTGCTCTTCGGTGGGACAATGGAGCTAGGTTTTTGGTGATACTAGTGTCGTTTATTGGTAGAACTGCTCTTCTCTGTATCGCATCAAAAAATCTGAGCCTTGATGGAGCCGCCGATCCCCATACATGCGAGCAGTATTCAAGAGAAATATTTCCGTGCTCTAAAAAGAAAACCCAACTTCCTTCCTGCTGTAGTTGCTATGGATGCAATATGTTCGTTACAGAGTAGGTCCTGGGAGATCGTTATACCAACCAGCATATAATGGAGTCACTTGCTACTAGTGTCTGATCGTTCATTGTGAAGAGTGAGTCATACGTTTGCCTCTTGTTGCCTACAACATGTCTTTCTCTTGGAAGCGTTGAAATTAACAAGAGTCTTTCTCCCCACTCGTCTACAATTCTTAAATCTTGATTGAGGAAAGCCGTAGTGGATCTTCTGTGCTCTTCCAGAATATCTAGGGATATGGGATGGTTGTGCGCTTTGCTACTGTGTAGGTTGCTATCATCCGCAAAATCATGTGTCGGGTTGTTAGTGGCATCTAGTAGATCATTAATGTGTTATAGGAATAGAGTGAGAGCTAGAGCCGATCCCTGGAGAACTCCAGCGTTGATCTTGTAGAGGTTCGGAGGACTGCCCATATACGGCAACTTGGATGTGCCAGTTGGAGAGAAAGTTGGATATCCATCTGCAAAGGTTTGGCGAATGTCCGTATAAAGGCAGTTTGTTCAAAAGAGTTGCATGCCACACTTAATAAAATACTTTTGAGATGTCTAGTGATACTATTTGAGTCTCTCCATGGCGGTGGATGGTATCACTCTAGACATGAGTTACATATGCTAGCAGATTGGCTGTTGACCTTTGTTGACGAAAACCATATTGCCTGTCAATTAAAAGGTTGAGTGTCTTAAGGTAGCTCAGGATCTCGTGATTGACGTATTTCTCCATTATTTTGCTAATAATGGATAGAAGAGCTATGGGTCTGTAGTTAGAAGGCAGGGTTTTAAAGCTTTTTTTGGGGAGTGGTTGTACTCGAGCAGTTTTCCAGGATTCTGGAAAAATACCAGTGTCATATTATTGTTGAAATAGGTTAATGAAAATTGGCGCTATTTCAGGAGCACAAGCCTTTTAGAGTAAAGCAGGTATTTCATCAAGGCCGCTTGCTTTGTTGGTATTTGGAGTAACATGGACTCTCTGCACACGCTCTAAATATGATATTTCTCATTGTGTAGGGAGCTCGTGGAATAGAAGGTAGCTCCATGTTGTCCGGTGGGTTAAGTGTCGAGTTCGAAGAGAATATTTTGGCAAAGAGTTCTGCCTTTCCTGTGAAGGACGTAACTATTAAGCCGTCATCTGCTGTGAGTGGAGATCCGAATGGGTAACTATTTTACTTCCGGAACATTTAACCTCTGAAGAACCCATCATGGTATTTTCTAGAAAAGAAAAGGGTTTAAGAGAAAGGAGGGGATTGGAAGGAGACGGAAAGGTGAAAAGGAAAGAGAAAGAACCGACTTAGAACTCAAATGGAGAAACATACTTAAAACATTTCACCCCATCTTAACGAGTTGCAGTGTGGTACCTCCTCGGGTGATGGAAAGGTCCATCTACTACCTACTAAACCCACTTATAACTTTTTGACGGCTTGACCAATCAAGACAAGACTTATGGCGTTTAAAAGAGTTCCACACATCTTAAACCGCCTGCGATTTTGAAGTTATTTGTAAAAGTAGATTTCGAAAAATTTTAAAAAAATCCAAAATTTGAGAATAAAAAATCTGTTGATTCGTTCGTGTGATATTGTTGTAAAAATATTTAGAAAAAAATGTATTTTCACAATAAATTTAAGATTTTTTAACTAACCCAATACTATAATAATATTTTTAGCACACAAAAAAACTGCGGTGGTTGCCGCCTCGAGAGTCATAACCGCTTAACGCGTTAGTTAGTTAATAAGCTTTTTTAAAACCTTTTTTTACTACAAAAAATTCCATTTTAAGCTTGTTATATTTGCTACTAAATTGATTAACAAATAATATGTCTTCTTAATTTGAAGAAGTATTTCGTTTTTGGAACGAGCGAGAGACATCATCCAAAACTCGCCAATAAATGTTAATTTCACAAATTACAAAAACTATATATTTAACATTTTATATTTACATTACAAGATACAACAGAGCTCGAGGAGCTTAAAACAGCAGCAAAGAGACCTTTTTTGTGTCTAAAATTAGTGGAAATTGTAAGGAGAATGTTCTGTTTAAAGGTAGGTAGATGTGTGCTATTAGAAGATAAAGAGTAGTTTTCTGATGTCATATCCTATTACAATCTGCATTGTTTACTGTTGAATATTCATATTGCCACTTACTTTCTGATCACCCTACAATTTCTCTCGTGTCAAAAGCTGGGTAAATATTACATAAGTGAAACTGAAATTCTCAGCGTTTTTACGCTGTTGTAACACCTCTAGATTTTCAACTATCAAGCACACGATTATCGCACACCCTCACAGTTTTGTCTTTAATACAATGCTTGACTCGATAACGAGACGGTTATTTCCAGTATTTCTACCAGGAATTTCCTCTGATCGTATCCCCTTAAAATATGAGCAGGGCCGTATATTAAAATCACAGATCATAAATGCTACCCAATGTTCAGGTTGTTAAAAAAAAAAAGGTAGGTTTGATAAATCTATCATTAATCAATAGATCCAAAAAAAAAACAAAATTGTCTACTATCAAAAACGTATAATATGTAATTGAGAAATATTCTTACCCCAACATTATTTATTTTCATTTTCTTAAAGGATGTTTTGAACCACAAATGTAGAAAAAACGACAAAAAAAGTGTCTTCCAAGTAAGAAAAAAATACTTACGTATTCGTCACATCAACGCAGGGCTGGCTTATTATTACAAAGATACAGGTATATATAGATGCGCAGGTATATGTAATCGTGCGGGTTGTTAAAAAAGGACAACAATAGTATTATACGTTAAAAGGTCGGTAGGTGACTTATTACAGTACGAGTTAGTTTACGGACGAGGCGACGCCGTAGGAGCCGAGTCTGGAAATAAAAACGAATACTGTAATAACACCTAACGACCATGTATCGTAATATATTTTATTTCATTTTGTTTTTATAAATTAATAAATTCATAAAAATTTTAAAAATAGTTCGTAACTTGACTAGTTACGTCAAAATACCTTACTGTCAGTTACTGTCAAATATTTTAAAATGTTTGTATTAATTGTTAATTCGTGTTTTAAATTAAAATTAAATAAAAAGTAAGTACTTAATTATTTTATTTTTATTTTATAGTCATTATAGTGTATTTAAATGTCAAAAAATAAAAGTAATTGTCTTCCCTTCCCTTAAGCAATGAGAGCAGAGTTGCTAGGCAACACATTACAGTACATGATACCGTAATGTTTTACTTACCGGCGCCGAATTGATTATAGGGAACTTTATTTACTGGACAGGATGATATAAAATGCTTTACACTATTAATTTTATTGTAATACTTAACTAAATAATAATTAGCTTTTGTTACAAAACTTGTGAATAATTTTGTTTAATGTATCGGAAGTCTGATCGTATGAGCGTAATTAGGGGTGACAGATACACCTGCGACCTATAAGATCTTTTGTGTCCCACTTTTCTTGCTATAATTTTTCCTCAGACTTATAGCAGCTCTTCGAGTCCAATCTTTCTTAGAAAGTTTAGGATACGTTGGGCTTCAAAAGTTAGGTAGATTTCTTTTATATTCCGTATGATCCTAGGTCTCTGACCCTAAAATTATGTAATTCAATGAGAGTATGTGTATTAAGTTTTTGTCGTCTTCCTCGGAGAATCTACACTCTGCTTCATCTACCAGTCCTAGTTACTTTATGAGTCTTCTTAGTCGGCAGTGCCTGGTTAATATTACCGTTTTAATACGGCGGTTGTTTTACTGAGGTTTAGACAACTAAACGATTTCTTCTGGTTATAGTTTCCCAGAAGCTTCTTCGGTTGTCTTAGTTCTTCTAGATCATTCCAGTGCTTGGATTTTTCGCTATCCATTTTTTTCCTTAGTTTTTCTAAGATTGTAACACTGCTGATTCCACAGGATGGTTCTGATCCCAGATATGGGGTTTCAGTTCTTTTTTCTGCTAGCTTATCTGCTGTTTCGTTTCCTTTTACTCCTTTGTTTCCTGGAACTCATAAAGAATAACAGTGTTCTTTTGTCCTAGTTAATTTAGTTTGCCTAGTCATTCCCAGACCATCTTTGAACTGATTTTTTGTTCAGAGCTTTGATGGCTGCTTGACTATCTGACATGCGTACAATCTTTTGTCTAATGTAGTTCCTTTCGATATTAAATTCTACACATCTTTGAATGGCACGTATTTTCGCTTGAAAAATGCTCGAGTATGCTCCCAGGCTTTCTAAGTATTTGGCTCTAGATCCAAAAACCCCTGCTCCAATTTCTTTTTCTGTCGTGGAGCCGTCTGTATACCACTTTATGGCATTTTGGTTTAGCCTAAATATGGAGTCTTTGTCCCATTTAGATTTACTATTTGGTTTTGTGGTGAATTTTCTCACTTAAAAAATAAAAAAAAAGTACAGTGGACTGTGATATGGTTTTGTATATTTCTATAAAAAAAAAATTATAATTTGTAAACTGTAATTTTCATATCAATTTTTAATGTGCTGTTGTAAAATTTGCTACAATGATAACCTCACGCCGAGTAAGTTTGTATTTTTATTTTTATAAAAAAATATTTGTATTTCCCAATTTTTTTTAATATTGTAGAATAAAAGAGTTAAATAGAATTCGAAAGCTTAACTATACTTTAAAGAGTTTTCTTTGATTAAGGCCCAATATTGACTACAAATCTATATATATATATATATAACGTGAAGTCAATAGTGGAGTTGCAGTCAATGTTATGGCCAATGTAAATGAAGAAAACTTTTTTATTTTTGTCAAGCTTTCGAATTTATTTAATTCTTTTTCAGGACATCTATAGTGAAGAAAAAATTTTTTATATAATAAAAATTTTTTTTATAATGTTTTATATGTGATAACTTACTAATACGTGAGGTTATGAAAAAAGCTGCGAATTCTGTTTGATAAAATTAAAGTAAATCATATTATTAAAATACATAAAAACATATACGTTTAAAACTTATTATTTGATTGACTTTTAATATGTCTTCAATTTCTTTTTTATATATGTATGTTTTTTTATGTATCTATGGTATTTATTTTAACACAGTAGGAAAGCAAAACATTGTAATGATTAATTTATTTAGATTTTATTATTATATCAAGTAACTTACTATATTCGTGAAATACAGAACTTTAATTTCAAAAATTTTTTATAAAAAAATTTTTTTTATTAAATGTTAAATTTAATGAAAGTTGTTATTTTTTATGTTTTTATTTTTGTTTATTTTAATATTATATTAATCTTTATGTTTGTAATTTTGTTTTAATTTATTAAAAGTTTTTTTATATTTATAAGTTAAATGTATATGTTAAATTTCTTTATATTTATTTTTGAAATGATAGAATGTAACAATAAATGTTACTCAGCCCTTCTATATCTGATTTTCTATTAATACATGTTTGCCTTTTATCAATGTGTGTCATTTCTAAGAATAATCTTTTTTATGGTTCCTTTCTCTTTCTAAAATTTTTGTTTCTTCAAATTTAAAATTATGATTATTTTTGACTGCATGTTCTGTTAGTGCACAAGCATTAATTTTATTATTTCTAATATCACTTTTATGAGAGATGTTCCTGCTGTGTACAGTTCTGCATGTTTCTCCTATATAAACTCTTTCACGAATATAGTAAGTTACTTGATATAATAATAAAATCTAAATAAATTAATCATTACAATGTTTTGCTTTCCTACTGTGTTAAAATAAATACCATAGATACATAAAAAAACATACATATATAAAAAAGAAATTGAAGACATATTAAAAGTCAATCAAATAATAAGTTTTAAACGTATATGTTTTTATGTATTTTAATAATATGATTTACTTTAATTTTATCAAACAGAATTCGCAGCTTTTTTCATAACCTCACGTATTAGTAAGTTATCACATATAAAACATTATATAAAAAATTTTTTCTTCACTATTATAGATGTCCTGAAAAAGAATTAAATAAATTCGAAAGCTTGACAAAAATAAAAGAGTTTTCTTCATTTACATTGGCCATAACATTGACTGCAACTCCACTATTGACTTCACGTTATATTGAACCAGTCACTATACCATTATTCATATATATATATATATATATATATATATATATATATATATATAACGTGAAGTCAATTGTGGAGTTGCAGTCAACGTTATGGCCAAGGTAAGTAAAGAAAACTCTTTGATTTCAGTCAAGCTTTCGAATTTATTTAATTCTTCTTCAGGACATCTGTGGTGAAGAACAATTTTTTTATAATAAAAAAATTATAGTTACAAATGTGATAACTTACTAATCGTGAGGTTATAAAAGAAGCGACGAATTCCGTTTGACAACATTACACAAATAAAATATTTTAAAATTAAAATAAAATTTTTGAAATTAAAATCCCGCATTTCATAACTACAGAATTTTACTTGATATAATAATAAAATCTAAATAAATAAATCATTAAAATGTTTTACTCTCCTACTGTGTTAAAATAAAAACCATTTATAAAAAACACACATATATAAAAAAAGAAACTGAAGACACATTAAAATTCAACGATTTAAAGACAAACCTCCATACTAAAAATAACAAAATAATAAGTTTTATGGTGTAAATAAATATATTTTTATGTATTTTAATAGTGATGTACCTTAATTTTAAAATATTTTATTAGTGTAATGTTGTCAAACGGAATTCGTAGTTTCTCTTATAACCTCACGATTAGTAAGTTATCACATTTGTAACTATAATTTTTTTATTATAAAAAAATTGTTCTTCACCACAGATGTCCTGAAGAAGAATTAAATAAATTCGAAAGCTTGACTGAAATCAAAGAGTTTTCTTTACTTACCTTGGCCATAACGTTGACTGCAACTTCACAATTAACTTCACGTTATATTGAACCAGTCACTAGTACCATTATTCGTATATATATATATATATATATATATATATATATATATATATATATATATATATATATATATATATATATATATATATATATAAAGATAAATGTAAGAGAAAAAGGAATATTGACAAAACCTCAACTTGCTCAACTCTTAAAATCGCATATCTCCGTTGTTTATTGAGATAATTGCAAACTTAAAAAAGATTAGTAATCTTATTAAAATTATGTATTATGTATATGAAGAAAAAACTTAACTCACTATCTCAATTTTTTAAAAAGTTGATCGTGTTTTGTTTTTTATAAAAAACACTTACCTAAATATCTTGATAATATTAATTTTGAATTTTATAATATTTTAATTTTCTGCTTTAATATTTGCTGTTTTTAAAGTTAACGTTAATTTTATATAAACATCAAACGTTGTAACCTCACAGAGACCTCCCTTACGATGAATTAAATGCTTTTAGAAAGCTTGGATTAAAACTCTAAAGAGTTTTATTAAGGTTAAGTACTGCTATATTCCTTTGTTACTGTATATATATATATATATATATATATATATATATATATATATATATATATATATATATATATTGTATGATTTTACCTTGTTTAAAAAAATTAATTTCCTTTAAAGTATTTGTAATTGCTGGAATTATGATGGTAGATTATAATATACGAGAATATTAAAAAACTTTTCTGTACAAAAGCGGTTATAATATTTCCAACTTTTCCTATTTTAACTAAAATCAAAAATAGTTTTGACATTGTTTAACGTTACTCATTACAGTCCTGGAGGATCATCGCATAATTTAAATGCCTTTATAAGTATCCAAGGGATGAATGCGTGTCTCATCCACACACCAGTTTTGATTTATTGAACATGAAACTTCGAACCTTATACACAAAATACAGAAATGGTTATTATGGTCTTATAAATAACACCACAGACAGTTAAAATCATATTAAATAGCATATCTGAATATATATACTGCTCTTTACAGTATAAGATATACATTTATATTATAAATGTATTACAGAAATAGGTTCAAAGATATATTGTTAAAATATACTTTAATAAGAACTTTTTGCATTCCAGGCTGAAGATCTACTACCATATAACACTAGAATGGAATAGTAGGATCTTTCACTTTGAAGTTCTTTGATCCACATTTCGCTCCGGTTTGGCGAAGTTTTTTGTGAAATTTTGTGAGAACTGCTAAGCAGCGATGCCAATTTTCGGTAGATCTACCGATTTAGGAAGTAATCTACGGATATCCCGTTATAGTTTTCTTTCATATTTATTTAACTTTTTTGTAACTTTATTTAAACATACCTTTTTTTAAGAACACTTTTTTAAATTTCAGATATTTTAGGTTGGCAACACTGCTGGTGAGCGACAACAATGCAAGACCGTAATGCAAACCGAGAGCTTTGGTGGCATGAAACAATTTTTAACGAGAGTGATCCTTCAGGTAACTTTTTCACCCTAGGCGATAGGGTACAAATAAAAATTGCATTATTGCAGGTTAAAAATACATTCTCTCTGCATAAAAAAAGAAAAATTAACAATTCGGAAAATATTTATGAAAATGTGTTCAATTTTTTAATTTGGAGGGTTTTTAAGGTCGCTGAATACAAATATGTTGTCGAGGATCCTCCATGAGGTACCTCGTGCCCGGTATCTTCGTCTTCTCCTGGAGTTTTATAAAAAAAAACGTCATAAAATTTTTTGAAACTTGTTATCCCACGGTTTTTTATTTAAACTTTGCCTTGGAATCCACAGTTCACAAAATTTGAATTTTTTAATAGTTGTAAAGGTCATTTTTCATAAGTTTTTCATAAACTGCAAATCTACCGTGTGAGCTATATTATCCCAATTACAACTATTTGGGACCTGGAAATAAAGTATAGAAGCAACTTGCT
This sequence comes from Altica lythri, assembly GCA_964028335.1. NCBI lineage: Eukaryota > Metazoa > Arthropoda > Insecta > Coleoptera > Chrysomelidae > Altica > Altica lythri. The sequence goes on from OZ034800.1 coordinate 66,639,716, forward strand.
CGTGGAAGTAAATGTAGTAATCTGCTAGACGAAGCAGCAAGATATGAACACGTAGACAAACGACATAAAGCATTATTCTAGAGAATAAAGCCTGAGAAAGAGAGACAGCAGAAAACGCTTTATTTGAAAAAAATACAGCCTTGTTAATTAATACCGCAATGAAAGCTAAATGTAAACTTAGTATAGGTGTAAAAAACCCATATTATTTAAAAGAAATATTATTATTGGTAAATTCTAACATGATATTTAAAATGCTGGTCTTTGTAATATGTTAAGCAAAGGTAGCTCTTCCTGCTTTAAAAACAGCTAAAGTTGTTGTCAAAAAACCGTAGGCAAGAAAGATTTGAGTCACCAGAATAATTTTCATTAAAGCGAAATCTGATAGATTTTACCACTAATTTGTATATTTGTTAGTCTAAGTTTAAGTTCTGTTGTAATGGACCATAATTATTAACTTCGGCTGTAGGCTGTAGGTATAGCTCTAAAAATAAATAGTTTCTTTTTGTATAAACTGAGAGTGTTCAATTTATACTTTAATGCTTCTATCTAGCCACCAAAATGTTTTAAAAACATAGCATTCTGGCGGGATACGCGACTGGAATGATGAGACGTATGAACTCCAAAAGGTTACGTCCCGACATGACAGTCACGATATGTAACGTCATAGGTCTGTTAAGTCAAATAATAATTCACAGCGTGATTGCAAGTGATTTCAAGTAAAACCAGGAAAAGACCAGACTCTCACAGAATCCTACAGACCCATATCACTCATTAACGTGCTGGGCAAACTCTTCGAACTACTGCTCAAAAATCTGAGATTACCTAGAACTAAACTCTACTATCCCACCATTTCAACATGGATTTAGACCCTTCCACTCCACACAAAACCCCATAAATGAGCTGCACACATTCGCAGTTACATGACATCGAACTTCCAATACAAATAATAAAACTTATCAACTCCTACCTTTCCGACCGAACAATTCGCGTCAAAGTAGGCCAATCTCTGTCCAACCCTTTTTCGCCACAAGCAGGAGTTCCCCAAGGCTCCATACTTTCCCCCCTTTTCTATCTTATCTACACTCACGACGTCCCAAACATCAAAAATATTCAACTTTATGCTGACGACACAGCTCTATACACGTCCGCCAAAACTACGGCGCTCTAAACACCCAAACCCAACGTTTACTGAATAAGTATACAGACTGGTGCAGAAAATGGAGGGTATCAATCAATCCAAAAAAAACCCAAACCATAATCTTTCGCCACCCTTCCTACGGCCGTAGACCAAATCAATCCTTTGACAATATTGTCACGCCTGGGGGGATTTAAGGAAAATGTGCCTTAGTGTTTAAGGATGAGGGGTAGCTTACTGAAGGCACTTCCCACCCAGGTCGTGGTTATTCACCCCCTGGTTAGGTATCCTGCTGAAGGCAGAAAACTAACCAAGGGGAAGATGAGATAAACAACAGCAAACAAACAACAAATATATTAACAAAGAAACAAGCAATAACAATGAATAATTAAAATATGAATAATGACTAACTAAATACAATGATCTTAACTAATCTTACCAAATAACCTACATGGTGGCATGTCACACTTACTCACGAAAATAAGTCAAGAGTCACAACGGCCCAGACCCAAGGGTCTGTTTTAGGGACACCCCGAAGGGTCACACTTACAGACAACCTTAGACTCCGAACTCCCCGTGTCCGACCTCAACAACTTGCTTTTATAGCCAATTCATATTCTACGTGAGAATAAAAATTTAACTATTTAAACACGTGTTGAGATCTAACGCAATGACTTTGACCTGGTAAAATGTAATACAAAACAATACAGTAAAATATAAACTAATAAATTAATATCTAGGGCAAAACTGCGTTTTCATCGTATGTGACATGCCCCCCCTTCCCTTAAAGCCAGCCCCTGGCTTTGCTCGGCTCTGGCTTACAGGGGTGTATGTATAGGACTGAGTTTTACAAAATTAATAATCCGCCACACTTCTATCAGAATCTGCTCTTCTTGGAGACTGTCCTGTCTTGCCCTCGTCTAGAAACCGCCAGGTCCACCGCTGGCTAGACGGATCCCTTTTTGGTATGTTGGTCTGTCTGCAACCACTTTAGAAACCAACCATTATCTGTTGCTCCATCTTTCGAGGCCCATGGTCAACATCAGACAGTACTCCATTACTTCATTCGCTTTTAATACATTTAAACCATACATTTACAGTCTTCCCACCTATGGCTACCATTCATTGGGAAGATCTGCTATTACTGCGATAGAAGTATCGACGCTAACTATTTCCATACCTCGACGGAGACCTTCTTTACTTGTTGAGACAAGACCCATACCATACTCAGGATGAAGGACCCTTCCTCTCTAGAATTCTGGTGCCGAGCAAGCATCTCCTGGATCGCGTCTTCCTTGAGTAGATGTGGGGAAAACGTTAAACATTTAAACATCAAAACAATAACTCGGTCCTAAAACATACAAAAACAACTACTATTAGAATATGTCTAGAAAGGGCATTAGGGAATTACTATTCTTTACATTAAAGTCAAATCTGAACTTATACCGTACGGGTATTTGACTTCGTACAGGAACACCATACCACATTAGTTTCCCCTTTTTTTTGACACTCGTCAGTGAGGAGTGTTATATTTAAATCTTCACATATTGTCCCAATCCTCTTTGTGGGACCATGGTATATAAAACTCTTGGGCGAACCTCTCGCCCCAAATATACAATACTATATGCGCACTGCGCACAAACTCGCCTGCTATCTCCCCGCAGACATTATCAAACTCAATTATAAAACAATGTGCACCCTGCACACCAATTTATCTGCTGTCCCTCAGCAGACATCATTATACCTAAAAAAAAAACTCATCCAATATCATTGGCAGGAACCATCATCTGCTTTTCTTGGTGATATAGTCACCTATAATTTGTGCTTCATGTGCACTTTAAACATTTCCGCTCTCCTTTAGCAGAGACCATCACCATCAACACCAAATCTTTGTGTACACTTTGCACACAAACTTTTCTGCTGACCCTCAACAGAAATAATTATATCAAAAAAATACTAGCAGGAACCCTCAACTGCTCATCTTGGTGCTTTGCTTCAAAAAAAAAACTTTTCCGTGCTTCCTGCACACTCAATTTTCTGCTGTCTTTCAGCAGAACTTCGTAAATCTAAAAAAGGAAACTAAATACCTTAAATCTAGAAGTCAAATACTACCTTAAAAATTTTTGATTCTATCCTTTTTCTTAAAACAAGAATATTAAATAATCAAAAAAAAAAATTGTTTTCCCTTCCGCTTCTTTCTAGATCTTGATCTCTATAACAACTACCGATTTTACTAGCACAATAAACAAATCCTTTTAAGTAATACCATAGAAACCTTAAATACCAAACTAATAAAGATTTAAAAAATTATATAACAATTTTCAAACAAGTTAAATAAAATTTATACCCAATGTAACAGATTCCATATTAAAATAAAAAATACTAAATTTCTAATCTCTAGAATATAGAAAAACGACGGCACCTCCACCATGTCACGCCTGGGGAGATTTAAGGAAAATGTGCCTTAGTGTTTAGGGATGAGGGGTAGCTTACTGAAGGCACTTCCCACCCAGGTCGTGGTTATCCACCCCCTGGTTAGGTATCCTGCTGAAGGCAGAAAACGAACCAAGGGGAAGATGAGATAAACAACAGCAAACAAACAACAAATATATTAACAAAGAAACAAGCAATAACAATGAATAATTAAAATATGAATAATGACTAACTAAATACAATGATCTTAACTAATCTTACCAAATAACCTACATGGTGGCATGTCACACTTACTCACGAAAATAAGTCAAGAGTCACAACGGCCCAGACCCAAGGGTCTGTTTTAGGGACACCCCGAAGGGTGACACTTACAGACAACCTTAGACTCCGAACTCCCCGTGTCCGACCTCAACAACTTGCTTTTATAGCCAATTCATATTCTACGTGAGAATAAAAATTTAACTATTTAAACACGTGTTGAGATCTAACGCAATGACTTTGACCTGGTAAAATGTAATACAAAACAATACAGTAAAATATAAACTAATAAATTAATATCTAGGGCAAAACTGCGCTCTCATCGTATGTGACAATATCAACCTAACTCTCTGGGGTGAGAGACTCGTAGTAATGGACGAGATTGACTACTTGGAAGTGCGCTTTACGCGCATCCTCAACTGGGAATCCGAAGTCAAACGCACCCTCGATAAAATGAGGAAACGAGCCTCTCTCCTTGGAGCGTTATGTGGACGGTTTGAAAGATGTCAACCTAGCACTTTACTCCACACTCACAACGCATACATTCGACCTATAGTCGATTATAGGGCTGTACCATTCATTACCCTCTCTTCCCAAAAGAAAAACCGCCAGGCCGCAACTGAGCGGAAAATCCTACGAAAGTGCCAATTCCTCCCTCCTTGGCACCCTTCCCATCTCACATATATTCACACAAACTACAAAAATACGACACCAATTCCTCTTCGGTTACAGGAACTCCAACGGAGGTATGCCACCAGGACCCTGCAAGGCCCCAACACCCGGGCTGAGGATACTCTCCGAACCCCTTGGAACGGAGGTCACAGAGCCATCCAGAGGAAACCTCGAAGGAAACTTCCGCTTCCCCAGCTGAGGCTACTCCAAGCTGCAGGGCAGCTACTTCCAGAGGAGCTCCAGGACCATCTAGAAGAGGCCCCACTAGCTCTAAGATAATTAAAATACTCTAAATATATATTATAAATAATAAAATAAATACATTAGGAACTAATTGTACAGAAAGTAGGCCGAGGTTTTCTGTGGTTTCCCTCGACCCAAGTTCGACCTGTCTCAGTCTAGAAATAGGCTGTTTCAGGAAGAACTTGCTAAATGGTCTTTCTTAAACAGGATAAAGTTGCCACGGACAACTCCTATAATAAAAAGCAGGAAACAGTAAACTGTAGCACTACCCTGAAAAGGACACTAAGTCCTATAGCAGGGTTTAGGGAAATAAAATATATTACTTATTTAATTCTAAGAAATAATTTGTAAGCTAAACAATAAAACATTTTTAAATTTAAAAAAATTTGAATTATTATTGATTTAAATTAATCACAAGTGATTTCAAGTAATCACGAGTGATTACCACTAATCACAAGTGATGATCACAAGTGATGATCACAAGTGATGATCACAAGTGATGATCACAAGTGATTTTCATTTTCATGACTGATTTCAACAAATTGCAAGTAAATTCAAGAGATGGGATTGCATACTGTTCATAGTTATATAAATGTTACGAAAGCTATGCTTTGGTCATTTCCGGAGTGCCACAATTTTTTTTTGTGACCACAAAACCCATCTCAATCAAACTGTTTGCACCTGATTGTATTAATAGGAAACTATTTGAAATTGAACATAGCTTCTTACGAGAGCGATTGTTTAATAAAAAAAAAATATATTTGTTATTATTAACATCTCTAAAACTCCATGGTATAAAGTTGTGAAATAATCGCGGAGTCTTATTCTGATACAAAGATTGTTGTGTATAAAATTCATAAACCTATACAGAATTTGCTAATTTTGCTATGGAACCCTCTAAATAAGAGTACCAGTCACGTTTCACTCCAATTATTTCGTGTCAGATCAGATGGTAGAACATCGGCGGTTCCTGGTTCTATCGAGGTACATTTTTCAAATTATTTTTTAAACTCACTTTTAAATTTAAAACCTTATGTTTAAAACGCATATTATTATTATAATACTACTTAAAATACTTTTATGTGATTAAATACTCCTTTTCTAGAAAACAAATATGGGGATCTACAAACAAACAATCTCCATTTGTTTCAGATTTTCCAACTGACAGATTATATTTATGTAGCTAGTAATGTATTGTATTTGTCGTGACCAGAGATATGACCCCAAATTTCCTGAACCAGTTGTAACTCTAGTATCGATCCATATTTTCCGGCGCCTTTCGGTACTGGACAACAGCCAACTTTCTCCAAGAATCATCCGGGCGATTTTCACTGCTGTAAAACTAACTACTTAATACCGATATCAGAGTGTATTTCTCTACGAAACACAGATTATAATAAATGTTTGTTCTAATAAATACATAACAGAAAATGTAAAAATGATTAATGGATTTAAAAATAAAATAAAATTTAAACAAACAATTTATTTTACTTTTACTATATAATTAAAAACATCTTTAATTAAATTCAAGAAGACAATTCTTAAAGCATTATGTACTTGGAAATTTAATTCAATTCAAAACATCAAACGCATTATAAAGAATGGCGTAATTATTTATTAAGTGTGAAAGCAGCCTTTACAAAATCTCAAGAGAGATATAGAATACCACTGTCAGCTTTTCAATAAAACGTTATCATATTTCCTTTGACTAAAATTTGCTATAAAATGTTTGCGTTTCTCACTAAAATGAGTTTTAGAACATAGAACGGAATATTGTTTTTTTAGTAAGTCCTTTATTTTACAAAAAACAATAAATTAATTAGTTGGTTAGTTTAATAAAGTTATTTATATTTTAACAATTTATGCACATTCACACATAATTTTTTAAATTATTTATTTCAAGTATCAATATTCATTTATTTTCTGTTTTAATTATTTTTTATATCAAACGTAAAGATATGAAATTATCTCTAATCTCTAAGAGGACTAAAGAATATAAAGAAACATATTTTTTATAAGCCCATAAAGATACTTTTAATAAAACTGTCCTAATATAAAGTTTCTTTAAGATACAAAAAGCTGAATACCTTTATTTGAAGAAAGCACTCAAGTTATTATCTCACTATGGCAACAACTCCGGAAACAAAGGAAATCATTATCTGTACCTTTTTCAGTTACAATTATACAGTAACGCACGCTGCTTTCCAATTAACAAAATTTGCTGTCCATTATAATAATTACATTTTTTTCTGTAGAAGTTTTTCTCTTACGTAATTATACCTATATATACCGTTTTATGTTTATCATTTGTGTTTGAATATAGATATGCTATCTCTACTTCTGAAAAGCATTCAATGATATTCAGTTTATTTGAAAGAAAATAGAAAGAAGACGATATTTAGGGATTCAAAACCCATACGTCTACGTTCGGTTTTATTAGAGATATTGATATAAAATATTTGTATATACGCTCATACAAGAGTACTTCCAAAAGTACCCGGTCTAACAAAGAAAACACAACAATTTTGAAAAGATGTAACATTATTTTTTAACATAGTCCACTTTTAGCTCGATACACAGCGATGTTTAATAGCTCCGATCAATATAATATTTATGGTGAAAACTATCAGGTTGCTTAAAATAACTATCAACCGCCTTTACATTAGCATTTTTTTTATTAAGCCATTTTTTTAAGAAAATAGAAAATAATCGAAGAAAGCTAAATCTGGTGAATAGGGTGCGTGAGGGAGCAATTCAAACTTTAATTCAATGAATTTAACTTTCTCAAAAACGAAAGTGTCATTGTTTTCTTTGCTAAATGCGGACTTTTTTTTGGTTTCATTACTTAAACACTGCAATAAAAGCGCATACTACCTTAATTTTTTTCCTTTTGATGATAATCAATCTCTGGATCTGGAAATTTGGAGAGGGGCGAACTAGTGCTCTGCCAGTACTGAGGTCACATATGACCCATTGTGCATCCTCCGTGTGTAGGGATATTCTCACCTCAGACTGTCACCAGGCCTAGAGATTTAAAATAAGTGATGAGGCTACTGAGGAGGATCTCTCTGACATCGGCTGATGCAAGCCAGTACTCGCCAAACACGGATTTTCTAATTTCAGAAAAAGCAGAACAGTCATACATTATATGTTTTACTGTTCCCTTTTTTTGTTCGCAGCCTCTACATTGCGACGATTCTGCTAATTTTATCCTAAAGAGATGTTGTCGTAATTGGCAGTGACCTGTTAAGATTTTCACAGCTGTTCGGAGATTTTTTGGTCAATGCCTTAAATTTTTTTGCTGTTTCCTCGCCAGGATGAGGTAACAACTCCCTGGCCACTTTACAGTTCGTAGTTTCATCCCAGCACTGTATAAAGTTTTGGTAAGAGTGCTGTTTGATAAGGTCCACGACAGCGGATAATGTGAGCTTGGTAGATGGGCGAGGGCTAACATATTTGTAGCCGCAGCCCTCCTTGCTAAATTGTTCGCAATGCGGTTGCCTTTAAAGTTCCCATGTCCTTTGATCCAGCTGAGAGTGACCATGTTATTATGGCTGGCCTCAGTTAGAGATTGGTGACATTCTAGTACTAAACTTGAAGTGATACGTGGTCTATTAAGTTGATATGTATTATAATAAGTGATTATAAAAATAATAATAAATTCGTTTATTTGCTAGTAATAACACGATCAAAGTTGGTACTACCATATAAATCTTAAAAAAACTATACAGTAAAGTTATTACTACAAAAGAGAGTTTTTGGCAGTTAAACTGATAATAAATAAACCCTGAGGTAATACCTATTATCTAAAAAAAAAACAAAAAACAACATTCTCTATCGAAGTTAGCACATTAAGAAAAAAATAAGTTACAACTTTTTCTTGAAAGCAAGATTGATGAATTTTCTGCTGATGAGCTACAAACTAACACACAATAATAAACAAAGTACCTATACATACATTATACATACCCTATTATTTGGTAGTTCAGATTGGTTTTATGAATGTTAAAGCAAGTTTTGTTTTTAATGATACTTAAACGCTGATTTCAGATTTTTTAGATCCTTTGTAGGTATGTTATAACAGCATTTGTATAGAGAGGGAAGAGGGCATTTTTTAAAAATCTGTTTTTTGTATCATTCATACACATCAAATTCAATGACTTTCTAGATAAAAAACTAGTTACGTTTCGCTTCATAAGTCTTAGCAATCCTGCCGCTTTGGGCGTAACTCAGAAATCTATATTTCCAAACAAACAATCAGCACTGATGTGAAATTGCTTTGAATTTGACGTTTTCTTTTCGGCTGTAATTTGGACGGGATGCATTAGAATAAATAATCTTTATAAGCACATTGTTACCATTAATGAGTGATTTTTTAGCTCTGCTCTGAGCAATTTTTAAATCAACTCCTTACGGATGTAGTATTTTTAAATTTGTATCCACTTTTGAAAATCTTTTATCGTGTTTTATTTTCAAAAGCAGTATGTATCATTTAAATAGTTTTGAACGATTTTTACTTGACTGCAAGGAAGGGTTATATTTTTCGCTCGTATCTTGTATGTATGTATGTGTTATTTCCTCATATCTCCAGAACCGCTGAACGAATTTAAATAATATTGCGGCTGTGTGACACTATACTACAATATGAGTATCAAATTTAAGGGCTCACCACAAAGATTTCGAAATACTTTATCATGATTATTATTACCGTTACATTAACAAAAATAATACAATGAGAAATTTAAAATATGGACTTTGCTCTTTCACTTTTAAAACCGGTGCTTGAAATGAATTATAATAATTATTTGTTTAACTCTATTTCTATTGGGGCCGGCGTTTGCCTTCATTAATTTCTTATCAATGCATCTTTTTTCCCATTTTTTTTAGGTTCTTATTTATTGTATCCATTTATCTCATTTTCTGTATTTTTCTTACCCCCAATCTCACATTCACCTACTCTTTTACGCACATTATTTTCATTTCTCCTCTCTACATAATCAAACCATCTCATGCTATTTTCCTGGATTTTCTTGCTCAGCTGTTCCATTTTCAGTCTACTCTTTTCTCTCTTATTTTTTGATCTATCACTTCTTATTAATCTACATCACACAACATCTCCATCTCCGCCAACTTCTAACTTTCTCTCTTGCTTTTATCTTATTAACTAGGTTTCTGAGATATACATTAACGCAATTCTCTTGTCAACCTTTCAGTTTTGTACTCACCTTTCTGTCACACAAAACTCCACTACTTCTTCTTCAGTTTATCCATCCACACTTAATTCTATTATTTATCTGATTCTTTTCTAGCACAGACCCTAGATATTTTGGACAGCTGACAGCACACAGTACTTGGTCCTGCAGATACATTCGTTTCTTTTGTTGTCAAATACTCAGACTTTATCTCATTAACTATTATTAATCCTCAACTTTCAAGCGCATTTTTTCATTTTTTAAGTTCCAGTCTCTCTTTTACAAAACCTACAATCACAATATCATCCGCATACATCATATTCGATGGGGCTTTAACTTCTTTTAGCCCTTTATAACCATAACATCTATCACCATACCCAACAAATAGGGGCTCAGTACTGACCACTGGTGAAGCCCTATATGATAATAATAATAATAATAAATGTCTTTATTGAAAAAATACAATGAGATGAAATACATAATAATTTTTTTATTGTCATGTCAATGCCTGGCGCAGTCTAGCTTAGAGCTACTCTACTGAACCAGTCAAAGACAGAAAGATATTAAAGAAAATCATTTAAATGGTGCATAGGATTACAAAAATCTTAAATATTCATATATTTTATAATACAAACAATTAAAATTACAAATAGACAAAAAAAATAAACAAAGTTCTTAGAAAGTTAAAATGAAAAAAAGGATTATATATCGTACAAATTCAATAAATACTTTTTTTCTGCGACGAGAAAAAAGTTTGACATTTTATCTCTGTTCACGGGTCACAAAACGTCACTTTTTATGAAATTATTACTTTTTTACCATGGGAAAAAAGTGAGTACTTTTTTCCCGGATATATACACATAAATAAAGGTTTCCTTGACAGATAGTTGATTGATAACGCAGGTCTAATTGTCACTATAAGGACAAAAGCCTACTAGTTTTAAAATTCAAATTTTGCATCAGTAATTTTCTGATTTTATTTAAAATATTAAATCGTCGTCACAGAAAAAAATAGTGTATTATACACGGGAAAAATATTAGATTTTAGCTCTCGGTTTTTTGTCTCCCTCCGCTTCGCGTCGGGAGACAACACAACCTCGAGCTAAAATCTAATACTTTTTTCCCTTGTATAATAAATAACTATTTATCTACTCTACCTCATATTATGTATCAATTTTTAGTTCGTGAAAACTGTCATTATAGACAGCAGTGCGTGAAGCATTGAAAGTGTGCGTGAAGTAACAATGAATTTTAAATGGGATTTACTTTTTCGCACTGTTTTTGACACACCTTCATATAATCAAATATCCTTAGCATTCGCGTTGTCATGGTGTTGCTATGAGAGCATTAAATTTCAACAAAAGTTATCCTGGCAGTGCTGTAGTTTAAATTTTTAAATTTGAATTTGTAATTATTTTTTATTTGTTTATCGTAGATAAAATATTGTATGAAACTGTGCGTGAAGTGCTTTTTGCGCACTTACGCGATATATAGCACTCGCTTCGCTCGTGCTCTAAACATCGCGTGCGGGCGCAAAAAGCATACTTCACGAACTGTTTCATAAATAACTATTATACCTAACTTTAAAATTAAAAGTATTTAGCCGAAGAAATTCTACTGGTAAATTATTGTAATGTTTGACCGCATTATATGAGAAACTTCGTTGAAACATGGCACTCTGATGGTGAGGCATAGTTAATATTTTGTTGTTACGAATATTACGATTGTGAACAGTATTTCTGGAAGTTAAACGTTCACGGATTAAAGGAGGAGCTTCATGAGAATTTACGATTTTAATAAGGAAAGTGCAAAAATGTAAATTAATACGAGAGTCCATTTTCAGCCACTTAATTTTTTTGTAATATTGCGAAATGTGTTTCCTTTTTCTTATATTATAAACAAAACGCACACAGGCATTTTGTACTCATTGAATTTTATTCCTACTTTACAATTCTAAACAAAAACCGTATACAAAGTCACAGTATGTAAAATTTGAGAGCACTAAAGATTCACACAGATTACGCCTTAAATTAGTGTTTAAAATATGTCTGTTTGAATAAAACATTTTTAATGAATAAAAAGTTTTTTGAAAAATTTTTTTTTGGGGTCTTCTTTAAACCTTAGATTATTATCAATTATAACGCCCAAATTTTTAGCTGTATTTACAAAACTAAGCTTGGTATTATTAATAAAAATATTCATATGCACCTTAAATCCTTACGTAACCTCAACACTGCTTTATATTACCCTTTTTGTTCCCTTATACATCTCTTGCACTAATTGGACATACTTTTCTGGCACATCTTTCACTCGCATACTTTTCCACACTTCTTGTCTCGACACTTGGTCATACGCTTTCTCTAAGTCTATAAAATCAGCGATGATATCACGCTGCATTTCACGATATCTCTTTATCATTCTTCTCATAGCAAAAACAGCATCAGTCGTTCCTCTTCCAAGAATAAATCCAAGTTGCATTTCACGTATTCTCGTCTTTCCTCTCATCTTCTCCACTATTGTCTCCCAAATTTTCAAAAGAATGCCTCTACAGTTAGCACATTCTTGCGCATATCATTTTTTTCAGAAGATGGAACAAATACAGTTTTCCTCCACTAACTTGGTATTTTTCTTATCAGGTCGGGTAGAAAGGGGTAATGGGGATCACTTAAGCAATAATTGAAATAAATTAATAAAATTAAACAAAATCTTTATTGCAACCGTTAAATAAGAAAATATAACTAATTAACTAACATTTGAGATCAATATTCATCACTTTAATAATGATTTCTGGCAAATATTAAAATATTCCCATTACACTGAGGTAAGGGTAATTGTAGTCACCTTGTGGGCAATTGGGATCATACAAAAATCTAACATAAATCGCAAACATAACTCTTGGCTGACTCCCACCCGGTACAATCTGCGTGAGCCCATAAACCACATGAGGTACACCTGTACCAAACCTCATTATTTCGGCCGAATTCATTGCAAATTAGGCACGTATTTTCTGCGCCATCAGCATCATCTAGCTCATCGTCTTGGCATAACTCATCAGTCGCCACGTCTGAAACGGATGTATCATTTGATTCCTGGAGAATCTTCCTCTTTACTCTTTCAGTTCCCTGCTTCGGCGCTTTAGTCTTCTTTCCTTGATCCTTGTCCTTAGTTTTATTTTTTCCTTTTCTCTTATCCTTGACTGGGCAGATGGTTTTACTTTTCTTTTGCTCTTTTTCCATCAAGTTTTCTTTTATTGGTGTAGATGTTAAAATTTTAGCATGCTGCTTCTGGCGACTTTTTCTAGTATTTTGGTTATTTGTTTTTTCTGGTAACTTAATTAATTTTGACACAATATGAAGACTAGAGACTTGCTTTGATGTGCCAGAGACCGGTGAATATACTTGACCAGATGAAACACTTTCCCATGATGGACCAGGAGCTGAACAATCAACGGCGCTAGAAGTTCTTGGTGGTGTAGTTGGTAGCGGTAAATCAACGTGCATTGATGTGCTAGGTACTAAAGAGGGTTCTTGACCTGGCGCTGAGCTATTAATTGCAATTATATCATTAATGTTTTGAATAACAGTTGTTTCTGATAGGAGTAATTCGGCTGGTAAAAAATCTTCATCACAAAATACGTCAGGATTCATCGGATAAATACCTGTAGCTCGAAATCCCGACTCTCCTTTACTAATCGATGCAACGTTATTAAATGCCTTTCGCAATAAGGATGCTACTTTATAAAGTGTGATCTTTTCTGCGAGGTGACTTTTCATGTAGGTACAAGTCGCACTCCTTTTTATATGCCCCTTTAAGTGGTCCAAAAAACGAAACGTCAAGAGGTTGCATCTTGTGGGAGGTATGCGGAGGTAGAGAGAGCATATGGATGTGATTCCGTTTGCAAAATTCATAAACAGGAAGTGAAATGTGGCTTGAATGATTATCTAGAATCAGCAAAACAGGTTCTTCAGCTAAAGGTTTAGCGTGATATTTAAAATGCGACAGCCATTCAAAAAAGAGCTGCTCATTAATCCAGCCGTTATCTGAGCACTTATAAATAGCCCCTGCTGGTCCATCCTTTTCAAGAAGTGGACTTAGCCTTTTCCGAGGAAAAATAAACATAGGTGGGATAAATCCACCAGCAGCGTTCATTGCACAGATTAATGTAATGTTCTTTCCTCTCTCCCAGCTTGTAATCGAACCCACTTCCTCTGTCCTTTAGTAGCTAGTATTTTTTCGGGGGGTTGGACAGTAGTAATGCCCATTTCATCACGGTTGTATATGTTTTTGGCGAGAAATTGATGTTTCGTCATTAATTCGCCCAGCAGCTAATAAAATAGCTGCACCTCTGATTTATTAAATGCAGTGATTCTATTTATGCTGGTGGCTTCTGGTTTTCTGATAGATATATTGTTTCTTACCATAAACGATATTAACCAGTCACGACCAGCTATTTTCGAAAACTTATTAAAGTTGTGTTTTAGGTTTAAGTTTTCGGCATATTCAAATGCCACTTTTCTTATTTCTATACCTGTGCACCCATAAAAAATACTTGCCATCTTCTTTATCAAGTCAGCCAATTGCTTTTCTTGATCAGCGCTAAACACAGTTAGGCGTCCTAGACGTGGTGCTAAATTATTTTTTTTATTTAATCTTTTTTGTAGGCTCGAGAATGGAATATTCGAGATCTTAGCCGCTTTTCGTATAGAAAACCCATCTTCTTGAACAAGTTTCAACGCTTTATTCAAAGTTTTTGTTGACCAGGAAGCTTTTGTGGTAGTTCTAACTCGTACTTTCGGCATCTAAAAGCAGAAAAACAAAATTATATTATGCCTTCATACTGCGGGAAATTGTGATCACTAGCGGGCAATGGGGGTCACCCGATTCCCATTACCCACAAGTATTTTATGAAGAAATAAAAATAAACACAAAATGTAGATAAGTAATTCTTGGGATTTAAGTATGAAATCGTTACACTAAATGTACGAGTAAAGGCATAAAAAATTCACATACTAGTAGATCAATAATTAGAATACTTACCGTTTATTTTGTGTCCGGAGAAATTTACATCGGCGAGTTGAAAAAACTATACACACATCTCATTCTTTAGGTTGTCGCCATATTGGCAGGGAACGCTCGCAGCGCTAGCAGGGTGATAAATAGAAGCGTAGATGGCAGTAAACGTATTACTAACGGTTATAATTTTAAAGATATGTTGGTGACTACCATTGCCCGCTGATTCCCATTACCCGGTCTTCCCCCCAACAAAATATCTACTCCATCCTCACCAAGCACCTTTTATACTTCTGCTGGTATCCCATCTGCTCCTACCACCTTTTCATTCTTTATAGTCTTTAATGCACTCTTCACTTCCTCCGTAGTTACGTCTATCACCATTCCAAAATTTGCAACACAATCATTTTCAGTATTTATCTCACTAAAATAAAAATTTAAAAACAAAAAATCCGCCTACATAAAAAACAACTAATATTAAAGATAAGTACTACTGTATACTTAAATATATCAATATGGTAGTCCTTCGAAATGTTATGCAACATCATACATAACATATAGCCGGAATAAGATATTAAATGATAAGTCAAATTATTCTTAATTTAATTTTAAAGCACGATAACTATTTTCTATCGTAAATAACAGTAAGTAAGTAGTAAGTAATAATTGGATTTCAGCAAACTTGTTCAATATAACCAACCTATTATGGATAAAACAATTGACTAAGTTATGTGATAAATTTCTGAAGTTTATTCTAATAACTAATAACCTGCTGTATAAAGATAATAAATTATCTTTAAAACAATATAAGGACTTCAGTTAACAAAGATCTTTTGTTACAAGTTGAAACTTATCAATTCCTAAAGCAGTTTGATTAAAAGGATACGAAAAATGCAAACTTTTTCTTTTGATGAAATATTCTTTAAAAATTATACTTTAAAACTGTTTCTCGAACAAATATTTTTCCAAGCAACTATTGAGTTATCAGTTGCTGTAAAATTATCTCTGTACATTTCTATTAATAAGTACTTCATTCTCAAATATTTCGCGAAAGTCGTATGTTGTTATATTTGTAGTGGTTTGTGGAAAAGTTTTTAAAGTGACACCTATTAACCAGTAGAGTAATCAAAATTTATACGCTATTTTAATATTTCTTCTTCCACACAAAAAATTATATTTTGAGTTGTCAGTTCATTCTTTATTTACAAGCCATTTGAAGTTGACGTGTCAGTGTTTTTCGTTACAATGGAAAAAACTGAATATCGTGCAGTGATAAAATTCCTTATTTTTGAAGGTTTATCAGCAAAAGAAATTCAATCTGCTCTTTCATTTACAACTGTGGATCGATGGGTTTTAGAGTTTAAACGTACTCGTACAAGCGTCGAAAATGATCCAAGTAAAACTGCAACCACACCGGATATCATTGAGCAAGTCTCTAATATTGTTTGTAAGAATCCAAGTTTGACTAAGCATACAATTGCTGATACCATAGCATCTCAGATCAACGGGTACTCCATATTTTACACGCAGAACTAAATATGGAAAAGCCTTTCGGAAAGTTAGTATCAAAAAGCATTAAATTTCTCAGCGCAATTTGGAGCGTTTTAAGCAGAACAAAACCGATTTTGTGCGTTGTTTTATAACTATTGACGGGACCGTCATGATCCTTATCTGAATAAAAAACGTTTACAGTGGACTGAAGCTGGTCTTCAGCTCCAAAAGCAGGTGAAGTCAGAACGATCGGCAATATCGGCATTAAAGGTTATTATCTTGAAAAAGGTAAAGGAATTAACGTTGAATATTATTGTAACCTTTTGGACCATTTGGATAAAAAAACCTTAAAAAAAGACTCGGTTATTAGAAGAAAATCATTTTTCATCAAGATAATGCACGTGTTCAGAAATTTGTTGACAATGGCTTAATTGAAAGAATTAAAGTACGAATTGCTTAAACACCTACTTTATTTACCAAATTTGTCTTCTTTCGACTATTGTCTCTTAAAAAACTTAAAACAATTCCTTCGTGGAAAGCGTTTTCCTCGAATGAAGAAGCTCTTGCAGCCGTGGAACAATATTTTGCAGAGCGTCCGGAAATGGTATAAAATTACTGGAGAATCATTGGAATAAGTGTTTTCAAGCTAAATGAGACTATATTGAATAAAAAAACAATTTCAATAAAGAATCCACATTTTTTCATCCTTGCTTTCAAAACTTTTCAACCAACCAGTACAATACAAATTGGTTTAATAAATGTTCGATAACAAGTGTTTTCTAAACTTTTTAAGTATATACTTCCCTTTCTTTTAACCTCTATTTAAAGAAAATTGATAATCTCACCACTAGTGCGATCACATGTGTGGGTAATTTTAAACCGAACCGAAAACCAATACGTGGGAGCGGGTTGGAAGTTGAAGTTCAGATAACGCACGTTTTCACCAAATTTAGTCCCCGCAACCCCCGACGGCCGACACTCTTTTGTATAATAATGGAGCATACAATCTTTTGTATGGCAACGAGAACGCCGTTATTTGCGGTTTTAACAATTTACCCGCATTTTCTAAACGACCTGCAGATAATTCCTATTAAAATCCTGTGGCTGATGCTGTTTATACTCACCTTTATGGATGTTCTAAAGATTATTTTTTGTTTTTTTCTGATGTTATATATACAGTTTTTCTCACCAGATCTGCCTGCATATTTTGCTAGAATAATTAGGAAGTTCTATCATTACTTTTATTAATGTTTGTTAAAAAAACGAACATAAAACATTATTTTCATATTCGATTCTTACTCTTTCATAATTAATTTTTCAGATCTGATAGATGGAATTGTATTAGTAGTGTTGTGTTTATTATCATTGATATTTAAAATACAACACAAAGTCAAACAAAGAAATGAGACCTACTAAGAACTGTTTATTTCATTTAATACTCTCTTAACTATATATTTTCAATTGTAGTCTTAAGAAAAGCAATAACGAAAATGTTCACGGGCGGAAAGCCACAGTCATCGACCCGTTAAAGAAAAATCTTTGCCTGTCACCAACAGTTCCTAGAGAAGTGCATGACATTCCGACTGGAGAATTCTTTTCTGATACTGTTTTTATATTTTCATGTTTTCGAATCGTTAGCCATTTATTTTTGATGGTGACTAATCAACCAATTTGTTAAAAACTTTTCCAATTAATTAATTGTTAATAGTAAAGAGTCAACTTATGTTTTCAAATATAAATTCACTGAAAATATAGGTTTAGAAAAAGTGTAAATGAATATAAAAATTTTAGCAAAAGCAAACTGTGAAATTGTTGAATCCTATATTTTTTATTTTGAAGTAAGTGGCGTAAGTCCGAAATGTGACGTTACACCCGTCACTATACGTACGTATAGTCCGTCAAATAATATTTCATAGCATGATTACAAGCAATCATAAGTAAATTCAAGTTAACGCAAATGATTACAAATAATTTTAAATCCAGACTCTAACAAGTGGTGTACTTGGCAAGTCGAACAATATATTTTGTTCACAACGGTAACATCTAACAGATACCCCAGTAGCCAATGTAGCTACGATGAATAGCGGTCGTCCTGAAAATGTCATCAAAGCTTCTGTAGCGGCGTGGACCTTTTCCACTGGCCTCTAAATACGGAATAAATAGTAGTAGCGGCCTAAAAGATCAATGTTTGAACGCATCGTGTGAATGCCCACAGAAATATAGACTAATATAGACTTGTCAAGTGTACGCCACACTGGCGATTCCTTTGACTTGTCGCAATTTACTGACAGACTATGGTAAAACGCAAATTTCGGCAATTGACAAATAAAAATACGAGTCGCAAGAATCCAGCTTTAGTGATGAAAAATTATTGCAAGTGGTCACAATTGATTACAAGAGATTGTAGGTAATTACGAGTGATTGCAAGTGATTCAAAATGATCACAAGTAAGTGACTGCATGTAATCACAAGCCATTATAAATGATATAAATTATTTCCAAACAATCTCAATTAATGGCAAGTGATCCTAAGTAATTGCAAGTAATAACAAGTTATTAAAAATCATTTCTAGTGAACGCAAATGATTGCAACTGATTATAAGTGATTGCAACTGATTATAAGTGATTGCATGTGTTTTATAATTACGTACTTCAAAGCGTTGAGAAAGCTATGCTTCTTGTCTTGTGTTCTTGCCGGAGTGCCGTTTGTTTTATATAAAGGAACGTATTTTATTTTACCATTTCTTCATCTTCTTGTTTTACTTGAATAGTATAATTTCCTTTGAAGATTTTTTTATTTTCAACTAAATCTACTGTTCAATAATCTACATGGGTATGTATAAATTATAAAAAATTCTGTTATTGTTTCACTTATTTTTCCGGTTGTGGGATTCAATAGCCACGACCATTATTTTTTGGATCGGTGGCCCCACCGGCTTGCTGGTGACAGGCACGTTTTTCTCCTGACTTGCCGTTCCACCCTTGAAAGTTATAGGAAGGAAGATCGCAGAAAATCGTGATTTTTGATCAGTCAGAAGGGTTGAATTTTTAAATGACAAAATGAAGGTGCTTATCGCGTGCCTTCTTTATTGATAATGTTGATAAATTTGAGTGGTGCGTGTAATTTTTTTTCTGTAAAATCTTTTCAAAGAAACTCGAATGTCGTTTACGACATCTGCGTGATGTATACAAACAAAATTGTTGTCTGAATTTTATTGAGAACAAAGTATATTTATACAGCTTTTGTTTACGTTATTTTCGAATTTTTCTTATTTTTAAGTGTGGACTATAAAATTCGTTTTAAAATGTGCTTTTTTAGACTATTTAGACTTGTTTGTTTACCTAAATTTATATGTTTTTAGGTTCACTAAGCTTTCGCTTTCCATTTATCATTCACAGTTATACATTCATCATTTATTTACCGCCCCTCGGTATGCCTTAACATAATTTGTCACAAAGAGCTCCAGTACCGTCATTTTCAATCAGAATTCTATAAATGTCTAAAACTGATGTTTTAAATATCAACTTGATTAATAATCTCTTTTATTAAATAAACTAGCTGACCCTGCGAACTTCTTACCATCTAACAATCAATAATTTATTTTTTTCATTTCACGTTACCAATTTTTGGTGTTTTTTTAGGCGTTAAAAATTGAAAATTTTTAAAAAAATCGGGTTATTGGTTTCACCCGTATTTTCGAAAACCGATTTTTCACCAGTTCTCCACGTTGTCGGTATAGTCCACCGTGCACAACCCTTTTTTCGAAATGATTAATACATTCTTGAAACTTTGTGTATAGCTTCCTATTGACGAGTCCAACAAAGGTTGAAATTATCTAAATTTTAAACTGCTGCTTTTTCGAGCTAGAAATAAACGAAATTTTTAAGCTGTCGGACAGCAAAAACGCAGCAATAAATTTGTCGGACAATGTGAGCATTTGATTTAATACTTAATTATAAACAAATTGTGTAAAAATGATGAATTATATATATATATATATATATATATATATATATATATATATATATATATATACATATAATATATATTAAAAAACGTAACCGTAAATTTCGCATTTTCGAGGTTATGTCTTTTAGGTTTTAAGCCCCAACAGCCAAAAATGTCTTAAGACCGCCGGAGCCGAAATCTTTGGTAAGAACAAGAGGCTTCAATAAACCACAGGATGATTGGTTTTATAATAACTATTAGAACCTGATAAAAAAAATACAATTTTGACGCTACTTATAATATATAATACATACAGGACTTGAATAAAGAGCAGTACAACTAAACCAACCAAGGTATCGTCTATTAAAGATAAAAGACAAGTCGGAGTAATATGCAGTGCAGAAACGGGTCAATTAACCACTGTCATATGCTGCTGTAATGCAGGTGGCACTTTTTTATGTCTTTTGTTTCATATTTGCTCGTACAGGCATGCAAGAATATGACTTTTAGATAATTCCATCAGGTTTACAGGACAACTGTTGGATATATGGCGAAGCTTTTTTTGGATTTTCTGAATTTTTTTGTGAAAGTGGATCAATATGACTAATGCTTAATAATCAGGTACTGATGCTGAAAAATCAGGAGTCTCATAAATATTATTCACCTTTGGAATTTGCTAGCAAAAATCACGTCGCTTTTTTGTACCGTACCACACACTGTACGACACACGACTGATCGAATGCATCCCATAGATGTGGCTGTATATGGACCCCTAAAAAAATATTTTGAGCAAGAATCAAACACCTTTAAAAAAATGCACCTAAGTCGAATTGTAAACAAATATGATATGGCGAAACTTTTTGGAAAAGCGTTTACCAAAGGTGCATCAGTTCAGAATGCAATTAGCGGAAATAAGAAGATTGCGCTACTTCGATTGTATCAGATCGTCCTTTTCATGATTCGCCGTCCACTTCGACTAAACGTTCTGTTAATGTTGTTTCGTTAACAATAGCCAACAGTTCTTACAATGGTGCATCATCAACTATGATCGACTAGATTTTTAATGATTCTACGGTAGTAGCAACGACGACTGAGACGATTTTAGACCAAATTGCGTCAGTGTCTCGACGGGGGAAATACTTGATTCTTTAGCACAGCCAATTACCGAAATATTTATTACATCTTTGCCTGATTCTACTCTGTCCCTTTTTGTACCGGAAGAAGGATCAGCTAATTCGGAGGAAATAAATCATCCAAAGTATGTAGTGAATTACACTTCATTGCAAATCAGACCGATACCAACTAAGGTTGCACCCAAACTGGTCGCAAACACAAAATAAAAAATCAGAAGTACTGTTATCCTCTCCTGTCAAAGCCGATTAAGCTACAAAATTTAAAAAGGCAAATAATAAAAAGTCAAAACTAGCGGAGTTAGTAGGTCCCAGCAAAACAAAAAAGAAACAAGGCTTTAATAAACCGTCATATAATGTCTAAACCTTAATTACTACTGTTTAATCTGCGGTGAGAGTACATTGGACGGGATTCAATGTAAGTAGTGCAAATATTGGGCTCATGAGGACTACACCTCTTATTTACGAGCTGGTAGCTACTTTTGCGGAGAATGCCAAGATTGATTTGAACTGAATCAAATTATCGTTTTTACCCTTGGGCGTATCCATTTTGCCTGACCCCTCCGGATAAAACGAATAGTTGACAAATTGTTTTAATTGTCATATTTGTGTTAGAAATTGTTTAAGGTTTTTATTCAAAAATGTTTAATCAAAGTACATATATAAAATACAAACAGTTCTATTCATTAATCAGGTTGTGATTTTATTTACACTTGCCCTTAACATATTTATATATCTGTGGAGGAAAGATTTAGGTAGCGATCGCAGTCTAGTTGAAATTGTCATTTTTTTGAGTTCTTCCTAATTTCATTTCTAGTTTTTCTAATTTGTAAATTTTAATAATGTCATAATAATTAGTTAACTAAACATTAATTTATATTATTTTCTTGTTTGTCGAATTTCAAAAATTCCATGACAATTGCCTCAAACAATTAAAATTACTAGGTAAGTATATATTAAAAAATTACTAAAATATAGGAGATAAATTCAATAGTCCACCGCGCACAACACTTTTTAACTTCCCGCTAAAAAAATTAAAAAAAAATTTAAAATCGGGAAGTAACCTCGAACATGCGAAATTTACCAGGTTACGTTTTTTAATATATATATATAATATATATAAAATTCATTTTTATACAATTTGTTTATAATTAAGTATTAAATCAAATGCTCACATTGTCCGACAAATTTATTGCTGCGTTTTTGCTGTCCGACAGCTTAAATATTACGTTTATTTCTAGCTCGAAAAAGCCGCAGTTTTAAATTTAGATAATTTCAAACTTTGTTGGACTCGTCAATAGGAAGCTATACACAAAGTTTCAAGTATGTATTAATCATTTCAAAAAAAGTGTTCTGTGCGGTGGACTACAATCACTTTTTATTTTTGTTAAAGATTAGGTACAAAAATGTGATTGCATCACAAACGTAAGTAGAAGGAATGAAAAATTAATAAAGGCGGGAAAAGACTACATCTTTTTGTTAATATGTTTAAATTACTATAATTTTATTAATACTATAACTTACCTTAAAAATACATTGACTAACATTGAACAACATGATTCAAGTTTCCATAAAATCAATGAAAGTTTCTGTTGCGGCATAAAATTTAAAAAATAACTCGAGAAGTTAAAGCTAAAGTGGATGTGGGTGTCAAAACCCGCCTGACTCTTAAATACAGTAAAGTTCCGGAAACTGTAACATAAATATATCACAAAGATTAAAGTTGAGGCGCTTTCTGAAAGTTAGTTTTCAAATTTCCTTAATTTGTTTGATAATTTTGAGATCACTTAGTTTTAAGTTTAAATTAAAACTTTGTCTTTTTATCAGTAGTTACTAGGAAAAAGAAATTTAACCTAATTTGGACTATTCCCGTCATTAAATGACTTACTTAAACGAATTTGTGTGCTCTTTAGTATAATATATTTTTTTAATTCAATTTTAGAGTTCTAATTGAATTAAATAACTAATTGAACTAAAAAATAGAAATATCAAAATGCAAGTTTTTGATAGAAATTTAGGTCAAATTAAACTACGCAAGTGTAAGAAAAACGATCATATAAATTATTTTTACCAAAAGTAAGACCGAGCTTTCCAGCTTGAATAAATCATGGAGACAAAAAGGGATGATAGCTGCTGAGGGAAGTTTGATGGTCTCACAACGCTTCGAGGGTAATTTAATTTAACAAAGGGCGTTGTAGCTTGATAACCAATCCAGGAAACAGCTATTTTGTGGTTGTAAAAGTTCATCAGAACACTTTTTTTGAAACGGTCATTTTTTTTCCTAGATTGAATTTGATCCACTATAGGAAGAAAGGAGAATTATAAGGATACCCTCATTTATTATAAGTATCAATCACAGCATCTAAGGTCTTTCTTTAGTTGAGAGTTTTGGGAATAAAATACACAAAAACACAAAGGAAAAATGCAAGACAAAACTTTTAATCTATATTGTTGTGTAACAGACTGGTTTGAGAACTAAATATAATTTTATTTTATTTAACAAATCATTTATTTTAAATTTGTATTTCGTTTTTAATCGTCTTTAAAAAAAATCAAGATGTTGTAGGTATATATGCTAAAAGTATAATAATATGCCAACTGCGATTATATCTTCGCATCAGAGTATTTATGCAACCTCTGTGAGGTATGAACGGATATATAGTTCATACGGAGCGTGTATTTGATTACAAAGCCTTTTCTGCTTCTGTCAGATTTTGTTATTGATTGACATTAGATCATCGAATTTGATTTATATTTTGCTTTAAGCTCGGAAGTAATAGTACTGAAATTACTGATGCAGAAGACGTTTGAGGATTGAGAATGCAGGAAAAACACAAATAAATGAGTGGTATAATCGTTTCAAAAGTGATGTATACCTAATACCGAGCCTGTGTGCGACTTACAATTAAGGAAAACTGCCATTTGACTTTGCGCGAATTAGAAAATGATCTTAGAATACGAAAAACAATTTAGGAAGTCCTTATTTTAGAAATGATACCCGTATGTGCGAGTTCATTCCAATTATTTATTGAAAATAAAAAATCGATTCGTTTAGAATTCGTTCAGGATAGCTGCTATTGCAGCAGTTTACACACGGTGGAATAATTCCGTACGAGCCGCGTAATTTAAGTTATGTACTATACTTTAATTACGCCCACTACTATAAATTGTAACAGAAAAAACAGAAAGTTATATTTTTTAATAAGTTCGTTAAACAATTTTTTATTGTAATAATTGTTAAATACTAAAATAAAATATTCTTGTTACACAGACTTTAAGCACGTATATATATAAACTAACCTTTGTTTAAGACTTAACCCTGCGTTGGATGCCCTCAGATAATTACACTCAATGATGTCCGGGTCTGTCAGAAAGAAAATTCTTACAGCAGCTAACTAGTCTTCATTAACACTTTCTATTCTTGTGTTTATGTCATCTAATCTTACACTAGTTGCTAAAAGAAAAGGGAAGCATTGTATACCCATGATGCTTGGGAAAATAGGGTAACCACTCCAATTTTTACTCCAAAACTCCTTCAAATTCATTCTTAAACCATGTAAAACGCCTGCTATGTATAATAATCCAAATGTAGCTTTTATTTCTACAACTTTTTAAGTCCTTTGTTTTGTAATTTGCTTCAGTTTCTCCTCTTATTTGTCTTACGAGTAGGATCCCACTGCAAATTAGTGTAGGAATAAAGTAGACAATTAAAATTTAATTTTCAAGTAACTTCATAAGTAGGAGAATTCATTTATCATAAGGTGCCAATTAGTAATTACCCGCCAGTAGTATTAAGTAAAATATTTTTAATTGACTTTTAAAAATAAATTTCGTTTACATCTTATGGAAATAAAGCTTACAGCACTTTATAATAGCGTACTCGAAAGATTTAAAAAGGTACAGTTGCTGCCGATCATTTAGCCGCTTCCTCTAGGCAGCCAGGTGTAAACAGGTATGATTTTGTTTGAACTTTTCGTTTATTCCGTATATTTATTTCATTTCCATCACATTAAAGATCATTTTTTTCTGTACTTAATTTTATAAAGGTGCTTGCAAAAAAAATCCGCAAATCAGAGTTTCCTGACCTTAAATATGCTAGGTATTGAAAATAAAGTGACAGAGAGTGAGTGCGCGACGCTAGTGGTTAGACCAGGCGCATGGATTCATAAATTTGTATGCGAATGATTTAGCAAACTCATTATATGATATTTGTGGTAAGCGACCCCAAAAACCTCCTAGTACCTTGTGCACACTTTTGTATCGAATTTGCATAAAATTCCTGGAGAGGAGGTCCGTCTTATGCATCAGGTGTTTCGAAGACCATCGCCATTATTATAATCGTATTTAGCGACTCAAAAAACCACCGAGTACCAAGTGTGCACTGATTTCGTACAGAATTTACATAAAACCCAAGGAGAAGAGGTAAATACCCTAGACACCAAGTGCCGCGGAGACTTTCGGAATGGTTATATTCGTGTTCAGCGACTCCAAAAACCCCGAGTATATAAATTGAACCCATTTTAAGCAATAGTTACCGAGTTGTAAGTTTTCTCTATTGTCTGTTCGGAATGTACTTTTCGAATTCAGAAATGCAATTTCCATTTTTACATTATAAAATATAGCGACAAATTTCCTGATACTTTAACGAATGCAATGCAAAAAAACGCATTCCGATCCATCTTACGTTACAAAATTCGGAGGTTTTGGTGCTTTATTTCCTCGACTATTCGTAAAAACTTTGTTTATGTAGCCAACAACCTCAAAAGCATAGTGCAGGATATACTGCAACCATGTGACGGTATTTTGGACTACAATACAATACTCATTACTGAATATTATTAATATAAAATACTAAACTAAATATGTTAACTTACGTGACAGAATTATAAAATAATCTGTCAAATAATCATGTGGTCCGTCACTATGATATTCATACATTAGTTCAGACTATTTTTTGTAAATCTATCCCTTTTCAATGTACTGAATGTTGAAACGGTATTCAAAGGACTTATAGTTATGACTAATAACATGTGATAAATATTTCATCTTTGTTTTTACCAACCAATATACCTTATAAGTGTGTCTGTCTCTCTCTCTTACTCACACCATTACATATGTAATGATTTTTTCAATTCAACTGTACACAAATCTGTTCCAACGAGTGCATGAATAGAAGTATAACTTTAAAAATAAGTGGTCACATTCAGGACCTGAAAATAAGCAAAAAGTTTTCTATGCAGTAAATATCTGGAAACGTTTTTTTTTTAAATCGCAGATCTTTAAATGTTTAAATCTCTGGACAATTTGTAGGTGATATTGCAATCTGCTTTAATATTGCATTATCTTTGTGAAGATAGTGGTTGTTATTGTGGATTAGTTTGCCCATTGCATCATATATTTATAATGTAATTAAACATAAATAAAATATTACAGACTGAAAATTAAATACTTAAAAAAAATAACCACTTTCATTAAAATTATAGGAAATAAAGAAAATCCATAATATTATAAAATGCTGATTAAAGAAGAACATACGAATCTGTGTGTAACAATTGTGAGAAAGAATTAGAAGTATATTGAAAAATGATTTGCAAAACATCATTAATATACTTATACAATTTTATTGAGAAAAACAATAACTAATTTGTAAAGTCAAAATAAAAGTTTAAAATACAGAATTGTAAGAATGCATGTTTTGACACATCTTCTTTTATTAAGTACCTTCTCCTATTTTGTTTACCAGTAATATATAGTAATATATAAATATATACATAAAAGACTAATACCTAGAACGATTCTTGGTACGATCTTGTGCACTAACTGATTCTAAAACGATTCTGGGATGGTTATAAAACGCGAGTTGGAACAAACCTAATATTATAAAAAATTTGCATTTGGTTTACTATTTGAGAGTACTGTTTTGACATGTTTACAGTTATAGATATAAATAATGGTTATTTCTGGTGTGAATTGTGGGATAAGAAATAAAACAAGAACCTTCATATTGGATGTTGTTCGGACTTCGGCCGAAGAAAAGCATATAAATGTAGGAGCAACGAGTTGACAACGATTTGACGATACTGCGAGTCTCAGTTTCAATTCGAGACTACTTTCAAGAATGCCACTGAACCAATGATGGAAAAAACTTCAGAGCGGAGATATGAAGGTATTTCGGGTACTTTTTGGATAGACCTCGTATTTTTTAAATTTATTTATTTCTAAATAGTACATTTTGTTGTTTATACAACATACAACTTATATTGAAATACAAATAACAAATTTATAATTAACGTTAAATTAAACGGATTTAAAGATTCAATAATAGGTATTGAATGTGACTTATGAAACTAATTATATTATAATCCACATACAAATCAAAATGCGATTTCGCCCATGTTGTTTTACCACTAATTTCGTCCCATTTAAAATTACTAGTCTATTATTTGTATTATACTTCGACATTTATAGGACTACAATGTTATATATGTCGCAGATAAAATTTAACCGTAATGTTAGTAATTAAATTAGCCATTTGTATTACACAAATGCCCAGGTTTATATTTTGTTCATTATTTTCTCAATTTTTAATTCCGCGTTAAAAAATTAACATTTTTAAAAAAGCTATCATGTATGTGCGTGTGTGTTTGTATGTATGTAACTATCTTATTATTTTTGAACTGCTTGACCGATCAAAACGAGACTTGTGGCATTCGAAAAAGTTCCACTCAACTTAGACCTCCTGAAAATTTGAAGTATGAGGTATGTTTAAAAAAACGAGAATTTTTGAATCTATTTATCAATATCTATTTTGTCCCCTTCAAAGTAATCCTCCTCAGATATAACACACTTGTGCCAGCGCTTCTTCCAATCTTCAAAGCACTTCTGGAAGTCGATTTTGGATATGGCTATCAGCTCTTTCTTCGTAGCGTCCTTTATCTCCTCAATTGTGGTAAAACGTCGTTCTTTAGGTCTCTTTAGTTTTGGTATTAGGAACAAGTCGCAACCGGCGAAGTCTGGAGAATCCGGTGGTTGAGGCAAGATAACGGTGTTGTTTTGGCCAAAAACTCAGAAACAAGCAGTGATGAATGTGCCGGTACATTATGATGGTGCAAAATAAATGACTGGTTTTCCCACAAATCCTTGCGTTTAAGTCGCATTGTTACGCGCAAACGTCCATAACTTCCAGGTAATATTCCTTGTTGACTGTACGGCATTGTGGCAAGAACATATGATCCACTACGCCATTGTAATCGAAGAAAACAGTGAGCAAAACCTTCACATGTGACCGTACTTGACGTGCTTTTTTCGGTATTGGCTCCTCTGTCCGCTTCTATTGGGATGATTGGGCTTTGGTCTCGATGTCATAGCCATATACCCATGCTTTGTCACCAGTTATGATCCTTTTGAGAAAATCTGGATCGTCGTTGACGGTATTAAACAGCTCCTCAGTGATATTAATGAGACGTTGTTTTTGGTCAAAATTAAGCAATTTTAGAATAATCTTCGCTGCCACAGGTTTCATGCCCAAAACATCCGATACAATCGCATGACATGATACAGTTAATATGCCAACATCCTCAGCAACTTCCCTAATAGTAATTCGACGATTTTACAAAACCATTTGCTTCATTGATTCGACGTTTTTATCCGTTGTTGACGTGCGGTCATCGTCATCAATGGTTTCTCGGCCTTCTTTGAAGAGTTTATACTCTTGGTTTACTCATAGTAGATTTACCAAACGCCAGTCAACGTTTTGAATGCATTGGCACACTTTATTTCATTTTTAACGAAAAATGTATTGCAGATTTTTTGATCCATTTTGTTCGATAGTAGATTATCGAAGAGTATACCAAAACACATCTTTCTGTCTATCAAACACAAACTAACAATGCAAAATGATTGATATTGTCAACATATATTAGGAACATGAGTACCAACATAAGGAAAAACAATTTTGAGAATCAAATGTACGTAGCCCGTGAAATTCAAAATTCTTGTTTCTTTCTGAACAAACCTTGTGATTTGTTTTAATAGAATCCGAGAAATAAATAACCAATATTTCTTGAGAATAACTTTTTGCGGTTGCAACTCCATGATCTGATCAGCTGTTAACCTTTAAAAATGACGTCGAATGCCATTTTAAACATTAAAATCGGTTGATTCGTTCGTAAGTTATTTTCCATTACGTTTCCCCTGACTCATTCTAATTCCCTACCTTACTATCCTGACTATTGATAATACCCGTTGCTTTAACATTGTATCTTTAGTATCTTTTTCCCCTCTTAATTTCACACTGTAAACTAATCTTATCACACACCTATCAAAATATTTAAGCAAATTTTTTAGCTTGAGATCTGATAAAAAAAGAATAATCGCCTACCATCAGTGCCGAAGCCCCACGTTCGGCGCCAATTAATATGGAATTCATTTTTGTTTCTATAAATATAATTTCTGGGAGCGTGGATTCAACACTAAATTCGATTGCAATAACAAACAATAAAAATTGAAAAAAGTGTTGTTTACAATAACTTCGAGAATTATTATTATTATTATTATTATTATTACATATTGTTAAGGGCAGAGGAGCTAGGCTCCTATTTTGCCTAAAAATACAGAAAATACATTACAAAAAAATAACCTACTAATGGACATATTAATAAAAGATAGAAAGAAAAAAAAAATAGAAATTAATTTCACAAAAATACAAAAGTTCTTTAAGGAATGATTAAACTCAAAAATTAATAAAAAACTGTTAAATATTAAATATTGCGCAACGATCTAATCTGTTTTTAAAAATATTGACACTTGGTGAAGAGATAATTTCTTGATCTAAATTATTCCAGGCATAAAAAATTCTGTTGGGTAAAAAGTTTTGTCTTGATCTAGCAGTTACATTTTCCTTCTTTAGCTTAAACTGGTGTCCTCTTAGTCTTGTATCTGTGTTTAGGGTAAAAGTTGTACTTAGATTACCAAAGTTATATTTTAATATTCGAAAAGCTACAATTAGATCGCCCCGCAACCGACGCAGCTCAAAGGTGGTAAGATTGGCCATGGATAGCCTTTCTTCATATGAGGGTCTTACACGACCTAAAGTAAATCTGGTGGCTTTCCGTTGTAAGTTTTCCAGTAATGTTCTGTCGCGAATTAAATCCGGATACCAAGCTGGACCAGCATATTCAAGAACAGGTCTAACATAGGTGGTATACAATTTACAAAAAGATTGGAAGGAAACTTTTGAAAAACACTTGCTGATCAGATAAAGTCTGGTATTTGCACGTTTAGACACTGAAAGCACGTGATCCGACCACGATAGTTCACTGTTCACGATAACACCTAGATCATTGTGAGACGTCACTGTTGTTAAAAGTTGGCCATCAATATAATAGGGAGTATGTGGATTATTTTTATTTTTCAGTGTTTAATGGAAGTAACCACTCTGAGGACCACTGATGTATTGAGGCCAAGTCATGTTGGATAGACTGATGACTTGTAGTTGGATCCCCGTATATTTTGGAGTCATCAGCGTAATGCGATATTGTACTAGATACGTGGAATTGTAGATCACTCGTGTAAACCGTAAACAGCAGGGGGGCCAGTACTGAGCCCTGTGGAACTCCACTTTTAACTGGTCTTTCTTGAGAAAAAGCGTCGCCAACTCGAACCTTGTAAAAACGATCGGTAAGAAAGCTTTCGATCCATTGTTTTAAACTTCCTCGAATTCCAAAATGTTCTAATTTGTACAGGAGTCTTTGCTTGGGAACTCGGTCGAAAGCCTTGGAAAAATCTAAGTATACTATGTCAATAGGTTGTCGATTATTCAAAAGTGATGTCCAGTCATTAACACAATGAAGTAAGTTGGTAAGTGTTGACCGTCCAGGAATAAATCCGTGTTGTTGACTGGATATAATATTTTGCGTGAGCAGAAAATTCATCATAGTCTCAGAAATAATGGATTCCATGACTTTACTGACAACAGGTAATAAACTTCTTGGGCGATAATTTTTGCTGTCGAGCTTATTGCCCTTTTTGAAAATGGGGGTGACAGAAGCTACTTTCCAGCTTGAGGGGAGAGAGCTGTTATTGAAAGACGATTGCATAATTAAACATAATGGAGCTGCAAGAGCATCAGCACATCTTTTAAGAAAGTAGGGTGTTAGACCATCTAAGCCGGGCGAGGTGTTTGTGCGTAGGTTCAATAAATGTCGTTTGATTTTTTCATTTGTGAAAACAATATTGTCAAGAGTGGTTGAGAGATGGGGGCATAAAATATCAGGCATATTATCGTTGGGTGGTTCATCTGTAAAAACTTCCGAAAATGTTTCTGAAGTTTCTTGATTTGAAGTGCAAAGGCTACTATCATCCTTTAGAAGCAAAGGAATAGCGACTTTTGATGATAATGAAGATCGTATGTGTTTAAAAACCCTTTTAGTATTACCACTAGCGATAATAGATTCCTCAAAGTTGTGTCTGAGATTATCTAGAGATAGTTTGACCCGATTAGAAAAATTGCGATGATTTGTGAAGTCTGTAGCAAGCCTCGTTTGTTTATATTTTCGCCATAGATGTCGTTTATGTTTAATTAAACGTATTGCCTGATTGTTTATCCAAGGTTTTAGATTATTTTTAAATATTTTTTGTACAACTGTCATTAAAAGTGACACTTTTAATGATAGCAAACAATGTTAAAAACGATTGTTTACATAGCAGCGTGTTAAAAATACTTTTAACACGTTGCCATGTAAACAAGTTTACTTTTAACACGGTTTAGTTTACTTTTAACACGGTTTGGTTTATTGTCATTGCAAATTCGCTCGTTTCATTATCAAAATAGGGAAGTTGTACAAAAAACATTGTATGGTATTTGTGTTAAAAGTGATTTTATTTTTTTCGTGAAATTGTTCAATTCGCTCCGCTCATTTCACAAACGTTTTCACTCACAAAATAAAACCTCACTTTTAACACTCATAT